>OY728135.1:735586409-736821052 GCA_963277665.1 Viscum album | reverse complement strand
AATAAAATAAATAAATACGAAAAATAAATAAATACGATAAATAAATAAATAAATAAATAAAATAAAATAAATACGAAATATAAATATAAATATATATATAAAAAATTAAAAAAATAAAAATAAAAAAAATAAAAAAATAAAAAAAACCGCCGCTAAAAAACCGCCGCGAAGCGTTCTGCGACGGTTTTGAAAACCGCCGCGAATAGTTTCCCGACGCACGATTTAGCGGCGGTTTAAACCGCCGCGAAACGAAAAAAACCGCCGCTAAATGCCTTTTTTTTTCGTAGTGCCACGTTGAAGCACTTGGGAATATAAAACCCTTCTTTAGATTCTCCTATAACTACTTCTTCAGATCTTCTAGCTATACAGTATCCATTCTATAAGGTGTCTTTGATATAGGCAGAGATCCAGGAATAAGTTCAATTGATAACTCAACCTCTCCATAAGGAGGAATACGAGGCAACTCTTTAACAAATAGATCAGTGTAATCCGTCACGATGGGAATGTCTTCAAGAATGATTCTCTCTTTTGTCTCAATCATTTGAGCTAGATATTCTTTCTCATAAGGAAGAAATATCCACACTTGAAATGATGATTCTAATGTAGATTCAACTTCCTCCTAACACTTGTAAAAAATTGGAGGATGCTTTGGGATGTGAAAAGTGGTCTCCCTTTCACAACAGTTGATTTTAGCTTTGTATAAAGATAGACAACTCATGACCAAGATGGCGTTGAACTCCACTAAAGAAAGTATGATGAGATTTTATGGGAGCTTCGGTACAAAAATGTTAAATGGGGAGGAGTTATAAACCATGGATGAAATAATTTCCCCATTCATTGTTCTCACATATAAGTTATCCTCCAAATCTTGAGGTGGTGTTTGAATATTTCTACAAAACTTACAAGATATAAAAGAATGTGTAAAACTATAATCAAATAGTTTGTTCACTATTATTTGATGAATAACTAGCATACTTTTCACCACATCATTGTCTGGCTCCACCTCAGCTGTAGGGATAGCATAAGCCCTTCCTTGTTGCCTTGGAGGTTTTTGTTGATTGCCTCCGACAACCCTCAACTTAGGGAAATTGTTTTCATAATTTCCATGATCCTTTTAGGTGTAATATTGCACTACAAGCTGAGTGTTGATCTGAACCTTTCTTTCTTCTTACAAATTAACAAGATTCTTCATATCCCATTGGCATTTTTTAGCCAGATGTCCCAACTTTCCACATTTGAATAAATTCTTGGTTCCCTTTATATGGTTCCCAAGATTTTTCTTCCCACAATTTTTACACATGGGATGATCAAGCTTCTTTCCACCATAGAATTTATTTTTGGGTCCACCCACATTAGATTCCATTTTCCTCTTCTTATCACCAGGCTCACGATACCACTGAGAGTCTCTGATCTCCATTTCAACCTTTAGGTCACAACAGAAAATATCCTCATAGCTGTCGAAATCTTGAATCGCCAATGATTTTCGTAGACTCAGTTTCAGTTCACTAAAAAAGAAATCCACCTTGCTTTTGGTGTTCATGAAAAATCCAAAGGAATACCTTTCAAGCCTTGTAAATTTTTCTTTATACACCATAATTGACTCATCTTCTTTCTACTTGAGTCTGAGGAACCCTCTTTCCATCTTGAATTCAAGGGTTCAAGGAAAATATTTATTGAAAAACATTCTCTTAAATTCCTCACAATCCATGGAATCAATTTCCTCATGGGTCTTTATATTATTTATCAGTGTGCACCACTGATTAGCTTCCTCATCAAAACAATAGACTACCAGTACGACTTTCTCTTCTTCTGAGCACTGGAGGATAGAGAATATCTTTTCAATGGAGTTAATCCACTATTCTTTGAGGAGGGGATTAGAATATCCACTAAACATGGGAGGACTTTTCCACATTAAGGATTCAATGGCAACTTGATCTTTCCTTGGAGGAGGGGGTGTTTCACATGATTCAAGTTATTATTCATAACTTGATCCAACTGAGAAAGTATTTTCATGAAGTTGTGAGCACCCATTCCAATCATATCATGCATACCATTAGGGCAGTCTTCACATTCCCTATCACATTGATTATTGCCACGTGTTCTTCTATTTATTTCCATTAACTAAGAAAAATAAAGTACAATTATAGGGATTTATTAATCATCTATTGAGTATAAGAAGGAAACTTTGAACATAAGAAGATAAACTTTTAAAGGAGTAGTATATCCTAACTTGTGATTCTCTATGTTTCAATCTAGGTTATCCTTGATCTATTTCTTAACTTATATTCTTATGAGATTTTTTTTATTCCCTTAATAATGTTTTTTACTATGCTAATGAATTTACCAATGCACATCCCCTGGGATTGTCAAACCAAGAGTGCAGTAGGGCATGTTGTCTTGCACCATCTCCCATTTGAGTCTAGATCAAAGTGGTGTTTTTGATTTTTACCCCTAGATACATCTATTCTAGAGCCACCTCTACCTATTTATATCCAAACAGGGATGTATTTTCTTGATAAAATGATTACTCTATACTTACCAAAAATTAGGTGTGTTTTCTTATACTTAGTATCATCATTAAGGTTCTTACTAAAGTGTTATAATCCTAATATCCAAAAATAACTAGACCATACTCTAATACCAAATATAGCGAATTATCCTTTTATATATAACATTGCATGATTTTAGGAATAAATAAACATCAACTTACAAGACAATAATTGTGAAGTCTAGTGTCTTTGAATACTAGGCACACAAAACATAAAACATGCAACTAAAAAAGAACACTTCTTTATTTAATCTTCAAAAATAGCTCATAACTTCCTTTGAGCCCTTACATCTACATATGGTACCTTGGGGATCACATGAACAAAGGGATGATCTAAAATCCCAGTAAGGGAATAAACATAAGAATAAGTCTTTAGCACACTGGTTAGAGATCATGACATAATGATATAAAATGGAATATAGAATCATAACATATAAACAAGGGATTATATAAATATTTAATCATAGAAATGTGGAAGAAACATAAAACATGACTTTATCATGATTCAAGTCTAACCGCGAAGACCGTTTCACATGGTAGCACAATCCAAGGCTAATCGCCAAAACCATCGCACATGGTAGCACAAGCCAAGGCTAACTACCAAGACCGTCACACATAACATCTCATGAGACTCAAGTTTACCCAATGCATTGGATCACTATATGGGTACACCCATCTTAACATGTTCATGAATATTGTTTCCACATAAATAATCATACATAATTAATCATACATAAACATAAGGGTACCCATGGAAAGAAATTGGTAGCATAATCATGTCATAAAGCATAATGAATGGGTGTATCATAAAAGTGTCCATGAAAGAAAGGAATTAAAACATACATGCAGATTAATAAGTTAAAATAAGAATATATCATTTTAAGTGATGTCAAACAAAATTTACAACATAAAGGAATATTATTTAAGAAATTTTAGCATTAAAACATTTTTGTGAGGTTTTAAGGAAAATACTATAGAGCCTTTAAAATAGAAAAGAGAAAAATATTTTATATAAAATCATAAGTGAACCAAGAGGTTTTGAATAAAAAAAAGAATAATTTTATAAATACAGTGGTGGATTAAAATAGAAGATAGAGTGAACTTTAAATTGGGTCAGAATTTTGGAAGTTACCTTAAAATAAGTTTTCTTATCGGGAAGTATTGAGGAGGGAATAACATAAAAGCATGTATATCCCCAAAACATAATGATAAAGGTTCTTGATAATTAAATTTGGTACATGTACATAGAATTTAGAATATGAACATAAAAATATAATATAACTTCATTTTGGTAATAACAAAGATGAAGCAACTTGAAGGAATAAAGGTGGTTTAGGTAGAATCCCTTACGGATTATCAGCATGCTATCGGGTGTACTTAAGAGTGATAATGAGAGAAAAAGGGGCTTCTCATCACTTATACATAATTAGGGAAGTATGGGGGAGGTAATAAATCATACCCCATCATTATGTATTAAACATAAAAGGGAATAACATGGGGAACATTCTTGAATAAAAGTTAAATAGAGAGGACCCATTACCTTAAGTCTGATGGTGTTCTCCACTTGATATTAATGAATTGAATAATAAAATTTGGTTAATTAATTAATAAATAGAAAGCTATTATATATTTAAAAGATTTATTACAACCATTTTAAGTTCATTGATGACCTTTTTTATTGGTTATGAGGTTCAATTTCATTGTTCAGGTCTGTTTGCTTCCTTGGTTTTAATGATCGGTTCACTTATTCATGTTTGGACACACATGTATGATGAGAGTGGTTGTCTAGAGTTGGAGTTATATTTTTTTATTGAACATCCAGAAGGTTACATGGGTGTAAATTTAATTTGGTTACTTGTAGTGAATTTTAATCATTATATACAACTTTAGTGACAACCTTTTGGGTTAATTGGCGGTTTTTTACCACAATGAACACGTTTTGTTTTATAAATCAAACCCATGTGTAAAAAAGATTACAGAACCATAAATGAGACATAATATATAAGTTATGGTCTGTTTAAACCATGAAAATGGTTTCATGACCAGAATTGAATACGGTAATGGAAATTGAAAACCCATCGTCCTTGAATGTGGTAAATTAACACATCATGGATGGTGTTTTACTACTAGTATAAAGGAAGAGTAATGGAGAGATGATAATAAATTATTCCATTATCATAAACACATTTTAGTACATGTAAGGTAAAAGAGTTTTTATAACATTTGGATGAGGATAGGTAAGGATATAATATAAAACAAATGAACATGAAAAGGAAGTAAAAGAATAGAAAAGAGGAATTTACCTCTTGAATCAATATTCCTTGAGAGCCTCTTAAGGGGAGAGGATTTGGTATTTTGAAGATAATAATGGATGTTAAAAATGGGGTAGGATATTGGGGAGATATTTGGGCAGAATTTAGGAAAGGTACAAGGCTTTATAGTAGTGAAGAGAAGAGGGGAGTGTGGGTGGTTTTTATTGTGGAGGGGATGAAGGTTTTCTTAATATTTTAATCATTAGTTTATTATATTTCCATAAGAAAATCAATAGTGATTACTCCATAACCAAAAATAGTAATAAGTTCATGTGAATTCTATATTTGGGTTCTTACATAACTCATGATGTTAATAATAGTCCATTTAGCTTATAATGTATATATACGGTAAATTACCGTATTTCACTATTCACCAAAAATTCAAGTATTTTAGAAAAATCTCAAAAATTCACCCTAACCATTTTTTGACGTGTAGAATCCAAAAATGAACTCAATTTTTCAAAAATAATTTTCTAAATATGATTAATTTAATTTTTAATGAAAATCATAATTTACTTGAAAAATACAGATTTTAAAACTATGATTGATTTTATAATACTTAAAAGAATTACATAATGTCTTATAAAATTATATTAAAACTAGAAGACATAAAATTATTAATTTATGAAAAAAAAATTGGAATATATATTCTCTTTTAAATTTATTAATTAATTGTAATTAATTATGTATGACTTATAAAAATACCAATACTTTTACTATAGTTATATTATCACTTATAAGATGTATAGATTTTATTTATACATTCATGAGTGAGGATACTGTTCTTTTGGATTATTTACTATTCATAAGGGTCATATTGTTATTCATAAGGGTAACATTACTATTCATAAGGGTTAGTTACTATTCACAAAAAATTAGGTTTATCTTATCGCACTCCAAACATCTTACTGATCACAACCATGTATGTCAAATTTTCTAAATTCAAATCACAAAAGTGATGATATTATGTTTAAAGGTCACATAGTACTTAGAATTTCATTTTTTGTGATTTCATGTGGTTATATGATATAATTATAAGAAGTTAATTTCCATTTCTAAAACATTGGGTCGTCACGAGTATGATTAATTATCTACCAAAAAATTATAACATACTTTTCTTTTATGTTTTATTTCTGAATGAGACCATAACAAGATTATTAAATTCTGTAACTTAAGAAAATCATTATAAAGGAATTACAATACTTAACCAATATATAAAATGTTTATCAATATAACACATATAATTTAACTAGTATAATAAGAATAATTTCATAGAGATTACTCATGGTATATTTATATTCACCATATTTTATCATGAGGGATTTTTAATTCATGCATCACATTTATCTACTACTAACCCCATTTTAACATGCTTATTTAAACTATTCAATAATTATACCATGATTTATCGTTAGGTAAAACATATTAGCATTATACTTTCATTAATGTAAAACAATATCTTTATTTCCTATCATGCATTTACATATTCATCAATTAACCCATATAAAACATTATATTGTATCTTAAACATGGGTACTAAGGGAAGAAAGTATCAAAACATGTCATCAAATTAAAATAATTTATGAATAAAACTAACATGAACCAACTTATAAAAATACACACAACATTATTATAAGGATTACATCATATCAACACAAGTTATCATAAATAAATACACTAAGCATAATCCTTTTCTAAAATCCTCTCTTAGAATACAATCAATGAGAATGATATATGTGTCCCTCTGAAATTTCTACCCTATATTCAGTGAATTTCCATCTAAACATTTTTATTATATCAATATGTTCCTTATGTTAGATCATATGGGGACCTAAATACCTATGTCCTAGCTAATCTCCTCTGCTTACAACACATGTTATGCTTGAATGACATTGTTTCCCTATAAGACACATGAAATATTTACCTATGAAAAACTATAAACATCTTATTTTCTTTCAACCATCAACTCTGATACCATTGTATCAAAGCCCCTTCTCCCCTAGTACCCCTCTTTGGATGATAATGAAGATGATAATTACCGCTAAATATCACCCTTAATAGACCAAATGGTGTTTACTAGCACTGAGATCATTTTTCCCAATTATGGGAGGCATTAACCTCTTTATATAATCTATTAATAGAGAGATAAGATACACCAATAAACTTCATAATAAAACGTAAAAGTTTAAATTTCCCAATATTTTATAAAACTACATGATACAATATGAAAAAAAATCCATCTGTAATGCAAGACTGAGCACCTAAGCTCCACTCAAGCTATATGAATAGTTTTGGTCCCATTCTTCGATGAATTATCCTAAAAATAATTGAGAAATGCTATATATGGGTGATTAGTTGGGTATATTCAATAGGATCATATTTCAAAATAAAAATAATATCCAAGTGAAATTAATGTTTTTGGATAGATATATGTGAAACAACTAAGTAAGATATATTGGGAATAATAATAAGGAAAATCAACCATAGGTGAAAATAGTCTTGATCATCGCTACCATTAGCATCACCCCATCACTAAATATTTCCCATATCACAAACAAATTTCTTCAACACATACTATCATAATCAAATATAGATTTCATATATCTCAAATCTCTATAATTTTCACCCTCTTTAATCTTCCCTACAATCACCCCATTGATAATATAATATAGTCGTCAAGAACCAAGGGAAATAATAATAATATATAATTAAATAAAGGTTGTTTGAGAATATAATAATGATTCTATTACCTATAAACTATGGTTCACTCATCAAACTAGGAAGGACCTTGTAGGAGAACCCATGACATAATGATTAAGAAGACTGACAAAGAACAATGATCACTTATACATCTTTCTCTAGTTCATAATATCAAAATTACATCCCAAAACCCCATTCAATCACCACATTACCATCATAACCAATGCTTCATACATCCATCACAGACATCTAATTTCCTACACCCTATGAAACCATCACAAAAACATCTTCTTCCCCTGAAAAACTAGCCTCTGGTCTATCATAACCTATTTCCATAAAACATAAAATCATAGGATCCAATCAATACAACATATAAAATATGAATTCACACACATCATGGATATAATTTTCATGAGTAAATAGAATTTAATAACCATTTAATGTAAAGGAAAATTGAATAGAAATCATTGTTATAACAACAAATATCACTAATCAAGAAATTAACAGCACCAGTAGGGAAGTTTTTATACTACCGAATACTTCATTTACTGATCACATCATACTTTATTTACTCAATATTTTCATAGTAATTATTTATCCCATTAATATTAAATTTTCTCAATCATATCATACTGATTAGTTCCTAATAGCCTAATCCATTTAATAACGTAATCATTCATCCATCAACCACCATTATTTTTGTATTTTAATCCTATAAAAATTTTATCTAAATGTGAAGAATTTAATTTATTTATTAATCATTATACCATCCATTCTAAAATATATCCATGATCCTAAGTATATCAATCATTATTATTAATTAGTTAGAAATATTTTACTCCACTTTATTTTCTATTAAATTAATTAAGCATCAACCCATGCCTATAAAAAATTACCACCATCACTTTAATCTGATTAAACCAGCCCAAGGAAAACCCCAGCCCAAACTACAACTATTAAAATCACTAATATAATACAACCTTTCAAAGATAACAGGTAGTCCCCCACATATTACCTAAAATAAAAGTACCCTTGGGAAGGATACACTACACCACCTCTTCTATGGATCCTCTAGGTTCTCACTAAACTATCCAAGGTTCAAGGAATCATCCTAATTATAGGGAGTATTAATGAGGTAGAATTCACACTAAATGAGAATAATGGAACCAATCACCATACTATCATTATGGTTATGTTTATCCATATCAATATGAAGAAATAGAATTGTAATTCTAATCATATACCAGCCCTATGGTCTGTCAAAATAGAAAGTAATGGAATAGTATTTTATCTTAACCCATCCCTGAATTCTACTAGATAACTATAACCATCAAGGAGACAACTACCTAAATAGTTTTAGTAACAATATATAATTATAAACCTTAAATAAAAATATTTCATTATAAATTCTAGGTTACCACATTTATATTTCAAATCAGTAATTCTCTTTAAAAGGTTCTTTTCATCATATTAAATTTGATTTCAAATTTTCCCTTATATTCATATTCCATACTCTGGGAACTTTATATCACATTAATTTAATTCTATATTCACATGATTTTCCTATTTTAATTTCATTTCCATATTTCAACCCATATAATTTCCCAAAAGATTAAATATCATAGCAATAGCACATAATTTTTTTTTTTGAAATCATAACATTTAAGTAATAAAGGGGGTCTAACCAACCTAATCACTTTCTAATTTTTCTTTAAAAATCAACCAATTCCTCATATAAAAAATCTTTAATAGAAACATATAAAACAATATATAATAAAGTAATCTAGAATATAAATTAAACAAGTGATGAAAGAATCACAACTAAACAATACAATGAGAAAGCATACAATATATCATTCCCTCATACTAAATTCTAAAACATTGAGCCTAAAAGAAGAGTAATAGAAAGAAAATTCATATGATAACTACAATGCATCCCCCTTGACCATATTTAGACAACATTGAGCCCAAGGAGAGTGTTATATAATGAAATTCATAGAGTCAAATAAAAAATCCCCCCCTAAAACATCTCTTCTACAACAATTGGATCAAGATTTGAATCATACTTTCCAGATCTGAAGGAAATTATAGTTTGGATAGATTACTAAAATATGATATTGTTCAAATAATAAGTTCATGGGACAAATGAGTATGTTTTAAACAATAGAATGTTGGAATCATGAAGAATTCAAGTGAATAGGGTTATCAATTGAGGAAAATGATGATAGTTCCAGTCATTAAATTTGATGAGGTAAGAAAATGAAGGATGTTAAGTTCAAAAAGGATATCCGAGAAGTTCCACAATATATCAAGAATCATATGAACTCAAAATATAGAATTAAAGAACATAAATCCCCTAGATCAAAAAAATTGAAAAACTCTATGTAAAAATAATATGATTCAAGAACCAAAGAATCCAAAACAGCTTTCAATAACCTATCACATCATATATTTGATCAGAATATTGATCAAAATAAACCATAACTAGGAATCATAACTGCTACTATCATTTTATAATAATGGTGAAGAATAAGGTTGGATAATAGATGAAAAAGGAACCTCGAATCGAAGAAGAATCCACACCACAAATCAAAGAATTTAGATCCTCTTAAGGATGAAAAACTCTTTGGGAAGGCCCCTAGAATCATCCAAGGATTGAGAAGAAGAAAAAAAGGTCGAACTGAGAAGATAGTTTAATCCCTATTTATAGAAAAACACAACATACCACCACCACTTTGTAGAGACACTCAAAATGTTCATAATGGCCTTGGTAAAAAAGTTTCTTGAGACTCAAGAATTCAAAATTTCTAACTCATCCAATTCTATTAGTGGTTGTTTCAGCTGCTTAAAAGTAGTTTGACCACTTCCATGGGAAACAAAATGTCATGGAGGAATTATCCTCATCATTTTGGCCCACTATAAAACCACCAAGACATGAGTTATGGAATGGTGAATTCATTCCATTTGTTTCATACTCTCTCACAAAAACTGACCCTAGCGGGACTACTTTTCCCTATAATAGCATCATGGCTTGCAATGCATCCATTTCATCTCATAGGGAAACCCATGAAGAATATTTATCCACCACACCTTATAAAACAACCATCCCTATGGCATGGTATACTTCACTCTGACTCCACTGAAGGCCTACAGAAACCACACCCAACACCAAGTCGCAAACATTCCCCCTTCATATAACATAGAAATACACCTCGATGCACAATGCTTTCCAAAATTTCATGAATCAAGTAATTTCACTATACATGTTTCACATAGGGGTTTCTCCCATGAAAAGTTTCCTCCAAAACTACCACTCAAACTGTTTCACTGCTTATAGTTCAACCCAGTACTAAATGGTTTCCTTTACGTAATTAGAGTGTACTCTGTATAAGGGTAAGTTCAAATGACATTTATGTGAGGATGGCGAATAACCTTATGTTTGATTGGATTCCTTACCCTTAAATTATATTATAAGACTTACCCTGACATGAATACCTTCATGAAAATACCCTCACATAAGTCTAGAAATATCACATAACCCTGACATGACTTGTAACTCCCTAAGATTTTAGAATATAATTCCCTTCAATAAATTCTACATGTTACATAACTTATTATACACAAAACACCAAACTGAAGATAATAATGAGTTTTTATTAAAAAATAATATATATTAAAATAAAATTAAATTAAATATAATTTTCCAAATTAATTAAGTAATTGTAAGAAGTACTACTTTTATTATTAATGGCTAAATAGGAATGTTTTATTTAAATCATTTTTTTATTTTATATTATATATGTTTCATTAAAAAGTTTAATTTCTAAATTTTAAAATCTTAGATTGATAAAATGAGCATCATTTTTTATTCAACATGAAAAATTATCTTAGGGTTATTTTTTGGTATTTTTACTAAAATGGTTGATTTTTAGGTGAATAATAACAAATACCATAAATTTTATGAATTAATTCTGATATAAGAATGAATTAAAAATATTTGGAATATTTTTATTGAACAAATATGTATTTAGATATTAATATAAATAATTTTAAACTATTATGTTTAATTTGAAAACCTATACTCTAATTTTTGGAACCGAAGTTATATTTCATTTTAATAAAAAAACTATTTTGGTCCTTTTAAATTAATTAATTATTCAAAATGATCAATTCAATTTTTGATTTATTTTAAAGTCATAATCATTTTTTATCCACATGAGAATAAATTATGTACATAATTTAGGTGTAAATTCATTTTTATGCTTATAAGTCATTTTCTTAAAAACTGTTTTTCGATGAATTTTGTAAGAACCTGGATCTTCTTTTCAGGTATGTTTTTATTTTTCTTGGAGTTTTCGAGAAAAGTGGAAATTCTGGAAATTTTTGAAGTACACGTCGTGTACTTTATGAGTACACGCCGTGTACTCAGTTACCGTAGGTAGCTATGTGCTGGCCGTGTAGCAGCCTTGCACACGGCCATGTGTGATGACCTAGAGGCCGCCTAAATCGGAGTATGGAAATGGAAAGTACACGCTGTGTACTTCAAAATTACACGCCGTATATTTTTTTTTATTAAACGCATCAGGGTCTCTTATGATGGACAGAACCGTCTCCTTCTCAACCTAGTTCGTCCGAGAGCACCGAACAGCCACGGATCTTCGACGAGCCCCTGAGACTCCATCTGTCCTCCGAATTGTACACTATCAGTTAAGTTGGAATTACATCGGTGAGTTCTCTCTTCTACTAGAATATCGTCTCATTATTTCTCTTCTTTTTCAAGTTATCGTGGGTTGCACATTTTATAATTTTTCTTAGATCTATGGTGTTCTAAGGAGATTCAAGATTCTAGGTTCACATATAGTGATCTCCTAACCCTGAGGTAGGTGGTTTGTTCATTTCTGTTGAAATTATTTGAGTTTTATTTTTAAATTTTCTCAATACCCATGAACGGGGTGTTGAAATAGTGGGTGCCCTAGACCCAACTATTATGTTCTTTTGATTACAATATCGTGTATAGAGTTAACTATGCATGATTTCATCTTACCATTATAGTTTAGACTTTTCTGCGTCCACTATTGAAATGGTAATGTCCAATGATTAATTATCATATCGAAAGGTTATAGCAGTTCTCAGGCTATGAGAACCTCTAGATACTATGACATTAATCTTAAATATATGTTCTATGGTCTAGATATATCTTACTAATTAGACATAGTAGATGTCTGACCATCAGGTTTTGGGGGCTCATAAGCATTGATACTTCTTCTCATGAAGTTCACACTTGGTGATCTCTAGTAATGAGATCATGAGGACTGAACCGCCAATAGGAACACCACATGTTTCGAGTGTCATTGGATGTTCCTATCTATGATCATGTGTAATGCTCTCGTGACTTGAGATCATTACCAATGTATGTCATTTGATTGCGTACTTTAATGAAAGCTGAAAACCATGGCGATGAAGTTGTGGCGAGGTAGTTTGTGTTGGGTGCGTTATTGGTGGCATGACATTGGTTGAATGGTCAAGAAAGGATTTGTCGCTTCCGGGTTATGGAAGTAATATATCTCTGGCCATGTTGATATGGATGGAAGTACCTTTATAAGACCATGGCCATGGTAGTCGAGGGTAAATCCATCCAGTTACATCAACAAACAATAAAGCAAGAAAAGGGTGATGACACGAGAGTGCATCCTGCTTTATGAGATATTATAGACAAAGAGATTATATTACACAGTGTGTGTTCGTAGGTTGGTTGTCATTGTTGTGACAATACTTATTTTTTCAGGGGCCATAATGGGTTGCTAGATCCCGCTCTTAGTCTGTAAATACTATTCACGGCTGTTGAAATAAGGTCCTAGAGGGTCACACACAATAGCGTATTCAAGAATCTTCCCTATTCAGTTGAATATGAGTTTTGGACATGGAGGGACCTGCCATAGGGGTACGAGATTTGTCCAAAGTTAAACGATCACTAATGAAATAAATAAATTCATATAATTCGAGTTTAGAATAATGAGTTTTGAATTTATTTATTAAATGTATTTATGAGTTTTAAGTAAATACATGGAAAAATATTAATTGACAAATATTAAATTGTTCAAGGTTCAATTAATGGGAGTGACGAGTCGAGTTAATGACACAATTATTTTCATGTAATATATTTTAATATATTACAAGTAAATGATAATAATATTTATGACTCAATGTAGTAGTCATAAATATCATTGACAGTGTGTTAAGTATTCGGGGGTCGGCGAGGCGATACCGGGTATTTTAATTAAGCACTATAAATAGAAGAGGAGGGGATTTTTCAAAATACTATTCATGGAGATTATCTCTCCTCTCCTATCTCCCACATTCTAGAGAGAGATGCTCTGGATCCAAGGAGTTCGTATGGAGCTCTCTCTCGGGCATCGCTAGTGATGTGACGCGGTGGTCGTTGGAGCGTCGAAGACATCGTTGCAAATCCTCACTAGCACCCGGATTACGACAAATGGCACTCCCGCGGATTCCTTGAAGCACGCGTGGACGATCTAGAGGAATTCTGATTTGGATTCTTTGAGCATCGATTGCCAATGAATAGCAGACGTCGTGCGCGGCTTCGGATTTAAACCAGGTATTTTATGGTATAATTTTGTGCTTAAAATCCTCCACACATGGTCCTAGACTAAGACCAGGATACTCTTCTTCGACGTTGACATGTTTACATTGACCGTCGGTGGAAAATTTTTAAAACCCACCTGTTTGGGGCTTCCGCTGCATGCCCAGTTCCAACACGGGGTATTGTGCATTTACCGTTTTGGCCCCATTATTTCTCTGCTATGCTTATATGCCTAAGTAGATGATTATTGGTTGTGAATAGGGTGAATTGTTGTGATTTGTATGTATTACACATGCATGTTTTTCCTTTTTCGACCTTTGGGTCTTGTTTTCCTATTAGGCTGCTGTTTACTTTCCCAAGCCTAGTGTTGTAGGATGGTGTGACTGTTGTTTTGTTATTCTGTTGTGTTGTAGAATTCTAGCCAAGTTTTTCATGCATTTTACCTTGGCTGTTACATGCTGCTACACTTGCTTGACTTACACAGGGCCATGAGAACCTAGTGCATAGACCATAGGTAGGATGGACTTAAGGGCTTCTCCAGAGTGTCTTTATAATATTATGATGCGAGACCATAGGGGGAATTGACGTTGAGTGCTTTCCCATAGTGTCTGTAGTTCCTCGACGCGGGCCACAGGTGGAATGTGACTTTGAGTGATTCCCCAGAGCACCTTTAGTATGGATATGAGACTATAGGGTGAATGTATGGTGAGTGCTTCCTCAGAGAGTTTATGCTTAAGCTAAACCAGAGGGGTTAGATTGAGTGTACTTCCCAGAGGGTTGCTTGTACTTGTTAGTTAGGACCAGAGGGGATAGGTTGTGAGTACTTCCCAAAGGGTTACCTTGTGTTAGTTTTTTGCTTGGTTGATAGGTAGGACCAGAGGGGATAGGTTGTGAATACTTCCCAGAGGGTTACCTATTGTGTTTATCTGTTTTTATTAGCTGTTTCATGTTGTGAGGTGATTTGAATGCTTTGAAACTGTGGATTGTTAACTATTGTGTACTTTCCTTGTTTACTACCTTCTGTATTTTACCTACCATATATTTACTGACTGTTAGGCACAGATATCATGGTGGTTTCCTATTGGTATTTAGTCTCACACTCTATTTGGTCCATGCTTTTGGGCCCAAACAGATTATATTATTGCAGGTATAGATAAGGGAAAGTTCCCTTCTACTTTAGGTACTTGACTTGTTGTGGATATGGAGAGCATGGGACCAAGCTATGGCTTGTGATACTAAGGATTTTATCTGCTTTCTTCTTCACTTTGGTTTAGTTCTGTTGTATTCCATCATTGTGACTTGTTTGGCTGTTTTCCTAGACATATGTATCATGCATCATTTTATATATGTTCTCCAGTTTATACCTTCAGTTTTCTATTGTATGTCATTATTACTGCTTCCTCTCTTGTATGTATTTGTTTACTACCATTGTGTACTCTTCCAATGAGTGCATAGTTTCCCCACTATCACACCCAAGGCCCTCGCTACTATTCGTCAGCCTCTGGCATTTGGGGAAATGCACTTGAGGCCATGTGACCAACCGGGTACGGGGCACCTCTGAGTGGCTTCCGAAACTAGGACGTTACAAAGTGGTATCAGAGGAATTCTTTTATTCTTGAATTACTTTTTAGAGCCTTTAGTCAGGGTTAGGATAGAATGGGTACATGGTAATAAGTTGCGCCCAGGATTAGCTAACCCGTGTACAAGGAAAATCCAATCTACCTCGTTTAATTGCAATTTTTCTAGTTTTCCAATTATTACAGTTGATTTGACTTCACCTTGAGTAATTCACGTGATTTTTGTTGTTGTTGTTGATATTATTGAGGTTCTATTTCTATTTCAACCCAATGAGATGAGGATATTTCATCTCATGCATCATATTGGAACTTTCTAGAAGTCACATTTAATGCATTTCTGCCATACCATCTAGGATGCATTAGAGATTGCATGTTTTTGTGATAGATGATGTGTAAAATATGCATATTGTTGTGGTATTTTCCTTGATAAAAATACATGTTGTTTGATAGGTTATTGTTTTGTGTAGATATTTGTTTGAATGGACGCCAAGCTTTGGTTCTTGGGGTGTTATGGGCACTCATGGACCATAATTTGGTGGATCATTACCTTGTTTTCCATGTTATAATGTGTACAATATGCCAAAATTTGATTCGTGGGGAGTATGAGCCCTCACAGATCAGAATTTGGCACTTTCAATGTTTTTTTTAGTGTTTTTTTGGGTTTCGGAGTAGTTTATAAGGCTTACTGTCCGGAAAAACCTAGAATACACACCGTGTAATGTTATGTACACGTCGTGTGTTCTTCTTTTCGGGAAGAAACTATTTTTCTTAAGTACATGCCGTGTACTTTATGTACACGCCGTGTAGTCTCTAACTATGTCATAGGTTGTGTGGGCAGAGACATGGGATGGGGAAATTCTGGTGGAAACACATTGTGTACCAGTCGAACACGCCGTGTAGTGTCGACCCTATGTCAACCCGTGTAACTAACAACATGGACGGATGAACCTTAAGTTATACACATCGTTTCCTCATTGAACATGTTGTGTAGTCTGACCTAGGAACCCGGCCGTGTCACGAACAACACGGGTAGGTGTTAACTTTTCACATACATGCCATGTCTGTCTGGAACATGCTGTGTAGTGTGAAACCGTGTGTCAGGCCGTGTCACTAACAACACGGGCCAAGTGAAGCTTGTCTAGTACACACCGTGTAAGAATTTTACACACCGTGTAGTCTTGTCTTAGGAGAGCTGTGTGGATTAACCGTGTAGAAGGAATCGGGAAGGGTGAGAGGATTCAAGTACATGTCGTGTATTAAGACAACATGTCGTGTGTTTGGGGTGTTACACGACCAGTTTAGGCAAGAGTGCACGCCCATGTAAATGACTAAGGTAACACGCCATATAGGAAATGTACATGTCGTGTAGTCATGTTTTGTAAAACTTGAGTGATTTTTTTCTCATGTTCCCTTATTACACTCCTTGTTTTCAGTCCTTGATATCTTTATCTAAGGTGTGTGCTTGAACTTGTAAATTCATGCCACCGAGACGTCCTCCGGTTGTCCACCAATTACAGGGCAGTGATCAGACGCCGGATACGACTGATCAGGGACTTCCAGCAGATCCTCCTATTGTGCCAGTCTTGCCACCAACAGTTATACCTGATACTGGTGCTAATGCATAGTTTAGGGAAGGCTTCATTAGGATGATGCAGACCTTTCATTGAGCACTGCCTCCTACCCCATCGATGGCTGATTTGACGCAGGTCTTCCAGCATCAGCATCCTCCCACTTTATCAGGGGAAGGAGAACCTTAGGCTGTGGAGTCAGGGCTAGAATCCATGCTGATGATCTTTGGGAATCTGGAGATGCCTCCTGATAGGAGGTTCAAGCTCTCTACCTATATGCTTCGGGACTCTGCCAAGAGGTGGTGGGATGCAATCTCACAGGCAGGACGCTAGCAGGTTATGGAGTGGGATGAGTTTCAACGCATCTTCTACAATTACTTCTATCCAGAGACCTTGAGGGCCGATCGAGCCTGTGAGTTTATGAGTCTGAAGCAGGGTACTCTTTCTATTATAGATTTTTCCTCCCGCTTTACCGAGCTATAGTGCTTCATGCCTATTCTAGAAGTTGATCAGTTGTTCATGGCAAGGAAGTTTGAGGATGGTCTGAGGCACGACATCCGATCGCAGGTGAACATCTTCTGTTGGACTTCAATCACTTCAATACTCAACCAAGTGCTGGTCGTAGAGCGCAATCTAAGGGATTCTGGAGTTTTGAGCCAGGGAGGCTCGACATCTGGAGTTATAATTCCTCAAACTGGTAGAAGGAAGTGTCGTAGGGAGTCTTCACATGGTGATTTGAGGAGTCGAGACACTTATTCTAGTAGCCAGGTAGTGTGCTACCAGTGCGGAAATATCGGGCATACAAGGCCACACTGCCTGAGAGACCCAGTGGAGTACCGATTTTGTAGTAAGATAGGTCATCTTTAGCGCTTCTGTCAGATCTTCTCACCAGCATCTGGTGACAGGGTTTCCTCTATGACTCCTTGTTTAGAAGAAGCTCCACCAGTTTCTCACTTTTCTAGGAACTGGAGTTCTTCCGGCCATTCAGGTCATGGTGGAGTTCATGGTCTTGGTAGCCAGTCACCCGGTTTTTAGCGACATCAGGGCAGATCAGCTCAGAGTGGTCAGGCAGGGTCACAAGGTCGTGGTACGAGCCAGAATTTCGCATTGGAGCAGACCCAGTAGGATTAGGATCCCGGACCTTCCATAGTTTGAGTTATGATTTTAGTTGCCTCAGTTTTAGCTTCTGCTCTTTTTGATACAGGGGATTCCCATAGCTTTATATCTGTTGCTGTCATGGAGAGCCTTGGGGTCTGCATCTTTTCCTCTTCTAATATCTTGATTCTAGACACACCTTTGGGGACTATAATGGCTAGTGTATGTCAGTGAAAGGAGTTCCCACTAGAGGATGGTGGATGTCACTTTTTATGGGACCTCTATGTCCTAGAGATGACATGCTATGATGTCATTCTCGGAATGGACTAGCTAGTTCCCTTCCAGGCAGTCGTCTACTGTTATCGCCACAGGGTGAGTTTCCTATCACCAGGTGGTGAATATTTTCTTCATAGGGGTGAATGGGATGTCCAGGCGAGCAGAGCGGGTCCACAGCATCATGGGTTGGGAGGAGTTACAACCCAGATTTCTAGTCTATATCTGGATGACTAGGGGACTTCACAGTTAGAATTTCCTCCAGTGGTGGATCATTTCAGAGATGTCTTTACAGAGGAATTTTTAGGTTTTCCTCTAGATAATGAGTTATACTTCTCGATTGAGCGTGTTCCAAGAGCGTCACCGGTGTCCATTTTTCCTTATAGGATGGCTACACCTGAGTTGCAGGAGCTCAAGAACTAGTTGGAGGAGTTATAGGAAAAGGGTTTCATCTAACCCAGTACCTCTCCTTGGGGTTCTCCTATCCTATTTGTGAATAAGGTAGACGTTACCCTCAGGCTTTGTGTGGAATATCGGAAGTTGAACCAGTTGACGGTCAAGAACTGATATCCCTTGACTAGGATTGATGATCTCTTTGATCAGCTTCGAGGAGCCCGAGTGTTCTCAAAGATTTAATTGAGGTACATTTATCATCATTTACCTGTTAGAACATCATATATACCTCTTACAGCCTTCCAGAGAAGGTATATTCTATAAGAGTACTTGGTTATGTCGTTCGGTCTCACGAATGTGCCTTCAGTTTTCATGGCACTGATAAACTGAGTGTTCCATCCATACTTGGATTCCTTCATGGTGGTCTTCGTGGATGATATCTTGGTGTACTCTCACACTCGACACGACCATGCTAGTCATCTTGAGATAATTTTTAGTACACTGAGGGAGCATCATTTATATGCTAAGCACTCAAAGTGCCACATTTGGATGGATCAGATTTGCTTCTTGGGTCATGTTATATCAAAGGTTGTAATATCAGTAGACTTAGAGAAAGTGAGAGCTGTAGTTTCATGGGAGCAGCTGAAGAATGTCTTTGAGGTGCGGAGTTTTCTAGGACTGGTTGGATACTACATATGTTTCATACAGGAGTTTTCATGCTTAGCAGCACTGCTTACAAGTCTGACCAAGAAGGGTGCAAAGTTCATGTGATCAGATTCTTGTGAGTCAGCCTTTTAGGAGCTAAAAGTAAGGTTGACTTCAGCATTGATACTAGTCTTTCCAGAGCTAGGAAAGAGCTATACTATTTACTGTGATGCATCATGTATCGGGCTGAGATCCATGCTTATGCAGGGATATGGAGTCGTTGCGTACGGGTCTTTGTAGTTGAGGCCACATGAGAGGAATTACCCGACACATGATCTGAAGTTGGCAGTTATTGTTCATGCCCTACGTTGTTGGATACATTATCTTCTAGGAGATAATTTTTTGGTTTTCACTGACAACAATATCCTCAAGTACATTTTCACTCAGCGTGATCTGAATTTGAGATGGAACAGGTGGGTTGAGTACATTCAATACTTTGATTTTGAGCTTGCCTATATTCCTAGGAAGGGAAACGCAGTGGCTGATGTGTTGAGCAGGAGGACTCGAATATAGTCAGTTCGGGAGGACAACAGTGAGTGGAAGTTTATGGATCTATTCTTGGAGATGCATTTGGAGGTGCACAATAGTTAGAGGAAGACTTTTCTATCTTATGTAGATGTTACCTCTACTATTCTTGATCGAGTTTGAATGAGGAAGCTATTAGAGTCTGAAGGCCTAGTCCTAAGGTAAATCGTGTCAAGAGAGGACCCTATTTCTTGATGGACCATAGGAAAGGATGAGATCTTGCGTTTATAGGGATGCATATGGGTGCCAGTAGATATACGCAAGGATCTGATGTAGGATTTTCATTCCTCAGTTTGGGAGGTTCATCCTGGTGTCACCAAGATGTATTGTGATCTACACCATCAGTATTGGTGGCTAGGTATGAAGAGGTATGTTTCTGGTTTCATCATGAGGTGTTCCACTTGTCAGCAGGTGAATTCGGAGCATCATCGACCAGTAGGGATTTTACAGTAGTTACCCATTCCCGAGTGGAAGTGGAATGATGTCGTGATGGATTTAATGATAGGTTTGCTGAGGTTTCCTCGAGGGAATGATATTTTTTGGTTTGTCATTCACAGACTCATGAAGGTTTCCCACTTATTTCCGATCAAGGATACCTTCAGTGTTGATGAGATGGGACGGTTGTACATATGAGAGATTGTACATCTACATGGAGTCCCACACTCCATTATTTCAGACAAGGATGCACGTTTCACTTCTCGGGTCTGGCAGGGGCTTCATAGGATTTGGGTATATAGGTACTTTTGAGTACAGCATACCACCCCCAGACGGATGGTCAGTCCAAATGTATAATTCAGGTGCTTGAGGATATGCTTCGAGCATGCATCCTAGATTCTGGAGGTTCTTGGGAGAACCACATACCTCTTGTGGAGTTTTCCTATAATAATATTTGTCAATCAACTATTCATATGGAACCTTATAAGTCTTTGTATGTTAGGTCATGACGATCACCCTTATGTTGGCTGGAAGTAGGAGAGGCAGCATTGCTGGGACCTCGTCTTGTTCAGGAGACCACAGAGCATATAGAGTTTATTCGGAAGAGGATGGCTACTTCACAGTCTCTACAAAAGTCTTATGCTGGTTAGCAAAGACGACCTATAGATTTTGAGGTTGGGGATCAAGTTTTTATGTGTGTCACACTGAGGTTTTGACACAAGAGGATTAGAAGATAGGGTAAGATTTTTTCGAGGTATGTTGGGCCATTTGAGGTGGTGGAGAGAGTTGGGCCAGTTGCCTACCGGTTGTAGTTACCTCAGAGGTACCAAGCTATGAACGACATCTTCAACGTTTCTCAGCTTTGACAATACATTTCAGACTCATCTCATGTCTTTCAACTTGAGGAGTTTGAGCTCGAAGTGGATGCGTCGTTTGAGGAGAATCTTATCTGGATTGTGGATCGCAGTACAAAGGTTCTCCATGGATGGTATGTTCCTCTGGTATGGGTGATATGGAAGCACAGGCAAGTACAGGATGAGACTTGGGAGAGGGAGGCCGATGTACGAGCATAGTGGCCGGAACTGTTCGGGGTTTCTTCTTCTACGCAGTTCTAGGAAAATTCGGGGATGAATTTCTTTAAGGGGGGAAGTTTTTAAGAACTCAGATCTTCTTTTAAGGTATTTTTTTCTTTTTCCTAGAGTTTTTGAGAAAAGAGGAAATTATGGAAATTTTTGAAGTACACGTCGTGTACTTTATGAGTACACGATGTGTACTCGGTTACCACGGGTATCCATGTGTTGGTCGTGTAGTGGCCTTTCACACGGCCATGTGTGATGACCTGAAGGCCACCTAAAGCGGAGTACGAAAATAGTGAGTACACACTGTGTACTTCAAAAGTACATGCAGTGTATTTTGTTTTTTTCATTAAACGCACTAGGGTCGTGTCTGACGGATAGAACCATCTGTTTCTCAACCTAGTTCGTCTTAGAGCACCGAGTAGCCACAGATCTTCGACGAGCCCCCGAGCCTCTATCTGTCCTCTGAATTGAACACCGTTGGTTGCGTTGGAATCGCATCGGTGATTTCTATCTTCTTCCTGAACCTCGTTTCATGATTTCTCTTCTTTTTCAAGTTATCGTGGGTTGAAAATTTTAGACGTTTTCTTATATATACATCACTCTAAGGAGATTCAAGATTCGAGGTTCACATATAGCGATCTCCTAACCTTGAGGTAGGTGGCTTGTGCCTTTCTGTTGAAATTCTTTGAGTTTCATGTGAAAATTTTCCCAATACCCATGAACAGGGTATTGTGCGTTTACAGTTTTGGCCCTATTTTTTCTTTGTTATGCTTATATGTCTGAGTAGGTGATTATTGATTGTGAATAGGGTGAATTTTTGTGCTTTGTATGTATTTCCCATGCATGTTTTTCCTATTTTGACCGTTGGGTCTTGTTTTCCCGTTAGACTGCTGTTTACTTTCCCATGCCTAGTGTTGTAGGATGGTGGGACTACTGTTCTATTATGCTGTTATGCTGTATAATTCTCACCAAGTAGTTCATGAGGTTTACCTTGTATGTTACGTGCTTCTACACTTACTTTACTTACACAAGACCGTGAGAACCTTGTGTATAGACTATAGGGAGGATGGACGTACGGGCTTCTCCAGAGTGTCTTTATAATTTTACGATGCGAGACCACAGGGGGAATTCACATTGAGTGCTTCCCCAGAGTGTCGGTAATTATTCAACACGGGCCACAGGGGGAATGTGATGTTGAGTGCTTCCCCAGAGCACCTTTAGTACCGATATGAGACTATAGAGGGAATTGATGGTGAGTGATTCCTCATAGAGTCTATTCTTAAGATGAACCAGAGGGGTTATACTAACTGTACTTCCCAGAGGGTTGCTTGTACTTGGTAGGTAGGACCAAAGGGGATAGGGTGTGAGTAATTTCTAGAGGTTTACCTTGTGTTAGCTATTTTCTTGGTTGCTAAGTAGGACTATAGGGGATAGGTTTTTTATACTTCCTATAGGGTTACCTGTGGTGTTTATCTTCTTTGATTAGTTGTTTCATGTTGTGATGTGGGTTGAATGTTTTGAAACTGTGGATTATTTACTACTGTGTACCTTCCTTGTTTACTGCCTTCTGTATTTTACCTGCCATATATTCAATTACTATTAGGCATAGATCTCATGGCAGTTTCCTATTGGTATTTAGTCTCACACCCTATTTGGGTCATGCTTTTGGGCCCAAACAGGTTATATTGTTGCATGTATATATAATGACAAGCACCCTTCTACTTCAGGTACTTGAATTGTTGTAGAACTGGAGAGCATGGGACCAAGCTATGTCTTGCGATGCTAGGAGATTATCTACTTTATTTTGCACTTTGGATTGTTTCTGTTTTATTTCATCATTGTGACTTGTTTGGCTATTTTCCTAGACATATGTATCATGTATCATTTTATATATGTTCTCTAGTTTATACCTTCAGTTTTATGTTGTATGTCATTATTACTGCTTCTGCTCTTATATGTATTTTCTTACTTCTGTTGTGTACTATATCAATGAGGGTATAGCTTCCCCACTATCACACCCAAGGCCCTTGCTTCTATTCGGCAGCCTCTAGCGTTTGGGGAAATGTGCTTGAGGTCGTGTGACCAACTGGGTACAGGGCGCCTCTGAGTGGCTTCTGGAACCAGGACGTTACACATTTTCCATACTTATATTAAAAGAAATTTTAATCACATTTATAAAATAAATCTTATAAAATGGTTATTATATTTGGAATAATATTTTCCTAATCTTCTTGTAAGGTTTGTTTTATTTTTAATCACAAAAAAATAAATTACCTAGGTAAATGTTAGTTATCACAATAAAGGATAAAAATGGAAAAAAGTGTTAAATCAAGGGTAAAAACAAGAAATTTCTTAAAAAATTATCTTAAAATGAATGTATGATGAATTTATAGACCACTCATTATATTTTAATCATTCTTATTCACATTTATATCCACTTTCCTCAAATTTTTACATTCTTTTTATTTTAAGTTTTAATTATTTTTAAGAATGTCACTCCTCTCACTAAGGGAAACTTTTCTCCTCACTTATTCACATAATTCAAACACTTTACATAGAAAAATATATGAAAAAATAAATTCCAAAATCTCATTCTCATTTCCCAGAGGTTTTTTTCTCATAAAAATAACAATCTAAGAAGGCTTTAGATTCAATCCAAAAGAGGAAACCAAAAGAATAGGTAATTTTCTTAACCGAGTTCTTTCAAGTTTATTTCTTATTTCTCCTCATAAAAATATAGTATATACATACTAATATGATGAAATTAGAATCATAAATATACTTAAATAGTATTATTTTTCTGAAATAATCATTATTTACCTTCTTTACATCTAATGGAAAATGAAAATGTCCCTCATGCATATTGCAGGATACCGCCTCCATGAAGTAATGTATTTATTTTTTCATAACCACCTCTCATGGATGGTTATATTGATAGATTTAATTAATATATATGATATTTATGAAATTATTATGAATTTTTAAAGATAAATTATTATCTATCTTTTTTTCTTTCCATTTATTGAAAAATGAAATCACCACTCATGCGTACTTGCAGACTGCCGTCTCCATAAAGAGATGTGATTCATTTTTCATCACCACCTTAAATGGATTATTATAAAAGTGTATATAATTAATAAATATAATATTTATGACATAATTAAAATTCTCTAGAGGATGAAACCATGACCAATATAAAAGGACCAGAATCACTAAACTTATACATGCATAGAAAATAGAATAGAAGCCACCAGAATATTGATCATAATAAATAATTATGAATAAATGGATAATTTAAAATTATAAAGGAATAATATATAGTAAAATAAGTATGAATATTATTATTTTATAAAATTATAATAAATTTAAATTTATTATACATGATGTTATAGCGTGTATGAAGCATGTCGGGACTCATGGTAAGGGTTTATATTGCAATATCACTTTTTATTAGGATTTTTTATTTCTAAATTTATCTTGGGGGATTGTATAATATTTATAAATTAAAATTAGAATATTTTAATTTCCTATATTTATTCTTTGGGTCTAATTTTTTTTAAAAATCCCTTGGTTTTTTAATGATCACAATCACCAAATTATGTTTCTAATGTTTTTGTTTCATGGATTTCATTGATTTTATTTTAGTATGCATTCTAATGAGTCTATCACTGTAATTTTTACCTATTTAAATGATATTTTTAATATAATGAAGTATTTAGGTTATTTAACTTCCATATATATAGTTACACTTATTTTTATTAAATTACTATTACAAAACATTGAAGATAAACAACATATTAGCATTACAAAACCATAATCCAAAGGTTTAGTTTCTTGGAAACATTAGGCACATATATAACCTATTAATAATACAACATAAATATTTATTTAAAGTATTCTTCTTTATCCTTATAAATATCATGTTCTCCTTAGTATATGTAGTCACCTAAGGATATACATCAAAGAAAGGGGTGAGCTAAAGTCCCAGTAAGAGGATGAACAAGGGACATGAAACAATATAACATGAGTGAGAATAATCATAATCATAATCTTAACATAATCATAGTATCATGCTAAAAATAATTATAGGAAACATTATATAAAGGCATGTAATGTGTAAATTCCTAAAAATGAAACATCATGTCTTAATGGTCAAATACCACACATAGTTCTGAACAAAGCTCACATCATGTTCATGCATAACATCTGTGCATAATCAAAAAAAAATAATCATTATGAACAAAGATAGCATCATGTTCATGCATAATACATATTATATAATGATTTAAACCACATTACCCAATGTATTGGATGGGTATATAATTTCGGTCCCACCTGTCACATCATAACATTTACATAATCATGCATGTCACACATAACGTATAACAATCATAGTCATAAAATTACCCATGAAAAGAAATGGGTTTCATAAGAATTTAATAAATCATACATTAATAAATAAAATTTTGGGTTCCCAAAAAAATGAAAAAAAAATATTTTGTATAATAATTATTATTCTTGAGTAAAGAAGAAACAATCTCAAGAGGAGTCAAGATGTGTTTTAGAAAGAATATTTATTTTGAAAAATCATTATATTTGTTGTAAAACCAAGTTGGATCCATGTATATCCTATAAAAGAAAATGTAATAATAATTAAATTATGTTCTATTAATATTAAAAGGATATCCACACTGAAATTTGGCATGAAAGAGGAATAACCCAAAGAAAGGAAACCGAGTTTGAGAATCCCCTTACCTTATGTTTGAAAGCGTTCTTCACTTGCACTTAATATCCTGGATAATCAAATTAGATTCATTAATTATTAAATTAAAAACCTATTATACATGTATTTTATTTATTATAATTTTATTATGTTCATTTATGGCCATTTTTATGAGTTATAGAGTTCAATTTCATTGTTTCAGAAGGGTTCGTTTCCATGGTTTCATGGTTGGTTTACTTGTATTTAATTATGGAAGTTCTTATAAAATGATAATAATTCTCTAGAAGTGAAATTATATGTTATTAATGAACTTACATAATTTTAAATGGTCTTATATATATTTTTACTGATATGAGGATGATTCATTAGATAAAACGTTAATAAAATTTTTTTAGTTTATTTTGTTGGTTTTTATAACCATCACGAGCTAGTTTCATTTTATTTAATATTATGTCTATAAATTACTTCAAAAATAATAAAAAAGTTATAATATACATATTAAAATCTGGTTTAACTATAATTAAATTTTTATTACTGGCCTTAAAAGCGGTAATGGAAAATAAAAACTCGACGTTCACGAAGACGGTGAATCGACACATCATAGACAATGTTTTAATTTTTATAATAAAAGGATAAGAGAAGATATTTGATGGTGGATATTACATTAACATAATAAAATTTCAGTATATTTTTTATGTTGGTGTTATAATTCCACTTTGGATAGTTTAGGTGAGGAGAGAATAAGAAAATAAATTAAAATAGAAAGAATGAGGATTTTACCTCTTGAATATATTCTCCCTGAGAACCTCTTTAAGGCACTAGGGTTTGATATTTTTTTGATACCAAAAGCTCCTTTACATGGGTAAGAGGCTTAATAAGGGAATTTTTTTAAAATTTAGACAAGTTACAAAGCTTTGGAGTTGTGGGGAGAAGAGGTGGTGAGGGGTTGTATTTATAGGGTAGGAGAGGAGTGTTTTTTGATTATTTTAACCAATGGGTTCTTACATCATCCATACATCATCCATGACTCAAAAATTCATATATAGTTAAATGCCATAAATTAGCATATTTCACTATTTACCAAAAATTCAACTATTTTAGAAAAGATAAAAAATCACCCAAACAATTATTCAATGTGTATATTTCAAAAATGGATTCTATTTTATGAAAATAATTTTCTAAATATGAGAAATTTAATTTTAATATAAAATCATCATTTATTAAAAAAAATAATGATTTTAATATTATGATCGATTTTATTACCCTCTAAAAAATTAATTAAGGTCTCATAAAATTATATTATAATTATGTTAAAACATAATATTAATTTATTAATATATTTTATTAAAATAAATTTTATTTTAAATCGTTATATTTATTATAAAATTTTATATAAACATTTATGCTTTATAAAAATAGAAACACTTAATTTATCATTTTAGAACATTTATTTACTTATACTATGATATAATTATATCATATTTTAATTTATAATATTCCAAAAATTTATTTATAATTTCATATATGAGGTTACTATTCTATTGGATGGATTACTATTCTTAATGGTCATATTACTATTACAACGGTTATGCTACTATTCCATCGATATAGGTTTCTTAATTCCAATAAATACCACTTATTTGATTCTTCATTTATTAGAATGATGTTTTTATTGGGTTATCTATGTGATGTATGTGTTTTATGCTATATAACATAATTATAAAAAGGGAAATTCCATTGATAGAATTTTGGGTCATTACATTCTTCCCCCCTTTTGAAATTTCTCCCACTTAATTTAGTTTTACATACTAAGCTAAAAAAAAAGTTAGAGTATTTCCCTTTCATCACTTCCTCTAGTTCCCAAATTTCCTCTTCATACTTATGGTTACACTACAACACTTTTAAAAGGTGATTTTTCTTTTTTTATAGCACTTTGTTTCTATAGTCCAAGATCTTTACTGACTTCCCTTCATATGAGAGGTTTTTTTCCAGTTGTACCATCCTCGAATTCAGTACATGTGAAGGTTCATGTATATAATTCCTCAGTATAGATACATGGAACACGTCATGAACTTAAGCCATATTTTGTGGAAGTATAAGCCTATAGGCCACTGTGCCTATGTGATCAAGGGTCTTAAAGGGGGCAATATACCTTGGAATAACTTCTATTTCATTCCAAACCACATGACTCTCTTCCATGGTGGAATTAAAAGGAAGACATGGTTTCCAACATCAAAATACAATCACCTTATAGGGTTCTTATCATAGCTCTCTTTCCTAATCTAATCAGTTCTGATATGTTGTTGGATGGCTTGAAACTTTTCTGTCATCTCTTTCACAATATCAGTTCCAAGTAGCTTTTGTTCATCAACTTCATCCCAACAAGTTGGATTTCTACATAACTTACCATATAGATATTCATATTGATCCATATAAATACTCGAGTGTAAACTATTGTTATATGATAACTCAACCAATGGGATATGTTGCTCCCATACACATTTTAATTCCATTGAGCAGGCCCTCAGTATGACCTCAAGCATCTGAATAGTCCTTTCAGATTATCCATCTGTTTGGGGGTGAAAAGTCGTGATAAATTCAATTCAGTACTCAAATCATATTGAAGAATTATCTATAATTTATATTTGAACCTTGGATCTCAATTAAATATGATTTAAAGTGTAACCCCATGTAGCCACACCACTTCAATCACATTTATTATAGAAAATTTTTCAACCAAGAAATCTTCCCAAACAGAAATAAAGTGGTTTGTATTGGTGAGTTGATCTACCATATCCCATATTTCATTGTTTTCTTTGGATGTATCTGAGAGACTATTGATAAAGGACATAGTGATGTTATTCTATTTCCATGTGGGTATAGGCAATGGTTTCGTTATCCCTTTAGACTTTTGTCTTTATGCTTTAACTTGTTGACATACCAAACACCTTGAGATATACTATGCAATCTCCTTCATCATGTTATCCCACCAGAATTATTTTTAAAGATCACGGTATATCTTGGTACTTCTAGTACAGATATAGAAAGATGAGCTATGTGCATTATCCAATATATCCTTCTTTATATTAGGTTATGAAGGCGTACAAATCCTTATTCCAAACTGAATCACACCATCATCATCAATATAGAACAATTGTAGCTTCCCTTACTTTACCGCTTTCACCTTCTTTTGTAGCTCCAGATCATCCCTTTGCACATATTTCATCTTATTTTGCATAGATGGTTGGGAAATAATTTGGGAAATGTGGGATTTATTCCCTACTATTATGATTTCCAAATCCATCATTCACATATCCATGAGTATGGGGTCTTTCTTAATCTGCATCATAGATAGAGTAGCAGGTTCTTTTCTGCTAAGATCATCGGCTACCTTGTTCAAATTTCTTAAATAGTAATGAATAGATAAATCATAGTCATTGATTTTCTCTAACCATCTCCTTTAATGCGTGTTGAGTTCCTTCTATGTGAAAATATAATTTAGACTCTTGTGATCAGTATATATGTCACACTTCTCACCATAGAGGTAGTGCCGAAACATTTTCAAGGAAAATATCACAACTTTTATCTCCATATCGTGTGTATATTAGTTTTTCTCATGGATACTTAACTACCATTAGGTTTAGGTTATCACTTTATCATTCTGCAAGAGTATACAACCCAATCCTTTCTTTGAAGCATCACCATATATCACAAAACTTTCCCTAATTGTTGGTAATGTGAGAACTGGTGCATTAATTAGTCTCTTATTAATCTCCTTAAATAGTTCCTCATATTATTCCATCCATACATATTTTACCCCTTTTTATGTTAACTTAGTTAGAGGTCTAGACAATCATGAGAAATATCTGAAAAAATGTCGGTAGTACCAAACTAATCCAAGAAAACTATGGATTTTTGTGACACTAGTGGGTCTGGGCCATTACACAATTACCTTTTTTAAGAGTCCATATAAATTCCCTTACTTGTGATCATGTTCCCCAAGAATGATTCATTCTGTATCAAAAATTCACACTTCTTGAACTTGACATACAGTTTATCCTTTTATAATGTCTTTATAACAATACTTATATTTTCTTAATATTCCACCTTTCTCTTAGAAAAAATGATAATATCATCAATAAACACTACCAAAAATTTATTGAGGTGGTATATAAATACTATATTCATTGAATCCATGAATATTATAGGGGAATTTGTTTTCTTTCTCCAATTAAGTAGTAATGATGGCATAATCTTTCCCTTGATTCTTTGGATTTAGTGGTTGTTGATGCTTATTACCCTCAAGGAATAAAGGTTTAGTCCACTAGATTTCATAGTTCCTTTTCTCCCTATAGTTTAGCCATTGAACCATGGGTGGTTCTCTCCTTTCCTCTATCACATTAGCCAGCTTCATCATGTCTCTTTAACATTCATGAGCTTGTTGGAATTATATCCCACACTTGAATCATTTACCTATCCCTTTGAGATAGTTTCAATGATGATTATTCCCACATTTTTGACATGTGGATGGTCTATATTTATTTCCACATTTTTCATTATATCCTCCTTATTTAATTTATATGTCCACTTTTAGAGAACATAAAACCACTTCTTTATAACTTCTAATGTCTCAGATATCTAGAACCTTTCAAAGGTGTCGTTTTAAATCACTAAAGAATATATCTATTTTTATATCATTGTTAATCACAAAACCTAAGGTGTATCTTTAAATCCTTGTAAAATTTTCCTCATATTCCATGATAGATTCATCTTCCTTTTGCTTCAGCACTATAAATTCTCTCTCCATCTTTGAATGAAGAGTTATGTGGAAGTACTTGTTAAGAAATATTTACATAAAGTCTCCCCACTCCATGTCTTCTATTTAATCCTTCAAATTGGTTTTCTTTATCAACTCCCACCATTGATCGGCCTCTCCATATAAATGATAGATGGATAGAGTCACCTTCTCCTTCTCATGATAGTGGAGCATAGAAAATATCTTCTCCACTAAGTTAACCTACTATTCTACAATAAGTGGAACAGAAGATCTATTAAATTTCGGTATTAATTTTTGCATAAAATATTCCATATCTAGTTTCTTCCTCTTAGTTGAAGGTGGATTTTCCACATTGTTCAAGTTATTGTTCATGTCCTAAGACATATAGGTAAGAATCACCATGAAATTATTAACTCCACCTCCCATGGAAAGAGGTATATCATTAGGGAAATTGTTGCATTGTCCCTCACATGAGTTATTATCCTGGTTTCTCCTAATTCCCACCATTTTTTAAAATATAAAAGGTTTGAACAAAACATAAGTTAACAAGTCGTGAATAAATAATTAATTCATTTGTGAAATTAACTCTAAAGGCATGTCTTATGGGATCCCAATGTTTGGAATTTTTCTAAAACAAATATTCTTGGATGTTTACATATACTTAGTCTTATACCAAGGGTTTTCAATAATATTATCAATTATTAATTCCCAAATTAACTAAATTGTGCTCTGATACCAACTATAGTGAACCTTTTTTTTCTTACATGACTATTACATCATTTTAAAGATAAAAAACATATTAGTGTTACAAAACCAAGATCCAAAGGTTTAGTGACTTGGGAAAATTAGGCACGTACATAACTTGTACATAATAAAACAAACATTTATTTAAATATTCTTTTTTCTCCTTCTAATTCTCATGTTCTCCTTAGTACATGTAGTCACCTAAGGATATACATCAAATAAAGAGGTGAGCTAAAGGCCTGGAAAGAGGATGAATAAGGGACATGAAAAATATAAAATGAGTGAGAATAATCATTATAATCATAATATAATTATAGTATAATCCTCATAATCATGATAGGAAACATTAGATAAAGTCATGGAATTTAGAAATGCATAAAAATGAAACATTATGTCTAAGTGGTCAAATACCACACATAGTTATGAACAAAGCTAGCATCATGTTCATGAAAAACATATTTGAATAATAATAAAATCATAATTATGAACAAATATATCATAATTTTTAGTCATAATATTCAATATCTCATGATATATATCATATTACTCAATGCATTTGAGGGTTATATAATTCTAGGCCCACCCATCACATCATACCATTTACATAATCATGCATACCACATAAAACGTATAACAATCATATTCATAAAATAACACATGGAAAGGAATGGGTTTCATAATAATTTCATAAATTATACATTCATGAATAAACTTTGTGGTTACAAAAAAATAGAGAAAATATATTTGGTATAAGAATTGTTATTCTTGAGTGAAGAAGAAACAATCTCAAGAGGAGTCGAGATGTGTTTTGGAAAGAAGATTTATTTTGGAAAATATTTATATTTTTTATTTAAAAAAAGTTCAAAAAATGTATTTCCCTAAAAATAAAAGGGTAAAATTATGTTATTGGAACATTAAAAGGATATCCACATTGAAATTTGTCATGAAAGAGGAATAACCCAAATAAAGGAAGTTGGGTTCGAGAATCCCCATACCTTATGTCTGAAAGCATTCTGAACTTGCACTTAATATCCTGGATAATCAAATTAAAATAATTAATTACTTAATTAAGAACCTATTATATATGTATTTTATTCATTATAATTTTATTAAGTTCATTTATTTCCATTTTGATAAGTTATAGTGTTCAATTTCATCACTTTAGGAGCATTTGTTTTCATGGTTTCATGGTCGGTTTACTTGTATTTAATTACGAAAGTTTTCATAAAATGAGAATAATTATGTAGAAGTAAATTATGGATTATTAATGAACTTACATAAGTTTAAAAGGGCTTATATATCATCTTTTTTTCTGACATTAGGATGATTCATTAGATAAAATGTTAATAAAAATGTTTATTTTATATTGTCGGTTTTCATGACCATCACGAACTAGTTTCATTTTATTTAATATTATGTCAATAAATTACTTAAAAACATTAAAAAAATTATAATATACATATTAAAATCTTTTTTAACTATAATAATGGTTTTATTACCAAACTTAAAGGCGTTAATGGAAACCAAAAACTCATCATCCATGAAGACGGTGAATCGGCACATCATGGATGATGATTTAATTTTTAGAATAAAAGTACAAGAGAAGATAATTAATGATAGATATTACATTAAAACAATAAAATTCCATTATATATTTTATAATAGACTTATCAAGCCAAATTGGATAAGGGTTTTGAGGATAGAATAAGAAAATAAATTAAAAGACAAATAAGGAGGATTTTACCTCATGATATCTTCTTCTTGAGAACCTATGGCCCTTGGGTTTGGTATTTTATTGATACCAGAATATCTTAGACATGGGGAAGAGTCTTGGTAAGGGAATTGGGAATAATTTAGATAAGATACAAGGCTTTCTATGTGTGAGGAGAAGTGGTTTTGAGGGGTGGTATTTATAAGGGAGGAGAGGAGTGTTTTTTTATTATTTTATTTATTGGTTTATTATTTCAGCTAAATACTATAAATATTGTTTATTCCAATGAATAAATATTTTAAATGTTTCATGGTAGTTCGAACCACAGGGTATTAAATAATCAATACATCATACATGACTTAAAAATTCATATATTTTTCAATACAGTACATTACTGTATTTCACTATTCACCAAAAAACAACTATTTTAGAAAAATCCAAAAAATTCACCCTTACCATTTTTTCAACATGTATATTTAAAAAATAGACTCCATTTTATGAAAATTAATTTCTAAATATAATAAATTTAGTTTTTATATAAAATCATAATTTATTCGAAAAATACTGATTTTAATATTATGGTCGATTTTATGACCCTTTGAAAGATTAATTATGGCCTCAAAAAATTATAATATAATTATGATACAACATAATATTAATTTATGAATTTATTTTATATAAATAAAATTTATTTTAAATCATTATATTAATTATAAAATTGTAAATAAACATTTAAGTTTTACAAAAATAGAAATACTTAATTTATTATTTTTATAACACTTATTTACTTATACAATGATATAATTATATCATATTACCATTTATAAGATGCCTATATTTTATTTATACTTTCATAGGTGAGGTTACTATTATATTGGATAGATTTCTATTCTTAATGGTAATATTACTATCCCAACGATCATGTTACTATTCTATCGATATAGGTTCCTTATTTTCTATAAATAATACTTATTTATTTCTTAATTTATCAGAATGATGTTTTTATTAGGTTATCTATGTGATTTATGTGTTTTATAATATATAATATAATTATAAGAATGTAAATTCGATTTATAGAATTCTGGGTTGTTACAATAGAGACACATATAAAGAATATCCTTTAGGCCTTGACTAGTTCTTGGGAACCCAAAGTAACGACAATACAAGAAGATATGGACATAAAAAAAATATGCCATTTGAAGAGATCATTGGGTATCTCATGACTTAAGAGATCACAATGAAGAGTTTATCCAAGAAGTAATCCAAGGGTATGATTATAAGAATTGCATTTCCCTTAACCCCAATAATGATGAATCTTCTAGAAGTGAAGATGAGACTACTCATTTTCCAAGAAAATGAACAAATTATTCTAGAAGAAGAAGAATTACCATCATGACATGAAGGATAATAAATAAAGTAAATAAGATTAAATATGTTATTAGTGTAATAAAAAGGTTCACATAAATCTGAATTACCCCAATATCAAAAATAAAACTAATTAGAATAATAAAATAAAGAAGGATTTTAAGGTTTCAATGTAGAGTAAAAGTTATGGATCCCTCTCCTCATCAGAAACTAGTGATGGAATCCCTAAGTGTATCATGGACAACATTGAGGTAAATCAAGAGGTAAAATCTACCAATTATTCTTTATCATCTATCCATTTAAATTATAAATATCTAAGATATGATCAAGGTTAATTACAAGAAGGCTTTTATTAACTCACCCTAAAATTAAAAGATCAAGAAAATAAATAAAATCATGTTTTTTTAAAAAAGATCAAATTAACAAATAAAATGATAAAATAAATGAGGAAAATTAAAATTCAAGGATTTTATTTCAAAAAATGATGCAATTAAACAAATAATATTCAATGTGTTACTAGATGATAATTACTGATTGAAAAATTAACTAAATACAATCAAAAGTAAATGTTTTTTTAAATGAACAATCCAATGTTGAAAAAATTGGAAAATAAAATTAAATATCTTAAGGAAACCATTTCCAAGTTCACCCATGGTAAATATATTTTAAATTTAATTTTGGTTTCACATTGACATGGGAAATTTACTCACAATATTAGTTATTCTAATCAAGCAAGAACCTATATAAATTATAAAAATACCACTTTTATTATGGTGTATCTCAATATAAATTTTGTAATTATTACTATAAAACCGGTTATCTTATTTATGAATGTGATTATAAAAATTACCATTATGGTAGGCCTAAATCTATTCATATTTCCTTAAATGTTTGTTTGAGAAAAAAAATTCAATGCAATTTTGGGTTCCAAAATCTCTTTTGGATAGTATTTTTACACCAGAATTTTGTGGTTTAAAATCTTTATTCTCTTAGTTTATTTATAGTAAAAATTTCTCAAGAAAAATTCTCAAGGATATATATGGTTCATGGATAGTGGTTTCTAGAGGCATATGTGTAGTGACTAAAATAAAGTCAACCACCTTGAGGATATTGATGGTGGTCATGTCACCTTTGGAAACAAATCAAGGAGTAAGATCATCGATATAGGTACTATTGCCTTTTCAAAATCCTCTATTACTAAATATATTCTATATATTAAAGTTTTGAAGCATAATTTTTGTATAGTTAGTCAATTATATAATAGTGGTTTTAATGATTCATTTTAAAATGATGTTTGAAAAGTTTTTATTCCCATGGAAATATTTTATTTTCCACTTCTATATTTCAAAAAATTTAAATTATTTATTTTAAATATGTTACAAGAAAAAATGTTAAATGTTTGAGTGCACAAGATAGTGATTCATGGTTATGGAATAAACTCCTAGGTCATCGTAGCACACATTCACTAGTGAAACTTAAACAGAGACATCTAGTGTGAAATTTACTAAAATTTCATTTCCAAAATCACATTGTGTGTCAACCATTTCATCTTGGTAAAAAACATCATTTAATTCTAAAAATGAAATGATGGCTAGTAAGGCCCTTGACAAGACACACTAAGAGGGGAGGGGTGAATTAGGGTGTCAAATATTTATTTTAAAATGATGGATATTGTTTCCCAAATTAGTAGGAACTTTTCAAACTTGTCTAATGAAATCATGCAGCAATAAAACATTCACATGCATAGAGACAACATAGTAGTTTCACTTAGTTCACCACTAAGGGCTATTACAACAAGCATACACCAACAGTGTTTCGGTCATACCTAAATCCACTAATCTTCACTAGTTGTGGAATACATAACATTAGACACAGTCTCTCCATTCTAGACACGCTAACTTTGTAAGATTTTAGGGACAGCGCACTACCTCCCTTGAAACACTTCCATCAACTCCCTCTAGCTCACTAATTTGGGTGAATTCTTACTTAGTTTAATGGCTTGAAGATCGCTTTAGTAGATTCGAATTTAAGTCTTCGTCTCTAACTAGCATGAAACTCTAGTTACATTATAGTCCTGAATTGATGCACTTAAAAAAATTGTTTAATTAAACCAAATGTTCAACACTTCTATTCACAAATCTCCTTTAATAATCTCACAACATTCATGAAGAAAACTACCTTTACAGAATAAATTCAATTCATGAAGCTCACTGAGTCATCGCAGAAAATCTAGTCATCGTAGAAAATCTAGTCAATGCAAAACTCCTTTTTCTAAGATACCTAAGAATTAGTCAGGACTATGATAGTCTTATCATGATTCTTAGGATCACAATGAATACCTAATTTATGAAGCTTTAAGAATTCATAAATTTAGACCGATTCAACCTTTTCTTAAAAAAAATTCATGTAAAATTAAGTGGGGGTAGCTACCTATTTGTAGTCTCAGACTTTTGAGAATCTCCCACTCCTCCAGTAGAATTTTCCTGAACCTCCAAAAAAAAATTAATGAAGCTCCCTCATTTTTGATGATCTAGTAAAATTCAACCCATTCATGAATCTTTCTCAGAGTCATGAAGAAAACCATCAACCCATCACACACTCACAATGCTTATCATAGTCATGAATAACATTTTATTTTCATCACATGGTTACAAAGCTTCATACCTTCTTAAAGCGCAACCTTTTACGAAATCCAGTATTCGAGAAAACCATCCATTGGAAAAAGTATGCCTTTACCATATTTGAGAAGATTAAATTCCAAAAAAACTAACTTTCATGAATCTTTCCCCATCCTCTAGATTTTGAGCCCAAAACAATTGGAAAACAATGGGAAATGAATCCACCTTTAACAGTTTATTCATCTTGTACTATAAGATCACTTGACTTTAAAACTCCCTGATCAACCCAGTGTGGATTCAAAACAAACACAAACTAGAATTTTTTCCAACTGTGAAAGGCTTTGGTTTCAAAAATCACTATTTTGTGTTTTTTTTAAATATGTAGATAAATTCAATAGTTCACCATCTACTATAAAAACTTGAAAGGAGATAAACAACCCATCCAAAACTCTAAGTATACATGAGAAAATCTCAGTGTATAAAATAAAAGGGGAAGCATGAATTGGGTTCCCGTTCTTTGGAATTATTAAATATGTACAAGCTAAGATCTAAGAAATATGAAATATTTCCTAATAACACTTAATTCTCATCATGTCACATAAGTATTGCATGGTTTTCAAAAAATAGAAACCTTAAAACCTATATAAAATTGAATTTCTCTATTCCCCCCTTTGTAAATAAACCCAAAGAACCTATATTTTTACTTCTAAAACTTAAAATAGACTCCCCTTGGATCATATCTCCCCAATAAACCTGCATCACTTCTACAAAAAGATTAAAATATTTAACAAAAATGGGGATATGGTAGCAGTCGTGACCTCCTCATACATTGGGATGTGACTAAACACCAATGTTAAATCGATGTTTCTCGAACACATGTATTGACAATGGATTAGTCAGAATGTCATACACTTGGTCAATAGTTCCAACATGCTCCATTTTTAATCACACATTGTTAAACTTTGTTCTTGATAAAGTGATATCTAATTTCAATATGTTTTGTACACGATTACAGAACCATATTCTTCATAAGATCGATCACACTCTTTTTCTACAGTGAATCGCCATCATCTATTTCACCTCAATGCCAATATCAATCATTTGTTTCTTCATCTACAATATCTGAGTGCAAACCTTCATATCAAAGATATAATTTTCTTCATCCATAATAATAGAAGTGCTTTCTTGTTTCTTGATCAATCATCCCACACATTTATTTCCAATGAAGAATGATCCACCATTTATGTACTTTTTATCCACCACATCTCTAGCCAAGTCATCATCATAAAATGTTGATAATTCGTTATCTCTTCCTATAGTAAACAACAAGACAAAATTAAGAGTTCCTTTAATATATCTCATGATTCTTTTAACTAATTTCAAATGATATTACTTTATATTACTTTGAAAGTGGGCTGCTAATTATGTTCCAAATACAATATTTGGTCATGTTTCATTCAAGTATAATAAGATTCCAATTATTCCTCTATACAGGGTGGGATCTAAAGAATTCTCATCCTCATTCTTTTCATGTTTGGTCCCAACCAAAATCACTGTCAATATTGGGTTGGAGTCATGCATGTTGAATTTCTTTAACAGCTCTCTTGAATATTTTTTCTAATAAATGAAGGTTTAATCCTTCTTTTTAATCTCCCATAACCCTAAGAAGTATGTGAGTTCACTAATCATAGACATTTCAAATTATGATTTCATATGATTAAAAAATTCATCCACTGATCCCTACCTACTTACTCCAAATATAATATCATCCACATACACCAACACCATAAATTTAACATTTTAATAATTATTCACATACATATTATGGTTGACACCTCCTCTTTTAAATTCAAGATTCTTCAAATAAGCATCGAGTCGAGAGTAAAACTATAACAACCCTGCTCTTTATTACATACTTAAACATGATTTATTACATAAAACCTTCACTTGATACAACATAAAAGATTGATAGGTCTAGTGTATTTGTTGATTAGGAACATTAAATAACAACTTAAATCATAGAACACAATATCTTATTGAAAACTTCCTTTACATGACCACTACATTCCCTCGTACTTATCATTGCATAGGATAACCTAAGGACATGCATAAGAAAAGGGTGAGCTATAAATCTCGGTAAGGGAATAAACATGGAATAACATAAGGAATACAACACATGTTAGACAATAGGAATATCAATGGAGAATAAGATAAACATTAACATAAAGGAATGATAAATCATGATAATCATAACATGGATATGTGGCAACAACATTTCACATGATATTAGCATGAGCCAAGGCTCATTGCACATGGAGCATGAGTAAACCCTCATTGCACAAGAATCACAAGTAAACCCCCATTCCACTTGAATTAGCATGAGTCAACACTCATTTCACATGACGTATCATGATACTATACTTTATCCAATACATTGGAGCACTATTAGGGATCACCCTTCTTAAACATTTCATTTCATGCATAAGTGTGCCACATAGATCATAAAACATGGAATCAATCAACATCATAAGTTATTACACAATTAAGAAATGTGGAATAAATACATGAAAGTAATATTCGATGTGTATATGTGTATAAAGGTGAATACACTTGATAGATACATCGGTATGGTATTCACTACACTATGATCTTGGCTTGGAAAAACGCAGTGCAATTTCGGCAGCATAACAGTGTGACATAAGAATTAATAAAAATGGTTGATGAGAGATAAATGGTTGTATAATTATATATACATAAAATTTATAGTAAGGGGGTTATATAGATATATGTCCCAACAAATTTAATGGAATTTAGATACGTAATGCAAAAGAATTTCTTGAATGTAAATGAATAGAGAGAAATTCCTTACGGAATTTTGGCATGGTAACGGGTGTACATGGGAGGAATTAATGAGAGAGAAAGGGGATATCTAATTATTCACACATGAATAGGGAATTATGGTGGAGGTGATAAATCATACCCTAACATTTATAATTGAAAATAAAAGGGCATAACAATATAAGGAAACTTGGACATAAATAAGGAAAGTGAGAATCCCTTACTTGGAAGTGTGATCCCAAAGGATTGGGAGGGGCTTGAGAGAGACTTCTTGGGAGATTGGGGCACCTTGGGAGGATTATAGAGAGAGGATGGAAGAGGTTGTAAGAACTCCAAAGTCTTTTAGTGAAGATTAAGTGGGAGCTTGGGTGGGTTTATATAGGAAAGTAGAGGGAATTATTTATTATTTAGGTTTGGGACACCACACATTAAACTAATCAAAACCACAACCCAAACCATGGTTTTTACCCATGGTTTTTCCAAAGGGGGGTAGAAAAAAATATTTTATAATGATAATGGAATAATTTATTAAAATAATAGGGTTGATTATGTAGAGGTGAGTCACACTCTCAAAGAAATAAATTTAAAAAGATAAATAGTTTTATAAGTCTTGGAGGGTCCACTAAAGCTTTGTAAAATAAATAAAATAAACCTAAAATCACATTATTATAATGGTAAAACATATATTGGACTAAGATAATGTTTATAGTATTTTATTAAATCCCTATTGGGTCATTATGATGTTATAAAACACATTATATATTTAAATGGTATTTAATTTTTACCCAAAAATTTGATTGTCTCAGAAAATTATGAAAAATTAACCATTGGATAATTTCGACATTCTGATTCCAAAAATAATATTAATTTTATCCAAATAATTTTCTAAATATTTGAATTTTCACTTTTAAAATAAAAACTGACATTTATCAAAAATTCATGGGTTTTGACCAAAATAGCTTTAAAACCTTAAGAAAAATTACAATTGTATTCATAAAAATTATAAAATCATTTATTAATAGTATAAATTAATTTACTAATAATAATATTTTATTAAAATATTATTTAACTCAAAAATCCATTAATTCATCAAAATAGATTACTTTGTTGAATATTAACTAAAAATACTATTTGTGATTTAAAAACTCTTTACAAAGTAAAAATAATAAAATGAATGTATAATATTTATACAAAAAATAATGTAAATAGTCATAGTGTTGGGGTATTATTACATAACCCCTTAAAATACCTCCATAAGACCTTAGGGTAAGGTGCGCGATGGTGACAGACTCTTGGGGTGGCTTGGATAACATTTCTCAAGTGGTAATCTCTATCAACTTCCACTTCTCTCGTAGGCAGTTCCGCTCAAGCTTAAAGTATTCAATCTCGGCTTGGGATTGGTCAAGAGAGAATCCCAATGATTCCACCTCCTTTCCAAGCTCTGAAAAATGGGCTTCGTGTGGGGAAAGTCTATTGGATGAGGCCATCGCTTCCTTTTTCTAAGTAAATTGGATTTTTTAAAGCCCTATATTTATACTAATCATGTGATCACTGTTCAACGGCTATATTAGAAATGGTCACAATTATTAACGGTATTTTAAAATCTAAAACATATAACCAAATAAGTTCATATGTTTTACATAACCATAAGAAGACATTTAAATAGACTAAGAGAAATTTTCATGAATGAATTTTTGGGTCGTTACAATCTTCCCCCTTAAGAAATTCCACCCTCGAAATTTCCTTTTTCCATACTAAAATAGATGTGGGTAACCTTGATTCATCCCTTCCTCTGATTCCCACATCGCTTCTTCATAATTCTAGTTTCTCCATAACACCTTGACAAGGGGCATTGTCTTATTTTGTAGAACTTTTTCTCTATGATCTAAGATCTTCATTGGTTGCTCCTTGTAAAAAAGATCATCCTATAATTGTACTACCTATGAAGAGAGTACATGTGAAGGTTCTGGTATGTACTTCCTTAAGATGGATACAAGAAATATATCATGTACTTTGTCCATGGTAGGTGGAAGTGTTAGTCAATAGGCCACAACCCTGACACGGTCAAGAATCTCAAAGGGGCCGATGTACCTAGGACTTAACTTCCCTTTATTTCAAAACCTCGTGACCTTATTTCATGGAGATATGTGTTGAAATGTCAGGTCTCCAACTTTAAACTCAAGGTATTGTCGATGGTTATCAGCATAACTCTTTTATCAACTCTGGGCTGCCTTGATATGCTGCTGAATGGTTTTCACCTTCTCCACCGTTTCTTCGACCATTTCTGGTCCTAGAAGCTTACGCTCACCGACTTCATCCCAACATGATGGTGTTCTGAACCTCTTCCCATACAGGGCTTCATAAGGTGCCATTCGGATGCTCGAGTGGAAACTTTTATTATAGGAGAATTCAACCAGAGGAAGATTTTGATCCCATACTCCTTTAAATTCCATTGAGCATGCTCTCAACATGTCCTCAAGTGTTTGGATAGTCTGATCAGATTGTCCATCAGTTTGAGGATGATAAGCCGTAATAAAGTTCAATCCAGTATCCAGATCATGTTGAATACTCTTCCAAGACTTAGATGTGAATCTTGGATCTTTATCAGATATAATAGATAGTGGTACTCCATGCATCCTTACCACTTCCCTGATATATATCTGTTCCTTGTCGATCTAATGAGAAATCCTCCCAAATTGAAATAAAGTGTGTTGAATTTTTAAGATGATCCACAATAACCTAGATTGCGTTGTTTCCGTTGGATGTTTTCGGAATTCTGATGACCAAGTCTATGGTGATATTCTCCCATTTCCATGCCGGTATAGGAAATGGTTGCATCATCACCTTAGACTTCTGCCTCTTTGCCTTCATTTGCTGGCACACTAGGAACTTTGATGTATACTCAGTGATCTCCTTCTTCATATTATCCCACCAATAATTCTCTCAGAGATCTCGATACATCTTTATGTTTCCTAGGTGAATATAGAAATTTGAACTATGTGCATCATCCAAAAGTTCCTTCTTCAGATCCATACTTTATGGAACACATTGTCTTTTCTCAAATCTCACAATTCCTTCTTCATTAACATTGAACTCTGAGGATTTCCCTTTTTTGATAGCTTCTAATTTCTTCTTAATTACAACATCATCCTTTTGAGCATCCTTTAACCTTTCTAAAAGAGATAGTTGATCAATAATTTGTGAAAGGATTGATGATGTTCCCTTATTTATGATTCCCATGTCCATATTCATAAAATCTAAGAAGATTGGATCCTTCTTAATTCTCATCAATGATATAATCATTGGGTCCTTTATACTTAGAGAATGTGCCACCTTGTTCCCTTTCTCAGGGTGGTAATGGATTGAGAAGTCATAGTTTTTTATCAACTCTAACCATCTTCATTGGTGCGTGTTCAACTCTTTCTGTGTGAATATATACTTGAGGCTTTTGTGGTATGTATATATTTTACACTTCTCCCCAAAGAGATAATGCCGCCAAATTTTTAAAGTGAAGATCACCGCAGCCAACTCCAAATCATGTGTTAGATAATTCTTCTCATGAACTTTCAATTTCCTTGAAGCATAGGCAATGAATTTTTCATTTTTCATCGACACACAGCCCAGGCCCTTCTTTAAAGCATCACTGAATACCACAAAAAGTTCTCCACTTGTGGGTAAAGTGAGCATGGTCAGAGTGATAAGCCTTCTTTTCAACTCCTTGAAGCTTTCCTCACATTCATCACTCCAAGAAAACTTTACTCCCTTCAAATTTATCTTGGCAAGAGGGTTGAAAAATCATGAGAAATCTCTTACAAATCATCAATAATATCTAGCTAACCCCAAGAAGCTATGGATATATGTTACCGATGTTGGCCATGGCCATACCTCTATTGCAGCTGTCTTAGAGGGATCTACAGATATCCCATTGCTTGTGATGATATGGCCCAATAATGAGACCTCCTTCAACTTGAACTCACACTTGTTATACTTTTCATAGATCTTCTACTTTCTCAAGTTCTCTAGAACAGTTCTTAGATGCTCCTCATGATCCTCCTTGGTTTTGGAGTATATTAAAATATCATCTATAAATACTACCACAAATTTGTTGAGGTAATATCTAAAGACTCTATCCATCAATTCCATAAATATTACTGGAGAATTAGTGAGTCTGAAAGGTATTACTATGAATTTATAGTGCCCATATCTTATATAAAAAGTAGTATTAGGGATATCTTCCTTCTTCACCCTTACTTGACAATATCCCGACCGAAAATCTACCTTGGAGAAGTATTGTGATCCACACATCTGATCAAACAAGTCATCAATTTGTGGGATATGATACTTGTTCTTTATCGTGATTTTTTTAAGCTCACAATAATCGATTCAAATGTGCATTGACTCATCCTTCTTCTTGATGAAGAGGACTGGTCCACCCCATGGTGAAGCACTTAAGAGTATAAACCCTTTATCCAGATTTTCCTGTATTTGTTTCTTAAACTCCTCAAGCTCCACAAAATCCATTCTATATAGAGTCTTGGATATCAGAAACACCCTAGGTATAAGATCAATTTAGAATTTAACATCTCTTATAGAAGAAAGACCAAGAAATTCCTCAGGAAACACTTCAGTGAATTCCCTCACAATAGGCATGTATTCAAGGATGGTTTCCTCCTAAGACTCAATCATTTTAGCCAGATACACGTGCTCATAGGGTAGTAATATCCACTCTTGAGATAATGGATCTAAAGAAGATTCATCTTCTTCCTTGCACTTGTACAGAATTGGGGGGTCAATTTTCCACATGGAGAGTGATTTCCCTCTCACAGCAATTTATGTTGGCTCTATATAGGGAAATCCAATCCATGCCAATTATTGCATCAAATCCCACTAGAGGGAGTATGATGAGGTTCGCTGGGAAGTTCAATCCACCGATCATGATAAGGTAGGAGTTATATTCCTGGGATGCAATGATTTCCCCATTTTCCATACTAACCGACATCTTTACTTCCATGATTTTTTGTGGTGTTGGGATTGTTCTACTAAACTTTCAAGATATAAAAGAATGAATAGAACCTAAATCAAAAAGTATGTTCGTTATTATTGAATGAATAACTAGCATACCTATCACCACTTTGTTTTTAGGGTTCACTTCAGTGGTAGTGATGGAAAAAGATCACACTTGCTTCCTTGGAGGTTGTTGGTTGCCTCCAAAAACACTTGGATTAGGGAACTGATTTTCAAGATGCCTTGGTTATTTTCATTTTAAGAAATAAACAAAGTGTTGATAGTCAAATGGAGTGTTACTCTCCTCTGTCGTAGCCGTGGGTTTTTCTTGTCAGTGGTTAACAGCTAGGTTTACTTCTCTTCCACACCAAAAGCATTTCCTCATCCCCTTTAAGAAATTTCCAGGGTGCTTCTTTCCACACCTTTGGAAAGTGCGGTGCTAGTTCTTCTTAGCATCATTGGATTTATCCATTGGACCACCAGAATTAAAATCCACCATATTATTATTATCCCCATGATACCCCTGAGATTCGTCGATCTCCATTTCAACCTTGAGGGCACATCAGACAATTTCCTCATAGTTTTCGAAGTCACGGATCGTCAGGGCTTTCCGCAGGCTTGGTTTCAGAGCAGCCAACCTTGAATTCGGGGGTAACGACAAAGTAGGAGGTGTATCATAAAATCCTTATGAAGTTTTCCTCATACGCTCTGATGGATTTTTCTTATTTTTTCTTGAGGGAACGTAAGTATCTTTTCATCTTAAGTCGAAGGGTGCACAAAAAATATTTATCAAAAAACATCTTCCAAAAATCCTTCCATTCCAATGCCTTGATCTCCTCCTCAGGCTTCATATTATTTATCAATGTCCACCATTGATCAGCTCCACCCTCCATACGATAAGAATCCAGGAGAACCTTTTATTGTTCAGAACATTCAAGGATAGAGAAGATCTTTTCAATGGATTTGATCCATTGTTCGGCAATTGAGGGATCAGATGATCCATTAAAAGTATGAGGTCTTTGTCTCATGAAGATCTCGATAGATAATTGTACTTTCTTAGGGGGGTTGAAATTTCCTCTTAACCCATGTTTCTATTCAATGCTTGAGTTAACTGAGAGTGTATCCTGACAAAGTTTTTGATTCCTGCTCCCATCATATTGGGCATCTCATTAGAACAGTCATCACATTGGTCTTCGCATCAGTTGTTATCCTGAGTCCTCCTATTACCGGACATTGGTTGGAATAAAAGAAAATTTAGGGGTAAAACATAAAGGGTAATCCAAGGACAAAATAGATGACTTATAAATAGATTTTATTTCATTAACTTATGAATCTATAGGCTTCAATCTATGTTATCCATGATCTACTTTCTAACATATATTCTTTGGGGATTTCTTTTAATTCCCTTAATAATGGTTCATACTAATCTTGTGAATTTACCAAAGTATATCCCCTGGGAGTGTCATAACTAAGAGTGCATCAATGCCTATTATTGTGTACCAGGATACCCCGGGTCAAGCCCGAAACTCCTTGCCGGGGTTTTCACCCCTAGGTACATATGTGCCAAAGCCACCTCTACCTATTCGTATCCAGACAGGGATGTATTTTATTGATAAACCACTTACTCAATACCCACAAAAACTTAGTGGTGTTTTTATTATACTTAGTCTTGTCTATAAGGCTTCAATAGGGTTTTCTAATCCTAATACAAAAAATAACTAAACCTATCCTCTGATACCAACTATAACAACCCTGCTCTTCATTAAATACTTAAACATGATTTATTACATAAAACCTTCACTTGATACAATATAAAAGATCGATAGGTCTAGTGTCTTTGGGGCTTAGGAACATTACATAACAACTTAAAGCATATAACTCAACATCTTATTGAAAACTTCCTTTACATGACCACTACATTCCCTCATACTTAGCATTGCATAGGATAACCTGAGGACATGCATAAGAAAAGGGTAAGCTATAAAACCCAGTAAGGAAATAAACATGGAATAACATGAGTAATATAATACATGTTAGACAATAGGAATATCAATTGATCAAAAGAGAAACATGAACATAAAGGCATGATAAATAATGATAATTATAACATGGAGATGTGGCAATAACATTTAACATGATATTAGCATGAGCCAAGGCTCATTGCACATAGATCATGAGTAAACCCTCATTGCACATGAAGCATGAGTAAACCCCCATTGCACTTGAATTATCATGAGTCAACACACATTTCACATGATGTATCATGATACTATACTTTACCCAATGCATTGGATCGCTATTAGGGTTCACCCTTCTTAAACATTTCATTTCATGCATAAGTGTGCCACATGGATCATATAACATGGAATCACTCAACATCATAAGTTATTCCACATTTAAGGAATGTGGAATAAATACATGAAATTACCATTCAATATGTATATGTACATAAATTTGAATAATCTTTATAGAGACATGGGTATGGTATTCACTACACTATGATCTTGTCTTGGAAAAACACGGTGCAATTTCGGTAGCATAACGGCGTGACATAAGAATTCATAAAAATGGTTGATGAGAGAGAAATGGGTGTCTCATAATATGTACATGAAATGGATTTTAAGGTGTTAATATATATACATGTCCCAAAAAAAATTAATGGAATTTAGATATGTAATACAAAATAATTTCTTAAATGTAAATGAGGAGAGAGAAATTCCTTACAGAATTTCGGTAAGGTAACGGGTGTACATGGGAGGCATTAATGAGAGAGAAAGGGGATATCTCATTATTAAAAAATAAAAAGGGTAGTATGGGGGTGGTGATAAATCATACCCCAACATTTATAATTGAAAATGAAAGGGCATAAAAATATAAGGAAACTTGGACATAAATAAGGAAAGTGAGAATCCCTTACTTGGAAGTGTGATCCCAAAGGATTGGGAGGGTCTTGAGAGAGACTTATTGGGAGCTTGGGGTGACTTGGGAGGATTATAGAGAGAGGAGGGCAGAGATTGGACGAAATCCAAAGGCTTTTAGTGAAGAGTAATTGGGAGCTTGGGTGGGTTTATATAGAAAATGAGAGGGGATTCTTTATTATTTAGGTTTGGGACACCACACATTAAACTAATCAAAACCACAAACCAGACCATGGTTTTTGCCTACGGTTTTTTCCAAAGAGGAGTGAAAAAAACATATTTTATAAGTACAATGCTCGAGCTTCTTAAAATAATAGGGTTTCTTATGTGGAGGTGAGTCACGCTCTCAAGGAAATCAATTTAAAAAGATAAATAGTTTTATGAGTCTTGGAGGGTCCACTAAAGCTTTGTAAAATAAACCTAAAATCACATTATTATAATGATAAAAAAAATATTGGCCTAATATAATGTTTATAGTATTTTATTACTTCACTATTGGGTAATTATGATGTCATAAAACACATTATATATTTAAACGGTATTTAATTTTTACCCAAAAATTTGATTGTCTTAGAAAATTATGAAAAATTCACCATTGGATAATTTCAATGTCCTGATTCCAAAAATAATATTCATTTTATCCAAATAATGTTCAAAATATGTGAATTTTCACTTTGAAAATAAAAACTGACATTTATCGAAAATTCATGGGTTTTGACCAAAATGGCTTTCAAACCTTAATAAAAATTACAATTGTATTCATAAAAATTATATGATCATTTATACTTAATAAAAATTAATTTATTAATAATAATATTTTATTAAAATATTATTTAATTTAAAAATCTATTAATTCATCAAAATATATTACTTAGTTGAATATTAACTAAAATTATTATTTGTGATTTAAAAACTATTTACAAAGTAACAATAATAAAATGAATGTATAATCTTTATATAAAAAAATAATTTACATTGTAATAGTTCTAGGGTCTTGTTACATAACCCCTTAAAACACACACATTATACCTTAGGGTAAGGTGTTCGATGGTGACAGACTCTTGGGGTGGCTCAGATAACATTTCTCAAGTAGTAATCTCTATCAACTTCCACTTCTCTCGTAAGAGGTTCCGCTCGAGCTTAACGTATTCAAGATCAGCTTGGTCTTGGTCAAGAGTGAAGCCCAATGATGTCACCACCTTTCTAAGCTCCATAAAATGAGCTTTGTATGGGGAAAGACTACTAGATGAGGCTATCACTTCCTTTGTCTGAGTAAATTGGATTTGTTAAATCTGTGTATTTATACTAATCATGTGATCGTTGTTCAATGGTTATATTAGAAACGGTCACAATTCTTAATGGTATTTTAAAATCAAAAACATTGAACCAAATAAGTGCATATATTTTACATAACCATAAGAATACATTTAAATAGACCAAGAAGAATCTTCACTAATGAGTTTTTGGGTCGTTACAACCACGCTCGTGGTGCCAGTTTCAGACAATAAAGATCCTTATTTAAACTATAAACCTTAGTATCATCATTTCCAATTAGAAATATCACTGGTTGTTTAATTTAGAAATCTTCTTCAAGAACTATATTTAAAAATTCCTTTTTAACATCCATCTAATAAAAAAATTCTCTCCCAGAATTTCCATATAAAGGAAAATCTTGATTGACTCCATTATAGCTACCGAAGCAAATTTTTATTCAATATAAATTCATTTAATTAGTGCATATACTTTATACACTAATCATTCCTTCTTTCTGATCACATTTTTATGCTCATCAGATTTTAAAAAAAATCCACTTTGTTCCAATAACATTGTGATTTTCAGGTCACTCGACAAGTTCCCATGTCTATTTCTTTTCAAACTAATCTAGTTCTTCATTCATGGCCTTAACCCATGATTCATCATTCACTGCTTCTTCAAATGAGGTTGGTTCCACAATTTATAGGAAGTTATAATGTGCTTCATTTCTCATTCTCCTTATATGTGTGGGTGTGGTCCAATCCCCAATGACGTTGGATTGATCGGTTTTTTATCTTATATTTATCCTATAAGGTTCTAATGATGTTTCTTCATAAATTGTTTCCACTTATAATTCTTCTTCTAAATCATTATCATTTTTTGAGCCCTAATTATTCTGCAAGCCTTCCACTATTTCTTCATTTGAATTTTTCCCTTGTATACTTTCTTCTTTATCTTCTATCATATTAGTATATTAAATCATTGAGGTATCTATGGATTAATATTAAATGATATTGAAATCACTTCTCTCCAAAATTCCTCCAATATGATTATTGTAAAAATTTTAGGATTTACTCTTCATTGAATATCCAATGGATATTCCCTCATATACAGCATCAACATACTTTCCTTTATTTCCTTCTTTATTTTGGATGAAACATTTACTTTCAAAAACACGAAAATAATTCATATAGGGATTCCTTCCATACCATAACTCATATGGTGTCTTGGTTTCTCCTATAAAAATCCATGTTCAATTTTGATTGTACATTGCTACTTGAACAACCACTTTCCAATAATGATGAGAAATATGACTCTCAATTAGTATAGTTCTAGCTATATTGTTCACCTGTCAATTTATGCATTCAATAACTCCATTTTTCTGTGGGTTTATCAATTAATCCACCTAATTATTTATTACCTATTTCTTCAGGTAATTTTTAAGTTAAATTTATGTTTATTTTCCTACATTGTCATATCATAGAATCTTGATTGTGTGGCCAGTTTCATTCTCATCAATTTGATGATAAGTCTTCATGCAATCAAGCACTTTTTGTTTCCACTGGATAATAATTATACATGCCATTATAATATATTCATTAATAAAAAGAATGAATTACCTTTCTACATATGTTTCAGCTACATTTATTAGACCACGTACATCTGTGTGGATGAGATCAAGAAGATTTCATTCCCTTTTGTTCTTATGCTGATATAAACTCTCGACTATCTTTCCTCATATACAAGCATAAAATGTATTTTCTTGTTCAAACTTCAGATTAAGAATATTGATGACTATCTTTAGCTTAGATATCTTTTTAATTCTATGTTGATTAATGTAACCCAACCTCTGGTGCCACAAGATGTTTTCTTCTTCGACTGTTAAGTGAAAAATGTTCGCTTTACTATCAAATTGGTATAAATTCTCATCTGTTATACATCCTTTCATGAGAGAATTACCAGTATTTACTATGATATTGAACCCCTTTTGATTAAATTTCACTATTATTCTTGATTCATAGAGTTAACTTAAAATCAAGATTTTGACACAAACCATCCACATATAGAACTTCAGTTTTACTAAGCTTATCATTTACTAGTTTTTTACTTCCAATGTCTTTAATATTTAAAGCACCATTACTGTCAAACCTCACTATTACATCAACCCATTTCTTAACATTCTTTAATAAATCTATATTTCCCATCATATATAATGAGAATATACTATCAAGAATCCAGGTGATACTATTCTCTGTAGTTTTGAGATCTATTTTTGCAAGGTTGAATTTCTTGATTTTCTTTCTTTCCTTCCATGAGATACTCGATTAAGTAGAGTATAAAGATGGAAATTACAATCTATTTTCCATATACATGGTTTCACCATACTTACATTTGTGTTCCATAGGATAATACCCATATCTAAGAGAAACTCCACCTTGTTGGTGGGTATTGACTTTTCTCTGAGTTATGTAGGTAATGTTACCACCTTTACTCTTCCTACAATTAATAGATTTGTGGACATAGTTAGAACAATGAAAAAAAATATCCATAGAAATTACTTCCTCTATAAAAATAAAGGATATGGTCTCATTCTAATTTTTTTTTGGATTCCAAGTGCTTCCCCATTTAGAAATCTCCTTTCATCTTCACAGTATAACATGGTATGGCCAAGAAAATAATAGAATTGACCTTTAATAAGATGAAATTTATTCTTACTTCCATTCCTCTTCATGTCCCCTTCTTTAGTAAAATTATTTTATTGGAAATAATTTCTAGATACTTAATGAAAATTTACAGCTCTATTTTGTGTTTGATTTGAGGTTTTTTTTTGTTAGGACATTATGTGCCCATGTGGTATGTCTAACTTTTTACCTCCCTTTATTTTGACACATCTCATTTCCATCCTTTGATGTTTCAACATCATAGCCAATTCCACTTTTTCTCATACATGTGGATATTTAATCATTCAAGGCCTTCTTTACTCTTTAAGAACCGTTATTATCTATTTTTAACATCTCTACAACTTAGAATCTTCCAAAATATAATTTCTTATTTGTTTCCCTTGATTTTGATTCAATTTACAGTTTTCTTCTTAAAGTAACAACTTATTCTTCAAGCCCCTCAACTGTCTTATCCTTCTCATCCAGACTAGATGTGAGTTCATTGATGATTTTTTATTTCTCTTCAATCCTAAGCTTAAATTACACAACTTCTTATGATATTTCAAGAGTTTTTAATCATTTTTCTTTCCCTACTTCCAGTCGATCAATTTATGCTTCAAGCTGATCAACATACTCTGATGACACTTCCAGAATCGATTTTATTTTTCAGTTTCTATTTCTGTGAATGTAAATCTTATCAAGAGAATCCTCAAGTTTCACATTGAGATCAAAAATACCAATAAACTGGTCACCTATATCTTTTGAAGGTTCTACCTTTTCAACAATAGTCATCATGGATGCTTGAGTTTCGATTTAAACTTTGGTTCTTCATCCTATAAAAATTCATTATCATCTTGTTCTTATTTACTAATAAAAAACATTCTCTGTAATTTCTTACCATATTTGAAGTCTCTATTTTGGGGAAACCATTTATGAGTCTTATTCATGATTCTCTCTTCAATTTATTAATCATTGAACTTCATTGAGAAACTTGAGGTAATGTTCCCAACTCTACCACATCAAAAACATGTCAGAGAAAGATTTCCTTTAAATATCCCTTTTCCTCTCTTATATTTCTTAGAAAAAAGAGAAAGAAGTTTTTCTTCCTCATTATCTTCATTAATAATATTTTTGGAAGCCTCAAGTTTTTTCAAGTCTTTGAATGTCATTTACTTTATTAATCAATTTTTTTCATCTTCTAGTTTGATTCTCATTTTATAATCCACCAAACTACTTAGCATATCATCAATAGAAAGTTTAGACATATACCTTTCCTAGAGGGATGACACTTTTGGGATATACATGGGTGGAATCCTTCTCAATATTTTCTTCACAATGTCAATATCTTTAATTTATTTACTAATTCTTTGAGTTTCTCAAACTTCAGTAATTTGATTAAAAAAGTATATAAATTTTCATTGGGATACATTTTCAGATCGTCAAACCTATTATAAAAAATTTGGAGTTTGGTCTCCTTCAAGTTTTAATCACCTTCATATATATTTTCTAGTTTTTTCCAAACAGGATGGGCTAAAGTGAAACTCACCACCTTAAAATAAATTTTATTAGATAGGGATACAATAAGAGTATTTTATTCCTTAGAATTTGTATCAAGCATTTTTCTACTTTTTTCAATCATAGACCGACCAGTCGTATCAGTGACCTGAATCCCCTGAGCAGTGGTAAAAGGAAATTCCATCCCAATGGATCTAAGATGATATCTCATCAGGTTCTTCCAAATATAGAATTTTCTTCCATCAAAGAGGGGAACTCACCTTACATTCAATGAATTCTACATATAAACAACAGAGGATAGATTTAACTCCAACAACTAGTATTCTTTGACACCACTTGTTGGCCCTCAAAACACTCTAAGAGGGGAAGGTTGAATCAAGGTTTAAACCTTTTCTTTTAAAGTAGTGGATATTGTTCCTATATTGGTTGAAACTTAATAAATTTTTTTGATGAAATCATATAGTAATAAAACATTCACATTCATAGAGAAAACACAACAATTTTACTTGGTTCACCAATATGGGATAGTCCAAGGAGAATATGCTAAAAGTGTTTTGGTCATACCTAAATCCACTAATATTCACTAGTTGTGGAATATAGAAGATCATAAATAGTCACTCTATACTAGGCACACCACCTTTACAAGATTTTAGGGATATCACACTGCCTCCATCAGAACACTTCTATTGAATCCCCCTAGAATACTACATTGGGTGAAATCTTGCTTAGTTTAATGACTTGAAGGTCACTTCAGTAGATTAGTATTTAAGTCCTTTTACCTGACTAGAATGAGTCTCTGCATGCATCATAGTCTTGAGTTGATGTACTTGAAAGCAACGCTCACTTAAATAAGATCTTCAACACTACTATTTGAAAAGATCCTTCATGAAGCTCCTAAATGAATCTCACAACCTTCACGAATCTAACTACCTTTACAGAACAAACTGCCTTTGAGAAGCTTACTAACTCGTCTTAGAAATACAATTCATCGTGAAACTCATTTTTCTGAGATACCTAATCATTTTTCAAGACTAAGACATTCTTTTTGTGATGATCAGACTCACAATGAATACATGATTTATGAATCATTCAACCTTATCAAATTCATACCAATTCATAATTTTATCCAAAACATTTAATGTAAAATGAAGTGGGGGTAGCCACCTATTTATAGGCTCATCCTTTCAAAAATCTCCCACATCTCCAGTGAATTTTTCATGAACCTCCAAAAATATGTTTGTGAAGCTCTTTCATTCACAATCTCCATTTAATTTCATCCCATTTGTGAAGATTTATCATAGTTGTGAAGAACACTTTCAACCCATCATGCACACGCGATGTTTTTAATATATCCGAAGAACACCACCTTTTTATCACACATTCGTGAAGCTCAATACCTTTGCAACGCTCAACCTTTTTCAAAACAGAGTCTTCTTGAAATCTATTCATCATGAAACTTATACATTTATGATATTATAGAAGATTAAATTACAGAAAACTAACTTTCATGAATCTTTCCCCATTCTCTTTATTTTGAGCCCAAAAATTTTGAAAACACTGTGAAATGATGCCACCTTCAACATTATAGTCATATTGTACTTTAATATCACTTTCCTTAAAAACTCCCTAATCAAACCATCCTGGATTAACAAAAAAAACTCAAATTAGACTCTATTTCCGTATTTGGGAAAACTTGGTTCCAATAGATCTTATAAACCTATACCATTTTGGACCAACCAAAGTGTCTAATATTATAGGTAAATCTTACTCATTTTCAATTTTAGATGATTATACAATATTTACTTGGGTTTATTTCTTGGAACATAAAATTGAGGCTTGTAAATTATTCATTAAATATACCAATAAGGTTGAAAATGAAAAATGGTATGACATAATTTAACTTAAGAGTGATCATGGGGGAGAGTTTGAAAAAAATGATTTTGATGATTTTTTTTATTTCACAAGGTTATCACCATTATTTTTATTCTCCTATAATATTATAAAAAAGTAGGATTGTTAAAAGATAGAATTTTACTTTTCAAGAAATTTCTCGAACTCTCCTTAATTAATTCAAACTCCCATAGTATTTTTGGGTCGAGGAATTCAATAAAATGTGTTATACCATTAATCATGTACTTGTTAGACCCATTCTAAAAAATACCCCATATGATATTTGGAAAGGTAAATTACCTAAGGTTGGTTATTTTAAGGTGTTTGGTTCTAAAAATTTTTTCTTAACACTAAAGATAACCTTGGTAAATTAGACCCTAATTTAGATGAAAGTATATTTATTAGGTATTCAGACTCAAGTAACGCATATAAGGTTTTCAATAAAAGGACCATGACCATTGAATGATTGATTCACATCAAATTTGAAGAGAATTTTCCCAAACCTCATCCTCAAATTGATGATGTTAAGGTATACCTAAATAATTTGACCTTAAATTAACATCAACCTCCAAGATAAATTGAAGTTTAAAATAAACCTAGGCCTTAACTCAAGGAATGGGTTAAATCTAAATAACATCCTCTTTAAAATGTTATTAGTGATTTTAAATTCAGTACTCAGACTAGGTGGTTCATTTTAAATGAAGTAGGACAATGGGAATTTTTTTCACACCTAAAACCTGAAATCTTGATGATGAAATTAATGATAAAAAATAGTTCTTTTCCATAAAAAAATGAATTAAATAAATTTAACTATAATAATTTTTTGTCTCTTTTGGAAATTCCCAATGATCAACTCATTATTTTCACCAAATGAGTATTTAGAAATAAATTTGATTATTAAGGTAATATCACCTGCAAAAAGGCCCAATTTATAGCTAAAGGCTATAACCAAGAGGAATTAATTGATTACGTTGATACCTATCCCCCAATCCTAAGGCTATAATCTATCAGAATATTGTTGGCATTAAAATATCATTTAAATTTTATTCTTTTTCAAAATGGAAGTTAAAATTACATTTTTAAATTCTTTTATTTTCAAAAATGCTTATGTGGAAAACCACTATTTTTTGAAGATTATAAATTTATAGATCATTCTTTCATGTTAACTAAAGAACTTTATGGACTAAAACAATCCCCTCGGTCTTAATATGAATGGTTGACTAAATTTCTTTTAGAAAATGGTTTTGAAATGGGAAAGATCGATTCAGCTTTATTTTTAAAACATATTTTAAAGGATATTTAAATTTTTTTAAATTTATTTTGATGATGTCATTTTTGTTAAACCAAAGAGAATATTTTAAATGAATTTAATGATTTAATGAGTAAGGAAAGTTAAATGATATTTAGGGGATAAATCAAAATTTTCCATTGTTTTAAAAAAAATTAAAAATTGGTTGGCACTTTTATTAGCCAAATAAAATACACTAATGATATTTTCAATAAATTTGGCATGAATCAAGTTAAGGATATTATTAATTCAATAAGTAATTATTATAACCTTATTTTGTATAAAGTCAATAAATCAGTGGATGATAATATTTATAGAGGTATGATTGGGAGTATTCTTTATCTTACCGTGATCCAGATAAAAATCATGTTTAGTGTATATATTTTTTTTCCATTTTCAATCCAATCCAAAAGAATCACATTTAAAAACTCTAAAAATAATTTTCAATAATTTAAAATGAACTAAAAATTTTGGTTTATTTTATCCAATAGACATCACTTTTGAACTTATAATTTTTTCTCATGTGGATTTTGGATGTTGAAAACTAGATAGGAAAACTAAATGTTGTACTTTTCAACTACTTGGAAAATACCTAATCTCATAGATTAGTAATAATAAAAATTTGGTCTCTCTTTATATGGTATAAGAGAAATATATTGTCGTAGGAATTTGTTTATCCAAAATAATTTAGATGAAACATACCCTCTAAGATTATGATCAAATTATGATCATGTTCCAATTAAGTGTGAAAACACTAGTAAAATTTATATTTATAAAAATAAAATTCAACACTCTTTCACAAATCACATTGACCTTAGGAACCATTTTACTAGAGACCACTTCCAGAAAAGAATTATTGTGCTAATTTTTTTTGAACTAATCTTAAATTAGCTGGTATCTTCACTAAACACCTTATGATTGATTGTTTTGATTTTATTAAGGGGGGTTATGAATTTCATACTTGTAATTAATTCATTTTAATTTGAGAATCATAAGGATTTTCTTTTTTTTACCTAGAGATTTATTGTGTTATGTTCTTTATTTGAATTTCATTGATATGATTTCTTTTATTTAAATATCTAACTAATTGATCTATTTATTTCACTCTCTTAGGTGTTTTTTTTGTTTAGATAAATCTTTATTTACATACTTTTGGTGACCCCTTATACTTTAAAAAGTATGCATCATTTTAGGGGGATCCACCCTTTTTAAATCAAAAATGTTCTGCGAGAGAGACTTGTTTTAAAATTAGTTTTGTGCTTTTTCAAGTCCAAATATATATTTTTAAGAAAAATCAAATGTGTTGTATAGTTTTTGGTTTTCAAAAGTTTATTTTGTAATGTTAAAATCTTTTATGTTTTGAATTTTATTTTCCAAATATGATTTTATGGAAATATAAATTTTATATTTCTAAAGAAATAATTATTCTGCCTCACTAAATGTAACAATAATTATGGTCTTAATAAAATTAAAAATCTATTTTATTTCTTATATATGAATCTTATAATGCATTACCAATGTTTCTATAACCCTTCTCCATGATCTTGTTGATAACATCAAACTAAAAGGGGACCTTAATGATATTAAAGGTATATTTATGTTATAAGATTCAAAAACAATTGAAAAAAAATTGTTTTAATCTATTTTCTATTTAAAAGTGATTTCAAATATATTATGATTATAAAATCATATGGATTTTTTATAATAAAAAATAGGGAGACAATTTTGGTAATGACATTAAAGGAACATTTAATTTTCTTGTAAGGGAAATGGGGAGAATTTTTTCAAATTGGGAAAAATTTTAAAATTGTTTTAAACTCAAAATTGTTTTTCTCTTAAGGAATGAAAATTTTTTTAAAATATATTTTGAATTTAATTGTGAAATATTGAAACCATTTGGGTTGTACTCATGATAAATGTATTTTTACTATCCTTGTGTTATTAAATTTATCAAGTTTTTATGATCATTAAAAGGGTAAGAATCTTATACATCTCACTCTCTTAGGTGGTTTTAATTATCAAAATCACCAAATAATGTTTTTAAAGCTATCATTTTATGTATTTAAATGTTTTTATTTTAGAAAAAAATTCCTGAAAGTACTGGATCAAACAAAGGGCTTAAGAGAAGAGTATAGTACATTTTTAGTGTCCTCAACTTGGAGGTTCCAATAGCTACCCAGTGGGATCCACTGAATGGATAATGGGACCTAGACAGAACACCAATTATATGGATATATATCACCAGAGAACTACTGGGGTCAGGATACAACTGGGGTTTTATCTAGGTGGCACCAACTATCTGGTGGCATCCAGATAGATTCAAAAACTAGTTGTTAGTGAAGTTTTATTCATGCGTTAATTCAACTCCTAATGTCTCTATTCAGCCCCCAACACCTCTATAATGTTCCTAAAGATATTAGAGACTATAAATATTCCCCTAATGGTCCTTGGATGGTATTGGTTACCTTTAATATCATTTTAGAGCTCTATTGAACCACTTTTATTCATTCTCAAGCTCTCTTGTACTCTTATCTCACTCTCTCACATTGTTATCTTATTATATCTTGCTAGGAGGATCATGAGTGTGCTTAAAATGGATTTCATATGTAAAGTATTTTATTTTTATTTTTATTGGATGCTCACTACCACTGATTGTGAGGGGGTAGGTTCTTAATTCCCTAAAATTAAGGGTATTTTTGGTTCTATCCATAACCACTGAAATTATATTCATGTAACGAGTTTATTGCTACATATATTAAAAAGAACAGGTCTTACTTCTTATAAGGTATTTCTTGGATACCACTAAAGTGAAGGGTTTAAACCAAAACCACTTAAGAATCTTGAGGGTAGGATATGTATGGATCTCTTTGTGGATTATTTTCGAACTTCTTTATCAAACTCTTATTCCTTGTATTTTAATGTTATATTTCCACTATAATTAATTATCTTAATTTTAATTTATCACTTTAATTGTTTTAATTTCATCAATTTTAGTTTTAATTTATATTTTTTTTAAAGTCAATTCACCCCTTATTTCCATCTTTACTCAAACTAAAATACATTTATTTTTATTGCTACATATATTAAGAATATTTCTCCTTCATGTACATATTATTCAAAAAAATATAGATTTTTTATATATAAAAATAAATTTTTGATAAATTTATTTTATAATACCTTTTACTTTCCTTAAAAATGATTAAAATGAAGTTTTTAAAATGTTTTCTAAAGGATTGAATTTCAAATTTATTTACAAAACTATGAAAAGAATATATTTTTAACTTATACACCATAAATGGATTTTCCCACATTCATGTCCTTTCTATGTTTAAATTCATTTCCATGTTTCCATGTTTTTTTAAATAAAATAATATTACCATTGTTCTATGAATTTTTAGTTTTAAAAAGTTATAAAAAGGAATGAATGTTTTATCTTGTTTTTTAAAGCATATTTCTATCACTTGTATAAAATTATTATTCATCTATGTTGAAAACCTTTAAGGTTTACTATTATTTACTGTAGATTCTATCTTATGATACCATCCACTTTCTTTCTCTAGGTGTATTGTGATGATGTTGTTTTAAGGATGTTTTCAAGAAACTCATTTCTTTTCCATGAGTTAATTTAGCTATGATAAAATGATGAATATTTTTTTGATCTTATGGCACACATATGTAAAGTTTTCAATTTGTAATGGATGATCTTGAAATTATATAACCATCAAATGCCTTGGTTAAATCTTGATATATCATTAGATAATATGAAAGGTAATAGGGAATGAACCCAATACATTATGGAACTCAGTCCACTATGTTTATACACTACACAAAATTCATAGTTTAGTGGTGGGTTTTTATTAGAGGTTTTTCAAAAACTGATGCTAAATTTTATCTATTTATTAAAAAAGACACTTTCTCACAAGACCCCACCCCCTTCTCCCCAAAGTAACACCACCCCAACTCTCCCCTAAGAACCCACTACCCCAAGCCCTCACCACCATGGCATTCCCCACTATCGGTGCTCTGGTCATTTCCCCCTTGTCGGCACTCTAGTCCCCCCCCCCCACACACATCGATCCATCATTGGTGATCCAGTTTCCCTTGATCCCCATGATCATAATCCATCATTTACACTTTATTTTCCCTTAAGCCACCTGAACCCTCTCGCTCACCCTCTCCAATGATATGGTTTTTTCTGGTCCCTACTAACCCTCATCCTCACCAGTTATATGGCTTTACCTAAGCCCCTTGAGCCCCCATCCTCGCCCTCACTACCTACGGCATCTTCTCCCACAAGAAATCCACGCTAGGAGCTCACCAGGTAACACAAATATTGGGTACCCTCATGAATTCTAGGGAATGGGATTTCAGTATTCACTTAATATTGGATTTCTCTTAATCCAGGTATGATATAATCTTCTAATAACTTGGATTACTTCCAAGATAGTAGTTACAAAGGATTTTCATTGGTGAATATAAGGTAAGAATTGGGTTTTTCTTCATGGATTTGTTCTCTTCAAGTCCCAATAGTGTTTTCCTAATTCCAATCCCTTTATAGTTGGTTGATATTAGATTTTGGGTGAACCCCTCATGGTTAAATGATTTTTTGTGACTCTTTCATGGGTTTTACATGTTTATCATGATATATTTATTAAATTACAAGTATTTCTTTCTATCATATACTTGTTCAGTATGCTTGCTGCTTTGTTATGCATTATGAATTATAAAATGATAGATATTAATTATGTTTGTTATTGTTCATCATTTACTAAAGTGATATCATAGTTTTATTCCATTCCATAATTGATAAGTTTATCATAAAACATTCCATTTAACTTATTTTACATGTTGATAAAGTTGAATAAATATATTTTGTTTATAAAACCAAGACCTCTTGTATTCATATTCATTATACCATGTCTTAGATAATGTATTTCATGCTATTAGTGTGTACTTTTAATGGCCTCTATAAGGCCCCAGCCTTAAACCTTACTTAATCTTGAGTTATTACAAGATTACACATTGAGGATCTTTTCGGGTTTAGAGTTTTAGAGAATTAGATCATAAAACTTGCATTACATTCCACATATAAACAAAGTGGTTACATAAAGATAGTATTCTTCATTCCCATCAATGGAAACACATTTAAAATAAAACATGGATTATTTCTTGACACATCCTTGACTCTATCATCTTATCATGTACCTTTCCCTTGACCTGTGAAAAACATTTCAAAAACTTGGGATGAGCATAAAAACTCAGTATGGGTTATAAAAAAAACATGGAAAGGAAACATGAGTTCATATATACATAAGAATGAAATCATACTTTACCCATAAAAAATAGGCACTTTAACATACCTCATAAAATCATGAATAAATCATAGAAATCATAAGACATAAAGGTAACTTGAGGCATTCATAACATTCTTACGTAGGGAGTAACCCTCTTGGTTACATTTGGAATACCCATCATAGTATATTCCCTAAATCTCTTCGGAGAAACCTTAACGTTTCACTCCTTCGCATTACCCAATGCATTGGAGAGCTATATCGGGCTCACCCACCCTTAGTTTATCACGGAACCACCGTCTTCATAATAATTCCCAAGAACCATAACATAATCGTATCACATAAAACATGCATAAAGGAAACATAACATTTCAACATTTCAATCACAAGATATCAATACAACACAAAAACATTGTGAAAACTATTTTCCATACCAAAATAAAAGAAAATTAAAACATGGTATTTATTTTTCTTTTAAAAAATAAGGTATGGCTTGTAGAGGAAGCCAAAACTCAAATAACGGTCACGACGGCGGAGAAGTCGTTGTCGCCGCATACGTACGACAAAAACATTCCCTTTTTTCGTTTAGTAAATGCTTCGTATAAAAAAGATTCCTTTTGAATAAATGTAAAAGTCAAAGGGGTTTATACACCGTATAAAAGAAAGTTGTGTATAAAATAAAATATTCCTCAAAGAAAGGAGATTGAGACGAAGTCACATACCTCGTATCCGACTTGACCCGACCGTTCTTTAATCTCCTGAATAATAAACTTGAGTTAATCTCTACTTGCTTAAGAACCTTTTTCAAGTTCATTATTCCTTTTATACCATGTTATGGGCATCATGTAATCATTTAAGTTAATAATGTTCATTTTGTCGGTATTTGGTTCTTAAGTCAAAAATAGACTTCTTACACTTACATGTTGTTAATTTGGTCAAAGGTTTATTATATACAGAATGATATTAATGATTTGGATAACATATACATCATATATATTCAGTATATACATGTATTTATAATATTACATCACATTTAGAGGTAAGAAATGAAATGCACCGTTCATGGAGACGGTAAGCCGTACGTACGCATGAACGCTACTTCCATTTCTATTTTGTATTTTTTTTTTTGGAATGGAATCATAATTATATAAGAGTATATTATAATTCCAGTATAATAACATATATAATATCATTAACTTTATCCTTTACACATCCCACATATGGTATTAACGAATCAAATCACTTTCAGGGGGCGGTAGTCCGCACTTCCTAAAATGAAGATATCGTGTTTACCCATAATGGAAACCATAAAGGTATGCCCAAAATGAAAAAAAACAGAAGCTTAAGGAAAACATAAACATATCATATATCATATACAAAAATAGTGACATCATAATGGCCACCTTTGAAGTTGTTAAATGAGTATTGAACAATCATCGTTTCGGGAGGCAGAATTTCGCCATCCACGGAAACCGTATGTTCTTTAACCATTTGATGTAGTTGTGTGAGAGTGTTGCTCAAATAAATATTATAAAAACATCCTAGTATATTTAAGATACTGGTGTTGTTACAAAAGAAGTAAATAAAAATAGTTTAGGGGGTTGGAGAAGCAAAATAAAACAAATGAACATGAGAGAATGAATTACCTTTAAAAGTGTAACTCCTTTTGATTTGAGCCTAAAGGCTTCCTTTGAAAGGATTCTTCCCAAAGTGAATCCTCTAGGATGAGGAGAGGGATGTGGAGAGAGTAAATGGGCAGGGGTTGGCCGAGCCAAAGGCTTGATGAGTGTGTGAAATGAGGTAGAGGTGGGGGCCTTTTATAAGAGGAGAGGAGGGGCACTTTTGGAAAGTAAAGAAATATTACATTATTTGAAAATGTGTTTCGGTTTTAAAAGGTCCCACATTGATATAATTCGTGGATAAGGTGATAAGGGTTCGAAATCCACTCATACAATTGGTTTTGGCCATGTGTAGTTCATGGATTTTACATTGTCTTTCCATTTTATTTAAATCATCAAATAATGATGTCATCACTGCATCATTATTATGTCATAAATAATTTAATTTATTTAATGTCTAAAAATTATAAAAAAAATACTATGATTTAGGAAATCATTTTATATTTCCAATTACTATTTATAATCAAAAATCTGATCTTTATAAGCCCATGTAAAAATTGTTTTCGTAAAACATGTTATGTTTGTGTCATTTTTACTTTTACATTAAATAAAAAGTTATTTTTGTCATTTCCCAAAACACGTGGATCCATGGGGTCCACAAGTTGACCCATGGCTTTTCTTGGTCGGCCATGACACAACCAATAAGGTTGGGACATGTTTCTAGGTCATTTCATATTATTAAAGCATTATTTATACCTTAAACTGCCCTAATTACCACTAATCGCGATTAAGAACTTAATAAGTTACTATTCACCAAAAAATTATTATAATCTCATTGAACCACATTTTACTTCTTAATGAAAACCATGTATGTCGGATTTTTGAAATTCAAAACACAATGATGGCAAAATTTCATTTAAACGGAAAATCAGTCTTTATAAGTACCACTTAGTGGTTTCACTATTCATCAAAAATTGGAGTTTTTCAGAAAATTACCAAAAATTCACCCTAAGCTATATTTGATATTCCGAATTCAAAAATGAAGTCTATTTTACAAAATTCAATACATATAAGTCAAATTAATTAATTTAATAATTAATTCCCGCTGCCATAGCAAATAGCGTGTTTTTACAAAACAATAAGTATCAAAAGATTGACACCCGTTTAAGTCTAATTTCAAAGTGAAATTGATTCCAATGACCACCATTGGATAAAATGGTAAAAATATATTCATATTACACATTAAGAACAATTCAAAAGATAATCTAATCATATAAATAAATTAGATTAAAAAGAAGTTTTAATGTAAAATGCAGTATTTTTCACTATTCATTAAAAAATGAACATTGTCAGAAAAATACCAAAAAATCACACAAAGTAAATTTTGATGTCCCAATCATAAAGAATAAGTTTATTTTGACAAACATAGTTTATAAAATTGTCAAAATATAGATTCAAAAATGGTTTGCCATCAAAAGGCAGTAAAACAATCTTGTAAGAATATTAGTGTATTCCATGCATAAGATTGTATTTATTTTCATTTTAAGCCTCTATAACACTATCTTAATCATTAATAGACATAGATAAAAATATCTATTATTCATTACTTATTTGGGATGTTACATCCTTCCCCCCTTTAGAAAATTGTGTCCCCGCAATTTATTTACTTATCGAATAAATGGGGGTACTTATCCCTCATTGCATTTTCAAATTCCCATGTTGCCTCTTCAATCATGTGGTTTTTCCACAAAACCTTTACCTGGTGAATCACCTTATTCCGTAACACTTGCTCCCTGTGGTCAAGAATCTGGACCGGTTGTTCCTCATAAGATAGGTTCTCTTCCAACTGAACTACCTCTGGACTCAAAACATGAGATGGATCTGGCATATACTTTCTCAACATCGAAATGTGAAAAACATTGTGTACCTGAGATAAACTCGGAGGTAAAGCCACTCGGTATGCAACTGATCCAACTCTCTCCAGAATTTCGTATGGTCCAATGAACCTTGGACTCAACTTTCCTTTCTTACCAAATCTCATCACACTTTTCCAAGGAGAAACCTTGAGAAAAACATGATCACCTACCTCGAAAGATAGATCCTTCCTCCGGTTATCCGCATAACTCTTCTGCCTGCTCTGAGCTGTTCTCATGTGTTTCTGAATCATCTGAACTTTTTCTGCCATCTATTCTACCAATTCTGGTCCCATCAACTTCCTTTCACCCACTTCATCCCAGAAAGCTGGAGTTCGACACCGCTTCCCATATAATGCCTGAAATGGTGCCATCTGTATACTGGAATGAAAACTGTTATTATATGAAAATTCAACCAAAGAAAGATATTGGTCCCAACTTCCCTGATAATCCATAGAACAAGCTCGTAGCATATCCTCCAATGTCTGAATTGTTCGTTCTGACTGCCCATCTGATTGAGGATGAAAATCTGTACTAAAATTTAATTCAGTACCCAACGACTTCTGAAGGCCTTTCCAAAAGTTAGAAGTAAACCTGGGATCACGATCTGATACAATGGAGAGAGGAACTCCATGTAACCTGACTATCTCTTTAAGATACAAACGGGAAATTTGATCAAGAGAGAAAGTATCTCGTATATCAAGGAAATGACCAGATTTGGTCAAGCGATCAACAATAACCCAGATTGCATTATTACCTCGAGATGTCTTCGGTAATCCAACAACAAAGTCCATGGATATATTCTCCCATTTCCACTCTAGCACTGGTAAAGGCTGAAGCATCCCTTTCGGTAACTGCCGCTCTGCTTTAACCTGCTGACAAGTCAAACACTTCACAGTAAAATCAGCAATATCTCTTTTCATTCCATCCCACCAGTAATACTCCCACAGATCTCTATACATCTTAGTACTGCCTAGATGAACTGAAAACGGAGAACTATGAGCTTCACATAACAACTCTCTATTCAACTGTGAATCACAAGGCACACACAATATCTTCCCAAATCTCAAAACACAATCATTATCAATGTTAAATTCAGGCAACTTACCTTTCTGAACCATCTCTACCTTTTTCTGCAACTCACTGTCTTGCTTCTGTGCTTGCTTGATTCTATCTGATAGAGAAGATATCACTGATACCTGAAACAAAACAGAAGGACTTCCTGCACCAACAACTTCTATGCCAAAGTTCATCAAATCCTTAACCAAAGGATCACGTTCCAAACGCAACATTGTTAATGAAGCATTACTTTTTCGACTCAAAGCATCAGCCACTTTATTTGCTTTTCCCGGATGGTAATGAATTGTACAATCATAATCCTTGATTAATTCTAGCCATATCCTTTGTCTCATGTTTAACTCTTTCTGAGTGAATATATACTTTAAACTTTTGTGATCGGTATATATTTCACACTTTACTCCATATAAATGATGCCTCCAAATTTTTAAAGCAAAAACAACAGCAGCTAATTCCAAATCATGTGTAGGGTAATTTACCTCATGAGTTTTCAACTGTCATGAAGCATAAGCAATTACCTGATCATTCTGCATTAGGACGCAACCAAGTCCTTTCAATGAATCATCACTGTATATAACAAACTCACCATTCCTAGAAGGTAGTGCCAAAACTGGAGCATTCACCAATCTTCTTTTCAATTCCTGAAAACAATCATCACATTCTTTTTTCCAGATAAACTTAACACCCTTCCGAGTTAGCTTAGTTATTGGACTAGATAACCGTGAAAAATTTCTAACAAACCTTCGGTAATAGCCCGCCAAACCAAGGAAGCTACGAATCTCGGTTACATTTGTGGGTCTTGTCCATTATTCCACAACTTTTGTTTTTGCAGGATCAACAGTTATTCCATCTTTAGAAACAATGTGACCAAGGAAGGAAATTTGTTGCAACCAAAACTCACACTTGCTGAATTTCCCATACAGTTTCTTTTCTTTTAAGGTTTTCAAGATAACCCTTAAATGTTTTTCATGCTCCTCTTTACTTTTAGAAAACACCAAAATATCCTCAATGAAAACCACCACAAACATATCCAGGAACTCATGGAAAATTCTATTCATTAAGTCCATGAATACAGCAGGTGCATTGGTTAGCCCAAAAGGCATTACTACAAATTCATAATGGCCATATCTCGTACAGAATGCGGTCTTCGGAATATCTGCCTCCTTTACCTTCAGCTGATGGTACCCCGATCTCAAGTCAATCTTTGAAAAAAAACTGAGCTCCCTGGAGCTGATCAAACAAATCATCGATATGAGGCAAAGGATATTTTTTCTTAACAGTGATATTATTCAAGGCTCTATAATCAATGCAAAGTCTCATAGAACCATCTTTCTTTTTAACAAATAAAACAGGAGCACCCCATGGTGATGTGCTAGGTCTAATGAAACCTTTCTCTAATAAATCTTGCAATTTCTCCTTCAACTCTAAAAGTTCAATTTGTGCCATTCGATAAGGGGGTTTTGAAATTGGCTTAGCATCAGGAACTAAGTCAACAGTAAACTCAACTTCCCGATCTGGTATTATTCCAGGCAACTCATCAGGAAAAACATCAGGATACTCATTTACCACTGGCACATCATTAATCTGAATAGTTCCTTTATTTTCAACGACGTGTGCAAGGTAACATTCATTTCCATCTTTTACAAGTTTCTCGGCCTCTTGATATGTTATAAAAAGTAAGGGTTCATTCTTGTAAACAAACTGAAAGTCTTTCTGAAAAGAAACTTCTTTAGCTCTACAGTCAATCTTAGCATGGTAAATAGAGAGCCAATCCATACCCAGGATAACATCAAACTCTACTAGAGGTAGAACAATAAGGTTTTCAAGTAGGTTCTTTCCACAGATAAGGATAGGAATATTCTTATAAATTCTTTTTGCCTCAACATTCCCCCCAGGTGTTTTTTACCAAAAGTTCAGGAGTCATTTCTTGAGATGGTATTCCCATTTTACTAGAAAATGTTTCAGAGATGAAAGAATGTGTAGACCCCGAATCAAACAACACACTGGCATAATCTGAAAAAACAAACAAAGTACCTGATACAACTTCATTTGATGGCCCGACATCTACTGAAGTAGTTGCAAAGGATTTCACCACCCCTTTCTGCTTGTAGTCTAACTGCTTCCCATCACTCAAGCTCCTTGTCAGACACTCGTTTGCATAGTGACCCATCTCATTGCACTTATAACATTTCACTAACTGTAAATCAAATTTGTTCTTACCTTCACCTTGATCCTTTTCAGTGCAATCACGAGCCTTATGTCCCATCTTACCACATCAGTAGCACTTCCCAGAATTCAGAAGACATTCCCCAGCATGCCTTTTACCACATTTATCACAAACTGGAAACTTAGTTCTCTTACCATCAGACTTTTTTGAAGAATTCTTACCTTTCTCCTGTCACCTCGGTCTCTTCTTCTTCCAGTTGTTATAGAACACTTGGTCATCGGCAAACTACATTTCCACCTTCTCAGCACATCGAACAATCTTTTCATAACTTTTAAACTCTCGAGAAGCTAATGCCCTTCGATATTTTGGCTTTAATCCTGATTAAAACGATTGATTTTACTATCAAGGTCTCGAATAAAATTTGGAGCATACCTTTCCAATCGAGTGAAACTTTCTTCATAGGAAGCCACTGAGTCTTCCTCTTGCCTCAATTCCAAGAATTGCTTTTCCATCCTAAGTCGAACAGCCTTAGGAAAATACTTCTCAAGAAACATACCTTTGAATTCATCCCAGTCAAGAGCATCAATCTCATCGGCGTCCCTAATATTTTTAACCATAGACCACCACTGATCTGCTTCACCCTCCAAACGGTAAATAGCAAGACTAACCTTTTGATTATCTGAACACCCCATGACATCAAAAATCTTCTCCAGTGCTTTAATCCACCCTTCAGCTAGCACAGGGTCAGATGATCCTCTTAATGATGGTGGATGTTTCCTCATGAAATGTTCCACCACTGACATGTTCCTCTGCGGTAGATCTGGCTGATCTCGTGCATGGATACCACCACCATTTATCGCTTGAGTCAACTGCGCCATTACTGCAACAAACTGTTCAGTTCCAATTCCGACCATTTCTGGATGCTGATTCGGAAGGTTATTTCCTTCTGTATGCCTTCCTAGCACTGCTTCCCTGTTTCCTCTGCGGAAAACCATTCTGAACAAACATGTCTTAGATGAAGCAACATGGTAATCTTTAAATGCTATATCATTTCAAAAAAAAAATTTGGATAATAATTTAATAGAATTCTAACTTCTAAAGTTATCTAAACCGACCTTTGATACCAACTATAAGGCCCCAGCCTTAAACCTTACTTAATCTTGAGTTATTACAAGATTACACATTGAGGATCTTTTCGGGTTTAGAGTTTTAGATAATTAGATCATAAAACTTGCATTACATTCCACATATAAACAAAGTGGTTACATAAAGATAGTATTCTTCATTCCCATCAATGGAAACACATTTAAAATAAAACATGGATTATTTCTTGACACATCCTTGACTCTATCATCTTATCATGTACCTTTCCCTTGACCTGTGAAAAACATTTCAAAAACTTGGGATGAGAATAAAAACTTAGTATGGGTTATAAAAAAAACATGGAAAGGAAACATGAGTTCATATATACATAAGAATGAAATCATACTTTACCTATAAAACATAGGCACTTTAACATACCTCATAAAATCATGAATAAATCATAGAAATCATAAGACATAAAGGTAACTTGAGGCATTCATAACATTCTTACCTAGGGAGTAACCCTCTTGGTTACGTTTGGAATACCCATCACAGTATATTCCCTAAATCTCTTCGGAGAAACCTTAACGTTTCACTCATTCGCGTTACCCAATGCATTGGAGAGCTATATCGGGCTCACCCGCCCTTAGTTTATCACGGAACCACCCGTCTTCGTAATAATGCCCAAGAACCATAACATAATCGTATCACATAAAACATGCATAAAGGAAACATAACATTTCCACATTTCAATCACAAGATATCAATACAACACAAAAACATTGTGAAAACCATTTTCCATACCCAAATAAAAGAAAAGTAAAACATGGTATTTATTTTTCTTTTAAAAAAGAAGGTATGGCTTGTAGAGGAAGCCGAAACTCAAATAACGGTTACGACGGCGGAGAAGTCGTTGTCGCCGCATACGTACGACAAAAACATTCCCTTTTGTCGTTTAGTAAAAGCTTCGTATAAAAAAGATTCCTTTTGAATAAATGTAAAAGTCAAAGGGGTTTATACACCGTATAAAAGAAAGTTGTGTATAAAATAAAATATGCCTCAAAGAAAGGAGATTGAGACGAAGTCCCATACCTCGTATCCGACTTGACCTGACCGTTCTTTAATCTCCTGAATAATAAACTTGAGTTAATCTCTACTTGCTTAAGAACCTTTTTCAAGTTCATTAATCCTTTTATACCATGTTATGGACATCATGTAATCATTTAAGTTAATAATGTTCATTTTGTCGGTATTTGGTTCTTAAGTCAAAAATAGACTTCTTACACTTACATGTTGTTAATTTGGTCAAAGTTTCATTATATCCAGAATGATATTAATGATTTGGATAACATATAAATCATATATATTCATCATATACATGTATTTATAATATTACATCACATTTAGAGGTAAGAAATGAAATGCACCGTTCATGGAGACGGTAAGCCGTACGTACGCATGAATGCTACTTCCATTTCTATTTCGTATTTTTTTTTGGAATGGAATCATAATTATATAAGATTATATTATAATTCCAGTATAATAAAATATATAATATCATTAACTTTATCCTTTACACATCCCACATATGGTATTAACGAATCAAATCACTTTCAGGGGGCGGTAGTCCGCACTTCCTAAAATGAAGATATCGTGTTTACCCATAATGGAAACCATAAAGGTATGCCCAAAATGAAAAAAACAGAAGCTTAAGGAAAACATAAACATATCATATATCATATACAAAAATAGTGACATCATAATGGCCACCTTTGAAGGTGTTAAATGAGTATTGAACAGTCATCGTTTCGGGAGGTAGAATTTCGCCATCCACGGAAACCGTATGTTCTTTAACCATTTGATGTAGTTTTGTGAGAGTGTAGCTCAAATAAATCTTATAACAACATCCTAGTATATTGAAGATACTGGTGTTGTTACAAAATAAGTAAATAAAAAGAGTTTAGGGGGTTGGAGAAGCAAAATAAAACAAATGAACATGAGAGAATGAATTACCTTTAAAAGTGTAACTCCTTTTGATTTGATCCTAAAGGCTTCCTTTGAAAGGATTATTCCCAAAGGGATTCCTCTAGGATGAGGAGAGGGATGTGGAGAGATTAAATGGGCAGGGTTTGGCCGATCCAAAGGCTTGAGGAGTGTGTGAAATGAGGTAGAGGTGGGGGCCTTTTATAAGAGGAGAGGAGGGGCACTATTGGAAAGTAAATAAATATTACATTATTTGAAAATGTGTTTCGGTTTTAAAAGGTCCCACATTGATATAATTCGTGGATAAGGTGATAAGGGTTCTAAATCCTCATCCAATTGGTTTTGGTCATGTGTAGTTCATATATTTTACATTGTCTTTCCATTTTATTTAAATCGTCAAATAATGATGTCATCACTGCATCATTATTATGTCATAAATAATTTAATTTATTTAATGTCTAGAAATTATAAAAAAAATACTATGATGTATTAAATCTTTTTATCTTTCCAATGACTATTTATAATCAAAAATCTTATCTTTATAAGCCCATGTAAAAATTGTTTTCGTAAAACATATTATGTTTGTGTCATTTTTACTTTTACATTAAATAAAAAGTTATTTTTGTCATTTCCCAACAAAAGTGGATCCATGGGGTCCCCAAGTTGACCCATGGAATGTCTGGGTCGGCCATGACACAACCAATAAGGTTGGGACATGTTTCTAGGTCATTTCATATTATTAAAGCATTATTTATACCTTAAACTACCCTAATTACTACTAATCGCGATTAAGAACTTAATAAGTTACTATTCACCAAAAAATTATTATAATCTCATTGAACCACATTTTACTTCTTAATGACAACCATGTATGTCGGATTTTTGAAATTCAAAACATAATGATGGCAAAATTTCATTTAAACGGAAAATCAGTCTTTATAAGTACCACTTAGTGGTTTCACTATTCATCAAAAATTGGAGTTTTTCAGAAAATTACCAAAAATTCACCCTAAGCTATATTTGATATTCCGAATTCAAAAATGAAGTCTATTTTACAAAATTCAATACATATAAGTCAAATTAATTAATTTAATAATTAATTCCCGCTGCCAGAGCAAATAGCGTGTTTTTACAAAACAATAAGTATCAAAAGATTGACACCAGTTTAAGTCTAATTTCAAAGTGCAATTGATTCCAATGACCACCATTGGATAAAATGGTAAAAATATATTCATATTAAACATTAAGAACAATTCAAAAGATAATCTAATCATATAAATAAATTAGATTAAAAAGCAGTTTTAATGTAAAATGCAGTATTTTTCACTATTCATTAAAAAATGAACATTGTCAGAAAAATACCAAAAATTCACACAAAGTAAATTTTGATGTCCCAATCATAAAGAATAAGTTTATTTTGACAAAAATAGTTTATAAAATTGTCAAAATATAGATTCAAAAATGGTTTGCCATCAAAAGGCAGTAAAACAATCTTGTAAGAATATTAGTGTATTCCATGCATAAGATTGTATTTATTTTCATTTTAAGCCTCTATAACACTATCTTAATCATTAATAGACATAGATAAAAATATCTATTATTCATTACTTATTTGGGATGTTACAGCCTCTACCATATCTTATACTTTTTTTTCCTACAAGTATGAATTTTTTGTTTCCTAATCAATATCTTATGCTTCATTTGGAATTCTAATAGTATAAATTATACATTTACTATGAGATATCTTATCCTTTATTTAGTTTTCTAATAGTTTGTTAATTTTCCTCATTTTCCATATCTTATATCCTTTTTTTATACAACTTGTTTGAATTAGTTTCTTCATATTCCATCTCTTGTACTTTGTTTAGTTTATTATTAATGTGAATCAGTTGATCCCTATTTCACCTATTCTACTTTTCTTGGCTTATTATTAATACATCTTGGATTTTTTTTATTCAATTCCATATACATTGTTTGTATTTCAATTAATATTCCTAAGTGGTCAATTATATCATGCCTTGGGAATTTTTTATATTTCTCATAGTATCCAATTATTTTTAGTTATTCCATACCTTATACTTAGCATTAACCTAAGAACATACATCAATTCCCATTTTTGTCATTAAATGGTTTCAAATGGTTTAATTAATTTCCATAGAACTAGGTCACATGCTATGTGGTTGTTAAAATTCTCGGTGGCTTTTCTAATGGTAATTAACTATTTAAAAGGGTGTTTGAAACCAGTTTTTTCTTTAAAATGTGTGTGTGTTGTTTTAGAGGCATGTTTTAAGAATTGAAGTTAGTTGACGAATAATCTTTTTTTAAATGTTTTTGAGGCCATAAGTCTCATTGTGGCTTGAATTTTTTTTAATGGTGAAAGTTTAGTCTTGAAAAATGGGTACTTGACACCAGTTAACTTCCTTTAAAGAGGGGTTCCTTTCCTTAAAAAGTGATTTTATGGAAATAGTTATATTTCTAAATTGGTTTTCAATGTGTGTTTTGATAAATTATTTTCAAAGAACATTTGAAATGTCATTTTCTTAATGATTGTATGATTTTTCTCTTACTACCATTTTACATAATACCATCCATGATTGATTTCCTTTTTTTATGTTGAATTTTCTGTACTTATATGAAGTTTCTTATAACTAATTGGTTTGTGTTTTTTTCAATTCCATTTATCTCTTTTACTAATTAGTAATACTTATGTGTTTTAAATTTTTTTAATAAAGTATAGTCACATTTTGATATATATGTACAAAAGTTGGATCACATTACCAAGGAACACACCTCAGTATGCTAAGGGTTTGGGGAGTTTTAAGATTTTTCAATTTCCAATAGATCTGTTGATGGGACAATAATATGTTCATGTCTTAAATATAAATTTATAATTTAGTTGAAGAGATGTGAGGTTTGTGAACATTTGATATTTAAGTAATTCCCTACTCAATATTTATGTCAGATTTAGCATGAAGAATCGAACATTATAGAAAGTTTGAACACTGATTTAAATCAGTATAATAAGCTCCCAAATTTGTCTAAAATGGAAAATGAAATGAAAAAACCTTATAAACAATGATTTCAAAATTTCAAGACAACAACATAAATATAAAAACATATAAGAACAACCAGTTGAGGGTGATAAAAATAGTAACTTGATAAGTGATGTTTTTGAGACTATAGAACAACCAAATAAATATTGTAACATATAATTGGATCCACCTCTTGATTATATGGTTTCTAAGGTAAGAGATAACTTTACTGAGTAGACAAATGTGTTTCACGACTTAGTTAATGATGGAAATCAGGAGTTATATGGTGTATGTTTAAAATGTTCAAAACTTTCTTTTCTATTGAAATTGTTTCATATCTAATGCCTATGCGTAATTAAAAATAAGGTGATGTCCATGATATTGTAATTTTTGTATGATGCATTTACTAAAGCTAAGATCCTTGATTATTTTTATGATATAAAAAAATTCATTAATAAGATTAATATGAATTATACAAAAATACATGCTTTTCCCAATAATTGTATACTTTATTTGAGAGAGGATTAAAGCAGATAGGATTGCAAAAAAATTATTCTCTGGATGGAATTCAATGGGTGGTGTTGGAAGTCTGAGTCGACATACTATGAAGAAGAAGATGAAGAAAAATAACATTCCTATAAAGTTTTTTCATTTCATCCCTTTAAATCCTCAATTGCAAAGATTATTCATGCCATTGAAAACCACCGATCACATGAAGTGGTATTCTATAGATAATAAAAATTATGGGTTAATGAGACATCTAAGAGATTCACAATCATTAAATACATTTAATTAATTGCATCCAGATTTATCATCCGATCCTAATATTTGGATTTTATGTTGATGGATTTAACCCATTTGGGAATTTGAGCAGAAGTTATAGAATTTGGTCGATTGTTTTGATCCCTTATGATCTACCTCCATGGATTGTATGTAACAAATATATTTTATCATTTTGATGATTATTACTATAAAAAAATGTGGAAATGATATTAATGTATAGTTGCAACATATAATAGAAGAATTAAAAGAGTTATAAAGAAAGTTTGTTGAGACATATGATGCATCTTCTATAACAATGTTCAAAATGCACGTTGCTCTAATGTGAACCATTGCTGACTTACCTATACTTGGGAACTTATCTGGTTAGAACAATTACATGAGTTTGTATTGTACTATTTATAACTTTTATTTTGAGCCTGAACAACCACCTTACAGTAAAAAATGGTGCTTCTTGTATGATCGAATATTTCTCAATGCATCTCATAGATTTCGGTTGAGCAACTCAAAATTAAATGGTTCTATTGTTCGTAGACCACCTCCAAAGTTGTTGATAGGTTCCAAAATATTTTCACTACATGGAAATGTTGAAAAAAAAGGAAGGTGAAACATTTTAATGATGGTGGTAAATGAGTTCAAAGTGAATCATCAAGTGAAATTGGAACGCAATAATGAAATAAAAAAAGTATATTCTTAAAATATCCATATTGAGAATTCAATTTTTTGTGGAATAATCTTGATGATATATATATTGATAAGAATGTTTGTGACAATTTTATCTTCACATTTACTAATGGGTATGGAAAATTGAAGGACCATATCAATGCTTGAAAGGAATTAAAAACAATGAACATAAAGCATGATCTCTGGAGAGATGAGAATGGAATCTATGCTCTGGAAATTTCTTTAAATTAAAAATAGGAATAAATATAAATTCCTTAGAATTTTAAAACATGTGAAGGTATATGATAGGTATTTAAGTAATATATCAAGGTATGTTAACTTAAAGCATCATAGGTTACATGGATTTAAAACCCATGATTCACATATTTTTTTACAATAGTTACTACAATTAGCAATGCATGCATTATTAACTGAAAAGGTTACTATAGTTGTACTCCAATTTTTCACATTATTCAGAAAACTATGTGTGAAAACTTTATAAACAATTGATCTTGAAAAACTTCATGAGATATTTCTATTAACACTGTGAAATAGAGATGATCTTTCCTCAATCATTTTTTACTATCATGTTGCATTTAACTGTACATTTGGTCAAAGAAACTAAATTAGGAGGCCCGTACATTATCGATGGATGTATCCAATTCATAGGCAATTTATTTATATGTTTTTTATATTAAGGAAACAATTCTTGGAAATTAATTAAATTCATAATTATTTTTTATTTATTTTATTTCATAGATATCTTAGTCATTTGAAATCATACATTAAAAACAAATCTCAACTTAAAGGCTCTATTTCTAAAGGCTATTTAAAATAGAAGTGTCTTACCTTTTGTTATAGATACTTGGATGATATTGATATAATATTCAATCAAGTTTGATGTGTTTATGATGCATCAAATCAATCTTAAATACATAGTAATTCAAAAAATATTTCTTATTATTGGAGGATTAGTTGGGAGGATCTCAAATGTTACACTGACATAAATGGAATTATTATAGTTATGTAGATACGTGTTGTTGAGTAGTGAAATTGAAAATCTATTTATTGAAGAGCTGAGGATACAAACAAAGATACGGATGATAATCCAAACATAAAATGATAAAGATATTACAAAATCTATTAATAAAGAGCTTGTATAATGGTTTACACATTGTGTAAGTTCATAAATATTACAATAAATATGGACATTAGGTTGACATGTATTTTGTAAATATAATTATGTATATTACTTTTTATAGATCATGAATACTGATAATCAGGATGAATTTTCTTAATATTTGAAGTTTCTAGCTTGAGGTCCTCTAAAACAAGATAGAAAATTCGATGATTACAGTTCAAATGGATTTAAATTTCATATAGTCAGTTGGGAAGAGGGTTTGAAAACGCAGAATAGTGGTATATTAATAATTTTTGAGTTGGGATACTATGGGAAATTAAATTATATTATTGAATTAAACTATCATGGTAATTTTTCAGTTGTTTTATTCAAATGAAAGTGGGTTGAAATTACTAAGGGTGTTAAAAGAGATTCCTTCCAATTTACTTCTGTGAACTTCCCTCTCTTGATGGATGCAGGTGATCATTAATTATATGATCCATATATCTTCTCGTTGCAATAAAAAATGATATATTATGTGGAATATGTCATGGATGAAGGTTGGAGTGTAGTCATTCACATAAAACAAATAGACTTGTATGATATGGGTGATGAAGTGGGATATTTTTCAACTGACATTGAATCCCATCAAAAGTAATAAATGAATTTATTTTTCCATCATGATATTGAAAATATTATTCTTGCAAGGGTGGATGAAGTATATGAAGTAATGATGGAGTAGGAATATGACATGATTAAAGGAAAAAATTATTATATGTTTAGTCATCAATTTATTTATCAACCACTTATTTTATATATGAAGTCATTCAATATCATAGTTATGTATATTTTTTTTTAATACTGTGCATCTGTTATCATTTCTAAAAAACAATTCTTCATGAATTTTTTTAAACATATATTCTGAAGTTAATTTTGTTTAATTAAATGATAGGAATTCCAAGTAATAAGTGTTTCATTGATCCCAGTCAACTCCCAATTGATGTTACCTCAACCACACTGATAGATGATGATCCATCGGTATCCCTCCCTACAATATCCAAGACACCCTCCGTCTACCCCACTTCAGCAACTCTCACACCCTCCATCCCATCGATATCTAGAACACCCTCCTTTGTCTCATCAGTATCTGAGATAGTGCCTCCCCATTCATTTCATCACTCCTATTTCTTTGTGAGGATATTGTAGGGTGATAGTTATCAGTACTATTTTTAATTTGAATAAAGTTATTTCAATTTTTTTATACTACTAACTTTTTTCATAAAATATGAAAACTATGTTACTATGGAGAGAAATATGAATAGATCATATGTCTAGAATCTAAATGGATTAAATATAGTTGTCCCATTTTATTGTTATGGGATCCCCATGGATGATTCCACGGGATTATTTAGCCAAATTCTAGGCCAGCTGGAGGTGGAGCTGGTTACCCTTCTGATTATCTATACTGATTGGAGGAATGTGCCTCAATCTAGGAAAAACAAAGTCTTTTATTCCCATATAAAGGTAATTTTAATACATTATGGTGTAATTGAATTTCATTATGTAATTAAATTCTAATATTTTAAAAATTAATCTCTTGGTAAAGATGTTATTCCACTTTACCTTTACTGATCTTATCGCATGAAAGTGGACATTGAAATTTTTGGGTAAGAAATTGAAGGATTTAAATAGAGATTATGGAATGAATTAAACAATGCTTCTTTGACCACTCAATAGTTGTATGATAAGGTACCCAAATGGGTACCTAGAGAGCAATGGAATATTTTTTTTGATAGCCATCGTCATGAGAATAACGTGGTATTGAAATATATATTATTATATTAATCTCATTTTATATATATACATGAATATGACAAGTAAGTGACATTCCATACATTACTATTAAATTACATGTTATTTATTTTAGTATTTTTCAAGGAAAAATGAATCAGGTCGAGATAAATAAATCATTCCCCACACTTCTGAGTCAAAGTGTTTTTTCAGAAACAGATCGACTTTGGTAATATTTTCATTATTTTAAATATTTATAAGATTACATTGCCTATTTAATATATTAAATTGTTGATTTATCTTTTTTTAATGTATTCAAATAATTTAGGTCACCAAGTATCCTGAATAGAAATTTGGTTTTATGTTAATAGAAAATCTGATAGGATTTCTGTTAATGAGGCCACCATATAAGTTGGGTTATGAATTCCATTTTCATTGTAATAACTTATTGTTAGTTGTCACTATGTTAATATGTATTTCTTCAAATATGAATGATATTTGATGTATAGGTAAAAATAAAATAATTATGGGATTCCAATCCTATACAATATTTCTTAGTCTCCCAAGATGATCCAGTTGGTCAAGTTCTTAGGAAGGAGCATTTCAATCTAGTGCATGGGATGGGTTTGCGACCATTAATATCTAAGGTCTTCGGCATGCCATAGGGAATTTCAGCAGAATCTACTTCTACTTGTAGTTAATTACTACCTCGATATGATTAGAGTGAGTTTTTTTCAATGAAAATAAAATTTTAGGATCAGGGATATCATCTAAATATGAAAGATACAAAGTTCATTGCTCTGTAGAGAGAATTAACTGAATTATATCAGAAGATAATTGGATCTGTCTCCAGTGATATTGTATTTATAAATGGTAGTTAGCAGGTAAATCATACAACTTCATAATCACTTAGTAAAAAAACTTGTATTGGTTTAAAGTTTAAATTAAAATATAAAAAACTATCTAATTTTCAACATAATTGTCATGTAGGTTCTGATAGTTGGGAGTGTAGATGGAGATGAGAGATGGTGTCGATCAAATTTCATCAGGTGGTGATTAGGGTTCACTTTGGATTTAGATATCATGTGTACTTAAATTTATGACAGACTAAAACTAATGTGGTGATTTAGAAACCATTTTTTGGTTTCTAGTAGGGATATTTGTATTTCCCTTACATTATATGAAAATCTATATTCGTGGTTCATTTTCTATGTTTTATTCCGAAGATTACTTTATGATTTATTTTCCTTGAATATTCTGTAGATGATGAATCGTGACACCCCCATTCTAATTCTATATTAAATATGATATAATTACTAGTATTTTAAATTTTTATGAGTTTTCGAATTTAACTTTGATTTTTTAGAGGACTTTTTATAATGAAATATTACCATATTACTGTGTGTAGTAATTCATAAAACCTTATATTTGGGTGAAAACAATGCAGATGGATCTTACATATGGGATTTCCCTATGGCACAAGGTTAGTGCATGACCATGTGATTTCAAGTAGTAACCGTGCAAAAATATATACACATAAATATTTTAGTCCAACTTGTTAGTTCATGGATTATTGAAAATAGTGTGGAGAACCATACTTTTAGGGTAAACTGTGTGGGTAATTCTTAGACACGGGGTGTTCTCCTGTGGGGTGTACATGGATTTCACATGGTTTTAAGAACTGTGTGAGGGGTGAAGCTTGATTACCCTAAATGTTATACATTTTTTTCATGATTTGGTATACTATAAGTAAAAACCATGAGATTTTCACAAAATTGTATGTTGTGAATTTCCATATATACCCTTTCCCATATTTATCTCATTTGTATTACCTCTCACAAATCACCCCTTTATCCATCCCTTATAGGGCTCAATATATATTCTGCCTTCTTCCTCCATGATTAAAATCCATTTCTTCATAGATCTATATTATATTTGGATGGTAAGATGTGTATTTCCTATTCTTTATCCTTCATACTTCCCCTTCTTCTTGATTTTTTATTCCCCTATAAACCCTAATAGTAGTGATTATCGAATTTAGGGTATGGGAGGATCTCATTTTATGGAATTTGTTGAATAAGGCTTATATAGGTCATTTACTTAAGAGGTTGTGCTTCTATCATTGAGGGTGAGTAGTTTTTGGTTGTTTGATGTAGGTATTTTTTTGAAAATCATTTCTTTTATTTTCATGAAATTATTAAGCTTTTAAAAATGATTTTCTAATTAATATATACCTATTTATGTAACCCATTATGGGGTTGTGAAATGTTTTCAATGCATTTTATACTCTCCCTATGGGATTTTAAATGAATTTCAAGTGTTTATTTTGATTTTATATGTTTTGTATGACAAATATTTATGAGGAATACAAAGAGTCCTTTTTCAATGAATTTAAAGATAAAAAATATGGGTTTTTTCCTTTTTTATTTCCAAATTATTTAACCCCTTTTAAGGGTTTTTTTTCATTTAAAGAGATGTTTTGGTTCTAAATTTACTCATAATGGTGTAATATATTGTTTTAAAAGTGTTGATTCATAATTTGTTTCCATGTATGATTGTGTAATAGGGAATTTCAGTTTTATTTCAATGGTCTATATATAATTATATAAAATTAGTTTTCTTAATGATTTGATCACCCTTGTTGAGATCCCCTTATGTAAGGTTTTATATAGACCTTTTCCACTTTATGGTATTTGATTTGAATTATTATTTGATGCTTTTATGAAGTGAAATAGGCTATTTATTAAGATGGGTTTTCATGTGAGATGGGGTTATTTGTTATATTTTTTATTGATTTATATGATTATCACATGCTTTTTGGATTACTCATATCAACTTTTTCTATATCATGGTAAGTCAAAATAACTAAGTGAAATATCAAGTTTATGATATACTAAATTATATTAATAACTAAATATGTCCCCCCTAGTGTAGGTTTTTCTATTTCTATGGGAGTTTCCCTAATGATATTGATTTAGGTGTTAATATAATTAAGTAACTAAACATAGGATGGTATTTTATTCCATAAGTATATGTATGCGATTTTCTAATATTAGGATTTAATGAGTTTCTAATGATGCCTTTTAATTTTTGATGATATTATATTTGGAATTCCCATTGTACAATGTTTTTGTATCACCTTGTACTAATCATATCTTTGTGAAACTACTTATTTATTATTTTTTATTTTTATTATGATTTATTGACATGATTTTTCCTTTTTGTTTATTTACGTTCTTTCTTTTATGGATTGGTTTATATTTTAATTTGTTTTGAAAATTGAATTTGTGAATTATTTTGAAATATAAAAAGTGGTTTGATTTTGTTTTTCATAAACTTGGATATCCACATTTTTATTATTTTATAGTGTAATTTTATAATGTGGTGGATCCACCCATTGGTTGGTAAACATGTGGTTTTTAGTTAATGGTTTCAATGAAATGGTTGATTTATTCACATGGTATTGAAATATTGGGTTTCAAGATGAATAATGATTTTATTCTAATAAAAATATTTTACCTTGGATATATAAAAAAGGAAAATGTATGATACTTTTTTTCTTTATAAATTTCATTTGAAATGCCTTATTTTCTAAATTATGTTCAAATTATATTTTATGAAATTTTTAATAAACGGAATTTCATAGACTCTTTATTTAAATCCTATTGGGCTTATTTAGAACACATCGAAAAAACACACTTTTAAGTTTATATGTATATATTATGTTATATACTAGTGACCAGGTTGTGAACATAGATTGAATTTCAATTGGCTAGTCCATGTAAGGACTCACAATATAATAGATTGGTGGAATTTAAAGGAAGTGTGAACTTTGGTCTCAATCATGGATCATTTCATGAATAGAGACTCTTATTGGGAATTTGGGAATTGGAACATCTAAAGGAGATGTTTTTGGTTATGGAAGGAGGATCTAATGATGGTTTGGGTTCTATGGTGAGTGTTGGAGAAGGGTTGTTGTGATTCATAGTTGAAATTTCAGTTTTAAGGAGGGATTGTTACCAAACCCTAAGGATTGTAGGGTGGTATGGTTTGTGGTATTTTTCAATTTTATTCACAAAGAGAGTTCCACTCCGTTGCCTAAAGGGATGTTCTATGGTGGTGTATGTTGGGAAGGAACCACTCTATAATAGGATATTATTCTAGGGAGGGATCCTACAGGTGGATGTATTTTGAAAAAACACTGATGTGATACTAAGGATCAGTGACCTATCCATCAAAATAAACTCAAGAGGAATATAAAATAACATTAATCGTGTTAATTAATTGCTGGTTATTATCTTTCTTGTATTTGTTGGAGTTGGTACCCTAAAATCAACTTATATGTACTTTATGATAAACATGTATTCATTGTTTTGAATATTAATTAATTATTTATCACATCATGATTGTTCTTATATGTGACATTGTATGAGATAATGTTCGAATAGTAGCTGCTTCACTAAAAGGTCATAAAAGTTCTCTACTATGATGAGATCCAAAAAGTGCTATGACACTATTCTTAGATATATTTTCTATGGGAGGATGATATCATTTTAGGCTCATAAATTATATAGGCTATCAGGGATGGAGACTTATTGGAATTTGAGGCACCTTTTCATGGTGTACACCCTTAGTGATATCCAGTAGGATATTATGATAATGAGACCCGATAGTAGTAAATCCACATTTATAAGGGTTATTGGAAGTTCCTATCTACGGATGTGTGTATTGGTCCTTGGAATTTAATATTACTATTAATGGATATTATGAGTCACGTACTTTGATGTATTGATGAAAACCATGATAAAAGATGTTTGCAGTGATGTAGGATATGTTGGGTGCGTCATGAGTAACATTGCATTAATGAATAATGCAATAAAGAATTTATCCCTTATGTTCATTAATGGAAGTTAATATCTCAGTATCTTTGGTGGAAATGATATAGCCTAAATAAATCCATAGACATTTTGTTCTATAGGAAAGTTATATTTCAATAAAGTCAAAGAAATAGATATCGAGCACATAGTTTGATGGAACTGGCATACAACCTCTTCGATTAGAGATATTGTGATAAAGGGATTATATTACATAGTAAGCGTTCATATGAGGTGGCATGTCATTGCGTCATTAAATTCTCTCTCTATGGGTGAATTGGCATGTTACTAGATGCTAACCTTGGACTTTAGGCAGGTTCACCTAATGTCATTGAGAAGCCTATAGGGTCACACACTAAGTGTGTCCAGAATCTCAGTTAAATAATTTATTATTTAACAAGTTGAATAAATATTATTTTCAGTGGTGGTTTAATAATTATTCATGTATGTTTGGTTGAATTTATTTTTTCACTAGTTATTTGATTGAATATATCATGGGTGGAATAATTAATAAATATTTATTTTCTATTTTGTTGAATATAAGATTTATTTATTTATCAGTGAATAATGAAATGATATTTATTTTATAAATAAATAGTCATTATTCAAGGCATGAAAAATATTGAAGAGGATTGGCGGACTAATATTAAGGTTCTAGTGAGAAATAATAATATTGAATATTATTTGACTAAATAATATTTAATTATAACTCTCAATTTAAGTGCATGTCAAGAAATAATAATATTTATTTTATTATTTGACATTATTTTTTCACTAGGATTAATGAAATAATTAAAGGAACTTGTGTAAATAATTTTATTATTACCCTAGTGAAATAAATACCCGGTTATATTATTCTCTCATTAGCCAAGGGAAAACAAGGTGATTCCAATTGAGTTGTGCACAACATTTTGGAGAAAACCTCTCAAGCTTAGAGAGTTTATCCTTCTCCAAGAATGGTCTAAAGAACAATATTGATCCTCCTCTACCGGTTCAAGGAGAACGCTTTGGAAACGGTTATCAAGGCGATCGAAGGCAGATGATGCAAGCACAAGGATCTTCTATGCTAGCACCCAGAGACTCCTTTGGTGACATCAAGACATTCAGAGAACACATGTGGATCACCACTATATATAAGAGATCTACCCTTGATCTCTACAACTCAATGATGGTGCACTGTAGATTTGTGGTCAAAAACATCAAAAAATAAAAAATAAATCTTCGAGGTAATTCTTATTAAATTAAATTAATTATAAAATATATATATATTGATCCTCTCTTTTGGTTTTGGGTTTTATTCCTTTGTCTTATTTATTTGATTCAATTTTTTGGATCACAACGTTCATCGTCGCATAGATCCCGGATTTTTCATTGAATATGGAAAAAATAAAAGTTAGGCACCACCCATCTCACACTTCCACTATGCTCGGAACCTTCAAGTAGTATTAGAGAAGGCATATTATTGTTTATAGTTATTTAAATTCGTTGGTTATTTAAGCATTAATAATTTAGTTTTTCAATTAAATTTTAATCATTATTTTAATATGAATTTTGAGATTTGTTTCTTCCTCCATCATTTCTAGAAGATCTAACAAAAACTATCAATTTTATGATTAAAATAAAATCGAGGAACTCATCCAGAGGTGCTAAGTATTCTTCCCGGATAACACAATAGTACATGCCATCTAACTGTAGTTACACACCGTGTAGTTGTGATTAATGCACCAAGAGTTAATTCAGTAATTACTCAACCCATGTGCATTAAAGACATGTGGTGTAGTTAATTATTACACCACATGTTGACCAGGATAGACTGGAACATGATCATCCGGACTACATGTCATGTGGCCCAATGGACATGGCATGTAGTCCCTTTTGGGTCAAGTTCATGTCGTGTATCTCATACATGGCTTAGACAAATAGTGACTATGTAATGCAAAGTCAACATGGCATGTGGCCCACTAGACACATCATGTACTCCAAGAATTAAGATGTATTCTTCACACGCTGAGTCCTTAGGAGTGTACTTAGGATATATGGTGAAGTTAGTACATGCCGTGTAGATCAGATCTACATGTTGTGTACTTTTACCAAATTAAAAAAAACTAAAAATTTAACATCTGCATAATTTTTAGATCTTCATATCATGTATATTCCGTATTAAAAGTTGTTACTATAAGTGTATTGAAGCATAACATGTGGCTGAAAAAAATATGTGATTTTTGCAATCATATGTGGAGTACATGTTGTGATAGTATGCATTAAATCATGTATGTTATATGCCACAAGAGTAAAACGGTATGCGAGTATAATACATGTTGGGTAGATTCAGATGGGTATTCATCGTGTTACCTCCAAGGTACATTTATACACAAGGTTAATTTTAATTGAATTTTAATTTGATTAAAATTATAATGGATGAGAATCTTAATAAAATTTAGAAAATAATTAAGATAAAACAATTGATTAATTAAAGATAATAATTAATCAATTCAAGCATGGTTTATCTTAAATAAGAAAAATTAAAGAATTTAATGATAGTTTTATTAAATGTGTAATTAGTTTCATTCATGTGGTTGATCATGATCTAGATCGGACCTTTTTATGTGATTGATTTCCTTTTAATTTATTATTAAATTAAATTGCTTACCTACGTGCCTTCCCTCCTCATTAATTTGTAGGGCCTATTTTCCCATGGCTTCTTTTATGTAAACCCCCTTTTACCCCTAACCTATGTGTGATTAAAAGCATATGTAATGTATGGATCTCCCAAGCTAGTGAAGGCAGTTCAAGTTAGGAGCTGAGGCGAAACCAATCCAAGGAGATACAGAGGTGGACATGTGGAAAGTTTTAAACACGAACCTTACATAGTTAAAGTTGTTTATCCCCTAGGTTAGTGGTTAGTTTATCAACTGCTATACAAACTAACCATTAGAACAGGATCATGATCATACCATTTATTTTATTTCTTTCAGTTTCATGGTTATTCATTATGGATTTTTTTTCATGATCATGTAATTAATGAATTAACAAGTATTAAAGATAAACTAAAATAAATTGGATTGTGTGTAAATATTGTCTAAGACATGGTTAATCACTTAATCATATCCCACTTAATATTAACAAGAATTTGAAAAGATAATAATTATAAATTTATATATAAAGGATAAAATCTATCAAAAAAATATTAAGTCAATATAGCCTTCCATTACTTTGGTTAGAATCGAACCATAGTTTAAAGTTCTTGACCAGACAAAGTTGGGATGATTTCAATTATCAGGGAATTAAAATTTGAGGTTTTCGGTTGACTTATCATGGTTGACATCAAGGGTTGAATTCCAAAGTAGGACTTGGTGTAATTAAGAGGCAAAGGTTGAGGAAGTATAAATTAATGATTTTAGGATTGGGGAGCCCACTCAACAGATCAAGGAACTCTGATTTAATGCAGTTGGAATTTTTAATGACTACCTAAAACCATTCTAGTTGCTTTACCAGACAATGTTGGGGTAATGATAATGGAATATGGATCTAATCTACTAAAATATCCAAGAAACAGAATATTATGAAGCCAATGGTGAGGGCTATTGGGTTTTGATAAAATAGTGGGATACTAATAAATATAATTTTATTTATTTGTATAAATTTTATCAGATAAAGTAATAAATCTCTACTCATCTTATTTGTAGAAAAGGAAATAAAAATGACATCAATCATATCATTGTGATCCATACTCAAGAAGAAAAACCTTCTCACTGGCACTAATTTTTATTTGTGGCAAAGGTTATTATGGGTCATCCTTCACCATGAAAGGAAATTGTATGTGTTGGAAGAACCTTTACCAGTTGTGCATGGAAATGAGGTTAGTGATGAAGAGCTATATCTATATGAGAAACATATGAATGATGCTATAGATGTTCAGTGATTCATGATATCATCCATGTACCATGAGATCTTGAAGAAACGTGAAGAAATTGATTCTTATAGAATTATGTATCACCTTTAGGATCTCTATTAAGAGAAAACAAGACAAGAGAGGTATGAGATCTTTAATTCTTTGTTCATGACTAAAATTGGAGAGTCTACGCCAGCTGGGCCACATGTTTTCAATCTTATCAGCTACATTGAGCATCTATACATCTTAAGGATTAAATTCCTAGATGAGTTGCATACAAATCTCATAAGTGAATTAGAAAAGGAAGGAGAAGGAAAAGGGGCCTAATATTTATAAATAGTCTAAATCCCCCAAGAACCTTCCAACCAAGAAGAATATGATCCATAAGCAAGGCAAGTAAAAGGAAGAAGTATATTATATATGTGGCAAGTCAGGCCACTGGAAGAAGAATTGGACCCAGAGGCAAGGAGAAGCCAAAGGTTCATTTGTTATTGAGTGAAATCTTTCCATTTCTAAAAATTTGGTATTATATACAGCTTGTGGTGATCAAATCTATATCAAAATGTAGGAACCATGTAGATTTTGTAAAATTGCTAGAGGAGAGGTGGATCTATGAGCTACAAATGTTGTGAGGTTGGCTAATCTTTCCATTAGTGACTACCACCTTTTATTACCAACGGGAATGATATTGGTTTTACATGATTGTTATTATGAACCTATTGTTACCAAAAAAACATAATTTATATATCATGTTTAGAAATATATGGATTTTTTTAAGTTCAGAAATAAAAAAAAATATTTTATAAGGACAACATATTTTATGGTATGAAACATTTAAATAATGTTTTGTATGTATTAAATTATGAAAATAAAGTGTTGGAAATCAACAACGAATCATATTCACATGACTCATATAACACTCATTTGTTGCATCACTGTCTTGGTCATGTAAATGAGAATCGTTTGACAAATCTTTGTCAAGATGGTTATTTAGACTCTTATGAGCTAAAACCACTTGATATATGTTACACTTGTTTACAAGGAAAAATGACCAAATATCTATTTGGTGGACAGGGTGAAAGGTCCACATAGCTTCTAGGATTGGTACACATTGATGTGTGTGGACCTTTTCCAGTATAACCTATAGGTGGATATTCTTATTTCATAACTTTTACTAATTACTTGAGTAGATATGGTTATATTTAATTGATGAGTTATGATTCTGAGTCCTTTTAGAAATTCAAGGAATTCAAGAATGGAGTATAGAATCATCTTGGGAAAAAGATAAAGAAGTTTTGATCGGATCGAGGTAGAGAATATATTAACTAAGAGTTCATCTATTTTCTATGGGAGTTTTGGATTCTATATCAACTCACTCCACCTTATACACCATAGTGGAATGGTGTTAGTTAAAGGAGGAACTGTAACTTGTTAGACATGGTAAGTTCAATGATAATTCATACAGATCTTTCATTATCCTTTTGGGGATATGAATTACAAACTGTGGCATACACATTAAATCGAGTACCAACTAAAGTGGAAAACATAATTATCTTTGATCTATGGAGTGGAAAGAAACCCATTTTTTCATATAGATGTGTATGGGGTTGTGAATAATTTGTTAAGGATTTTTTAGGCAACAAACTAGCACCCTGAAGCACAAAGTTTATCTTTATAGGGTATCCCAAAGAAACAAAGGGATACTACCTATACAAATCCTCATACAAGAAAGTGATTGCTTCCAAAAATCCATATTTATTGAGAGAGAGCACATTCTAAAAAGGATAGTGGGAGAAAGATTTACTTCGATGAAATCGATGCTCAAGACACACAAGAGTTAGTAAAGTAACAAGTTCTGGAGGTCCCCATGGAAGAAGTAGTTCCCGAAACACAATTACTAAATAAGAGTGTAAGAGAGGTAAGAGAACCATATAGATATGGTTTTCTAGTCACCATGTATGGTGAATCCTTATTATTGGACAATGATGAACCTATATCCTATAAAAAGGTAGTAGAGAGCTCTGAAGCTGCAAGATAGATAAAAGCTATGAATTCTGAGATGGATTCCATGCATCAGAACCAAGTTTGGGTTCTGGTTGATGCACCAGTTGATGTAAAGACTGTTGGGTGAAAATGGGTATTCAAGAATAAACTAGACATGGAAGGTAAATTTAGTACCTATAAAGAAAGGCTAGTGGATAAAGGGTTCAAACAGCATCAAATAATTGACTATTATGAAACCTTTTCACTAGTTTCCATGGTTAAATCCATCAGAATCATACTTTCCATAGAATCTTACTGTGACTATGATATTTTTCATATGGACGTCAAAACTAAATTACTTAATGGGAACCTTCTGGAAGATTTCTGTATGACACAACCAGAAGCGTTTGTGACACCAGGTGATGTAAAAAGGGTTTGTAAGTTGCAAAGATCCATTTATAGATTGAAGCAAGCATCCAGTTCATGGAACATTCAATTCTATAAAGACATAAGAGAATTTGGTTTCATTAAAAATGAATGTGAGTCATGTGTTTACAAAAGGTTTAGTGGGAACGAGGTCATTATCCTAGTAGTATATGTTGACGAAATATTACTTATAGGAAATGGTATACAAGTCTTAAAGTCAGTTAAGTACTAGTTGAAAAAGTGATTCTCCATGAAAGACTTAGGCGAAGCAGTCTACATACTAGTGATCAAGATCATTCATGATAGATCCAATAGGTTGTTGGACTAAGTCAAAGTACATATATTGAATAGATACTAAAGATATTTAGTATGGAATAATCCAAGCGGGGATTGGTTCCATTGTCACATGGCTTACATCTTTCTATGAAAATGTGTCCCCAAACACAACAATATAAATATAGAATGAGTAATATCCCATACACTTCAGTGATAGGATCAATCATGTATTCCAGGTTATATACTAGACTTAATGTTTCTTATGAACTAAGCATGGTAGGAAGATATCAATCAGATCTAGGAGAACAACATTGGATTGTTGTTAAGGCTATCTTTAAGTATCTTAGAATAACTAAGGATATGTTCCTAGTGTATGGAGGAGATGAGTAGCTTGTCATTAGAGGGTATGATGATGTTGGTTTTCAGATAGATCAAAATGATCTAAAGTTGCAATCAGGATATTTTTCTTATCTCAACAGAGGAGTTGTGAGCTGGAAGAGTTAAAAGTAGCCAGTTTTTTCTTATTCTATAGTGGATTCTAAGTATATAGAATCTTTTGATGTAGCCAAGTAATCTGTTTGGATTTGAAACTTTTTCCTGGATCTTTATGTGGTACCTAGAAATAAAGACCCGATCACATTGTATTGTGATAATACTATAGTGGTGGCTCTTGCAAAGGACTCAAGGTCACATAAACGGACAAAGAACATACTCTGAAAGTATCACCTTTTGAGGGATTTTCATTAAATGGGTGAAGTTGTAGTGATCAGAGTATCCATGTAAGATAATTTGGTGGACCCCTTAACTAAATTCCTATATCAGCAGAAGCATGAGTATCATGTGAGAACTAGCGGATTGAATGTTGTTAGCAGTTGACTCTAGTGCAAGTGGGAGTCTGTTGGAGTTGGTGCCCTAGGACCAAATTCTATATACTTTATGGTAAACATGTATTCATTGTTTTGAATATTAATTAATTCCTTATCACGTCATGATTTTTCTTATATGTGACATTGTATATGATAATGTACCAAGAGTAGCTGCCGCACTAAAAGGTCATAGTAGTTCCCTTCTATGATGAGAACCCGAAAGTGCTATGACACTATTTTTAGATATATGTTCTATGGATGGATGATTTCATTTTAGGGACACAAATGATAAATTCTATTAAGGGTGGAGACTCATAGGACTTTGAGTCACCTTATCATGGTGTACGCCCATCGTGATAACCATCCATCCAATGTTAAATTTTTATTTCATAACGGGAAAAGCATAAAAGAGGACAAAGTTAAGGGGGTCTAAATTAATGAATCCCAAGAGCATATTCTCTAACAAGGATACCACATTCAATAGTAAATTCTACTAGATTAAAGAATAACAAGCTTCGGTTCTCATTGTCAACTCGTGATGCGAGGAAGCCTGATGCTTTGTTCCCTTCTCTCTAGGTGTTAATAAGGGTCACCTATGGATAGAGAAGCCTTATTCATTTGCACACAATATAGGATATAGACCATGGTATATGTATATTTTCCTGAAATGAGTCTAGAATCATGGTCGAATTGGTCTCTACTAATTCCAAAAGAATATTATAAGAGTGGAGTAATTTAATTCCCTTCAACAGAGCATGTGCCTCATCTATCATAGAATCACCCCGGCCAAATTTGTCACTAAAATACAAGATAATCAAACCCCAGTGGTCATGAACGATCCCTCCTCCCTTCATGACATCTGACATAAAATAACCATCAACATTGAGCTTCAAACCTTTGTCTGGTGGTCTTCATTTAATCCATCTTCCTTGATTGACTTGATTATGATGAATTAACACATTAGACGGGCCTCCGATGAGTTTTATAAGTCACACAAAGCATTTCAACCATTTTCAAAGAGGTCATAGTTCATATACATGGATTTTGACTTTCACTAGGATTCCAAGGTGAGAGCTAGAGTTATTTTTATATCGGGCTCAGTTTCTAGCATTACATATGATCCAATATCCCACTGCTAGGAGGAGAGATATTTCCTTCAATTCTGGTTCATAGTTGTCTATCCCCGTAAACCAATTTTGAAGGAATTGTTCCTGATTGTTGGTCCAAACACTCATGCTAGTATGATCTCCCATAACTCTCTATACGGTATTAGCCCATTTACTCTTGAAAAAAATATGTGTTGAGGTATATTCCTTGTGATTTCTACATCACCTAAATTTAAAAACTAGATATATTCCTTTCCTCTTAATCTGATCATCTATAGGAATTGATTTATTCCATAGATGACTCACCAAAAAGTTAAACTTCATGGGTATATCCTTACATCAGAAAGTTTCGTTCTGAACCTCATAAGATGTATTCAAGTGAATCATTACTTGATACTCTTTTGCTGTGAACTCACCTGATGCAGATCTTGTAAAAATAAGTTTGTCTAGTTCAGAGTTTAGCTCAATGCTATTAAAAAGATTAAATTGTTTGGTATCCAGAATGGCCTCAGTTAATTCACTGAAGTTTCATGATTTAGCAAAAGTAATGTTCAGTGTCGGGAATCCAGGGAACCCAATCATCGAACCAACCCAATTTCAATTCCATAAATTTATCTGACATTGTCAAATAATCCATTTTGAGTTCCTTTTAAGTATTGTAATATTTCTAGCAAGTGCAATCCATAGCTGAGAGATACCTCCTTTAAATTCTGAGTATTGCTTCCATGTCTGCTGGATATAAAATTGGACCACATTGAACTTCCTCCTAAGAAATCACATGCCATTCAGTCTTGAAGACTTTGTATAACCACTAATATGTTTTTAATATTGATACCACCCTCTCTGATATCTCTGTTCATCCTATCCCAAGCATCCCAATGATATTTTCCTTTAGCATGGGCATCCCAAATTAAAGTATACATGACTTTATAAATGTTTTTCATCATACTACTATAAAACAGGCCTTTAATAGTGCTACAAATGGCCTTTATCAGTGCTAGAAAAGCACTAACAATGTGAGAAATGTTATAAGACCAAGACTTTTATCAGTGCTAAAAAAGAATTGATAATGGAAACATTTATCATTGATTATTAAATCACTGCTAAAATACTTATTTATCATCATTTTAGAAGTGATGATTAATGAGTTCTTTATCAGCGCTGAAGAAATGCTGATAAATGAGTTCTTTATTAGTGCTTTTTAAAGAACTGATAAAGAAGCTCTTTATCAGTTCTTTTAAAAGCACTGATAAAAGTCCATATTGCATTATTTTATAATAGTACCACTATAGTGTGATATTACAGCACACCGCAGCACCAGAAACACACCAGATATATCAAAAAAAACAAGTCCCAATATAGAATTTAAATGAAATGAAATTTACAACACAAATACCAAAAAAATTGTATTATATACATTTCAAACATGGTTTTATACAATTACATAAATACAAATTATTACATACATTCAAAAAAAATCCTAAATATCAATGTTACCATGATTTCCATTGACTTTATTTGTTGAACTGCCAAGACTGCATGAGCAGCTTCGAACAAACCACATCAACTCAAATAAAATAATCCGCCTGTATAATAAAACGATTATTATGTGATTAATACTAAGAAGAAATAAATTAAACATAAATATGAAACAAAAACTTAATTATATGGACAATAATTTTACTATGTGAACATCAATATTACCTCTATGATTGAGAAGAGGAAGTATCGTTGATATTACTACAAAGTAAGTGTAGGTAACTTGAAAGAAAGTGATAAATTCACTACTACATGGGTGAAAATATTTTAAGGGAGAAGAAGCATGAAAGTTGGATAGAGCACCCCAACTCGAACAAAATAATCCACCTATATAAGAAAACAATTATTATATGAGTAATACTAAAAATAAATGAATTAAACATAAATATAAAACAATTCATTAATTCTAAGGACAATGATTTTATAGTGTAAACATCAAGATTACCTCTGTGATTGAGCAGAGGCAATGTCGTTGCTCTTCTTGCAAAGGAATTGGAGGTAACTTGAAATAAAGTGATAAATGAACCATTTCATGGGTGAGAATATTTTAAGGTAGAAATAGCATGAATATTGGACATAGAACCCCAACTAGAAGAAAAGAATCCAACAGTATAAGAAAATAATTATTATGTAAGTAATACTAAAAAGAAATGAATTAAACATAAATATGAAACAATTCATTAATTCTATGGACAATGATTTTACAGTGAAAACATCAATATTACCTCTGTAATTGAGAAGAGGCGGCGTCATTTCTCTTCCTGAAAAGGAAGTAGAGGTAACTTAAAAGAAAGTGATAAATGCACCACTACATGGGTGAAAAGATTTTAATGGAGAAGAAGCATGAAAGTTGGATAGAGCACCCCAACTTGAACAAAAGAATCCACCTATATAAGAAAAAAAATATTATATGATTAATACTAAAAATAAATGAATTAAACATAAATATGAAACAACACATTAATTATATGGACAATGATTTTACTATGAAAACATAAAGATTCCCTAACAAAGAACAATCAAGTTACCCAGTTACATAGGATTCCCTTTGATTTGTGCTCTATCAAGTTTCACATTCACATGTCACTAGCATAGCACATTTATAAACACAAGTCATTCCAAAAAAAGTACACATAGTGTGCCACTATTTGGACACCCAAACCCCATTTGAAAATATATTCACACCAAATCATTTCACAAACATTCCTTACACCTATTATGTATGTTAATAATTCATTTAAAATGTTTTCTAAAATAACCCCCAAAGGAACTATAAGGATTTACATCAAAAACACACCCAATTTTACATGAAAATGCTACTTTTAAAATAAAATACACCGCATAACCGCATAAAACATAATTTTCAACACTTATATAAATAAATCTATTAACTAATCTATAGAAAAATTACAATTAACTATCCTTCCAATGGCCCAAAGGCCTTCATTTTTATTGATTTTTGATAATCCACCTTTCAAGGTGTGAGGTGGAACCCTTACAAGGACCGCAGGCATAAGTATTACATGGATCATAGGCCTTAGAGGAATTCATTGCCTGTAGGCTTCAAACATTACATAAAACCTAGACTAGCTACTTGGAACTACTCCTCCCCAGTATCTTCATCGTGAATAATCTCTCCACCTTCACATGGCTATTCGGCTAGGCTATCCCATGCATGCATAGGCTTGTCTCGATGGCAGGTGTCATACCCTCTCATTCTTGCAATTCGTGTAGCTTCGGCTATGTTGGAAACTTTGTGCTCATCCTCCTTATAGAGCTTATTCTTTGTAGGTTGTATGGTTTGCCTCTGCACTTGAGGCGGCTCTAAGGCCTTACTGTCCTGAAGGCTTGGGTGGTCCGAAGGCCTTAAAGGACTCAGGGACCAAATCAGTGCCTTAAAGGCCCAAATGGGGGAAAATTCCTGGATGCTACAGTTCCAAATAGTACCTGCTACAGTTCCCACTACAATACCTGCTACAATATTGCTATAGTACCCAGAAATTATGCCTCCACTTGGATTTGATCCCAGGTCACCTGGATGCACTTAAGATTCCTCACCAACCAGGCTAAGGCTCATGTGCACTTCCAATTAACAAAACCAAAGTTTACACCAATTCGCAACCAATTCCATAGCAAGTCCCTTTTTTACAAATTTGCACATAGCCCGAAATCATTTTCAAAACATGTCTTCTATCCTTTAAAAAAAATTACAATTCACAATAAAAAAGGGTACATCTTGTTCAACATGGAAAAGTATATCAATTTTCGTTAAGAACTTACTTCCAAACCTATCCACATTTATGAACCTTTGAAAAAATGATTTGCACCTTTCAAACAACCCATAAAACCCTTCCACGGAACACCACACTAAAACACACACACACAACATAGCCATTTTCCATTACAAAACCCAAACCCAACACAAAGCACACCAAACCCTTTGAAAACACATTTCTCATCACTCGCTCCATTTAATAAGCCATTTCCACATCCCAAATTTCATTTCTAAAATAAATTCTTCATTATTTAAACACTTCATAACCCATACTCAAAAGCACACAACAAGTCTAACATTCCCAAAATGATCCATTTCCCATCAAAAATCCTTTTTCAACACACGTGTACCTTAAGCACCCACAAAAACAAATTTCGAACTACTCAAACAATTAATTGAACACTTCCACTGATTTTTTATAACACGGCCTATATAGAAACATAACAATTTATCTTTAGAAAATTTATTTTAAACACAAATGCATGTCAAAGAATTTCCAAAAACATGTTCTCCCCACCAAAATAAACTATAAAGCATGCAAAAATTAACCAAACGAGTGAATTAAATTATCTAAAATTGTTAGGGCATGGAACCACCTACCTTGGGCAGAGAAATTTCCAAAAAGTGATGTGAAACCCCACCAGCATCACAAATGAAATTTAAAACTGGATGTCAGATGAGATTTTTGTGCAACTGGAGTATCGGCAACAGTCGAGTGGTGTGATTTGAGCTTCGATTCACCGAGGAGGTTCGCTGGTAGCGGGTGGCTTCCGTGGAAATCTCCTGATATCCTGACGAGTTCAAAAATGGTTAGGATTTTTAAAATAGACCGGGACACTTATATCAGTGCTAGAATTAGAGCCTTGATAAATCTTTATTTTATCAATGCTTTATTTAGCATTGATAAATCCTCATCTTTAAAAACATTTTTTTGCGCTGATAAAGATTATTTTATAAGAGATTATTTATGAAGCGTTGTTAAAAGATTTATAATTATGTATATAAATAAAAAAATTGTAAATATTTATAAATAATTAATAAATATATATAAATATCAATATAGTAAATATATTCCTTTTTAAATATATTTATTATAATTTTATAATTATTTATTTCTAATTATAGAATTTTTTAAAAAAATATTATTTATATCATTATATATATTTATATAATTATACATATATATTTAATAAATATATATAAATATAAATATAGTAAATATATTCTTTATTTAAGTAAATTAATTATAAATTTAATAATTATTTAAATATACATATTTATTTATGTATAATTATATAATTAATTTTAAAAAAAATATTTATTTATTTATAATTATAAATATATAGTTGTATAAATATAGTGACTGCATATTTATAAATATATTTTTTTATAAATGTATTTTTATAAATATATTTTTAACGTTATTAATAAATATCTCCTTTTAAGTGCATGCATCTATGTTAAAATTGAGTAAAATTGAATAAATTAAGAATAAGTACACTTTAATAATATTGAAAAAATGGATAAGTTTAGTGTCTGTGCATTGTATATAAAAATGAATTAATTACATATATGTAAAATCAATATAACGCACATTTGATCTATGTTAAATGGAAAAATCAAATGACATTCAATTATATGTCGAGTACTATGCAATTACAGTCAATATTTTTAGTTCATATTAATTTTAAATTATAAACCATTATTCGATAAACATATGACTATTTAATGTAAAGGGCATAAATATTTTTTAATATATAAATCATATTTATATACATTAATAAATATTGTTATATTTAATATATACAATTTAATAACAGTAATTATCATAAGTATCTAATTAATAAAATGTTTAATAATTAATAGTGTATAATAAATCTATTCATTTTTATCAATAATTATTTAATTAATAAAATTTGTATTATTTATTTTAATAAAAACATTTTTTTATTTATTTAATTATTTCATTTTATTTATATAAATATTAATCAGCACTAAAAATAAAGTATTGATAAAGGATACCATTTATCAATGCTAAAATTAAAGCACTGATAAAGGATACCCTGTATCAGCGCTAAAAATAAAGCACTGACAAAGGATACCCTTTAACGGTGCTAAAAATAACGCATTGATAAAGGGTTAAATTTATCAACGTTTTATTTAGCACCGATAAATATTCCATTTATCAGCATTTTTTTATAGCACTAATAATTAACAGCACTGTTAAAGGCGTGTTTTGTAGTAGTGTCACTATTTTGGGTGCATTGAGCACTAATAGAACATGAATAGGAGTATAGGATAGGATACAGTTGACAAGAATGATTCACCCTCCAAAAGATAGGAACTGGTTTTTTTAGTTTGATATACGAGCGGTGATTTTGTTAAGAATTCCATCAAAATGGTGTATGCGGGTTCTTCCTACCGCAATGGGGGTACCCAGGTAATACATGGGGAAAGATATGTATTGTATACCCAATCTCTCTTCGATTTTCTTTATTCTTCTCTCTGATCACCATTTTGAAATGAAAACATTGTTCTCTCCCCAGTTGATGGATTTTCCACTCCACCTGTAATAAATATCCATAATTTAGTTGAATTTTTTGATGTTTCTACTACTTCCATTCAGAAAGAAAATCATGTTGTCTGTAAAGAAAATCTGGGATATGTTGCTGGAAAGACCTCTCTCACGATAAGATTTAATGATGCCATTTTGGATTATTTTGTTGAAGTATCTTCTCAAAGTGTCTTGAACCAAGATGAAGATGTTGGGGGAGAGTGGATCTCCCTATATAAGTCCTCAGGTTTATTTAAATAAATTTCACTTCCTCCCCATGAAAGAAATTTCCATCCATGGCGAGCTGAACATCTTGAAAAACTGATCAATAACCCATCAGAAGAACACCATATTATCTAGGAATTTGTTAATGAAACTCAATTCCATCTTATCATATGATTCGTGCATATAAACCTTGATTACTAAATTGGATATTGGGGACTTTTTGTTGATATCCCGACCAACTCTTGCACCATTGGTATAGCAATATGGGTAGATCTACCCTAGACAAAGCCCTATTGATTTTCAGAATCCCATTGGGGTATGTAGATAGCTAACCTTCTGGTGATCAAGTTTGAGAACCCTTTATATGGAAAGTTTCACATGCTAATTGGTCTATAGTGATTGATGGAATATGGATCTTTCATATTTGTAATGAGGATCATGGTTGATTCACATGCCACTCAAGGTAATTCCCCACCTCTAAAATAGTCTTGAATAGACACAATCAAGTCATCTTTCACCTGTTCCCAGAAGTTGATGTAAAGAGATCTCGGGAAACCATCCGGTCCTGGGGAACTCTCTGGATTGAGAGCATGGGTAGCCTCCCAGATTACCTTCTCCTCTAGTATTATTTCTAAAAAATATTAATATCATCTGAAACCACCCTTGGAATATCATCAAAAATATAAGTTTGTTCTCTAGGATAAATTCCATGCAGGTTGTTGTTAGGGTCAGATAAAAGTTTTTTAAAAAAAATCATAGGTCATCATCCCACCACCTAAACGTCTTGAGTTAACGATCCATTATCCATCAGGATGTTCTGTACCATAGTTCGATGTTTCTCATCTATACAGGCTTGGAAGAATGACATGTTTTTATCACCTTCTTTAAGCCAAGTTTCTCTGGACTTATCATGTAGAACTCTTTCGTGTTTCAGAATTTTTTTCAGCCAATTGATTCTTCTTGTTGACCATATAACAAGAAATATCATCATCCCAGCTAGTTTCTAGAATTATTTCCATGTATTAAATATCTATTTTTAATCCCTTCATGTTGGAATCCCAACAAGGTCTATTAGTGAACCATTATTTCAGGTCCCCTTTGATCCTTCAAAGTTTATTTTGAAGGCCCATCCACCTGGTCTCCTACATGGGTTTCAACTAGGAGGATTGAACCACTGACTAGAAACATGGATCATACATCCAGCAATTAGTAAAATAGAACTTCTTTTTAGCCTTCGATCTATGCTCCAAGTGAACTAAAAGTGGGGAATGATCTGATAGATCCCTCACAAAATGATCAACTATTGAGTTAGGGAAGTTTGACAGAGCCTGTATATTTTCAAGGCAATGGTCTAGCCTACACCAAGTCATGCGATTTCCCATTTGATTTTTTCACCATGTATACTTTTACCCTATGAAACCCATGTCAAGGAGACCATTCCTTGAGGAAAAGGCTAAGAAATATTGACGCTCTCTCCTCGGGTGCAACCCTCCACCCTTCTTTTATGATGAGTCAAGTATGGTATTAAATTCACCCTCCACCAACCAAGCTAAGTCCTCTTGCTAAAAAGAGTCTAAATCATTCCATATAAGTTATCTTTACTTGGCCTCACATTTTTCATATATGTAGGAGAAGCGTAAGACAGAATTTATATCATTGATCCTTATGTTTAGGTGTTGAGAATATATTCCAAGCAAGTCTACCGTCACCTTTTTCTTTCAAAAGATCTAAATATGCTGGTTAGTTAGATCACCATGCAGAAACTTGAAAAGACTAAGATTTGAAGAAAAAATAGATATTTTGGAAGCATGTTGTTTAGGCTCCAGGATCGCAACTACAAAAACATTCACTCCTAGAATTTTAGACTTTAAGAAGTATGTATTAACCCGGGCACCCATTCTATGGGAATTCCAAATTATTATAGAGATCATTGGGCCCTGTAATGCCTGGTTTTGGCCCTGTGTGTCAACGAGACTTCAAAATGAGACAATGAATACATCAGAAAACGTTTGGAAAGGGATCTTATATAGACCCTATTGGATAGAGAGGTGAAGTTGTTATCTGGATCTGAGAGATCTGAAACATGTTGTAAAGAACTTAAACTATTGGATAGACGTAGCGATGCAATGGTAGTGGCCACTAGCTCCAACTGAGACAAATTTTTTCCATTGATCTGTCAAGGAGGAAAAAGTATTTCATGGTGATATCTGATGAGAGGTCTCTCTAGAGACCACTAAAGAGGAGCCACCGAGATTTGAGAATTGATTTATGATGTATTTTCAACCGGGGATGGGGAAGATGTGGTAATAGAAACCATGCAGGAAATGAGGATGAGGCTCGGTCGGTCTCTCAGATTATCTATACAATCCCTCGATTGGGAGGAGCCAAGCATCTCAACTGAAGCCCTGAAGATTTTCATGAAAGATGAAACCACTTCAATATGAGATAATACACTGTTCCAAGGGGAGGGAAGGAGAATAGCGGAGAATTGAAGTGAGGAGAGGGAGGTGGGAGGGTTAAATGGAAAGATGAGAGGATGAGTAGGGGATAACTATATTTTTGAAGGGTATATTATGGTAGAATGGATAGGAATCAAGGAAGATGAGGGTTATTGAATGGAGGTTGAAGGAGAGGTCATTAGATTACACTATTGATCAGATCTAGATAGGCGATTGGACATTGATCGTTAATTTGAAGGCCTGGAGCAAGGATCTCCATGATGGCCTGCAGATATTGACTGACAGTGAGAAGTGTTGGGGCGCCTCCTCATCTGGCCCCAATATTTGTTTATCTTTGAAAATATATATTTGATATATTTAAAAGATATTTTGATATCTTTGATGAGATATATCTGATATATTTAATAAGATATATTTCATATCTTTGATGAGATATATTTTATATATTTAATAAGATATGCGATATCTTTTAGGAGATACATGAGATATCATGTGATGAATCTCCTATTTATATGAGATGTGTGGCTCCTCTCTCATCAGTTGTTGGAGGCAGTGCAGTTTCATTTTTAAGGAGCAGTTTTCAGATCTGCAACCAATGGAACTACTTTGATTTGATCGTCTCTCATCTGCGGTGATTTTTTCTCTGATACTGGTGTTTTTCATCTGCACTTTTGTTCAGACATCAATATTCTACTTTCATGGTCATATCTATTTGGGTTTCTTTAGCAGGCTACTTTCTTCTTTTCAGGATTCATCCAGACTTCATCTATACTCTGACTTTGATCCATTATTTTTCTAAGTATTACTTTTGAGATCCCTTTCATTTTTGGGGAGTCTCTACCGTGTACTTATCAATTTTAGTGGATCCCTCTTTCGGGACTAGGTCTCGTGGTTTTTCCCTTTTTGGGTTTTCCACATATAAAATTTCTGGTGTCATTTTTATATTCTGCACCTTTTTTTGTCGCTACACATCCGCTGTTTGAGGGAAAGGTTTTTCCGCTGCGCGTTCGAGTTTTTGTTGTTTGCGCGTTCATTACTTTCCATCTTTCCCAACAAGAAGAGGATTTCTTACAGTGATTCTAGCGTCATTGCAGGGGATTCCCGAAGATATGATAGTTCTGGCAGAACAGTGGGGGTGAAGGGTAGAATTAAGGCTGAGACCAGTCCTTTATCCCTCGAACCTAAGGATAATCTTTTTCAGAAGAGGTAAAGAGACATGCAGGTCAATGAAGATCCGAGTTATAGCCACTTCTTATAGGAGAAGAGTTCGGGTGTTGGCATAGAGAAAGGATTTAATATCATTCTTGATCCTGTGAAGAAACCCTAGATTCTGAAGAGGGATTGGTAGTCTTGGGAGAGAAATACAGACTGCCACCCTTGGAGGGTCGCGGCCGAAGTGAGTATCCATCATCCATCAGAAGAGGTGGAATCTCTATCGGCCAATGGATCTAGGATGTAAAGACCCAGATTTTTCAATTTAAATTTTTTTAATTATATGGTAATAATACGAGTCCATGAAAATTAACAGCGCATGATTCTGAGGCCCGGTGTGCCCCAAATGAATTTCTGAACTTTTTTTCGGGTACGTTCCGTAAACGTGCGAGTGGGTTTTTTTAACTTTTAAACCAGTACTCGGAATTGAAATCTGAGGACACCGTTGAACTCGAAGTGCCGATATTCGATTAAAGAGACCTTCACCTCAACCGCAATTAGATGGGGGTGAAAGTTAGTTTTCGTGTTTTTCGTGGAAATAAAAATAAAATAAAAGAACAACTTTTATATTATTTTAACCTCCCATTTGAATGATCGGTGGTGGGGACCACCCGAGCTAGGAAACCCCCCATTTTTGAATTCATGGTGGTGGGGACCACCCGAAACCCTCTTAATGAGGGGAAACCCCCCCCCCCCCAACTTCAAATAATTAATTGTGTCAACTCTCCAATTAATTAATTGTGTCAACTCTTCAATTAATTAATTATTCCATTTAATTGATCCATTTAATTATTGTTCCAACGTAAATTAATTGTATAAGCCTATTTTAATTTATGTTGGCTCCTCACTTTATTGTGGGGGAAATTTTTGGCAAAGGGTGTTCTTGGAGGAGCCTTTTGAGGAAGATCAGTTCTCACCAAGCAGGAACCGAAGAATGGAGGATCGTCAAACAACCAACGTTATTGGAGGAGGCTTACTTTGGGATCGACAAACGCCAATCCGTCTTCAACCGCGGACAATATTCATTGATACTTTCGAGGTAGGGGTGTGATTTTGATTTTCCTTCATTGATTTTCTTTTGTGTTGAACCTCTCTCCATGAGTTTCTTGCTACCGCTCTAACGCGGAGGGTGCGGGCCAAACGAACATGGCCCGACCTCTCCACAACCTTGTGGTTTTGATGCGATCATCACGATGGAGGAGGATGGTGATCGGTGCTGGCGATTGGCACCAGTGGGACTCAAGAGCGGTGGCTAGCACCATGACCGGCTGTGAAGACGAAGGCGGCGGCGTGATTGCGCCGCCGAAGAAGGGTTGTGGCCCGTCGACCGCGGCGGAGCAAGGGCGACGGATGGCGGTGGCCGGCTGCGTGAAGTGGCAGCAGCACACGTCCACGCTACCCGGCAGAGAAGAGTCCTAGCATAAGGCCGCGGTGGTGAGGCGAGGGAAGTCGGCTCGCTGCCGGCCACCGGTGATGGCACAGCATGCGACCGCGCCATGTGGAGGAGGACGGCTGGCCGACCGGCCAACGTCCTGTCGGGCAGCCACCGCAAGCCGCACCGCGGGCCACCCAACAGGCTGGGACGGACTCAGTGGGCCAGTTCGGACCTAGGGTCAGACCCGGGTTGGGCCAGGTCTACCTGAAATGGGTCGGGTCGACCCAGAATGGGTCGGACCGGACCCAGACCAACTTCGATCCTTTTTTCTCTTTCGGCTATATCTTGAACTACGGGCGTCCGTTTGATAAACCGTCTGTGGATCCGGAAACCTTGGACCGAGACGGTCCTTTTGGTATACTACACATGAGTTTTGGATAAATTTGGAGTACGGTCGGGTTGGATCAAACCCCGAATCCAATCGGGCCCTCGGAGCGGAAACGCTAATAACTTACAAACTGGGCATCCGATTGACGCGCCGATAGTTACATTGGGTCCCTTTTGACATGAAGGACCTTTGGGATACTTCTTCATGGGAATTCATGGAAGTTGTAGTATAAACCTATTTCTTTAGGAGCAGACCCTCCCAAAATCAAGCAAGCTTAGTGCAGGAACCCTGTAGCTAGTTATAACATGAGAAAGGGATCATATGTGGGTCTGTGCTTTGGGATCCTATATGGGTCTGTACTTTGGGATCCTATGTGGGTATGTGTTTTGGGATCCTACTTGGGTATGTGTTCCTGTATTCCTCTTGGATCCGCTCTAGGAATCCATGTGGGACTACTTTAGGATCCTATGTGGGTCTGTTGTACTAGGATCCTTCATGGGTCTGATGATTTAGGATCCTTCATGGGTCTACCTATTAACAGATTAAGATGATTCAGCAGTTACATATAATCATCCTTACTACCATACCTATGTTATACCTGGTGTTAGATGAGTCTTTACCTTTGTGGTAATCTTATGTGTGGCATACCTTTGTGGTACTACCATAGTGGTGTTACCTTCGTGTTTCTTAACTTCGTGGTGATACCTTTGTGGTATTCTTCTATGTGGCATACCTTTGTGGTACTTACCTTTGTGGTGTTAGATTTGTGGTATTCTTTCCTTCGTGGAACAGTTGTACTTTAGCTAAGGGTTTGGGCCTTGAGTTTCCTCATGAATGAGATGGGTATACTTGATAACTTAGGTATATGTATGGGCATGTACCTAAGTAGGGTTTTCACTGGTTTACATGATTTGTGGTTTATACTTTTTGGATTTTCTGAGACCTTGAGGGTCTCGGGGTCCCTACTGAGTATCTTTATACTCACCCCTGCATGGGCTACGCCCGCACCTTGTTGTGTTTGGTGCAGACGACGGACAGCGCTGACTGGGGACGAGGGTACCAGGACTGGAGGTAGCTCTAAGGTGGACCATAGATGAGGCGTACTATAGAGAAGACCATTTGAGAGTTGTACCTACCATTCAGGTAGGATCCTTGGAGGGTGTTCACTGGAGTTGTTTAGCTTACTTGTACTTTACATTTTTATTGTACTTTTTAGTTGGGCTTGTATTCTGACCCCTTTTTACTTATTCTACACACTCTTTTTACTATCAGTTTACTCATGTTCATATCTTTTTGTGTGCTTGGTTATGTGAGTTTATAAGTTTTATAGGCATTGCCTTCCCAGTTTTAGGTAATACGCCTTCGGTGCTAGTCTCCAGCCACTGGCCTATGGAAGGTGGGCTTGGGGTAGTCACGGCACGGTCCCCAGGAGACGGGTCGTGACAAATTGGTATCAGAGGAGTCGGTTATACTATAGAACATTGGACTCTGGTCTTTTTAATGACAATAGTTTTAAGTGTAGTGAGTGTGGTTATCAGTTTAGGGAATCCAGTGTTAGTGTAGTGGTTGATGTATCCGTACACCAGAACCCTAACTTCTGATTTCTGACTTAGTGCATGAAAACACTAATTGCGTGTGGGTTTTGAAAAGTTTTCTTTGTGAACTCTTTGAGTCATCTCACCTGGTATAACTTATTGACCGTGGTGCACCTGCTTCTTTTCAGGATTCCTCCACACAGACATCCAGCTAGGGTTCTGGTTGTAGTACACGATGATGGCCCACCGAGTGACGAGGCATCGGTGCAGGGCCCTCTTTCAGTAGAGGCACCAGTGGAGGCACCAACGGTACCATTACCCATTGGGCCACTGATGTCACCAGACCCAGCAGCAGAGGGTGCATGCCACTTGAGCGCGTTGCACGAGTTCTAGTGTCAGTGGACACTGAGGTTTCGGGGTGATACAGACCCACAGGCAGCTGAGGATTGGCTGGAGGCCGTGGTGAGAGTCTTCTGACTGGTAGGGACACCAGCTGATCTCATGGTGATCCTTGCCGCCAGTCTTCTATAGGAAGCAGCATGTAGATGGTGGATCTTGATGCTCCAGGTTCACGATGTGGTGACACTTCTCTGGGAAGACTTTGAGAACCTGTTTCAGGTAGATTTTGTCCCTGATACCCTTCACACATTGCGTATATAGGAGCTTCTTCATCTACAGCAGGGTAGCAAGACTATGGCTCAATACTCAGCGAGGTTCACTGACCTCTCACGCTACTCCACTGATATGGTGCAGGACCCATTCTTCAGGTCCTAGACCTTCGAGCAGGGTCTCAGGTAGGAGATCAGGGCTTCTATGATTTCCCTCAGAATCCTGACATGGGAGAGGGTGTTAGAACGAGCCCTCTTAGTGGAGAGTTTTCTTGATGGGAAGTCACCAGCAGCGAGACCCACCACCGGGCATCACGTAGTGGAGTCTTCTACAGCTGGCAGCAGACAGATGTCACAGAGGTCCAAGAGGGCCAAACCTACAGGTGGACGGTCGCAGGATTTAGGGTCGGTTGTTCGGGGCACCGGAGATAGATCTAGTCATGCGACACTACTGGAAAATTGGGTTATATCCATGGTCAAAAACTGTGGCTATAACCTATAGCCACGGTTTCAGCTAGTCGTGGCACCTATTGGCGTGGCTATAGCTAAAAGCTATATCCACAGTTTTATTGGGCTATAGCCACGGTTTTAAACCATGGCTATAACCCCCATATCTGTCCACCGTGGCAGATGGGATATAGCCAAGGTTGTCCCCCATGGAAACAGGGTTATAGCTACGGTTTATAACTGTGGCTATAGCCCAATAAAACCATGGCTATAGCCCAAAATTAATTTCTGCCCATCGAGATTTGATCTCTGTACCTTCGCTATATAAACCAAGCACCTTTCCACTACTCTACAGACGTCTTTGCGGATATATATATATATATATATATATATATATATATATTGTTAAATATATTATTAAAAATTGTGGCTATAGCATGTAAACCGTGCCTATAAACCTTCCCGCCATTTTTTCAGGGGTTAATTTTTTTCCCGCGCAAGGGCAGGAGATCTATAGCCATGGTTTTGATGAACTATGGCTATAGTTCATGAAAAAAATACCTTATAGCCACGGTTTTACCAAAACTATGGCTATAGACCAACCCTATAGCCACAGTTTAACCAAACTGTGGCTATAACCCTTTGAAAAGACCCTATAGCCACGGTTTCACCCAAACTGTGGCTATAACCCTTTGAAAAAGACCCTATAGCCACGGTTTGGGTGAAACCGTGGCTATAGGTTTCAAAAAAAACATATAGCCACGATTTCACTAAACCGTGTCTATAGCCTTGGAAATTAAACCCTATAACCACGGTTTTGTTTAAAACTGTGGCTATAGCCTCGTTTTCTAGTAGTGAGAGGATCGGGCAGTGTTACACATGCGGCGGGCAGGGTCACATGGCTCGTGACTGTCCGACCCTCCATACGGAGGATCAGCAGATGGTCGAAGGACCGCCCAGGCAGAGACAGAGGTTCGACCGAGGAGGTCTGCAAGGAGTAGGAAGACGTGGCAAAGGATCTGTCCATGCAGCTAGTGGTGGGTGATGATTTGAGATGTTACCGTCATCACCATCGGGTGGTCCACCCCGACCACAGGGAGCAAATGGACAGGGGCAAGCTCAGCTTCAGGCAGCTGAGCCCTACGACCATGGCGCTTCAGATATGATACGAAGTACGATCTGTGTCTACTCCACCTTAGCTACAGTACTTATAGACACAGGTGCTAGTCATTCTTTTATTTCCACTGCCCTCGTTCAGATCTCGGAGATTCCGGTGGATCCGTTGGCTCGATCCTTACGGATGGAGACTCCTATGAGAGAGGATTCAATGATTACACACTGGTGTTGGCAGTGTGAGATTACTCTAGGAGGCGAGAGCTTCGGTTGGGATCTCCTAGTAGCGGCATCGAGGCATTACAACATCATCTTGGGTATGGACTAGTTATCTATAGTTCGTGCTCATATTGATTGTATTAGGTGCAAAGTATGGTGTGTCCGCATATATGGAACTAGGTTTAACTTCACCGACGAGGAGGGAGCCTTTTCAGCACAGGATGGACTTACTCGGAGGAGATTACAGCCGATCACTCATCAGTTGGCTAGCCTTACCCTTGGAGCGGTTGATGTGGAGAGTCTGAGCTATCCTGTAGTGGTGGACCAGTATGCGGATGTCTTCCCTGATGATGTTCCGGGTCTACCTCCTCACAAATAGGTGGACTTTTACATTGATTTATACCCTGGGATGGAACCAATATCTACACTAGTGTATCGGATGGCTCCCATGGAGCTTCGTGAGCTGCGAGTACAACTGGAGGACTTACAAGGGAAGAGGTTCATCTAACCCAGTGTTTCTCCTTGGGCAGCCCTAATTTTTTTCGCCAAGAAGGAGGATGGGAGCTTGGGACTTTGTGTTGACTATCGGATCCTGAACCAGGTGACCGTGAATAACAAGTACCCACTCCTGAGGATTTATGACTTCTTTGATCAGCTGAAGAGAGCATGGTGGTTCTCGAAGATAGACCTCAGGTCAAGCTATCACCAGATCAGAGTACGAGATGAGGATGTGCAGAAGATGGCCTTCATATGTAGTTATGGCCACTACGAGTTCTTAGTTATTCCATTCGACATGACCAACACTCCTGTAGTGTTCATGGGACTCATGAATAGAATCTTTCAGCCATACCTTTATCACTTTGTAGTAGTCTTCATCGATGACATTCTGATCTACTTATCCATTGAGGATGAGCATGCCTATGATTTGCAGATAGTTCTGGACACACTTCGAGAGAAATATCTTTATGGTAAGCTCTCGAAGTTCCAGTTCTGGATCTAAGAGGCTCACTTCCTATGAAATGTCATCTCGAAGGCTGGAGTTGCGGTTGATCCAGCGAAGATTGAGGCAGTACTTACTTGGGAGCCACCCAGGAGTGTGACGGAGGTACGGAGTTTCTTGGGTTTAGCCAGATACTACCGGTGGTTTGTACCAGATTTCTCCAGAGTTGCAGTACCTTTATCAGCATTGATGAAGAAGGGGAAACCCTTTGTGTGGTTTGAGAGATGCCAGCGGAGTTTTCAGGAGCTGAGGCATAGACTGACTAGTGCCCCCATCTTAAGGTTTCCAAAGGAAGGTGTTGGGTATGTAGTCTACTACGACGCATTAGGGACCGGGCTCGGATGTGTCCTAATGTAGGAGCAAGAAGTTATTGCATATGGTTATCGAAAGCTAAGATAGCATGAGCAGAACTACACTACCCATGACCTTTAGTTAGTAGCAGTGGTCTTCACCTTGAAGATGTGGCGACATTACTTGATGGGTAAACGTTTTACAGTCTACTCGGATCACAAGAGTCTTAGGTATATCTTTTCTCAGAAGGACTTGAACCTGAGATAGCAATTTTGGCTTGAGTTACTCTAGGAATATGACTTCAAGATAGTCTATACTCTTGGAAAGGGGAACGTTGTAGCAGATGCACTCAACAGGAGATCTGGTATACAGCTTCTAGGCGAGGCGACAGAGCAGTTATCCACTTTATAGATATCCTTTATGGAACGAGATGGAGAAACTTTTCTTCAGTCTCTTACAGTCACTCCCCTACTTCTTCAGTGAGTCAGGGAGGCACAGAATGGGGACACTGACTGCGACGCTCAAAGTGCTCAGATATCCATAGGACATGCACCTGATGGATTCTCTGAAGGTGTGGAGTACGTCATCCTCTTCAGAGGACGTACCACGGTACCAGTGTCTCTTCGGGAGGAAGTGTTGAGGGAGTTCCACACATCCCCTCTAGCGGTACATCCAGAATTGGTGAAGATATACCAAGATCTATTATGATAGCACTAGTGTCCAGGAATGAAGAAAGCAGTATCAGGGTTTGTCTCTCGGTGCCTCACTTGTCAGCAAGTTAAGGTGGAGCATCAGTTACTAGCAGTTTTAGTTCAGCCTTTAGATATCCTAGAGTGGAAGTGGGATGGGATATCCATGGACTTCATGATATGACTTCCACGTACATCCAGGGGTCATGATTCTATCTAGGTGATCGTCGACCAACTCACCAAGTCGTCCCACTTCCTACCGATCAGAGAGTAGGGTATAGTAGAGATCTTGGGATGCCTCTATGTGCATGAGATTGTGAGGCTAAATGGAGTACCCTCGATGATTGTCTCTGATCATGATTCATGTTTCAATTTCTAGCTATAGAAGGGTTTGCAGGAGGCTTTCGGGATGCAGCTTCATTTCAGCACTACCTTCTATCCTCAGACGGATGGCCAGACTGAGTGGACCATTCAGACCCTCGAGGACATGTTGTGTGCTTGCGTCCTCAACTTTGGTCGTAGTTGGGAGGATCACTTGCCCTTGGTGGATTTTTCTTACAACAACAGCTATCACTCCACCATTGGGATGACACCTTTCAAGGCGTTGTACGGCCGACCTTGAAGATTGACTTTGTGCTGGACTGAACCAGGGGAGTCAGCACTCATGGGACCAGATATGGTATGGGATACCATGGAGAAGGTGCAGATCATCCAGGAGTGGATGAAGATTGCACTAAGAAGGAAGAAGTCTTATGTTGATAGGAGATAGAGACCTTTGTAGTTTGAGGATGGTGACCACGTCTTTCTATGGGTCTCACCCTGATGAGGTTTGTGGATATTTGGCCGGGGTGGAAAATTATCTCCAAGGTTCATCGGACCCTTTCAGGTCCTCAACAGAGTTGGAAAGGTGGCATACCACTTAGCTATTCTACCTCAGTTGCACCGGGTCGACGACGTTTTCCACGTATCCCAGCTGAGGAGATACGTGCACAACCCATCACACATCATCAACCACGGTGAGCTGGACATCGACGATGGGGTGACGTTTTCGGGGGTTCTAGTGGAGATTGAGGATTGACAGGAGAGAGTCCTTCATGGGTGATCAATACATTTGGTGCGTGTATGTTGGCAGCACGGGAACCTCCAAGAGAGCACATGGGAGTGGGAGGCTCAGATACGTGCTCAATACCCCCACTTGTTTTCCTAGTTTTGTAATGTGGCTTTCGGGGATGCAAATCCCTGAGGTGGAGAGAATGTAAAGACCTGGATTTTTTTCATGTAATTTTTTTAATTATATGGGAATAATACGAGTCCACGAAAATTGATGGCGCGTGATTCTAAGGCCTGGTGTTCCTGGAATGAATTTCTGAACATTTTTTCAGGTACGTTCAGTAAACGTGTGAGCGGGTTTTTGTAACTTTTAAACCGATTCTCGAAATTGAAATTTGAGGACACCGTTGAACTCAAAGCGCCGGTATTCACTTAAGGAGACCTTCACCTTGACCATAGTTAGACGAGGGTGAAATTTAGTTTTCGTGTTTTTCATGGAAATAAAAATAAAATAAAAGAACAACTTTTATTTTATTTTAACCTCCCATTTGAATGCTCGGTGGTGGGTACCACCCGAGCTAGGAAACCCCCCATTTTTGAATTCATGGTGGTCAGGACCACCCAAACCCCTCTCAATGTGGGAAAAACCTCCCAGCTTCAAATAATTAATTGTTCCAACTCTCCAATTAATTAATTGTGCCAACTCTCCAATTAATTAATTGTGCCGATTAATTGAGTCATTTAGTTATTGTGGAAACATAAATTAATTGTATAAACCTATTTTAATTTATGTTGGCTCTTCACTTTATTGTGGGGGAAATCATTGGAAAAGGGTGTTCTTGGAGGATCCTCTTAAGGAAGATCAGTTCTCGCCAAGGAGGGATCGAAGAACGGAGGATCATCACACAAGTGACGTCATTGGAGGAGGCTTTCTTTGGGATCGACAAACGCATATCCGTCTTCAACCGCGGACAATCTCAAACGGAACCTTCGAGGTAGGGGTGTGATTTTTATTTGACATCATTGATTTTCTTTTGTGTTGAACCTCTCCCCATGATTCGTTTGCTACCACTCTAATGCGGAGGGTGTGGGCCAAAAGAACAGGTCTCGAACTCTCCGCAACCTTGTGGTTTTGATGTGATCATCACGATGGAGGAGGACGGCGACCGGTGTCGGCGATTGGAACCGGTGGGACTCGGGAGCGGCATTCGGCACCACTGATGGCCGTAAAGACGAAGTCGGGGGCACGACCACGCTGCCGGAGAAGGTCTATGGCCCGTCGGTCGTGGCGGAGCAAGGACGGTAGCCATCCACGCGAAGTGGTGGCGGCGTGTATCCACACCGCCCAGTGGAAAAGAGTCGTGACACAAGGCTGTGGTGGTGAGGCGAGGGCAGACGGCTCGCTGCTGGTCACCGGTGATGGCGCGGCGCACGACCGCACCACGTGGAGGAGGACAGCTGACCGACTGGGTAGTCGCATGTCGGGCAGCCACCGCGGGCCGCCACCGTGGGGAGCCAATGTGGGTCGCCACTGCGGGCCGCACCGTGGGCCGCCACCGCGGGCCGCCACTACGGGTCGCCACTGCGGGCCGCCCAACAGGACACCCAGTGGGCCACCCAGTAAGGCCGAACCCAATGGTCCGGGCCGGACCCAGCGGGCTGGGTCAAACCCAAGGCCGAACCCGGGTCGGGTCGGGTCATACCCAGGGCCGAAACCGGGTCGGGTCGGGTCAACCCGAACCGGGTCGAGCTGGGTCGACCCGAACTGGGGCGAGCTGGGTCGACCCGAACCGGGTCGAGATGGGTCGACCCGAACCGGGTCGAGCTGGGTCGACCCGAACCGGGTCGATCAGGGTCGACCCGAACCGGGTTGGGTCAGCCTAGGATGGGTTAGGCCGGGTCGGACCGGACTCAGACCAACTTCGGTCCTTTTTGCTCTTTTGGTCATATCTTGAGCTACGGGCGTCTGTTTGACAAACCGTCTACAGCGCTGGAAAGCTTGGATCCAGACGGTCCTTTTGGTATACTCCACTTGAGTTTTGGATAAAGTTGTAGTACGGCTAGGTTGGATCGAACCCTGAATCCAACCAGGCCCTTGGAGCAGAAACGCTAATAACATAAAGAACGGGCATCCGATTGACACGTCGGCAGTTGCATTGGTTCTATTTTGACATGACAGACCTTTGGGAAACTTATTCATGGGACTTCGTGGTAGTTGGAGTATCGACCTATGGCTTGAGGAGTAGACCCTTCCGGAATCAAGTGAGCTTAGTGCAGGAACCTTGTAGCTGGTTGTAACATGAGAGAGGGATCCTATGTGGGTTTGTGCTTTGGGATCCTATGTGGGTCTGTACTTTGGGATCCTAAGTGGTTCTATGTTTTGGGATCCTATGTGGGTCTGTGTTCTAGTATTCCTCTTGGATATTCTCTAGTAATCTACGTGGCACTACTCTAGGATCCTATGTGGGTATGTTGTACTAGGATCCTTCGTGGGTTTGATGATTTAGGATCCTTCTTGGATCAGCCTATTAACAGGGTAATATGATTCAGTAGTTACATATAATCAACATTACTATCGTACCTATGTTATACCCAGTGTGAGCTGAGTCTTTACATTTGTGGTAATCTTCTGTGTGGCGTACCTTTAAAGTACTACCTTTGTGGTACTTACCTTTATGGTGATACCTTTGTGGTAGTCTTCTGTGTGGGGTAACTTTGTGGTACTTACCTTTGTGGTGTTACCTTCATGGTATTCTTTCCTTCATGGAAGAGTTGTACTTTTTATAAGGGTTTGGGCCTTGAGTTTCCTCATGAATGAGATGGGTATACTTGATAACTTAGGTATATGTATGGTCATGTACCTAAGTAGGGTTGTCACTGATTTACATTATTTGTGGTTTATCCTTTGTGGATTTTGTGAGACCTTGAGGGTCTCAGGGTCCCTACTGAATATCGTTATACTCGCCCCTCTATGGGCTATGCCCGTACCTTGTTGTGTTTAGTGCAGACGACGGATAGAACTAACTGAGGACGAGGGTACCAGGACTGGAGGTAGCTCGGAGGTGGACCTTAGACGATGTGTACTGCAGAGAAGACCATTCGAGAGTTGTACCTACCCTTCAGGTAGGATCCTTGGCGTGTGTTCACTGGAGCTGTTCAGCTTACTTGTACTTTCCAGTTTTCTTGTACTTTCCATATGGGCTTGTATTCTGGACCCTTTTTACTTACTGTACACACTCTTTTTACTATCAGTTTACTCATGTTTGTATCTTGTTATGTGCTTGGTTTCATGAGTTTACAGGTTTTAAAGGCAATGCCTTACCAGTTTTAGGGAATACACCTTCGGTGCTAGTCGCCAACCCCTGGCCTATGGAAGGTGGTCTTGGGGTAGTCACGGCACGATCCATAGCACCAGGCACCCAGGGAACGGGTCGTGACATAGGGTTATAGCACCAGGCATTGAAAAATTCTTTTGAGGAATTTAGAACCATGCAAAGGCTTTGTGATTTAGTGATGGAACTTTTTCTGGGTAAGAAAGGTTCCAAGAATCCATGAAATTCTTGAAAAGAAGAAGCAAAGGTTTTTCCAGCAAAATTGTGCCACCAGAGTCCACTTTAAAGGGTTAGAAGATTCTCTAACAGAATAGGTTGATATTGATAACATTGAGGTCTTCCCTTCCGAAGATGATCTAGAAAAGGTGCCTCCAAGGTAGAAAACCCCACTGGTGATTGTGTCGAGCATGGTCGAAGGAGGATCTCATTGAAGGAGGGAGAAGTTAGCAACGATGGGGGAGGAAGAGTAGATAAGTGATCCAGATTCAGAAAGACATGTGTATTATTCATTATACTTTAATATTATTATCAATATATATTATGAGTCGCGTATTTTGATGTATTGACGAAAACTGTGACGACAGATGTTCATGGAGAGGTAGGATATGTTGGGTTGAGTAATATTACATTAATGAATAATGAAAGAAAGTATTTATCTCCTCTATTAATTAGTAGAAGTTAATATCTCAGTCCCTTTGATGGAAATGACATAGCCTAAAAAATCCATAGACATGGTTTTCTATAGGCAATTTCTATTTCCAAAAAGTCATAGAAAGAGATATCAAGAACATAGATTGATGGAACTGGCATGCAACCTACTTGATTAGAGATGTAGTGATAAAGGTATTATATTACATGGTAAGCATTCTTATTATGTGGCATGTCATTGAGGCATTAACTTCTTTCTCTATGGATGTCTTGGCGTGTTTCTAGATGCTAAACTTGGACTTTAGGCAGGTTCACCTAATGTCATTGAGAAAGAGGACTAGAGGGTCACACACTAAGTGTATCCAGAATTTCAGTTAAATAATTTATTATTTAACAAGTTGAATAAATATTATTTCTGGTTGTGGTTTAATAATTATTCATGTATGTCTGATCACATTTATTCCATCACTAGTTATTCGAGAGAATATATTATGGGAGGAATAATTAATAAATATTTATTTACTATTTTTTGAATATAATATTTATTTATTATCATAAAATAATGCAGTGATATTTATTTTATAAATAAATAGTCATTATTCAAGGTGTGATAAATATTGAGAAGGATTGGCAGACTGAGTTTAAGGGTCTAGTGATAAATAATAATATTGAATATTATTTAATCAAATAATATTTAATTATAACTCACAAGTTAGGTGCATGTTAGGAAATAATAATATTGTTGTTGTTATTTGACATGAGGGTTTCTCTAGGATTAATGAAATAATTAAAGGAACTTGTGAAAATTATTTTATTATTACCCTAGAGAAATAAATGTCCAGTTATATTATTCTCTCATTATCCAAGGGAAAGCAAGGTGACCCCAATTGAGTTGTGCACAAAATTTTGGAGAAAATATCTCAAGCACATAGATTTCATCCTTCTCCAAGAATTATCTCAAGAATGAGAGTGATCCTCCTCCACTGGATCAAGGAGAACACTTTGGAAGCGGTTCTCAAGGAGATCAAAGGAAGATGACACAAGGACAAGGATATTCTGTGCTAGCACCCAGAGAATCCTTTGATGATGTTTGGAGATTTGTGGGACACATGTGGATCACCTCTAGAGGAGATCTTCCCTTGATCTCTACAACTAAATGATAGTGCACTATAAATCTGTGGCCAGACACATCAACAAAGAAAGACTAAACCTTGGAGGTAATTCTTATTTAATTAAATTAATTATAAACAATATATGTTGATCCTCTCTCTTGTTTCCAAGTTTCTATTATTTTGTCTTATTTCTTTTATTCAATTCTGTGGATAACAGCATTCATCATCACATAGATCCCATATTGTTCATTGAATATGGAAAAAATTAAAGTTGGTCACTAACCATCCCGCACTTCCAGTATGCCCGAAACATTCAATATTAAGGATTTTTTGTATTATGGTTTTGTTTAAACTGAACTTAACATGTTCTGTTTATGTTATTATTATACTGGAATACTTTTTTTATTGTTTGTATCTAGTCATATCTATTTTTTGTTTGGATGTTCTGGAGCTACAGTTTCTACAACAGTATTTTTTTGAAAATTGATATATAGTGGCGGTTTAAACTATAGCTATATATGCAAAATTATTGTTTATCTATGGTTTAAATCACCACTATATAAGGTCAAAAAAATTTAGTGGTGGTTTTTTGGTTTTATCATCTTTTTCCCCTACCAAAAAATGTCAAGGGGATAGCGTAAATTTAAACAACCAATATCCCCTCGGTGTTTTTTGGGAGGGAAAACCACCGTTGAACAAAAATTCTGTAACAATTTCCAGAAATCATTACTAAATAGATAGAACTAGCACAAGTTTGATGTTAATGCCAACTTTAATTGTGGTTTTTGGAAATCATTGTAAAACCTTATGGTGGCGGTTTAAACCACCTTGAAATCAAATAAAAACTACCACTATCATTCGATTTTTTGTAGTGATAGGAATGGGGAGTGAACCCAATACACTATGGGACACTTTACACTATATTATAATGGACTTGGAAATTATCTTAGACTAAGGAAATTATTTTTAGTCTAATATATATCCCATAAACTTATGTATCTTTCTTATAATATTCTCTCATAGATTATGATTGATTATTGATGATTCTTCACTCTTATGACTCATGTCTTTTGTTGTGACAAAGACTTATTCCATGACTCGTGATTTATGTTATATGGCTTGTTGGGTATGTTTTTTTTAAGTTATTATCATTTTCTTATAACCTTATGATCATCATATTAAATAGGATATGTTTAAGAATTATATTATTTGAGAAGAACATTTTGGGATATGTTGAATATATTTCATGAAATATGTTGATTATATATCTAGTATATAAATAAACTAAACCTTTATGATTTATAGGTGTGTATTATTGAGATATGTAAAGAATAATTTTCTAAAATGACAGTATATGCATATATATTAGGATCAAGACACCTCATTACTAACCTTGATGTGAGATGGATTACGCTTACATGAATTTTGAAGAACCCTTACATGATGTTGGGTTCACCTTCACATAGCGGATCAAGTGACCTTTACGTGGTCTGGGTAGGCTTTAGATAACCCTTATGCAAGATCATGGTGACCTTTGTGCAATAACTTGTCCAAATATAATGACCCATACATAGAGTGAAATATTTAAGGTTACCTTTATGCATGATCCATGTTACATTTACATATAAGTGAAAATTCCAATAGAACTCCCTCAAATCAACTCAAACCAGATCTAGACTCCCTCTTGAAACATGCAAAGCTTAAGAAACAAAAAGGGAGGGAATCTAAAAAAATGGGTTCTTTCATTAATTTTTTGATTATTTTTTGAATGAATTGAGTAATTAATATTTCTCATATTAGTATGAAGACTTAACTTTTTTATGGTTAATATTAAAGAATTAACTATTTTCAAAGTAAATAATGGTGTTGAAATGGTATTATTAATTCAATTATCATATTATTCTTTAATTGTTTATAATTTATTCATCACTTATTAATATTAATATTTATTATTATTATGGTTATATTATTTGTAAAACTTATTTTATAAACTTTTTGGAAAATTATTTTACCCTTAAAAAAACTTACTTTAACCTTTACACATTTTTTTAGAAATTTAATTTACCTTTATGTGGAACTTTTTTACCCTTATGTATGTTTTGTTTTACATTTATGTAGTCTTCATATCACCTTTATTTAGGATAGATAAAATGCATACTACCTTTACATAACCTATGTAAATTTCATTCTACCTTTACGTAGTGTTTTAAACTCATGTGAATTACCTTTATATATCTAGAACCATGTTTCCTTTATGTCTTTATAGAATTCATGCATTACCCTTACATTGATCTTCTCCATTATAATTACCTTTATATAGAATATATAATATTCATTTTACCCTTACTTCACTTATCAATTCTGTATTATGATAACTTTACACATACAACATTAATTAAAGTTATAAAACCTGTGTAAAGGTGGCTTAAAATTTCATAAAAATAAATATGCAATTTAAAACCCACTTGAATTTAAAATTATCATAAAAATAATTTTGTTGTGTGTTTCAAATCTATATATTATTTAAAATGAAGAAATTATTGTTTCCAAGAAGATTAAATGAAGATATCATTCACCTTAACTGTTAGGGATTGAATAAAAGATTGCTTTATTGGAAATCATAATTCTTTAACATTTATTTCTTGAACGGTATGAAATTTTTTGTTTTGATTTTATGGAATTAAAAAAATATTGGAAGTTGTTTAAATGTATGTAAGTTATAAAATTCTTATCAAACGGAGAATAAATTAACTCTATAAATTTAGTTCAACAAAACTAGAACAAAGATATTAGAGGATATAAAAAGTGTGGATCTCATTGTCTACACTGTGATTTATTTTTGAGGTTCATTACTGTGAAGAAAGGGTCTTAAATTCCACTTCTATATCATTTTTGAGATTTATCATGGACTTCAATTCCTAATAAAATCTTAAAATTTCATTAATATATCTCTGAGCTTCATTATCATTTCTAATTTTGTGGTGTTGTATTGTATATTTTCTTTTTTCTCTACTTAACCATGTTTGATTTATACTGCCCTTTAAAAGGTACGAGTGTTGAGTTATAACACACCAAAAAAGGTATATACAGGTTGTGAATAACTGGTAATAGGAAAAGGGGATTTAGTTGTGCCTTGGTCGAGATAAAGGTAAGGTTGATTCCTTCCACTGCTTTAAATGAAATCTAGTTGGGTTGTACCTCTAGGGATTAAAAAGGAAATTGAAAAGAGTCATGACTCTCCATCAAAAGTCAGAGATTCCATTTTAGGGGATTTCATTTATCTATCTATTTGAGATAAGTGAAGAGTATACATAATATCAATTTGATTTGAACAAATTTAAAAAACCATTGTATTTCTTTAATTTTTATTTCCACTATAAAAAATTAACTTAACTCTGATAAGTGTTTAAAATTTATTAAAGAGGTCAATTCACCACCCCCTTTACCATTCTTTCATTCTCATATTGGGATCAAACACAAACAATCAAATCCAAGGTGAGTGCCTAAGGAATTATATATCTATAGGTTTACAAGATAGATCATGGGAATCCTAGGAATGGATTTATATATATATATATATATATATATATATGACATGGAGGTAGAATCCTCTCTCATGATATCTAATCTCACTATCGATTTGGTATCTAAGGTGATACCCACAATCATCACTACCCATTCTCACACAGACCCTCCTATGGGTATTTATATCACTAGGACACCCACTAGGGTCCCCTGGGTCACATCATTACATGGAAACCCCACATGGGTTCCTTGATCACAATCTTACCTCTCAGGTCATCACCCATCACTCAGAGGGAATCACATCTTTGGGAATAGTCATAATTATACCAAGGCATCATTGGCCTTCCTAATAAATCCATATAGGCACATATCTAGAAATAATTCTTAATGCACATCTTAGTACCTTGGTCATCCCATTGAGGTCCTCACACCTAACATATACATAATCTACCTAGGAAATACCCTCTTGGATACTCACATTTAAAAGGGAAATGATCACTCATAACATGATCATCTCAGTTAGCCCAATGGCTCTAAGGCATCACATGGTTCTATCATGGACTATTTAGTTCAATCACTCTTTTTCCAATGCTCACCTATACAAGGAGTAATCAAGGGAACCTATGTTAAGGGCCACTAAATCTCCTTAATTTTATTTTATTTACACCCCTCATGAGATTCATGTATCTCAAGGCATAAAATTATATTTATACTCTCAACCATCGGTGATCGAGATATCCAACTAGTGGAAAAAGGTCCATCATAGACTATATCACTTTGTTCATTCCTTTCATGGGCTATCAATTTTAAATAAAACAATTTATTTAAATAAAAGGAGGATCACCCAAAAGTGGATATACTACATATCGTAGGCATATAAATAAAATATATTTAGCATAGGGGAATGACCAAGGGACCACCAACCTCATAGAAAGTCAATTCCCCTTTTAATGCATTGTCCATCGACTCTCACCCAAGATCTGCCAGTCATTATCCATCCACATGAGTCCCTAACTCATGTTATAACATCCAATAATTAATTATGACAACTTATAATTAATTATTCAACTTAATTATAGTAATTTTTAATTGATTTTAAATTTAATTTAAAATAGATACAATGAATAATAACTCACTGAGTGACCTCATCACACTAAAACCATGACCAACCACCTATGGAGGGTCAATGGCATACTCCCGTCACTATCTTTGGAAAAATACCAAAAACAGGTCACTGATTCAATCACCAAATTAATTTAATTTGATTAAAAATACTAATAAAAAAATTGGTCATTTTACCTTCAACAAAAAAGTATACAAATATCATGCATTTTCCATCTTGGGATATCCTCTATCCATGCTAAGAAAAATACCTAACATACCAGATGGTTCCCACCATGATCCAATTAAAATCATCACCAAAACCTAACTGAGATAATAAAAAATTATAAAAGAACAATGAAATGGAAGAGAAGAGGAGAGAGGAGATATCTCACCTTGAATCATTACCAAAATAATAACAAAATTCACCCAAAACTAAGGGGTCAAAGAAGGAAGGAGAGAGGAAAACTTTTGGTTTTGGTCATACATGAGATAAAAGTGGGAAGAGGGGTATTAAAAAATGAGGGGTGAAAATGGTGAAACCTCCATTTATAATGGCTGGGAAGGGTTGAACCGCGGATTTCACCAATATGAAACCTATAATATCCCCCAATACACTCGACAACCATGAAAAAGGGATCCTCTCTCTCACTATTTGACACAAGGGATCCCACCCCTTCACCGTAGTAATCTTCATGACATGGAGATTACTATGGTCTAACCCAAAACAAGAATGACACACCTCTGTGGGAACCACTTCTTAGTTTCACTAGGTTTTTTGGACAGAGACTTCCCCCATTGTACTATGTCATACACCATGGTGTGGTGATCCCCATGATACCTCAAAACGGGCACCACAGCTTCACCACAGAGTGGTCTCCTAGGCATTTCCAACAAGGACAAGCCCCATGAACCATGTTCTCAACCCAGGTGGCATACCCTCCACAACACCCAAACTCCAACCCTCTAGGAGAGCCAAAATTACCAACACCATGCTATAGGACCTCCCTACTGGATATTTTTCAAGCACTATGTCCATGGAAATTGGTGTTTTTCCATACTTGTTTCATACATGTGCCTCTCTCAGGAACCATGCCAGGACAGAGATCTGCACCCTCCATCCTGGGTATTCCACCCTCCACCACAGTTATCTACACATTGTGGTTCTCCCTATGGTCGGTCACTTGCGGTTAAAATGGTTGTAGGTCCACACAACTTTTCTATTATGTCCACTCGATCAACTGAAACACCCCTCAAGCCATGTTCCACATCCAAAATCATCTCCTAGAGATTACCAGACACTAGTAACTATTATTGGAGTAAAAAATCATAAAACCTTCCTTACTATAGGACTAAAAATTTAAAAACCCTCTAGAAATCATGGGTTATTACGCAAATTTCAGTAATTGAACTTTTAGAGCTTCTATCACTCAAAATAAGAAATAATTCACACAAAAAACACAAAAATCTCTCACTTGATAATTGTTTTCATAGATTGATTCTAATAATCACCCACTCAAAGAATATTATCATGATCAAATAAAACTTCTATTAGTCGTAATATGTTCACTCTCCATTCACAGCATCCGTATGATTCTCCTCTATGCCACTTTTAATCATCTAGTCCCCCACTAAAAGAATTAAAAATTAGATATTGAAAACCATATTTTGTAATTCCACTACATTTGTAATACTCATATGAATTCCTCCATAGAATTTGTATAAAGAAAATATGAAGTGATCTTCTATCCTCTATTTTTTTTTGAATTTCCAACAATAAGTTGCATCATGCACCGAGAACATGGACTATCCCTTTTGGATGTATGTATCTAGAACACTAACATCCCAAGATTCCACAATATTAGAGCTTATCGTTACAATAAAATCTAATGAAATCAATAAAAAACTTCACTTTTAACTTTTGTAAAGTTTGATGTCATCAACATGATGAACTCCCATTGAAAATTCATTCATTATAGCCAGACATGTATGACCCTTTTCTCCCATTGTATTCAACCTCATTTTTGACCTTTTGAGAATATCACCTTCATTATAAAGGTCCTTTTGATGCTTTTTTGATCTTATAATGATCATTGTAACATAGTAATAATCCCTTGTAAAGAAACATGGTCCATAACTTGGGGTTTTCTTTCCTCTGGTTTAAGCACTCCCAAAGTCATTCTTTCCTCTGGTTTAAGCACTCCCAAAGTCAACACCTTCCATAGACTTTGAAGATGAGACAAAAATAACCATCCTGCTTCTAGATATCTAGAGTATCTTCTGGAATATCCTACCAGAAATAGAAATGAAACATCATGTTGCATGTTCTAGTTTAACCCAGATATTTATCAGTGAATCCAAAACATATTTCAAAAAATGAACATTTTCTCTGAGACGCCCTCCTTCTGGTATTCTAGGTTATTCTTCTTCAACATAGAAAAACTTAGCCAATAGTATTTTGGAACTCCCACTTCACTTCATCTATAATATTTGGAACCAACTTATAGTCCACCTTTATCATGGTTCTTCTTTATTAATTGATAAATGTACTTTAATTTATAATGTATTTTTATGATAGAAACCACAAAAACTTTCTCTTTTTTTAATCCTATTCTTGAATATTTTTGGAGATTAAACACCAGTCATGGAAACTGAAGATTGTACTCATAGTCAATGGGATTCATAAAGTCTTCATATGACTCGATATTCTCACCATTTATCCTATATGACTCCTATGTGCTCATGATAACTACACCTAAAACTCTATTTTATGGTCATTTGATCCCTAGAATGATAACACTATTTTTTGAACATCTCTTTATAGATCTTGAAACATGTTCACATATGCTATATCCATGAATCCCCAGTGAAGTGAATCTATAATTTCCTAGCATGAATCGTTAGGTCCGAGTAGGAGAAACACATGGCCTCATGTGTGCCTCCTTGTATGCAAGAGGTTTTCCACCAATGGTGAGGGTTCAAACACCGTTAGTGGGGAGACTATAACCTCAAAATCAATAAAGAAAATTATATATATAATAACAAAGAATAAAATAGCCAAATAATAATCAATGTTATAAAAAATGACATGGAAAGTATCTAAAGTCATACCAAATAATAAATCAATGACCCCCAAATTGGAAGGTCAAACAAGAGTATGAGAAAGATATGTAAGTAAATAAAACATTGTGGAATCACTTTGAAGTCCATCCTAGTACTACCTATAATCCTCATGATTCATCTCCTAGCTCCCTATCATTAAGCCTTTTCCCTTCCCTGGATACCTAATCATGAATTATACATGTGCATCAAGATGACCATGTAGGTTGTTAGTATAAACCTAGTATGACACCACCAATTCTTCCTTTACACAAGTTCACAAGCATAAGAGTGTATTCCATGAAAATAAATAAATATAGAAGAAGAAAAATCTATTCATGTACTGAGCAGTTGTACACTAACCAAGCTGGCACAAACCCCTAGTCGTACCTACTTCAGACCCATGTTGGAAGGATGATAATAATGGAAATCATGAACTAGAGTTGACCATAAAATCACTAAATGTATCCCATATAATTCATAAGGATATCGAGTCTCAAGTCAGGCCCCAAGTTCATAAATAATTGTGTCTCTCATGGAAAGTCCACAAGGCCACTATATTCCAACTCTACCTTAGGTCAAGCTGTATGGATATTATATACTAGCACTATATATCAGGTCAGGTCATCAAATACCATCATGCATCCAGATCAGATCACATAATTCCATATTTCCCATTGTCACCTATTGGGTTAGAACACATAAGATTGTCATGTCCAATCAACTAACTAAGTCATGTCATCATTCCACATATAGTGTATAAACATTCTCTCCCTATAAGGATTCCGATACATGAAAATTCCACCTATCACTTTTATACCACGCATAGAAAAACAACATCAGTATAGAATATACCAAATATATCACATAGAAATAGGGTATAACATAAAAAGGAACAACACATCATATCAAGAGTGAGAAATGGTATCCAAACACACACACACATGTGATTAAACTCAAACATGGTTCTCATAGTCTATTCACTCACACATGTGATAAAATATCAAACATGCTCTTAAGGGATATGTACCCACGCACATGTGATAAAACATCAAAAATGGTCTCACGGGCTACACATACACACACATGAAATCAAACTCAATCATAGTCTAAATAATATAATCACACAACATAAAATCATGTTAATAATCAAATACATAGCCTTTATAAGGCAAGTAACTCCCTATGTTAAGGTTTTCAATGTCAACCTCAAGGTTCAGTAAGAGTTTCATCGATTGAACCACATTCTCACACCAACCAGAACAATTTTTGCAAACCAAGGGTTCCTAGAACTAGTTCTAATACAACATGAAATGCTTCTAAAATGATACTCAAGAAGGATATGGGGACAAAGTCTTAGATATGTGGTTTATCCCAAGAGTAGGAATAAAAACCAAGTAGAACATGAGAGAAACTCACCTAGAATCACTAAGTGTTGATCCTATAATGTCAGGAATGAATCCAAAAGCTTAGGGGTAGGAAGATCTCTTGAAAAATCCCTATAGTCACCCAAAATTCAAGAGTAAAGTCTGGTATAATCCTGGGTTTGAGGGGCCTTGAATATTTAAATGCATTCTACAAAAATAGGCACCACAACACATCATATAAGGTTACACCACAATGGGTCTCAAATCAATAAGGACTACGATGAAAGGGAGTTTTCCACATCACAGTGGTTCCTGGTGAAAAGCTTGAAAAAATCCACATTGTAGTCAATAATGAGATCCTCAAAACTAGGGGAAGGGACTATGGCATAATGGCTATCACTACAATATAGCCTCTGATCCCTCACATGGAAACTAAACCACAGACACCATTCTATAGTGTAGTGACCCCAAACTTTGCAGAGATGTCTAAACTCCACCTTCCATCCTCTACATCATAACCCATGATCCACGTTTTAGCTATACCAAAATATCCAGATCCATCAAAGATGACAGCTACAGTTCAGTGCCCCAACCACACCACAATCATACCTTCCATTCCACAAAACATACACTACACCATATAATTTGATTCCACCTAAGAAACCTGTTTAACTTCCCCATTTTTACTCCTCGTCCAATGATCGTACCATGATTCACTGTTTTATTCCACCCTTACACCGCTGTTTTAAAATAGTTTTGTAACAAATATTCCAAATATAATAATAAATTTCACTTTATTTTTGAATCAATTAATTAATTTTAATCAATATTAGAATGGGAAATGTTACTTGTTTTTTTTATTTCAATGTAGGAGGAGATTATTTAGAGGCCCCTTGATGAAATGGAAGAAAAATGGGCCAAAATTGTGTGGATCCATGAAGACCTGTCCACTGTTGTTATTTTATAGAAAATTACATGCATTCAAATGGGATCATATTTTGTGTATTGTTACAAAATATAATGGGATACAACTCTTATGAAGGAATCCAAGCCCAATTCGGCCGTCAAGGGGCCCAACCAAACTGATCTGTCTAAGGAATCAATTCAGCACAATGTCAAATGCGGTGTTCTATAATCTTTTCATATCTCCAGATCCACTTGTCCAATTGATGCCAAACATTCAGTGGAGATATTCAAGAAGTGGGGATAAAACTTTCCAGTTTTGTCAAAAGTGATATTTGGGTATCTATTGGTCGAAACACGTGGTACAAGTGCATTGAAGAAATCTGTGTACCTCAAACCGCCTTCCAATTTTTCTATAAAATGGACCCTTGGCCTCCCCATTTGGGAGTTCGGCCAGGAGGCAAGCTGATGCCTTTTTGGAGTCCCCAAGGAGTCTTCTCAACATCCCTAGAAGTTCTGGAGGCTATGTAAAGTTCTACCCCAACATCTCTCTCTTCCTCCTCTACCATGGGGTTTTAAACCCCTTGTGATCACCTGGGGAGGAACGTGATGTAATCCCGAGCTTCATTTTTTGTATTATATTGAATGATCTTTTTAATTCCAGGTTTTATGTTGTTTTTCTTCATCATCTATTTTAATTTTATTTAGTTATGTATTGGTATGTCATGCTCAACTCATATGATCATGTTTGGGGGTACCCTTTCATGTGATGTTTCACACACTGTTCACCACTTCCTTTTCCCCCTTTCAATTACGGTGTTTATGTGGTTCATATTGGTCAATTGAACTCACATAAGCACTGTCAAGGCCATGTACATTTATGTCATGGTATCACAAAGAAATAAAATACAAACCTGGACAGCGCATCGAGTTCTTCGTGTGTCGCCTTGGTGAGTTTCGGTTATGAAGTCAAACACAAATCACCGAATCATCGACAGTGTCCGGTGAATCATTGTGTGTGCTTGACTAAACCCTAGTAGGTATCCTAGTATAAACTCAGTAACATTCTGGTTCTAGGTGTTACAAACTAGGGATTAAAAGATCATAACCCTATATCATGAAGCGATGAAGGATAAACATCATGAGAGTACCCCGGGTTGATCACGCTTAATTAATTCTATTAATCTCTACATTGTTTTATTGCTTTCATTTTCTATTTTCATCTTTAATCATAAAACCCCCAATTTTTAAAAAAACCTCATTCACCTTCTACTTTTATAATCAAAACCCTCTTTTTAAATTAATGATCTAAGGCTCCGTCGAGAGACGGCCTAGGGTTACTGCTATACTGCAGAAATTCTAGTCAAAATTAAACAACTAATTTGACGCGCTCGACAACGCAAATTACAGAGAGGGAGATGGAGAAAATAAGATATAGAGAGAGATAGAAAGAACACACAAAAAACAACCAAAAATAAAGACAAAACCCAAAACAAAAATAATAAAATGGTGGTATTTAAAGGAGTACTAATTACGAAGTAAAATAAATAAATAAAAGGAAATAAAGAAAAAAATGATATTGGCTCCCCGGCAATGGCGCCAAAATTTGATCGCTTTGTCGAGCACGTCAAATTAGTTGTTTAATTTTGACTAGAATTTCTGCAGTATAGCAGAAACCCTGGGTCGTCTCTCGACGGAGCCTTAGATCATTAATTTAAAAAGAGGGTTTTGATTATGAAAGTATAAGGTGAATGAGGTTTTTTTAAAACTTGGGGGTTTGATGATTAAAGATGAAAATAGAAAATGAAAGTGATAAAACAATGTTGATATTAACAGAATTAATTAAGCGTGATCAACCCGGGGTACTCTCATGATGTTTATCCTTCATCTCTTCATGATATAGGGTTATGATCTTTTAATCCCTGGTTTGTAACACCTAGAACCAGAATTTTACTGATTTTATACTAGGATACCTCCTAGGGTTCATTCAAGAACACACAATGATTCACTGGACATCGCTGATGATTCGGTGATTTGTGTTTGACTTCATAACCGAAACTCACCAAGGCAACACACGAAGAACTCTATGCGTTGTCCAGGTTTGTATGTTATTTCTTTGTGATACCATGTCATAAACGTACATGGCCTTGATAGTGCTTAAGTGAGTTCAATTGGCCAATATTAATTACACAAACACTGTAATTGAAAGGGGAAAAAGGAAGTGGTGAACGGTGTGTGAAACATCACATGAAAGGGTACCCCCAAACATGATCATATGAGTTGAGCATGACATACCAATACATAACTCAATAAAATTAAAATATATGATGAATAAAAACAACATAAAACCTGGAATTAAAAATATCATTCAATATAATACAAAAATGAAGCTTGGGATTACATCACGTTCCTCTACAGGTGATCACAAGGGGTTTAGAAACCCATGGGAGAGGAGGAAGAGAAAGATGTTGGGGTAGAACTTTACATAGCCTCCATAACTTATAGGGATGTTTAGAAGACTCCTTGGGGACTCCAAAATGGAAGCACCTTGCCTCCTGGCCGAACTCCCAAATGGAGAGGCCAAGGTGCCATTTTATAGAAAAATTGGAAGGTGGTTTGAGGCACACAGATTTATTCAATCCACTTATACCACGTGTTTCGACCAATAGAAACCTGAATCTCCATTTTGACAAAACTGGAAAGTTGTAGCACCACTTTCTGGGTATGTCCAACGAAAGTTTGGCATCAATTGGACAAGTGGATCTGGAGATATGGACAGATTACAGAACACCATATTTGACATTGTGTTGAATTGATTCCTTGGACAGATCAGTTCAGTTGGGCCCCTTGAAGGCCGAATTGGGTTTTTATTCCTTCATAAGAGTTGTAACCCATTATATTTTTTACTAGTACACAAAATATGAGCCCATTTGGATTCACGTAATTTTCTATACAAGCACAACAGTGGATAGGTCTTCATGGATCCATGCAATTTTGGCCCATTTTTCTTCCACTTCATCAAGAGGCCTCCAAATCATCTCCTCCTACATTGAAATAATAAAAACAAGTAACATTTTCAATTCTAATATTTATTAAAATTAATTTATTGATTCAAACATAAAGTGAAATTTATTATTATATTTGGAATATTCGTTACAAAACTAGTTTAAAACGGCGATGTAAGGGTGGAATAAAACAGTGAATCGTGGTACGATCATCTAACCCCTGTTCATATCTTAAAAACTGAGGGTGTTATAATTCTCACCCTTAAATGAATTATCATCCTTGAGAAGTGTCTCTTGGATTTTATCGAACAACTTTGTCCATTAGTCTTGGACATCAGACTCCCACTCCCATTTTTACACCTAGATTTATCCATGCTTCCATAAGATCCAAAAAAATAGACATCGACATCCCCATCAACACCTTATCTCTTTGTTCTATGATCCACATAGATCACTCCACAATAATGCATCAAACTCTATCTAAATTTCCTTTTAGTCAATTACATGTGCAGGATTGAGCATGTACCTCCAAAGAAAAGACACATGGAACACATTTTTCATTTCTAAATAACATGAAGGAATATCCAAATGGTAATGCACCAATGTAATATGCTCAAAATCTCAAATAGTCCAACAAAACTTAGCGTTAAATTTTCTTACTTATGCAGCCATCGAATCCATAACTAAGGACTCACCCACAAGAAAACTCGATTGCCAATAGTGAACTCCAAAGTTCATGTCCCTTGATCAACATATGATCATTTCCTACTTTGAGTGGTAACCAAGCACTTCAAAATCAACTTCACTCTCTCAAAGGTCTCCTATACCAAATTTGGTCTAACAATAACTACCTCACCCACCTCGTTCTAGCATAATGGTGAGTGGTATGACTGACCATAGAGAGCCTCAATAGGTTCCATCTGAATTGAATCCTGGAAATGGTTCTTGTACATGAACTCTACCAATTAAAGGTTCTTATATCATACTCCACCAAAGTCCAGGATACATGCTCGAAGCATATACTCTAGGATATGAATCATCCACTCTTATTATCCATCATTTTTTGGATGATATGTTATACTCAGCTTCAACTGAGTCCCCAAAACCTTATGTAAGACTTGCCAAACTCATGATGTAAAACATGTGTCTATGTTTGATATGACACTGGAATCCACTACATGTAGTTATAAAATATCTCAAACATACAGATTTCCCAACTCATTTAAAAAATTTAGTCTCTTATATTGGTAATAAATGAGCTACATTCATCAGCTGATTGTCTATCACCCAAATGAAATTATGACTCCTCGGGGTCTTGGGTAATTCTATCATGAAGTCTATCATCATGGAATCCCACTTACACATAGGCACCAAAAGTGTCTGAAGAAAACCACTAGGATATTGATGCTCAGTCTTTACCCTCTAGTAGGTAAGGCGTCGAGATAAAAAATTGGTGACGTTTATCTTCATACCTGGACATAAAAACTAATGTTAGATATCATGGTATATCTTCTTCGACCCTAGTTGTACTACCCATTATGAAGAATGAGAGTCTCTCATCAGCTCCTCCCATAAGAAATCTAGAACAACTACCCTTCCATTGACATAGATCATTTTTTCATCATCAAAGGAAAACCCTATAACTAAATCATCTCTCATCATAATTTACAATATCACTACATGCTCAAGATATAACTCTTGGATCTCTTTCACATGGTCTGCTAAAGAATATGTGATAATAAAAGGTGTATATGTAATCACACCATGATTCTAATATGCATCCACTAGAGAATAAACCATAAAACTCATCATATCCCATTCCTACTATGAAGGCCACCCACCAAGCTCTGACATCTCCATCATTTTCCTTCTAAGATTATTTGAAACAACATTAACTTTACCTATAGTATAATCCATATCAAAGTTGAATTTCTATAGGTACTCCACCCAATATCTCAACTTTAGATTAGGATCCTAATGAGAGAAGATATATCTCAAGATTTTATGGTATGTCTAAATGATAAACCTATCACTGGATAGAGAGTGTTATCAACACATCAGGGCATAGAACAAAGCTTCCAATTATAAGTCATGCATCGGGTAGTTCCACTCATGGGGTCACAGCCGATGTAACCCATAAGTGAATACCTGATCCCCCACATCAATATAGCTGCCATCCCAAATCCTTAGGCATCACAATACACTATCCAAACTTAGGCTCTAGAAGGGTCAAAATTGTGGTTGTCTTCAATCTTCTCTTTAGCTCCGAGAAGACATCTTCACACTGATCAAACCACTTGAACTTCACCCCCTTTTGGTCAACACTATCATTAGTCCTACCAAACTAGAGAAGTCCTCGATGAAATGCTGATAGTATCCAACCAACCTAAGGAAACTCATAATCTCAAAAACATTCTGAGGGCTAACCCAAGTTGTCACCACTTCCACCTTCTCTGGGTCCACTAAGATCCCAGACTCAGAAATCACATGCCTAAGGAATCACACCTTCTAAATACAAAATTCATACTTTGATATTTATGCATAAATATAATGTTATTGAAGTGAACTCAATACAATATCAAGGTTCCTAACATGCATGTACGAATTCTTGGAATATATCAAGATATCATCCATGATTACAATGATGAAAGAGTTAGGATATGGATGGAATATTCAATTCATGATATCCATGACAACTATTTGGGAATTCATCAACCCAAAAGGCATGAAAATATACATGTATAGTCTATACCTACTCCTAAACATTGTATTTGGAATATCATATTCTCTAACTCACAGCTGATGGTAGCCTCAGTGAAGGCTGATCTTAGAGAACTACCAGGCTCCCCATAACTAATCAAATAAATAATCAATCTTGGGTAAAGGATACTTTTTCTTCATCATCCCCTAATTCATCTTCCTATAGTCCACACAAATCCATCAACTACCATCTTCCTTCTTGAAAAAAAAACATGTGATCACCCCAAGGTGATGTGCTCAGTTTGATAAATCCTTTCACCTCTAAATACTCTATCTTCACCTTCAAATATTTCAAATAATTTGGTTCCATATGATAAGGAGGGATTGATATCAGTTTTTATCCAGGTGAAATATTAATCTCAAAATAAATTTCTATATATAGATGAATTCCTAAGAAGTTATCCTGATAATGATACATCACTAGAATAAATATAGAGGGAGTTACTTATGGCTTTGTTGTAAAATCCAAGTCATCCACATGTGTCATAATAGCTCAAATATGGCTAATATTTTGTCCCATTATTCCTACTCCAACATCTCATTCACTAATCATCACAACCTTCTCCCCCTTGAGTGTAGTAAAAGATACACATATCTTTTATTAGTCGATTTTTTCATGATAACGATTCAACCATCCCATGATAAAGACAAAATTGAAGTTAGTCATTTCAAGGATCCTGAAATCCCATAAATGTATATAGTCAGTAATTACTATGGGACATCCTAGACATATATGAAGATGACCCACTTTCTTTCCCAAGGGTGTATCAAGGGAAAGTAAATCAAAAGAAAACTTAATCAGTAAGTCAAGGACACCAACAAATTTAGAAAATATGAAATAATTGAAAGCACACATATAAAAAAGAGAATTAGAAAGAGTAGTGGTGATCAAGACCATAACTCAGACATTCGATGGTACCTCTCCACTGTCAGTTATAATCTAGTCCAATGCATACACCCACCCTGTCATAGCTCCATGGAAATGTCCCTTATATGCATGAATCACCTGATTCGTTGCCGGTTGGAGGGTATGAACCTATTATTGAGGACCCCATCCAACCTTATGGATCAATGCCTATATCTAACTTGAACACCCATGGGACCTCTTTCATGATTCCTTTGAGCGGAAACATTATAGATTCCATGTCTATCTATATCCATGGAACTTTCTCTATGGATTCAAAAAATCCTTATGATAATTCCCACTAATTATACAGATAAAACATCGGGGACCTCCTCCTCCTACAGAAGGTACTAAAGAACCCCCACTCTACTTTAGTTATCTACTGCCACTCTAGAATGAATCCTCTATCTTCTTCTTCATACTACCGGAAGTATCATTGGGGAGTCCACTAAAGGGTTAAATGAGACATGAAGCCTTGTCTTGCTCTAGAACCTTCCCAATCATCAGGGCCTTGAGAATAATTTTTTTATATTTCATCAGGTCAAAGTTCCTGGACTAAAATCTCAAATCTATATAAAGGAAGATCTTGAACTTTCTGGCCTTTTATGATTCATTCCCATCCAAGAGAGGAGCAAAACATAGCATCTCTGTGAAACATACCAAGTAATAATACACTGTAATCAAGCCCTATTGAAGCTCCATAAACTTATTAGTGTGGTAAAACTTCATCATACTTGAAAATAACTCCTCGAAGAAAATTTCTTTGAAATTCGATCAAGTAAAACCTTCATGTCTCCCTGTCTAGTTCATAACACCCTACCACCTCTTAGTGGGTACCAGAAGCATAAAGGCAATCCACTTCACTCAAAGGTCCTATGGAGTTTCCACTAGATCAAATATTCTATTAATGACTTCGATCCAGTCCTCATCATCCCAAGGGACAATGGTTCCCTGGAAGGATGGAAGGTTTCAAAACTAAATATTTCAAGAATAATCGACCATAGTCATGGAAACTCATCTAACTTTAATAGGAACTAAGAAAAATAATCGTGTCTAAAGTATTCTGATGTTGGGATCTTTTTTTAGTAAATCCTAATAAATAATTTTCTCTTTAAAATACAATATAGTGGTGACCATGGTGTTGTCTCATGAGGAGGTTGCGGACTAAGCTATCAAACTGTCACTTAGTTGATTTGCTTCAGTTAAAGTTAAAGTTAAAAGTGGGTATTTAAAATGAAATAAATGGTTAATGCTTTGAAAAAGAAGTTTGATAAGACTTGCTTGTTTTACCTTAATGTGTTTGTTAAATTAGGTACCAAGTGCTTTTTTTATAGTTTTTCTTAATGTTATATTTAAAATCTTTTAAATGTTTAAATATTAAAGGTGAATCAAAGTAATGACTTTAAAAATGGAACCTGAAGTTGTTTCCTTAATTTAAACCCTTGAGTAAGGGTAGTTTAAATGTTCCCTTAAGTTTCCTTGGAATGAAAACATGAGCATTTTCCATAAGTCTTTTCCTTTTCTAGTAGTGGCTTAAGTGATAGGCTCTTAAGCCTAGTGACTTTTGTAAGTGTGACCTCATTATGGGTTGATAGTTTATGTTTTTTAAGGTGCCAACCTGAGGCATGTAGCACCCTTAGATATTAAGTATCTTGCTAAATGTTGTGAATTTCTATCATATGGTGTCATTTGGGTGTTGTCGTCCCTAGTAGGACTCTTAGATTTTTAATTATTCTATTGTTTGGATGGTGGTCATGGTATCCTTGACCCTTGTTGCGGGTGTGAGCATTGATTAATGCTTGGTTTTAGTAGGTTAGATGTGCCTAGGGCATGGTTAGCTGCTTAGTATGTCTCATGACACTCTTCCTTTATATGGTGACGGATGACTTAGTATGTCGTCATCCAATTTAATGGTCATATGGGTAATACGACTCTTGGTTAAATCTCTTGTATAGGCTACCTGATACTTGGATGCATAGGGCGGACAACATATGGATAGTTTTAGGGATAGTCGTCTTGTTTCTTAAAACTCAGGGTATTATGCGTTCATATACGTAGTACCCATCGAGTTTCTAAATGATATAACAAACTGGTTAAGTTCAGTGAAATTATTGAGCCTTGAGATATTAAGTACATACTTGGGTCATCTCTAGAGTAGAGTGACATGGGAATTAAAGCAATCAAGCTCATCCCAATGCTTGGTATGACTTCCAAGATAATCGAGTGTTTTTACATGTCGGCCAGTTTGGTTTTGGTTTTCATGCCAAATGTCTTGATGTTGTGAGTGTGACTTGGAGGAGTGTCACACATGTGTTTATGTTGAATCCTATCTAGCGCACTTATGAGCATCTGTTATGTCTCTTATTTCAACAACTAAGACACTCCTAAGGTGAGGATCATCACTTTGGTTCTAGTGTATGTGTTAGTGCTTACTCATAAGCATGACAGCAATCTGGTTGGTTGGGTATGAAACCCTTGAAGAACACTGTTAGTCATGTATGGACTTTGGTGGTAAATCTTGAACGATCACAAGATTCCTCAGGTGGTAAAGGCGTGTGATCGATTAATGACAATGCATCGGTAGGTTAAGCCGAGCTTCTTTCAAAGGAAGTTGACCAGTAATGGTTCGAATGATCTTCTTGTAAATATTTTTTATCCTATTAGTGTGATCTTATTCAGAGATGAGCATGTCTCCTACTTGAAGTTGTCCTTAATTCACTAAAAGAGTGTTAGTCTTACACCACACTAAAGTTTTAAAAGTTATTGGGCTTGTATGGTTGTTTTTCTTAGTGTTGCATGTTGAAGCGTAGTTCTTATCGAGGAATGGTTAGTCCTGATTGATACTTGGTTTTCCAAGTAGTAATGCCTTGGATGGACTCTTAGACACCAGTCATTTTCTTCTGACTTGACCACCAGGTGGATTCTTCTTAGAGCTCAGTCAATGTTTTTAAGTGGACGTATTGGCCAAATATCGATGTCTCACTTGTAAACATGGAGTATGGACTACCTGAGGTTAGTTCCTCAGACTCCTATTTAATGAATCCAAGGTTACCCCAAAATCATGTTGGGCTCAGAGGTGATGTTTAGAAAATGTGAAAATTCCAGTGGACTGGATCTGGGTTACCCCTTATTTGTGCTAAGGCATGATAGTTTTAAATGTTCAGGTGATGGGTTGACCAAGGAATGTCACCAGGAGTAAGGTATAGACTTTGGTGGATGTGTTTGTGGTAAATTCAAGATTCCTTGGAAGAAGGTGTTGAGATTCAATTTGTAATATGCCAGCCATCTAAGTTGATCATTTTGAGAATGGTCGGTCGGGGTGGATAAACTTTTTATCCTTCTTGTTCAATGTTTATGGTCATAAGGAACTAGTTTAAATATGTCTCTAGGTTGAGGCGGGTGTAGTAAAAAGTTTTAAAGTGCCTTTTAGGAAATATTGCACGACCATTTTTTGTTTGGTTGATCAGGATCCAACCGTTCCTTACAGTGAGGTCCCTGATATGACCTCGGATGTAGTCGGGTTTTCCCAGTTAAAGAAGTCATGCCGAGAGCATCTCTAGAATTATTAGTGGTTTGCTTTGTAATTCAATTCCAATGGTGTAGGTACTATGGTTTGGAATTGGCCCCTTTTGTGATAAAACCCATGGTGGGGAGCACCATCAACTAGATGTTTAAAGTTACAATGACGTGATCATGTCTCAAGCTAAATGGTCTCACCAGTACTGGTGGCCTGGTATGAAAAGAGGCATAGCTAAATTTTTTCATGTGATGTTCCACCTATCCGTAGGTGAAGGTGGAACATCAGTGACCAACCAAACTTTTAAAATAGTTACCTATTTCCAAGTGTAAATGGGATTTGGTCACGATGGATTCCGTAACCAATTTACTGAGCTCTCTTTTAGGTAGCGATGTTGTATGAGTTGTTATTGACAAGCTCATGAAGGTTGCTCATTTCTTGCTAATCAAGGATACCTTCAGTGTATATGAGCTTGAGAGGTTGTATATCCATGAGATAGTACGACTCTAAGGGGTCCCATGCACTATCGTTTTAGATAGGGATGTCCATTTTACTTCTCATTTCTGGTAGAGTTTTTAGAGGGAACTGGGTACACAGGTGCTTCTGAGTAAAGCATACCACCCTCAAACTAATGGACAGTCAAAACGTATGATACAGGTGCTTGAGGACATGCTATGAGAATACGTCCAAGATTTTGGGGGCTCTTGGGAGAGGCATATACCCCTAGTTGAGTTTTCCTACAATAAAAGCTATCAGGCATCGATACAGATGGAACCTTGTGAGGATTTGTATGGTAGGCCATCCTGATCACCCATGTGCTGGTAATAGGTAGGTGAGGTAGCTTCACTGGGACTACCTCTCATGTAGAAGACTTTAGAGTACATCCAGTTGATTTAGAAGCAGATGGATACTGCACAGTATCGATAAAAACCTTACGCCGATCACCGCAGATGACCTCTAGAGTTTGAGGTTAGGGATCGAGTCTTTTACATGTTTCATTGAGGCTAGGAAACAGACAGTTCAAGAGACTTGGTAAGCTTTCACCACAATATGTTGGGTCGTTCAAGATTCTAGAGAGAGTCAGGTCTTTATCCTATCGGTTATAGTTACCTAAGAGGTACCGATCAATACACTACGTCTTCCACATATCTCAGTTGTGCCACTATCAATCGAACTCGTCTCATGCTTTTCATCCCAATGAGGTTGAGTTACAGGAAGATGTGCCTATTGAGGAGCATCCTATTCGCATCATTGATAGAAGTATGAAGGTTCTATGAAGCTGATCAGTTCTTCTAGTACAACTACTATGATAGCATGGTTTTTTATAGGATGAGACTTATAAGAGGGAGGTCAGTGTACATACTCAGTGGCCATAATTGTTCTTAGACAAATCTTTACCACCCTTCATAGGGAAATTTAGGGATGAATTACTTTAAAGGGGAAGATTGTAAGAACCCTAGTTTTCTTATGAGGTACAGATCCATTCTTTTTCAATTTTAATGTTTAAATATGTCCTAATGTGAATTCTCTTTGATTTCATGGAGGTAACGGGGGTGTTTGGGGCTTATTCGGAGCCCATAAGCCAAGTTTTGGGGTGAATTAGGCATGGAGCATAGTTAGAGTAAATCGTGTGGGGTATGCTACATTGTTAGATCAAACCGTGCAAGGTAGGACAATGGGGAGCTTCAGGGTGCATGATTAGGACAAACCGTGCAATTTGGGATGCACGACCATGCGACAACCTCTGTAATTTTGACATTGGGTTTTGGTATGGTTTCTGCATGGTTAGTAAAATTGTGTGAGGAAACCATGTGGGTTACCCTTTCCTACAGCTAACCATGCACGGTTGGTGCATGGTTTTTCAAAACGTACAACCCATATATTTTGGGTAAATTTTATAATTTTAAATTTAATTAAAATATAATTTAACCTAAGTTTCTATTTTACTCTCCCACACAGTAGCCCTCACGTTTGAGAGCTCTCCCTTGGTGTCCATTCTTGTCTTTGATCTCGTTCCTCTTTCCAATATCTAATTCAAGTTCAGAACATCTTGTTGGATCCACATCGATGAGTACTTAGTTCCTTTTTATTCATTCATCATTCTTCTTCCTGTCGACGATGCTATTTAGGCTCAAGTTGATTTGCCCTATTTTCAGGTTCTTCATATGTTCTTCATTTTTATCCTGATCTGAGTCAAATCAGGAGTTTATACTGGATGATCACTCTTCTACCGAGCTTTGGTGGGTGTTATATACATTTTCCTTGAGTTTTGGTGCTTTATAGGGCTAACTTCCATTGTGCCACCCACCGGACATTCTGATGTAGCCCCTAAATTGAAATAATAAATTGAATTAATTGAGATTATTCCTATTAGGGATTCCCTTAGATTTCTTTGTGATGTAATGGTGGTTTTTTCTCCAACAAAAGGCCACCCATGGGTTGTGCCATATAATCACCTTTTATTTTCCTTATAGAACTACATGTTTATATCTTGGTTGAACCACCCAAGGGGTGTATTCTCGTGCTCTCCAAGATATAGGAAGATTAATTATGATCAAATGAAATTCAATGGTTTTTTAGGGAGATTTCTTGCCTCTTTACCTAGTGCTATGTTGATATGTCATGCTTGAATTGGTTGAATGGATTAAATGTTAAATGGTTAAATGAGTGAGAATACTCATTTGGTTACTTTGAATTGCTTAAATGGTTTATTTTTAAAATGTGAAAATGAGTGGGTAAACTCATGTGATATGTTTAAATGTGAATTGTGAACAATGAGTGGGTATACTCATTAGTTTCCTTAAGTTTGAATTTTGATATATGAGTGGGTATACTCATGATATGGAATTGAATGTAAATGGTTATATGAGTGGGTAGAATCATATGGTATGAAATGTTAAATGGCATGAAATGGTGATTGATTCCTTGGATGCCTTAGATGATGCTCCTTGGATCTTGAATGTGGTAGTAGAATCCTTGGATAGAGTATTCTCCTTAGGTCTTAATTATGTGGGATGCCTTGGGCTTTGCTACCCCTTGGATCCAGCTTGCTTGGAATCACATAGGACATGTTCAGTGTGACATGATCATAGGAATCCAACCAGCACCTTTATCGAGCTTCTATTGAGATTCTCCTAGGACCCGATGAGGATGCTTTGGTCTTCTATACCTTGGATTTGTCTCTTCATGTTCTAACACTTTCATTATACGACACAACCATGGTAAATGTGACATGTGTTCTTATACGGTTCGGTCGTGGTTGTTATGATTTTTTTGGTTGTACGGAAAGGTCGTGGTTGATGGGATATGTATGGATGTATGACAAGGTTGTGTTGGTTATTCTATTTGTATAGCTACCTTGTTAGGAGCTTGAAACTTGTTTTACAGGTATCCTTGAGAGGATAATCAATATTACTTTCTTAGTGGTAGATGTGTCATGGGAACCTTACATTCCTTTACTACTTATCTTGTTATATTTCCCATCTTGGACTTGTATAGACCTTTGTGTGGTTGCCTACTGGGATTATGTCTCACACCTTTTTTGGGCTGCCTTTGGGTACCCAAACAAACTATTTGGATGTAGGTAGGGATAGGGGAAAGCACCTATAATTTGAGGGTTGATTTTGTACCATGATTAGGGGTAGGGGAGAACATGATCGAGACGAGGCTCGTGATGCTATTCAAAGATATCACATTTGGCCATTTTGGTATTTTGGATACTTGTATTGTACTGTACTTATATATACCTGTTTTAGCTTCTTTATAGATACATGCTTCATAATCATTTTATGTGAGACACTTTTGGACTTGTTATGTATTCCTATTATGTTTATTTATCAGTTTCCTGGTTATTTACTACTTATGATACTAGTATGCTATTGATATTCCATTGTGTTACACTCTGGTGATGAGGGCATAGTCTCCCCACTGACACACCTAGTCCCTTGATACTAGTCAGCATCCTCTGGTATTTTGGGATATGTGCTTGAGGCCATATGACCAACCAGGCTCGGGGCACTATTGAGTGACATTTGGGTTGAGGATGTTACAAAATTCTTTTACTGGGATCAAATTTTGGTGATCTCAGTGTCTAGTCTCCTTCTACTGATCTGATCACTGAGTCTCTCATCGAACTTCCATTCAACTGACACTAATATTGATTCTGGTGAACTTATTTTCACTGCTTGAATTTAGACGATGCATAGTGTCAGCGCACTATCTCCATATGACTTTCCCAGGTGAAACTTCTAGAGATTGAACTTCGGGTGATTCTAACAGTCATACCAAAAAATAGTTTTCACGCCAAACCCCACATAAGTATTTGTTTGACTAATGAAGTATCTTCATTCTCTTTTTTACCTTCATGGATGTGCATTTTAAACTTCACTCATGATTCCCATTTATCTTTACGGGTCATCTTATTTTTATTATCATAGTTTGTGTCATTATTATTTGTTATATATTGATAAAAAATCTAATACGAACAACATGTGACCTTAAATCATGCAATCTATTTTGGGGTCATTTTTACACTACATGCACATGATTTGGTATTCAACTAATAACATCTACTTTGTATGGGTCACACTTTCCTCGATATTAAATTTAGTTTGATATAGGGGTCCCCTTTTCATCTATATCTTAAAGGATGTTACTATCAATAATACTTGTTTTAAATGGGAAATTGTTAGGGGGAAGGTGCACTTCTAGAGGAAAGTTAACATGAACCCGAAAGGACCGTTTAGATGTTTTGTTCTCAAGATTCGAATCATGATAGAAAAAAACATTCAAGATGTAATAAATAATAAATTAGTAAAGAACAACATTGGGATTTAACGTGCTTCAGTCTGGTTTGGACCTACATGCACGACAAGAACACCACTCACACATAGAATTTATTAAGATAAAAAACATGATACAAGAAAAGTCTGACCAAAAAAGATAAATGAAATACAAGAAAAAAAGGCTTTAACAACTTATTTAAGAATAGATAAAAGAATAATGAAGAAATTATGTACCTGGACAGGTTTAAATGTAGTCTGGGGGTTATATCACTTCTAGGTCACTTGTGTTGTTCGTCTGGGTTCAAAATAATGCAGACAATCTCTAACTTCGATGTACATAATAAATACCTCACCCGATCTTATTATTTTTTCATAAATATGTACTTATTCATGAGGAAGGAAAGTCATCACAATACTCCACCAGGAGCGGTGCACCATTAGTAAAAACCAAAGACGACAGGCTTAGAACCAGGGATTCAACACCATAGATTCCAGCTCCAACATTAGGGTTTCACCAGAGGATAAAATGAGAGAGAGATCCGAAGGAGAGAAAAACCAAAACTGAGAACAAATACCAAAGGATAATGTGTAAAGGTTTCAATAATCCCACCGACACACCGCTCCACCTCGAAATCTCCATATGAAATAGCATCCGACACGGAACCATACCGAATAAAAATAAATCACCGCCATTAAGTTTGTCACGACCCGCCCTCGGGGTCCGTGCCGTGACTACCCCAAGCCCGCCTTCCATAGGCCAGGGGCTGGCGACTAGCACCAAGGCGTAATTCCCGGTAAAAAGGGAAGGCATTGCCTTTGTAAAGTAAACAAACACCACAGAGTAAGCAAGCGGAAAGTAACACTAAGCAAAAACAAAGTACAACTAAAAGTGCGGAAAGTAAAAAGGGGCCGGAAATACAAGCCCAACTGTAAAGTACAACTCGAAAGGGAAAACAGCAACTGAAAAGTAAAGCTGCTACGCCGAGCTGTCCACTGGAAATCCCACCTGAAGGGTGGGTACAGATAGCTTCTCTGCTCCTCGGGTCCCGCCGTCTGCTCCGAGTATGTCCCGCCCAGTGGTCTGCCTCTGGGTACCGCCTCGTCGTATAGTCCACCTCCAGGTACCGTCCAGTCCTCGAACACTCGGCCTCTGTCAGTACTGGCCGTCGTCTGCAACCAACACAACGAGGTGCGGGCATAGCCCGTGCAGGGGTGAGTATAACGATACTCAGTAGGGACCCCGAGACCCTCAAGGTCTCACTAAAACCAACAAGGATAACCACAAGAAGATCACAACAGATAAACTCTACTTAGGTATATGCCCATACATATACCTAAGTTATCAAGTAACCCATCTCAGTCATGAGGAAACACAAGGATCATGAGGTCAACGGATAACCACTACCCAGGTATATGCCCATACATATACCTAAGTTATCAAGTAACCCATCTCAATCATGAGGAAACACAAAGGTCAAAGTCTCAGCTCAAACCAGGATTTTCATTATCGAAACCGTAACTGCTGAAGAGCTCCGTCTCTAGAGTGTACAGTGGTCCTGTCACGACTCCGAGGTACTGCTCACTAACCTAAGACTGCTGAAGTACTCCTCCTGTCGAGTACTGCGGGTCTGCTTCCAACTACCGGGCGCTCCGTCCGCTGAGGGTCTGCTGCCAAATACCGGGCGCTACCCAGATAGCCTACTGAGGTACTCCTCCTGTCGAGTACCGCAGGTTTGCTGCCAACTACCAGGCGCTCCGTCCGCCGTGGGTCTGCTGCCAAATACCGGGCGCTCCGTCCACTGGGCTAGTCGACTCACTCCAAGTCGAGTCGGTCAAGCAGTCGTCAGGTCTCAGCCGGCTACACGGTCTCCGTACTCTGCACGCTCGTCTCCGGGAGGGTCCGCTCCACGAGCTACTGGTCGATACTCCAAGTATCACAAGGTTCCGCGAAAAGTATCTCAAAGGACCGTCTCGTCACAGGGGTCTCAACGCAACAGACGGCGCGTCGATCGGACGCCCGGTCTGTGAGTTATTAGCCTTTTCGTCCCAGGGGCCCGGTTGGTTTCGAGTGTGAACCAATCCCGGCCGTATCACAACTGTACCCCGAACTCCCATAGGGTAAACTCAAAAGGACCGTTACTCAACGTAACCACCAACGCCGCTGACGGTTCGTCAAACGGACGTCCTGTCTGAAAGATATCAGCTTTCCCGTTCCAGGGGCCCGGTTGGATTTCGGGTGAGATCCAACCCGGCCACTACTAACTGTATCCAAAACTCAGGCGAAGGATACCAAATGTTCTGTATCGAAAACGGGAACTCAACGCAACAGACGGTGCGTCGATCGGACGCCCGGCCTGAGAGTTATTGGCATTTTCGTCTCCGGGGCCCGGTTGGTTTTTAAGGCAAAACCAACCCGACCGTACTCCACCTACGTCCAAACCTCGGGCGGAGTATGCCAAAAGATGCGTCTCACTAAGAGGAACACAACGCGGCTGACGGCACGTCAATCGGACGTCCGTAGCTCAAGTTATGAGCGTTTCCGCTCCGAAGGCCCGGTTGGTTCCGTGAACGAACCAACCCGGCCGAACTCAAAGTAATCCGAAACCTTGAGTGCGATATACCGAAACGACCGTCTCGATCCAAGAATCGCGTTGCCGCTGACGGTTCGTCGATCGGAGGTCCGAGGCTCAAGATATGGGCCAAAAACCAATTCTGGTTCGAAACGGGGGGGTCCGGGTCCGGGCCGACCCGGCCCGACCCCCCCCCTGGGGCGGCGCGGCGGGCGGCGGCGGCGGGCGGCGGCGCGGCGGCGCGGCGGGCCGCGGCGGCCTGGCGCCGCGAGGTGGCTGCACGCGGGGGAACAACCCCCGCGGTTTTTGAGGGGCGGCGCGGCACAAAGGGCCGCGCCCTTTTTGCAGGTAACGGCCCCCGCACGTGGGGGCCGGCTGGAACCAACCGGGGGGCCGGCTGCCCCCCCCCCCCCTCTTCAAAGAGCCGCCCCCCTCATAAAGAGGGGGGTTTTGTAAGGTGGTCGGGGGATTAATTCCCCCGGTTTTAACGGCATCCGGCCGGCCAGCTGGCCGGCCGGTTTTCTCCAACGGGACCGGAATTTCCGGTCCCCTCTTCGGCTTCCGACGCCGGTGGCCCGGCCGCCGGTCTTCTCTTCCTGCCGAGGCCCGGAACCGGCCGCGGTGTTCGTCAACCGGCGCGGTGCGACGGCACCGCGCCCCTTCGCCGTGCCTTGATTCCATTCAACGCGGCACGACGGCGTCGCGTTCTTGAAGATTCTTCCTCGGCGTGGCGCGACGGCGTCGCGTAAAATATTTGCACGAACAACCGCGTGGTGCGACGGCACCACGCTACTTGCTTCCACCCGCATGAATAAACAAGAACGATGGAGGGGGATTCGGCCGTGTTCGTGCGGTCCGGCCCCCCTCACGTTAAAATAATAACGCAACTTAAAATAAATCAAGCCTCACGTTAGTCTTGCTAAAATCACGATCAAGAATAAAATAAGGAAACCAAAAAGAATTCGACAACCCCTACCTCGGGTATAAGATTCGAGGATTGTCAAGGTTCCGCGGAAGACGACGTCGCTGAGGTCGGGCGTCGCGGAAGCCGTTCGTCAAATCCGTTGACGAAGAGATATGCCCGAAGAGATACGTCGTTGGCGAATCTTCGTATGCCGACGAAGAAGGTCCGAGGAGAGTGCGGTGTTCTCTCTCGTTGACACCGAAGACGAAGAAGAGCGGAGCAGCGTTCTTCGTCGGAACTTGAGCGTTCTACGTCAAGTCTTGAGGAAAGTCAAATAAAAAGGAAACAACGAACTCAAGAACCCCTACCTCGATAGTCGCACGTTGACGGAGTCGTGGAATATCGGTGTCGATTCCTTTGACGTCGGAGGAAGAGTCGTTGTCGATGGCGTTCGTCGCGGAAAACCGTCGCGGAAGAGATGATGCGGAAGAAGCACGTCGCGTCGCGGATATGGCGTCGCGGATGGACCGTGTTCTTCGGCGGAGAAGTTCTTCGTTGAAGAACGACGTTCTTCGCGTTCTTCGTTGAGTTTGAAGAAGAAGGAGAGCTCTCCACCTCTCAAGAAGACAAACAAATAACCCAAAATAAAATAAGCTACACCTTATTTTATTTTCACTTTGCCAACCTTTCAAAATTCAAAAGTTGAATTCAAAACATTAATTAAATCTAGAGTTGACAAAATTAAGTGAAGAGATAGGTTGGCAAGAGTTAAAGTAGGGAAGAGTTACATAATTAAGAGGGGGTTTAGAGGGGTTAGGGAATTTGAAAAGAATTAGGGGTTCGTGTGGGCCCCACCACACTTAATCCTCCCAAGGGAGGTTAAGTGGGTGTGGGTCCCACTTCCAACCTCCTTTGATAGGTTTTAAGAAGTTATAATAAAATTTGTTCTACACAAATTTTATTTAACTCAACTAAAAACCTCAAAAATTAGCTTTCAACCCGCAACAAACGCAACTCCCGAAAAGGTCTCTTTAAGCGAATATCGGCGCTGCGAGTTCATCGGTGCCCTCGGATTTCAATTCCGAGCACCGGATCAAAAGTTAGGAATTCCCGCTCGTTCGTTCACTGAACGTACCCGAGCCAAACTTCGGAAATTAATTCCGGGCACTCCGGGCCTCGGAATCAGGTGCCGTCTGAAACCGCGCTCTTGTAAAATTCTAAAGAAAATTAAGAAAAAATTTCCCTTGAATTTTACGGGTCTTTATAAAGTTTGAATAAAATAAGTGGTCGGTACAAATAAAAATGGGTATTAATATGATTGATGGCTAGGAATAAAGATGCAATGGATTTCCATGGTGGCAACACAAAGGAAATATGGGCCAAGTAACCATTATGGGAACATTCCCAAGCAGGAAGCCCATGTGAGGAACAGTGGCCCAATGCATAGAGGCCCAGAATAAATTTGAGCATAATAATAAAACCAAAATAAAAGCTAATCTTACATTCATTCATATTAAATAATTTAAATGGAAGATTGATAATAAAGGCAATTCAATATGAAAACACCTAAATTCAAAAATATAAACTATTTTCAATTGAAATTTGAAATGTAATTGCACCAAAGGTTATTGAATGGGAACCAAATTAAATTTATTTAAAAAATAATTTAATTTAGATAATTCCATAGTTTTAGTCAAACTATTAGCTAGGTTATTATCAGTATGTATCTTATTAACTCGTACGGTCCCAGATTCAATAACTTCTCTGATAAAATATAATCTAATATCTATGTGTTTGGATTTACCATGGCATACTAAATTTTTGGACAAATGTATAGTAGATTGACTATCACTATAAACAGTAAAAATATAATCATAAATTTTGAATTTAAAAGACAAACCCCTAAGCCATAATGCTTCTTTGATGGCCTCAGTCAAAGCTATGTATTATAGTTCTGTGGTTGAAAGGGAAACCATAAATTTTATATTACATTTTCAGGATATAGGGCCTCCACAAGAAGTGAAATCATAACCAGTTAATTAATTTCTATTGTCAATATTACTAGTATAGTTAACATCTACATATCCAAAAATAATTTCAGCAGTATTAACATTTTTACCATTTAACAAAGATAAAGTTGAAGTACATGATAAGTATCGTAGTATCCACTTCAGGTCATGTCAATGTGGCTTCCCTATACTGGCCATAAATCTGCTAAGGGTGCAGATTTCAAAATCTATATCATGTCTGATGAAAATCATGGAATACATGAAACTCCCAACAATGTTTTCATAGGGAATTTTAGACAAAAAATAAATATCATCACCATTATTGGGTTACTATGCTAATGAAAGTTTAAAATTTTGTACAAGAGGTACACTAACATGTTTCAGATATTCAAACATGTGTATTTTGATAACTTTCAGAACATAAGAATGTTGGGAAAGATACAACGGTTCATTGGGTATATCCCTAATAATTTATACACCTATAATTTGTTTTGCTTCCCCTAGATCCTTCATTTCAAAAACACATTTTAGTTGATATTTAACAATAATGATAAGATTCATGTTATTCCATATAATGAGCATATCATCAACAAATAATATAAGATAAATCATTTTGTTCTTAATTGACTTTAAATAAACACAAGCCATATTGGATCTTGGTAAAATGGTTATTAAGCATAAAAGAATCAAACTTTCTATACCACTGCCTTGAACATACAATGATTTATTTCAAAGGAAAATATGGTTAGATTTAAATTCTTTAGAATAACTATCATGAGGCTTCATATATATTTTCTCACTAAGGTCACCATGAAGGAAGGTGATTTTCACATCTAGTTGTTCAATGTGAAAGTCATTATAGGCAGTAAAAGAAAGCAGCAGCCTTATAGAATAATGTTTTAAAACTAGTGAAAAGATTTCAGAATAGTTTATTACCTCTCTTTTAAGTAATCCCTTAGAAACTAATCTAGCTTTAAACTAGATTCTCTTTTCAGCAGTGTTATCCCCCTTTCTTTTATAAATCCACTTACAACCAATTAATTTAGCATTGGGAGGTTTATCAATGATAGATCAAGTGTTATTTTTATTTAAGGAGTGAATATCTTTATCCATGGAAAAAGATCCATTGTTTGGAATCTTTATCATTAAGGACTTGATTATAATTTTGAGCATCATCATCAACAAGATCATGGGAAACATGAAAGGCAAAAGAATCCAAATCATATTGACTAAACTGAGAAGGGGGTCTAAGGACCCTTCTAACTATATCACAGGTCAACTTGTAATTAGTATTATCGGAAGGAGGTTCATTATCTGAATCTGAATCAGAACTGGATCTTGATTCAATTTGGTTCATAGGCTAAGGATCAGAGGCTGTACAGTAGCCTCAAACTGGGTTGATGATTTGGTTTCAGAAGACCCATCAATGGTTTCATCATCACTATCTTGTTTGAAAAATTTAGATTTAGGGGGATGGGAGTCATGAAACACCACATCTCTACAAATTATACATTTTTGGTAACCGGGTTTATCAACTCATAGTTTATAACCTTTAACACCCTCGGGGTATCTCACAAAATTGTGCTTTGGAGCTCGGGGTTCAAGTTATTCAGTCTTGACATGGGCATATGCAGTGAAACTAAAAACTCTTAGGTGATTATAAGAGGGTGGTTTGTTATTCCATAATTCTTCCAGAGATTTAAAATGATTATCAGAGGATGGGAACCTATTTATAAGGTAAACTACCGTAGTGGAAGCCTCTACCCAAAAGGATTTAGGGAGACCCAAGCATGAAATCATGCTTCAGATTATTTCAAGAATAGTTCTATTAATTCTTTCAGTAAGTCAATTATTTTGGGAGGTTTTCATAATAGTTCAGTGCCTTGAAATACCCTCAGATTTAAAGAACTAAATAAAATTAGTATACGAGTATTCTAATCCATTATCAGTTCTCATTGTTTTAATTTTCTTTCCAACCTAATTTTCTACAAGAATTTTCCAAGTTTTAAAGGTTTCAATAACATTAGATTTGTTCTTGAGTATGAAAATCCAACCCTTTCTAGAGAAGTCATCAATAAAGGTATCAAAATAGGAGCCTCTAACATGGGAGGTAGTCCTAGCCGATCCCCATAATTCAGAATGAATATATTCTAAGGGGAAGTCAGTTTTGAAAGTGGGCTTATTGAAAGTGACTCTCTTAGATTTAGCCATTACACAATATTCATAAAAGTTAAGGTTGTTGGGTGTAATGTTAAGCAACATCCCTTATTTATTAAGTTCATTAAGACCCTTGGAGCTTACATGCCCTGATCTATTATTCAATAATAGTGTGTTATTGATATTAGTTGTATACACACTACCCAATTGTCTAGAATGGGTATTCCCATTCAAGACATACAACTCATTAACGAGGGAACCCTTGGTGACAGTTCTAGAGCCTTTAAAGATTTTTAGGCTACCTCATTCAGACCTAAAGGTAAATCCATTTTGGTTTATAATTCCTAAGGATATCAAGTTCTTGTAGAGGTCAAGGACCCACCAAGCATCTAACAAAGTAATGATAGAGTGGTCATCAAGTTCTAATAAAATAGAACCTCTTCCCATGACTTGACACCTCATGTTATTTCCTAAAACAACATCTCCTTCTACCCTTTCTACCAAATCAAGGAAAGATTCCCTAAAGGGACACATATGGAATGAGCATCCCAAGTCCAAGACCCACTTATGGGTGAGTGCATGGCTGGACACATTCAACATTTCAGCAGTGTCATAACCAGAATCCACTAAAAGGGACTGGTAGGTAGGTTCTTTAGTCTTAGGGTTTTGTTTTACCTTTTTACACTATGGTCCAGTATGCTCAGGCATACCATAGTGGAAGAAAACAATTTTTCTTTCCATGGACTTAGACCTAGACTTGGGTTGTTTATTATTCTTGTCTTTATCCTTATTATACTCTTTCTTCTTACCCCTAGATTTTGGTTTACTTCTTGTAAAAAGACTTTATGTCTCACCTTTAACTCTAGTTTAGAATGAAATTCCTTGGTAAGGCCGGTTTTACCTCTTCTAGGTTTAGAGAGTCACGACCATACATCATTGTCTCTACTAATGTGTTGTAGGCATTGTCTAAAGAAATTAAAAGAATAATGACTTGATATTGATCATCAACATTCACATTTATGTTGGCTAAATCTAACAATATTTTATTGAATTCATCTAAATGGGATTTAATTGAAACACCATATTTCATTTTTTGAATGTAAACATGCAATGTTTCTTATAAAGTCCGCCAACAAGTGAAGTCGTCATATAAATTTTCTCTAGCTTAAGCCATATACCAGCAATAGTTGTTTCATAAGAAGCTTCTTTAAGCACTTTATCACCTAAAACAAGAAGCATATAACCGCGAGCCTTAACAAAAACATCAGGGTATACATATTGATAAAAAGTAGAGGTTTGTCCAGTTTCAGACACAGTGAACCATCAATTAACCCTTGTTGAACCGTCAAGGCTCTCATCCTGATTTGTCATAGATTGAATTCATTGTTGCCATCGAATTTTTCGATTACAAACCTAGTTATTGTCATGTTTACTCAAAGTATCGGATACCGAGTTGTTGCAGACAATGATAAGCATACGCCCCCAAGAATCGGCCAAGATCAGTGGATATGCATGATTGTACAATTAGGGTTCTTAAATTCGAATAATATATGAGGTTATAGAGATTTCAATTGTTAATAGAAAAGGGCAGAGGCGAATCAAGACGGGATTGGAAAGCGGAATTAAAACAGAAATCGAATTGAAACAAGAAACATATTCGAAAACAGAAGAGAACTCAATGAGAATTTGGTGCCTCTTCGTTGGGGGAATGTGCACTTCCAGAGGACAGTTCACACAAACACAAAATGACTGTTTGGGTGCTTTGTTCACAAGATTTGAATTCAGAACATAGAGAGAACATTCAAGATGTAAGAAATAAGAAAGCGTAAAGAATAACATTGAGATTTAACATGTTTCGGTCATGTTTGAGCCGTGCACAACAACAACATCACCCACACATGTGATTTAATACCGGCATTCATGCATATTAAAGAATTTAAATGGAAGATTAATAACAAAACACCTAAGGTGAGAAAGTAGATGGGTTTTCAAGCCTTTTGTTGTTCCACGACTCAACGATCCTCTTCGAGATGCAGTAAGCAGTCGACTGAATAGTCAACATGGGGTTGACGCCGATCGCAGTGGGCAGCACGCTTCCATCACAGGCAAACAGTCCCTTCGCCTCCCAGCTCTCCCCACTCTCATCCACCCCACCTTCTTCCGCGCACGCCCCCATCCTGCAGCTCCCCATCTGGTGCGCCGAACTGCAAAGCCCCCAGTACTCCTCCCCTCCCATGACCCCTTCCACCATCCCCACCGTGTCGACAAACTCCTCCACACTCTCCTCCCTCGCCCCCTCGCACCTCAGTCTCTGCCCGTCGCTCCTGAACGTCCCCACCTCCTCCGCCCCCGCCGCGATCAATATCCTCACCGCCCGCCTCAGCCCCATCTTCAGATTCTCCTTATCCATCGTTTCCAACCCATATTTTATCCTTCCTTCCGTCTTCACCTCTCCCGACCCGGCGTCACGAACCAGCGCGAACAGAAGGGCTGTTCTTGCATATTTCGCCATTGACCCCTTCATGTCGGCGCCGGAGATCCATGGCCGTAGGGCGGATAAGGTGCCCGGTCCGGCGGCCGGGCACTCTATGATGGCGTGGACGCGGGTCTCCCCCGGTTTGTCCGCGGCTGCTACCACCTTGTGGATCGAAGTGATGATGCCTCCCTCAAACTGTTTTCCGGTGAATTCAGCCATGGATTCCGGGAAGTAACCCCAGACAATTTGGACGGGGTGGAGACGCAGGTTCCTCCCGACGTTAGGGTTCTTCAGGCCGCTGGAAATCATCAGCGGCGGCGTCAGAAGCGACCCGCAGGCGCAGATCGTCACGGCAGCCTCGATTCGCAGATTCTTCGTCACGTTCTTGTTTAATGACACAGCAACGGCGCCGGAGCATTTTCTTCTCGAATCCGCGCCGGCGCCGGCGCCTCCCTGGATGCTTTCCAGAACCAGTCTCTCCGCTTTGCAGCCCGTCAAGATCACTGCGCCGTTGCCCACCGCATCCGCCAGCCAGGTGCGGTCGGCGCCCTGCTTGTCCCCTGTTCTGCAGCCGTAGCTGCAGGAGCCGCAGTAGTGCCCCTCCGACGAGTTCCGGGGCACCCGATCGACTTCCAGCCCGAGATTCTCGCACCCTTTTCGCAGGACCTGGTTTTGAAACCCTTCCCGGGTGCAGCCCCCCGTCACCCCGATCCTCCTGCAAACGGCGTCCATGGCGGACTGGTACTCGGAGCTCCCGAACAGAGGGATCCGATGAGACCACTCCTCCAGCACGTAGTCCGGCGTTCTAAAGCAGGCGGACCAGTTGACGAACGAGCCTCCGCCCACGGCCGACCCTGCCAAGATCATAACCTGACCGTCGACCGTCGATAGGATGCCGCCGGACTCGTAGAGCTGGTCCATGGACGGCCCTTCCAGACCGGAGCAGTCCTCCGCCGCGAAGTAGCACCCCTTCTCGAGGACAACGACTTTGCGGTGGGAGCCTGCGAGCACTGCGGCGGCGACGCCACCGCCGGAGCCGGAGCCGATGACGAGAGCATCGCACCTGATCCTGTAGGCGTTGGCTTCCGGGTCGTCGGTGACCTGCAGGCCTTTCTGGGCGAGAGAGCAGAGGAGGCTCGAATCGGTCGCTCGCATCGTCTCGATGATGCCCTTATCGAGCGGCCGCTCCTTCCGGCGGCTGCCGGCGTTGGCGTCGACTTCGTATCCGATAGCTTTCCATGAAGGGTTGTGCAGGTTCCGATCCATCTGAGCCACGTGTCCCATTTACCACCAATGATTGGGATTCAAAAGTTGCAGTGGGCGAGGAAGCGAAGTACCCTGGTGAAGAAGACGAAGCAGCAGAAGATCTTGAGCAGAGCAAAGGCCAGCCTCACAAAACGCAGAGATCTCTGGGCTGACCACCTCTGCAGAATCGCCTCTCTGCCATGCCGTGGAATCTCCGAGAAACTGTGGACGAAGGGCCATCTGCCGTCCACACAGAGCCTCCCGCAAAGCAAGAGCGTTCCGATTCTCGAAGACAGAATCCTCAGTACCCACCGCACCAGGGTGATGGCCTCCGGCAGCCCCCTCTTCACCATCAGCTCTGCAATCTGGAAAACAAAAACCCAGAAAATTGCGCACGAATTCGGAACCGTGAGGGCATTGGAAGACTTACTTCGTCAGGGATAGGATGCTGCGAGGCGGAGGACTGGTAAAAGTCAGAGAGACTGCGATCTTCGGGGCCGTCGGCCGGTAAGGAAGGGATCAGAGCTCCGCAGACGGCGGCGAGGGATTGGATCTGGGAAGGCGAGAAGCCATGGGTGAAATGGGCGCGGCTGCTGCTGCTCTTCCTCGGCAGAAGATTGTTGTCGCTCTCACTGCTCCCCTGTTTTCCATCGGCTCCCTCCATTTCCGAGCTTGTCTCCCTCTAGCTTTGGAAACTCTCGGGATGATTTTTAAGTGCGCAGAGGCGAGTCACGATACCGGTGGAAGGATCTGCTTTTCATAATACGATCCGCCCGGTCGACGACGACCCAACTCATCTATTTCCTTCGTACAAAAAACAAAGATGAATCTTGTGGTTTAGTAAAGACATCCTAAAGTTTATCCTCAGTTGGAATATATACCAAGAAAATGTCTCCTTTTTTAAAATGTTCTCTAATAAAATGATATAACCACATGGATTTAAACAATCAATATTTCTTTAGAATTTTTATTCATAAACAAACTATAGCTTGCATTTAATTTTGAAAAAGTGGGAAATAAAATTTGATAATCTTTCATACCAAGTTCTTAGAATTTTCTAAAGACAATAAAACGCTTATATGGCTTTAAAAATGATGAAGAAACTATTTAGTTTTAAAATCAGGGGATGTCTAACATGTACTATCTCATAAAGATATCTATTTAGAAAAGAAATTTTTTACATTCATTTTTAATAGTTTAAAACCATGAAAAACTATAAAATCTAATAGTATTCTTATAGCTTCTAGCTAGAAACAGAGGTAAAACATTCATCATAATATATCCTTTCTTCTTGGCCATATCTTTGTGAAACTAGTTTGTCTTTATTTCTAAAAATATTTTCAGATTCATCAACTTTATGTTTGAAAATCTATATAGATAGTATCAATTCTACTATACATGATTAAATATCATTTTTCAGTTTGAACAAGATTACAATAGATCAAAAAATTCAAAACAGTTTTAGATTTATGATTTAGAAACTACAACCATGTAAATCTCCTTAAGTCATCAACAATCATAAACACAAAACTTTTTCCATCAATACTTGAAGTAGATATCAGTGTAAATAAATCAAGATGCAAAAATTTTAAAGGTCTTACGGTACACACATCCTTGATAGGGGTGAAAGACTTATTTTGTGGTTTACATTTCAAACATGATTCCCAAAAGTATGTGTTGTCCATATTTAGATATGGAATCTGCAATACTTTCTAATTATTGGATATCTTGTACATAAATATGAAGTTGGAATTGATGAGTCTCCTATGGAAAAGATATTATCTTATTAAACCAAAAATAAACATTTAACTTTCTTTTTAGTTTATTCTGCATATTTAATATAACTAATGTCGCTCTTTTGATTTTCTTAAAATTGGAAAGATCCATCTTTATAATTTACAGAATTATCATATTGAAATTTTTCATTTATTCCATCATCACATAATTGAGAGATATTAATTAGATTATGTCTCAAACCCTTAACATATAAAACTATTGATATGATAATAGAATATGAAATTCCAACCTCACCAAATCCTTTTACTATACCTTTTGAATTGGGACCAAATGTAATACTACCTCCTTGTTTTTTGAATGATAAAAATTTTGTAGCATCTCCTATCGTATTATGGGAACACTCACTATCCATATACCAGGTTTCCTTTCTTAAACATTGAAGGCATATACACTACAAAGATAGATTTAAGAGAATTTTGGTACCCATGAAAACTTAGGTCCAATTGGGTTAGAGAAATATTTCTTAGGAACCCAAATCGATTTCAAAAAATTATTAACCGGTAATTTAGAGTATAAGGATTTAGAAATAAAGACTTTTGGGTGTCTAATAAATTATGGAAATCACACTAAACATTCACTTGCATTGTGTCCTTTCATTCCATAATTAAAACGAGTGACTATTGAAACACTTTCTTCAGAATCTTTTTCAAAAATGACATAAAATTTTTAAGCAATTTATTATCATAACCAAGGCTAGTCTTAGTTTTATTTAATTTATTTATTCTTATCATTTTAGCATAGTTTCTCCATCCTTTAACAAATATGGACACTTCTGACTTTATGTATTCAATTTCATTTTTCATTTTATCATTTTCATTAAGAATAGAATTATATTTTATTTCTTAAACCTCAAATATTTTAGAAATATAATCCTTATGTTTAAGATTTTCCTTTTGAATATTTACATATATGCACATATCATATCAATAAAATAAGAATCAGATTATGATAGTTTTTCATTCTCCTCAAGAGTAAACTTTTTTTCCTCAATATGTTTTTTACAATTACTTCTAAGTTCTTGGTATATATATGAAATTTTGTAAATTTCATTGTGTGACATTTCTATTTCTTTAAATAATTAATCCATCAAATGTTCATCAAAATTGGAATTGTGATATTCCTTTTCTGAATCAGTTAGCTGATTAAAAGACAACATTAAGCATAGTTTTTATAATTCTTTTTCGAAATCGGATTCTTCACCATAATCTCTATCTTTGGTGTAGCTTCAGCTAGCCAAATGTGATCGCTTATCTTTTTTACTCATCTTCTTGTTATTTCCTTTCATATTTGGAATTCAAGTTTAATGTTCCCATTGATTCTGTCACGACCCGTCCCAGTGGGGCCCGTGCCGCGACTCCCCAAGCCCACCTTCAATAGGTCAGGGGTTGGTGACTAGCACCAAGTAGACATATCACTAACATGGGAGACATTGCTTATGTACCTGTATGCACACACAAATCTCCATACCCACAAAATGCTGAAATGTAAAAAAATCACTAAGTAAACAATAAATGCATACCATTATATCCCACAATCAGAGTACGATGAAAAGTAAAGTAAACAAGGCCATAATACAAGCCCACCAAAAAGAGTATGTAACCACAAGTCCAACCTATAAGAAAAAGGTACTGGGACTGCTGTCTGAAAGAAGTAGGAACACACCTCAGTCTTTTTGGTCTCACAAAACATTGTATGGTCCTGGTATGCCTAGGACTCCATCAAAGGGTCAATTGTTTGTACAAGACATGACACGTGCGGGCAATGTTCGTGCAGGGGTGAGTATAACAATACTTAGTAGGACACCCCAAAACCATAAAGCAGTTCAAAAAAAAAAGTACAATCATCTCTATGTAGGTATTTGTCTATAGAACATATAATAAGAATATCTAGATATATTTAACCAAGACACACTGTCTAGAGTTAAGTCACAACCATTGCATACCAACCCTAGGAATTCATCTTGAAGATTCCACAAAGCACTCATCCAGGAGAACACACTCCTAAGTCTAATAGCACCGATGACATCTATCTGAGAGATAATGCTCTTCTGGTCTCACCATGAGAGAGATAATATGATAGATCTGAAGAGATAAATATGAAACAATATATAATGATCACAGTCAAGGCCATGGGGTGATACCAATAACTCAATCAAGATTAACCTGCCAAGTAGAGGATCGACGCCTGCATAGTGTTGGTCACATCGATACCAAGAACTCCACCTAGGGCATGAAGAATGAATATAAGATCCTACTTTGGGTCTCTCGGGGGATTCCAACAACTCTATCCAGGATGTCCTGTTGAAGGGGTCAAAGTCCTATGAGAAGGAAATGATTCATACCTACCTTTAGGGAACCCTAACGAAACTTGTCCAAGATATGGAAGAAAAGAGAATCAAGCCATATAGAAAGGGGTACACAACATGTAGTAGGGTCACATGTCGTGTCCCTTGACCCTAAGTACTACCTATGTACAACAACCCGTGTCATTCCAAATTGTGTCGTGTAGAAGATGGGTACATAGCGTGTAGTAAGAGTTACATGTCGTGTCCTTCCATCCAGGGTCCGCCCGTGTACTTATGTACTAGTACATGACGTCAACCCATGTATCTTCGCTCGTGTACCAGTACACAGGGTAGCCCATGTAACCCATTCAGGCCATGTCGTGTGGGGGAGTACACACCGTGTAGGCAACCTATGTACTCCACCCCATGTTCGTGTACTTCCTATGTACATGTCGAGCTGTCCACAATGAACACACATTGTGTAGTCGAGATTACACATCATGTGTATTGGGTTTTCCAGAAACCTTTCTTCTTCCTCTGCATGCCTCAGTCAATCTTACGCATCTCCTTTTGTTGGTCTGTGCACCTAGAAACTTTAGATCTAAGGTTTTTCACCACCCTAACACCAAATCGATGGGTTTTGAGCCTTTAATTGGCTCAGAAATCCGATTCAATCCATCCCGACACAACTCACCCGAAGAACAGGTTCTTCCAAATCGCTTCGATTCGTCTGCCGTTGTCTTCATCGCACCTCCTTTGAGTCATCATGTTGTTGGATCTCTAATTTCGGATCTTTGCACTAAGAATTGAAGGTGAAATGATCAATTGTTCAAAATTAGGGGAAGAATGAAGAACACATGTCAAGAATTCAGGAAATCGAGGGAGAAAAATCACAAGGAACTATCCCAAGGAATGAACCTCGGTCGTTGCTCGTTCCGACCTCAATCCATTCCCATAAGAATGATGAACAAATCAAAAGAAAATATCTATAACCAAATCCCGATAAAATCCGAAAATATCATCCCATCCCATAAGTATAAATGATCCGTGGGGTAATCTATTCATGGATTAGTTAACGTTCATCATTGGATTTCAAGAACAGGAAAGAAGAATTAAAATAACACATCCTACCTAGATTTTGGATCGCTCACTGACGAAGATCGGTTGTTGCATCATTGTCATTAGTGTGATCTACCAAGAACAACGTTCGTTGATCTCTGATCTGAAGTTCTATCATCACCTATCAAGAGGATTCTCCAAATTTCTCTCTTGAGGGCCTCTAGAGGATTCCAGGGTTATGAGCCTAACCCTGGATTTCTGCCAAACAGTTTATTTAAAATAAAATTTTCATTGCATCGATGAAATAAAAATAAAATATTTTTTTTCAATTTATTTTATTCATTTAAAACGCTCGTGATGAATTTCCACAATCGACCTGTGATGACCAATGTTAGGTCACTTCTAGGGTAAAGTTGTTGTTCTGAATGCAACAGTGTCCTCAAATTTTTGATTCGGGAACCTGTAGTGTCCCACCCTAAGTACCACTGAACCGGGACCTGAGACGCTACAAAGTGGTATCAGAACATGTATTTTTTTCCTTTGTCTTACTATTTAGGTTTGACAGGAGACTAAGACATAGGAATTTGGAATTTACCCTATTCTTGGACATAGCTAACCCATGTATAGGGGAACCCCAAATTTTCTGGGTTGGGGATTTCAGTTATTAGTTATACCATTTATTATTGATACTACTTAACCATTGGGTGATGCACTTGTTTTATGTTATTACTGGTATTGGTGTTATTGAGATTATGATTTTGACTATTACAACCTTATGACATGAGGGAATTTCATTTACATGCATCATGTTAGGCACCATAGGGATTAAAATGACATGCATATTGCCATGCCATATCTACTTTTAGCATGCATCTGGCTGTTTTCATGTGAGTGTTGTTATATTTAGTTGTAATATCTTGTATTACTTGTTTTTTATAAATATAAATTGTGTATGTGTCTTATTGATCTATCTAAAACCTCATCTCTTTCTATCTAGACCCGACTCTTGGAGCGGGCTATCTGTTGTGTAATACTCAAAGGCAGGTCATGTACCTACCCTCTTTATTTGCTTCCCTAACCTTCTATGTCATGTTTAGGGAGGCCTTACACCTACCATTTTCTTACTACTCCTTTACTTTTTTACCTCATCTTCCATAGAATCTCTTCTAAGGTGTGAGTTTGGAAATTGTAGAAAAATGCTGCCACGATGTCTTCATGTCATTCATTAAAAGAGTAGAGATGAGAACATCCCAGAGTGGTGGGTCTAGAACCACATGTAGTACCTCCTATAGTTGCACCTGTAGTGTATCCTGTAGTGCCTCCTATGAAACCTCTTTCTGATCTTCCATTGGGAGTTGATGCCCAATTCAGGGATAATCTTCTTAGGTTTATACAGTCAGTTCAGAGTGTTTTCTGGCCTGCCCTAACTATGGTAGAGTTTATGCATAACTTTCTACAGAAGCATCCTCCCACTTTCTTGGGGGATGGTGGTCCCAATGTTGCAAAGTCACAGATAGAAGTTATGAAATACATCTTTAACCGTATTGAGATGATTACAGATTGGAGGGTAAAACTTGTTGTCTTTATGCTTTGTGACTCCGCCAAGCATTGGTGGGATGTCATTTCTTAAGAAGAACAACCCCGAGACATGGTTTGGATAGACTTTTAGACAGATTTCTATGATCACTTCTTTTCACAGACTTTGAGACTAGTTCATGCTAGAGAGTTCTTACATCTTCAGCAGGGCTTTATGATAGTGTTAGAGTATTCTACTCACTTCATTGATCTCCAATTTTTTGCTCCATTTATGACCGGTGACACACATATGACTACATGTAACTTTGAGGATGTAATTGGATATGTTATCCACTAAAAAGTGAATTTATTTCATTTGTTTACCATTATAGAGATCATGAATCTGTCCCTAATGACGGAATGAAATCTCAGAGAAGTTGATCCTGTGATCCAAGGCAGTTCAGTTCTGAGGCAGGGTAATGGGTCTTTAGACAGTAAAAAGCATTGTTTCAAGGGTGCACGTGGGGGGAATGCCATTCAAATGAAATGTACTAACAGAACTATCATATGTCATCAGTACATAAGGTTCTTCCATAAGAAGTCCCAGTGCATGAGGAACCTGGTGGAGTGCCGATCTTGTGGAAAGATGAGTCACCTTCAGCCTTTCTGTTGTTATTTTCCTTCATAATCCAGTGGCAGGGGATTTGTGTTGGCAACTCTATCAGGTATGGGGTCTAAGAATACATGTTAGGCTGAGATTTCATTTTCCACCAGCCAATCAGGCCAAGATAGTGGAGGCCATGTCCAAGGAAATCAAGCTCCAGAACACCAACATCAGTAGAGTGGACCTGCTCAAGCTAGTCAGGCAGCATCTTAGGCCCGAGGTTGAGGCCATATGTATGAATTGCATCCAAATATAGTGGATCAAAGTCTATGGACCTCTACAGTCATAGGTACTATCCTTGTAGCCTCTACTTTAGTTTCTGCACTTTTTGATACTAGTGATTCACACTCTTTCATGTCTGTTGCGACTGTTGAGAGTTTAGGTCTTACCATCAATTAATTATGTGATTTTATGTCTCTTGACACTTCTTTAGGGGTCAGAAAAGAGGGAATACGCTAGTTCCAGGTGTGCCCCCTTGAGATAGGCAGGTACTGTTTCTTCTGAAATTTCTTCATCCTCGAGATGACCAACTTTTATGTAATTCTCAGTATGGAATAACTCATTCTCTATCATGCCCAAGTGGATTGCTACAATTTTTGAGTTTACTTCACATAACCTGAGGGAATAACGTATATACACAAGGTAGAATGTGATATCTAGGTAGATTGAGATGGGCCTAAGCATTATGGGCTAGGCAGAGTGATAGCTCAGCTAGCAAGTCTCTTTATGAGTGATCAATGAATACAGTTAGTGGAATTACCTCCTATTGTAGATTGTTTCAGGGATGTATTACTTGAATATTTCTATCGATTACCTCATGTGAGTGAAGTTGATCTCACCATCGAGATAGTGCCCGGTGTGACACTAGTGTCCATTCCTCCTTATAGGATGGAACCTGTAGAGCTACATGAACTCAAGAAGCAGCTTGAGGATCTTGAGGAAAATGGTTTTATCTGACCTAGCACATCATTGTGGGGTTCACTATTCCTTTTCACTAAGAAGGAGGATGATATCCTCAGATTGTGTACAGATTACCATCGACTCAACCAACTTACGGTAAAGAATCGATATATGTTTCCTCATATAGACGACCTATTTGACCAGCTCCAAGGAGAAACTATTTTCTCTAAGATCAAACTGAGGTTGGGATATCATCAGGTGTGTGAGCAAACATCAGATATAAAATGTACAACTTTCCAAAATATGTATGGCTTGTATGAGTTTTTTGGTTATTCCGTTCAGTCTAATGAACATGCCAAAAGTTTTCATGGATCTGATGAATCAAGTTTCCACTTTTACCTTTATTCCTTTGTGATAGTCACCATATATGAAATCTTGGTGTATTCTAACTCCATACATGACCATGAAACCCATCTTGAGATCATGCTGAGTACACTGAGATAGCACAAGCTATACGTGAATCTTAGTAAATTCCACTTTTGGATCAATAAGGTTCACTTATTGGGTTATATCATATCTGAGGTAGGCGTATCAGTTGACCCATAAAAAGTGTGTGTACTGGTTTCCTGGTAATAACCCAAGAATGTGTTTAACATACATAGTTTCTTGGGGATTGCTGGATATTACAGGCATTTCATCCAATATTTCTCCCTCTTAGAAAAACCTCTTATGAATCCGACTAAGAAGTTTGTCCATTTCATCTGGTTAGAAGTTTGTGAGAAAAATTTTCAGGATTTTAAGTGAAGAATCATGACAGATTCGATCCTAATTCTTCCTGATCCAGGAAGAAGTTATACTATTTACTGTGATGCTTCAGGATTTGGACTCGTTGTAGTTTTGATACAGGGTGAACAAGTCATGGATTATGGATCCCACCAGCTAAGGCCTCATGAGCGGAACTATCCTACGCACAACCTCGAATTATCAGTTTTGGTTCATGATCTGCACTATTGGAGACACTACTTGTTGGGTGAGAGGTTCTTTGTTTACAAAGATCATAAAAGCTTGAAATATATCTCCACACAACAAGACATAAATTTGAGGCAGCGTAGGTGGGTTGAATACTTGTAGTCAATTGAATTTTAACTTGCTTATACCCCTGGTAAGGGTAATGTCATGGATGATGCTTTGAGATGAAAAACGCAGACACAAGCCGTCCAGGAAGCCATCAGTGAGTGGAAGATGATGGATTTGTTTTTTGAGATTCATCTAGAGGTTTAGGAGCAGTGCATACAACTAGTTCTAGCAGCTCTTGCAGCGATGTACTATATTCTAGAGTGAGTACGCATGAGACAATTATCTGATCTGAAGGGGCTCATTTTGAGGGAAAGCATCACAGGAGAGAACCCACCTCCTGGTTGGGTTTTTAGTAGCAGTGAAACTCTTCTCTACCGTGGCCATGTATGGGTCCCTTCTAATATTCAAGAAGAGCTGATGAGGGAATCTCATGCCTCTGTTTGGGTAGTTTATCTTTGAAATACCAATATTTATAGAGATATGCATCATTAGTACTGGTGGAATGATATGAAGAAGAAAATAACTAGTTTCATTACTCGGTGTTCCACCTATCAGTAGGTGAAGGTAGAGCACCATCGACCTTTTGGACTCCTATATCCTCTATCCATTCCCGAGTGGAAATGGAATGGCGTCAGCATGGATTTCATTATAGGCTTTCCAAGATCTCCTTGACGTAGTGATACAATGTGGGTGATCGTCGATAGGTTGACCAAATTCATGCACTTCCTACCTATCCGGGAGACCCTATCCATTGATGAGTTAAAGAGGATTTATATTCAGAAGATAGTTCGACTTCATGGTGTTCCCCATTATATCATGTGATATTGAGGCACCCATTTCACATTGTGATTCTAAAAAGGGTTACAAAAGGTACTGGGTTCACAGGTTCTTTTTAGTACTACATATCACCCCCAGACTAACGGGCAGTCCGAGCATACCATATAGGTGTTAGAGGATATGCTGCAAGCTTGTATCCTTGATTTTGGAGATTCTTGGGAGAAACATATACCTCTAGTTGAGTTTTTCTATAATAACAGCTTCCAGGTAACAATTCTAATGGATCCATTTGAGGCCCTCTATGGTAGACCGTTTTGTTCACCTATATGTTGGTTCGAAGCAGGCGATGAAACTCTTCTGAGTCCTCATCTCGTTTAAGAGAATTTTGAGCATGTCCAGCTGATTTAGAATCATATTACTATAGATCAGTCCAGATAGAATCCTTATACCGATTTTCATCATAGACCCTGGGAGTTTGAGGTGGGACATCAGGTCTTTCTACGTGTTTTTCCGAGGTTGGGTCATAGGCGAATTAAGAGATAAGGGAAGTTATTACCGAGATATATCAACCTATGTGAGATAGTGGTGAGAGTTGGTCTGAGAGACTATCGGGTTTTGTTACCTTAGAGGTACCGTTCCATGCAAAATGTCTTCCATGTATCTAAGCTTTGACAGTATCATCTAGACATGTCTCATTTGTTTAGCACTGACGACATTGATCCTGAGGTGGATGCATCCTTCAGGGAGCGTCTGATTCCTATTGTTGATCGTAGCATGAAGGTTCTATGAGGTAGGTTTGTTCCACTGGTCCGGGTGCTATGGCATCATAGATGTGTTTAGGATGAGATCTGGGAGAGATAGAGGCTGATGTGCATACACAGTGGTCAGAACTATTCTCAGATGACATTCCACTACCCACAGAAGTGCAACTCGTGGATGAGTTTTCTTAAGAAGGGGAGGTTATAATGTTCTAACTTTAACCAAGGTATAGACCATTTAATTTTTAGTCCAATTCCTTAAAGAGACCTAGGGTACACTCCTGTGCAGTTTGTTACAGGTCCCGAGTAGTAAATAAATTTTTTAATGGTCGCGTGGGATTTATGCAAAATAATACACCATGCCCTGACACAATGTTTGGGTTAAAAATTAATTAAAATGATTAAAAGAAATAAAATAAAATTAAGAGAATCAAAATAAATGAAAAAGGGATAAAAATAAATAATAAAATAAAAAGCATTTATAATAAAAGTAAAAATAATTAAAAATGGGCTTAACCCATTTTTATTATTATTTTTTATAATTTCTTTTTGCCTTCCCTTTTATTTTATTTTTATTTTATTTTATCTTCCATTTTTTATTTCCTTTTCTTATTACCTCCTATATTTATTTCCTTTCATTTATTTCTTTTTTTCTTTCTTTTTCCTCTTCTCTCCCTCTTCTCATGTGCGTCGCACCCCCTGTCTAGGTGGTGTGCCACCCCCCGTCTCTGCTTCGGAAGTCTTCTGCACCTCCGATTCTTCTCCATTTTCAATGTTGTAAAAAGCATTGGGAACCTCTCAGTAAGGCTTATCATCCACACCAATTAATGTTGGGTTTCCTCTTCTTTTCATTGCACAATCTTCCATGGAAGTTTTTTACCCGAAATTGGGGTTTTTATTAAATCCTTTGATTTCTTCCATTTTAGGTCAAATAAAAGGTTGTCATAGGATGTGGGGTATACTAAAAATACAAGGTTGGGTGCCTATGTTATTTCCCATAATTTTTTTTCTTTATTCAATTCGCACCATTGTGCCTCTCGTCGGTGCCTACCGACGAATCCCAAATAATGCGCATTAATTTAATTAAACAATTTTCTCTTGATATTTTTGACCCTTTTTTAAGGAGAACCTGTCACGAACCGAATTTGGTCTCCATAAAACCGGCACCAAACCTGGACCATGGCAAGGCCCGAAGGGCGTTCCCTATCCCCACAGGCTGTTACAAGTGTCTGTGTATCATTTATCTTGGTTTGGGAATGATTTACCTGAATATGTATACATAAACCATCAAAAATATTTGATAAAATGAATCTGAAAAATTCATACCAGCATGGTTTATACAAAAATATAGAACTGAATAAATAATTTAAAATGAAGTACAAAAGGTCCAAATACACAATGAAACATCAACAAAACATCCCCATGGACTCCACATGACAAGGGGTCATCACCCCCAAGTTGTCTCCATAACTCCGTCCCAAGGATGGGGACTAACACCCTGAACCGCCATCACACTTAGCCTTTCCTTTATCTGAGTCAAACATAACCAAGTCTACTTACACCCAAGGGGTGTAAGTAGGGTGTGAGACTAATCCCAATAGTATACCACCCAAAGATTCCAAATAGAATGCAATACAATGTGAAAAAGAAAACAGTTTTAATACGCAAATAAAAGCAGTGATAAAATCTAAGAAATGCAACTTTCAATTGAAAACAGTTTTCAAGCTAAAATTTTCAGAATGTTCAAAAATTTAAATAGACATGTGAGATACTATAAAGTACTGCCAAAAAAACCCCAATACAAGTGTAAATACCACAAATCTAATGAGCACCAAAATCGGGAACACCCCTAGGCAACTAGATAGTCTCGGGCCCTATGTACCTCGTACCTCGGTGTAAAGTATCCAAATCACAATCCTTTCCCGTGCATGAGACACTAGTAGGGAATATACCCATAACCTAGTGGTACCCAAATATCATCCACATAGTTTAGTCAGAGTTGTCTTTATCTATTTTCTCAGTGAAACAGGGACACAACTCATCCGGTCCACTAGCCGTACTAGTACATATCCGCCCACCTAAGTACCCAGGATTCCCATTATGTGCTCAAACAATTTCAACAAAAAACACACATACTTTTGCATATAAAATATCACTACTGGTAAGAAACAAATAATACAGTAGCAACACACATTTTATACCATTTAAAACACACAATAAAATATTTTGATTTTCAATAAAACAACCTCTCAAAATATCACATTGTTTTGCACCCAAAGCTCTTTAAAATATCCACTTTGCACACTATGTGAACACTTTTCAGTCATAAAAACAAAATTTCAGTTCAATAACCTTTAATTAAACCAAAAATTTAGTTATGGGGTAGCCCAATGTGAACCAATAAGTTATATCTTTTAAAAACCACCATTTTCACACAAACATGGCACTTAAAGCCCATTTGCTTCCCAAGAACCATTTAAACAAAATTTCGCAGCAACAACCAAAAAGAATAAAAATTAAAAACATTATTTTCAGTCCTAATACAGTTCAATAAAACCAACTAAGTAATTATAGGTCATCCCAAGATGAACCAATAAAATATTTGTATGGAAAACCCCCAATTTCACCAAAAATTGGAACTTAAAATTCATTTGCATTAAAATGCAACTAAAACCAATTTTTACGGAAACATTCAAATGAAATAAAAATTAAAATACCATTAACACATAAAGATAATTCACAAAAATTGCATGCATAATGGAATCACCTACCAAAGTAACAAAAACCCTTGAATCTCCGTGCGAAAATCAAATCGCACCCCGGCCGCACCAAGAGAGACCTAGATCAAACCTAAAACCACAAGAATTGGCCAAGAAATCCCAAAGTTAAACCCTAGGTTCGAAAACCTAGTTTCTGGACATTAGTAAACTCAATGATAAGTGAAGAAACCCTAAGAACAATGAAAGAAAACCTAAGTAAATTGAAAGAGGAAAGAAAAGGACTCATTTACTCGAAGTATCTTGAAGTAATCACTCCAAAACACCAGTAGCTAAAATTTAAAACAGAAAAAATTCAGGGTCCATTCGAAAAAGATATATTAGGTCATTTAGGAACTATAATGGAGGAAAAATATTGAGAATTGAGAGATTTATGAAAGAAATACTTTACCTATTCAAATCTGAACGATTTGAGGAAGCCTATGAAGTTCAGCACCAAATCGCGATTAACGAGCTCCAAAGAGGGTGGTAAGGCAATGGGAGCATGCCTGGGCATCTTAGGGTCGAAAGGGAGGTAGAATCACCGAAAAATTCATTAAAATGAATAAGATATTAAAAAATTAAAAAAAACAATTTAAAACTGGAAAATGGGCTTTCGGGTTGGCCCAATTCTTAAATAGAAACCCAAATACCCCATTGCTATGGATTCCTAAGGGGTCCAACTTTAATTTTTGTTGTAAAAAGGTCAGTGGAGGATATTTTGGAAGTGGAATGGGTGAAAAATATTTAAAAATTAAATAGTTATAAAATAATCAAAATCGGGTTTTAAATCTGGAAATGGGCTCTCGATTTGACCCAAATCATGAAAACTCACCCTTTCCTCCAGAAATGAATGGGAAACCCCTAAAACAAAGCAAGGATGTAAATTAAATGAAAAATACATTTAAAATATGTCATGTATGTAATAATTATCCCCACCATGAAGGACTTTCCGCCCCAGAAAGTCAACATGAAGCTTAGTTGGAAAACAAGAATGGGTACTCTTCCTCGACCCATGACTTTCGCTCCCATGTCTCATGTGTATCATTCCCATGCTTCCATAGAACCCGGAAAAATGGAATAGAATTCCATAAAAGTATATTCTCTTAGGAGTCCACTATTTTCATCGGCCTCTCAACAATAGACAAGTCAGGATCTATCTCCAGTTCTTCCCAACTCAACACATGGGACGAACCCGGGTTGTATTTCTTCAACTGAGAGACGTGGAAGACATCATGGATGGACGTCAAATAAGAAGGTAAGTAAAACCTGTATTCCACCTTTCCAATATGCTCGGTGACCTCAAAGGGCCCGACATACCGCTACATCAGCTTACCTTGCTTCCCCAATCGACGATGACCCAAACGAAGGGCCACTTTAAAGAATACCCTGTCACCCACAGAAAACTCTAAGTCTCGATGCCTCTGGTCCACATAAATTTTATGAAGACTCTAAGCTATCAATAAGAGCTTCCTAATCAACTTGACCTTCTCAAAAGTCTCCTGCACAAGGCTCTACCCCAACAGTGAAGTCTCTCCTACCTCAGCCCAACATAGGGGGGACCAACATGGCCGACTATAGAGCACCTCAAAAGGGGACATTCGAATCGAGGATTGGTAACTATTATTATAAGAAAACTCAACCAATACCAAATGGATATCCCAAGAAACTCCAAAGTCCAGGACACATGCACAAAGCATGTCATCCAAAATCCGATTCGCCCGCTCTGTCTGACCATTCGTCTGAGGGTGGTATGTCGTGCTCATCTTAATCTGAGACCCCAAGGACTTCTGAAGGCCTTCCCAAAATCGAGAAGTGAAGTGGGGGTCTCTATCTGAGACAAAAACTGATGGTACACCATGGAGTCTTACCACTTCCTAAAGATACAAATGGCCCAACTCATCTACTTTAGTTGTATCTTTTATCGGAATGAAGTGGGCTGATTTGGTCAGATGATCAATCACCAAGAAAATGGAATTCTTACCCCGAGGTGTATGAGGTAAGCCAACAATGAAGTCCATGGAAACCTCATCCCACTTCCAGGTAGGGATGGGTAGTGGTTGGAGCAAACCGGAAGGCCTTTGGTGCTCTGCTTTCACCTGCTAGCATGTGTAGCATCTCGAAACAAAGTCTGCTATGTCCCATCTCATAACAGGCCACCAAAACTGCCAACGGACATCATAATACATCTTAGTGGCACTCGGATGGACAGCCCACTAAGACTGGTGGCTATACTACATCACCACATTCCGCAGAGATAACAGCACTACTGAACGGCCCTTGAAGCACAAGATTCCCTCAGGAGACGACGACCAATCAGAGGATGTCTCACCACCATGAAGAAACTTCTTCAACCACTGAAAAAGATCATCATTGGGTTGTTCCCACTGAATCAACTCCAACAAAGAAGGATTCAACTGGACGCTCGCCAAGAATTCCCCTCCACTGTGTTCACTGGTCTCTACATGCATCTGAGAAAAGAGCCCCATCAATGTCCACTCATAACTGGACTTCCTCAAAGCCTGCACTGGAACCCTTCTGCTCAAGGCATCAGCCACTACATTACCCTTTCCTGGGGTATAGACAATGTCATAGTCAAACCCCTGCAAGTACTCGATCCAGCGACGCTGCCTCAAGTTGAGGTCCTTCTGCGAGAAGATATAAGCCAAGCTTTTGTGATCAGAGTAGACCACAAACTTCTCCCCAAAGAGGTAGTGATGCCATGTCTTCAAAGCATGCATCACCACTGCCAACTCCAAGTCATGGGTCGGGTAGTTCTTTTCGTGTGGTCGAAGTTGGTGAGAGCCATACACGACCACTTGATCATCCTGCATAAGCACGTACCCAAGACCCATACCTGAAGCATCACAATAAACCACATAACCCTTCCCAGCCTTAGGCAAAATCAGCACAGGGGCGGTAGTCAACCATCTATTCAGCTCCTCGAATGATTCCTGACATTCTGGACCCCATACAAACTTCACCCCTTTCTGGGTGAGCACAGTCATCGGTGATGCAATCCGAGAGAAATCCCGAACGAATCGCCTGTAATAACCAGCCAGACCAAGGAAACTCCTGATCTCGAACACATTCTTTGGATGCTCCCATGACATGACCACACTAATCTTATCGGGGTCCACTGAAACCCCCTACTCAGAGATCAGATGCCCCAGAAATCTCACTTCCCTGATCCAAAAAGTGCACTTTGACAACTTTGCATAGAGGCAATGATCTCGTAATGTACCCAAAATGATCCTCAAGTGATGTTCATGTTCCTTCTCAGAGCTAGAGTATACCAGAATGTCATCCACGAACACCAAAACAAAGGAATCGAGATACTGATGAAACACCATGTTCATGAGTTCCATAAAGACCGCTGGAGCATTGGTCAATCCAAAGGGCATGACCAAATACTCAAAGTGGCCGTACCTTCTTCAAAAGGCTGTCTTTGGGATATATGACTCTTTCACCTGAAGTTGATGATACCCCGAATGCAGCTATATCATTGAGAACCACTTTTCCCCCTTCAACTGATAAAACAAATCATCTATTCTGGGCAAAGGGTATTTATTCTTAATTGTTACCTTATTCAGCTTCTGGTAGTCAATGAACAACCGGAGGGATCCATCAGCCTTTTTCACGAACAACACAGGAGCGGCCCAAGGAGAGATGCTCGGGAAAATGAATACTTTGGATTCTAAGTTTTCCAGCTGTATCTTTAATTCCCTCAGCTCAGTGGGGGCCATGAGATAAGAGGGAAGAGATATCAGCTGTGTTCCCGGCGCCAGATCAATCGAAAACTCTACATCCCGCTCTGGGGGAAAAACTGAAAAATCATCCGGGAATACCTCCGAAAACTCATTCACTACATGAGGTAGTTCACCTTCAGGGGAAATACCATCCTCTAGCATGAACGAAGATAACTGGAAGATAACACTTCCCAACTCTGGGAGTGGAGGCCCTGTGCGACCTGACCTAGGATCCCATTCTCCATGAAAAACCTGACGACTCCCATCAGGTGATGTGAAACTCACATGTTGTCTGTAGTAATCGAGGTGTGCCTGAAAGTGAACTAGAAAATCCATGCCAAGTATTATGTCAAACAGTTCCATATCTAGAACCAGGAGGTCCCAATCCATCTCAAGCCCTGACACGGAAAGCGCACACGAGGGGAACCTAAGGCCTTGCTCCTTCTTCTTTCCCAACGGTGTCACCAACTCCATCGCAAAAGTCATCAACTCAGTTGGAAAACTCAGAATGTCCACAAAATGGGCAGAAATGAATAAAATAGAGGAACCAGTATCAAAAAGAGTAGTAGCTATAGAAGATGCGATCATAACTGTACCTTGAACTGTCGACGGTCCCGCCTCTGATCCTGTGGGTGCCTGATCCACTACATGGAGATGTCCAGTATCTTCTTGAGGACGACCGGTAGTCTGTGGATATACCCTAAACTGGATCTACCCAGAAGATGATCCATCCCTTCCACCACGACTTCCAAATCGATATCCCCCAGTTCTCAATGGCTCGGACTGTGCTGGCACTCATCTTGAGGCCACTGACCCTGCCCCACTTGGGAGTGGACGTGACACACCGCAGAAGCGCTGCAAATGTCCCATACCTCCACACTGGTAACAAGGATTCAGAGGAAGTGGAAATTCTCATCAGATATTCCCAGGCTTCCCACATTAGTGGCACATGACCGATCTCACATCAGAAGCTGCAGAAGAAAACTGCCTGGAAGAGTGGCCTGAACTACCCCCTCCTTTCTTCACATGATCCTCCCGCTTCCTTTTCTTCTTTGACGAGTTGCCACTACCCACTGCTGATACTGAACCATAGAAACCTGCCCTGCCTTTCCTATCAATCTCCACCGTGCACGCCCGATCAACGACCTCAGCATAGGTCCTCAGCTTAAATAAGAACACCTGGGAGTATATCTCTGGTCGCAAGCCTTTCTCAAACCTCTGGGCCTTCGCCTGCTCATTAGAGACAATTTCTAGAGCATACTGAACCAACTTAGCAAAATAGTTGGAATACTCCATCACAGATAGATTCCCCTGAATAAGTTCCATGAACTCTCTAGACCTAGCATAAGCCAATACATCAGGGCAGTACTATTCATTGAAGACATCCTTGAAATCTCCCCAACGCATCTGCTCATTCTTCCCAGCCTGAAGCACTGACTCCCACCACTTACGGCTGGGAACCTCCAACAGAAAGGAGGAACACTTCACCCTGAGCTCCTTGGGTGTTTTCAGGAACTCAAACATACGCTCGATCTTCTCGATCCATTCTTCTGCTTCCTGGGGTTCTGAGCTACCTCGAAAGGTAGGAGGCTTGTTTTTCAGAAACTCTTATGCTTTATCTTTTCTAGGACCCGTCTCTTCTTCTCTAATAGGAATAGGAGTAGGAGATGGTCCCTGTCCTAAAGCTTGGATAGACCCAACCACAGCCTCCACGAGCCTCTGATCAACCGGTGTGGGAGAACTCTCCCCAGCTTCCTCCTGTGGGCGCGTCATAGCTTTCCGGGGAGGCATGTTGCTACAAAATGCAACAGTCACAAAACAATATTCAATACCAAAATTCTGAAAATTGTAATCAAATACATCAAATATAAATAAACTAAACACATTCTAGTAATAAAAGAAAAAACTACTCCACATCCACCTGATGTCCACATGTGGTCTACAGCCTACACGTCTCACCTGGAAGTGAAGTCAATCCATAAATTACAAAATCCCCTGGTAACTCAAGGTCTGCCATGAGAGGTGCGGGCCATACACCCTACTCAAAACCAAAACCCTGAGCCCTGACAGTCCAAGATCCTATCTATCCCGACTCATCCCAAAATAGCAATATAACCCAAAAACTTTAACCTCCTTTGATACCATTTTGTCACGAACTGAATTTGGTCTCCATCAAACTGGCACCAAACCTGGTCCATGGAAAGGCCCGAATGGTGTTCCCTATCCCCACAGGCTGGTACAAGTTTCTGGGTATCATTTATCTTGGTTTGGGAACGATTTACCCGAATATGTATGCTTAAAACATCAAAAATATTTGATAAAATGAATCTGAAAAATTCATACCAGCATGGTTTATAAAAAAATCCAGAACTGAATAAATAAGTTAAAATGAAGTATAAAAGGTCCAAAGACACAATGAAACATCAACAAAACATCCCCATGGACTCCACATGATAAGGGGTTATCACCCCCAAGCCGTCTCCACAACTCCGTCCCAAGGATGGAGACTAACACCCTGAACCACCATCACCCTTAGCCTTTCCTTTACCTAAGTCAAACATAACCAAGTATACTTACACCCAAGGGGTGTAAGTAGGGTGTGATCCTAATACAAATAGGATACCACTAAAATATTCCAAATATAATGCAATACAATGTGAAAAAGCAAGCAGTTTTAATATGCAAAGAAAAGCAGTGATAAAATCTAAGAAATGCAACTTTCAATTGAAAACAGTTTTCAAGCTAAAATTTTCAGAATGTTAAAACATTTAAATAGAAATGTGAGCTACTATAAAGTAATACCAAAAACACCCCAATAAAATGGTAAATACCACAAATCCAATGAGCACCAAAACTGGGAACACCCCTAGGCAACTAGATAGTCTCGGGCCCTATGTACCTCGTACCTCGGAGTAAAGTATCCAAGTCACAATCCTTTCCTATGAACGAGCCACTAGTAGGGAACATACCCATAACCTAGTGGTCCCCAAATATCATCCACATAGTTTAGTTAGAGTTGTCATTATCCATTTTCTCAGTGAAACAAGGACACAACCCATCTGGTCCACTAGCCGTACTAGTACATATCCGCCCACCTAAGTACCTGGGATTCCCATTTTGTGCTCAAACAATTTCAGAAAACAACACAAATACTTTTTCATATAAAATATCACTACTGGTCACAAACAAATAGTTAGTATCTACACACATTTTATACCATTTAAAACACACAATAAAATATTTTGATTTTCAATAAAACAACCTCTCAAAATATCACATTGTTTTGCACCTACATCTCTTTAAAATATCCACTTTCCACACTATGTGAACACTTGTAAGTCATCAAAACAAAATTTCAGTTCAATACCCTTTAATTAAACTAAAAATTCAGTTATGGGTCAGCCCAATGTAAACCAAGAATTCATATCTTTTAAAAACCACCATTTTCACACAAACATGGAACTTAAAGCCCATTTTCTTCCCAAACACCATTTAAACAAAATTTCGCAGAAAAAAACCAAAAATAATAAACATTAAAACCATGATTTTCAGTCCTAATATATTTTAATAAAATCAACTAAGTAATTATAGGTCAGACCAAGATGAACCAATAAAATATTTGTATGGAAAACCCCCAATTTCACCAAAAATTGGAACTTAAAATTCATTTGCATTATAAATGAAAATGAAACCAATTTTTACAGAAACATTAAAATAAAATAAATATTAAAATAACATGAACACAGCAAGCTAATTTACAAAAATTTCACGCACAATGGAATCACCTATCAAAGTAACAAAAAAAATTGAATCTCCGTGCGAAAATCAAATCGCACCCCGGCCGCACCAAGAGAGACCTAGATCAAACATAAAACCACAATAATTGGCCAATAAAGACCAAAGTTAAACAATAGGTTCTAAAAAATAGTTTCTGGACCTTAGGAAACTCAATGATAAGTGAGGAAACCCTAAGAACAATGAAAGAAACCCTGAGTAATTTGAAAGAGGAAAGAAAATGACTCATTTACTCGAAGTATCTTGAATTAATCACTCCAAAACACCAGTAGATGAAATTTAAAACATCCAAAATTAAGGTTTAATTCTAACAAGATATATTAGGTCATTTAGGAACTGGAATAGAGGAAAAATATTGAGAATTTATAGAGTTATGAAAGAAATACTTTACCTCTTCAAATCTGGATGATTTGAGGAAGCCTATGAAGTTCGGCACCAAATAGCGATTAACCAGAGCTCCAAAGAGGGGGGAAAGGCAATGAGAGCACGCCTGAGATTCTTAGGGTCGAAATGGAGGTAGAATAACCGAAAAAATTTATTAAAATGAATAAAATATTAAAAAATTAAACAAACAATTTAAAATTGGAAAATGGGCTTTCAGGTTGGCCCAATTCTTAAATAAAAACCCAAATAACCCATTGTTATGGATTCCTAAGGGGTCCAAATTTCATTTTTGGTGTAAAACGGTCAGTGGATGATATTTTGGAAGTGGAATTAGTGAAAAATATTTAAAAGTGATATAGTTATAAAATAAACAAAATCGGTTTTTAAATCTAGAAATGAGCTCTTGATTTGGGCCAAATCATGAAAACTCACCCTTTCCTCCAGAAATGAATGGGAAACCCCTAAAAAAAAGCAAGGATGTAAATTAAATGAAAAATACCTTTAAAATATGTCATGTATGTGACAGAACCCCTTTCTAGGTTGTTTTCATGCCGTTGGAAACCCCTTTGGGTGTTCTGACATAATAGGCCTATTTACATTTGGCCTTGAATATTTAATTTATCAATTATGTGTGCATGTGTAATAATTTGGGTTGAAATTTTGAATTAAATAATATATTTAGAATGAATCATAAACCATGGATTTGGTTTTACTTTGAATTTTTTTTGCCTAAATAATTGTTGTTATAATTCTTTTCGTGCTTTTCTATTATTAAATGTATTTAAATATTTTTACATTGATAAAGTGACATTTTGTTTAATATTGTGTTATTTTTATTAGCTGTGACTATCAATCTTGAATAATTAGTAATAATGTGGTATTAAATGATTAATTAAAGTATTTCAATCATGAATGCTTGTTCTGTGATATATATGTATCACTTTTTATTTTAAATAAAATCAGATCGAGGAGAAAAACTGGGTCTCGTATTAAGAACCCACATTTGGACTCTCTGTGTTCAATAGGTTACCACACAATAAGCTTGGAAAGCGATGTTTTAGACTCACCAAGAAAGGGCTTTCCTCAGGTTTTTTACTATACTATTGGGTGGTACTGGTTCGCTAAAAAGAAATCGAAGATGAACCCATTGGCAAGATGGCTACGTCAAGCCTCAGATGATACTCAGTCCCTTACGTGTGATACTTGGGATGAACTCATAGTTACCATACCATGAGTGATACTTAGAATTATGAAAGGATCACCTTGTAAGGGCTCGTGGAATTGGATATAATTGAATGAATGTACCATAGTGATACCTTCAGGATGAGCTTAGACTCCACTTCTAAAATTGTTAATTTTAATATAAATGCTTGGGTTGTTTTTATTGATACTTCATAGAGTTTCCTTATGATTTGTGATACCTATCTTGTACCTTTAGTGTTCCTGGTGTTGACATATGGATTAAACCCCAAGCCAAAGCACACTCTTGAGGGTATTCCCTTTACTTTGGTCTTTCATGTTACTTAGAACTTGATATATATATATATATATATATTATGCTTTATCAGGTATATCATTCAGACTTCTGACTCATGCAGAAGCAGGTGGTATGAGATGCATGTCTGCTTATGAACTCGAACCAAGTTACAATTTTTTTATTTAAATTTCTTGCATTTATTATATATGGTACAATGCTATTTATCTATAGCACGAAATGGAATGGTTTAGACATAGTGGGTGTTGACCTACTAAGATTATATCTCACACCCTTCTTGGGTGTCATTTTCTACCTAAGTAAACTTTATGTTCACAGGTATGGATACAGGGAAGAATTCCACTTTTGATGATTGATTGCTTTGATATTTTGGATAAATCTTGGGGGGCAGAGGACCGAGTCTATGCTCGAGATGCTTTGTGGCAGTTTTTTTGGTCTTTTGGTAGTTTTATTAGCATACAATCTATGCTTATACCTCATACACCTTCACTTTTACTTATTTAATTTTGGTATCATACATTGACATCATTATGGTATCTGTTATGACTATTCAGCTTATGTAGTTATTATTTATTTTGTTGGGTCATTTATCTACTTCTGCTGCTATCTTCTTTTTCTCTATGATTCTGCTTCTTGTTAAATATATTATTTTCCACTGTGTAATACCTTATCCTATGAGGAAATAGTATCCCCATAGACTTACCCAAGTCCCTAACTTCTAGTAGATAGCCTCTGGTGTTTGGGGAGATGCGCTTGAGGTCTTGTGGCCCACCATATTGTGGCCCGATTCTGTGGTACTCGAGGCGGGATGTTACAACACCCGCTTATAAGTTATTCTACTTTTTCAAGAAAACTGCGTGCATGTTCTATTTAATATTTTAATATTTTTAAACAATTGTTCTAGGAACACCGGGTCTCAGAATCGCAAGTTGTCTCAGTGCCTGGTCTCAAATTTAAACCATATAATATTTAAAAATAATACATGGAAAATCCAGGATATTACATTCTCCACACTTTGGGACTTTATGTCCCTAAAAATCCAAAAAAAGGCTATTAAAAAAGATGAGGGTACTGATCATGAATCTGAGCCTCCCACTCCCAAGTTCTCTGCTATAGATTCTTGTGCTACCACCGAACATGCACCTATCCTACTAATCCTCGATCTCTACTGAGTACTCAGCAAAATTCACTCCATACTTGATATCTAGCTCGCCCTAATCAATGATGTGCAATGATTCATGCACATATCTCTTCAGCTGTAGCACGTGGAAGACGTCGTGTACCCGATTTAACTATAGAGGTAGAGCTAAGTGGTACACTGCCTCACCAACTATACGTAGTATCTAAAAAGGGATGATAAACCTCATAGATAGCTTGTTTCCCTAGCCAAATCTCTACAATCCGCATTGAGGTGAAACTCTAAGGAACATATGGTATCCTTCCTCGAACTCCAAAGGCCTATGTTTCCTATCAACATAATACTTATGATAGCTATGTGCAATCTTCATCTTCTCCTGGATGATCTCTACCTTCTCTATAGTAGCTCGTACCAACTCTGGGCCCATGAGTGCTGACTCTCCTGGGCCATTCCAACAAAGTGGTGACCTGTAGGGTTGACCATAAAAATCCTCAAATGGTGCCATACCGATGATGGAATGGTAGATATTATTTAATGAAAACTCCACCAGTGGTAGGTGATCCTACCAACTATGTCCAAGTCTAACATGCAAGCTCACAACATGTCCTCTAGAACCTAAATGGTTTGCTTCGTCTGGCCATCCATTTGTGGGTGAAACACTGTTCTCAAGCATAACTGGGTCCTAAATGCCTCCTGTAATCCCTCCATAACCGGGATGTAAAATGAGAATCATGATATGAAACAATAGTTAATGGAACTCCATGGAGTCGAACTATCTTCTGTATGTAGAGGCATCCCAATATCTCTACTAAACTCTGCTCTTGGATAGCTTGGAAGTGGGATGACTTGGTGAGCTGATCAATGATCACCCATATAGAGTCATGTCCCTTGGAAGTGCATGGTAAAACCATCATGAAGTCCATCGATATCTCATCCCACTTCCATTATGGAACCTCAAGGTGTTGAGATAAACCCACTAGAACTTGGTGCTCAACCTTCACTTACTGATAAATAAGGAATCAAGAAACAAACTCTACCACTCTTTTATTCATCCCTAGCCACCAAAAATAACTTCAGAGGTCCCAATACATCTTCACCACATCTGGATATACCGCCAAAGGGGATGTGTGAAAATACCTCAGAACCTCCTCCTGCAACGTCATTGGCACTACTGTACATACTCTGAAAAATAACGATGTGCTCCCCACCTTTTAAATATCCATTAGGAGTGTGCCCTGTGGATATCTGAGCACATAGGATCTTGCAGTCGGTATCCCCAAGCTACGATTCCTTGACTCGTTGTAAGAGTGGAGTGGTAACAACCATCGACTGGAGATAATCTAATCCATCTCCATCCACAAAGGATAAATGGAATGAGGATAAATGATCTGACACCTCATTCAAAAATTGTGAACTAGATATCCTACTGAGAGCATCTAACACCATGTTCCCTTTACTAGGAGTATAGAAAATCTCAAAGTCACAGTCCTGGAGGAACTCTATCCATCGCCTCTATCTCAATTTCAGATCCTTCAAAGATAATATATACTTGAAACTCTTTTGATCGGATTAGACGATAAATCGTTCACCCATCAGGTAGTGTCGCCACATATTCAATGAAAAGACTACCATTGCTAACTCAAGATCATGGGTTTCATAGTTCTTCTCATGTGGTATCAACTAGTGTGAACTGTAGGAAATCACCAATCACCTCTGCATAAGGACACAACCAAGATTGATTCCTGATGAATCAAAGAACACTACGTTCTTGACACCCTCCTCTCTCAATCTTAATATCAGTGCGCTCGTTAAACTCTTCCTCATCTATTAAAAGTACTGATGACACTTCTCTGTCCACATGAAAGACAACCCCTTTTGAGTCAAAGTTGTCATAGGTGATGATATACTGGAGAAATTAGGTATGAATCTCTGATAATAGTCTGCTAGCCCGAGGAAGATCCACACCTCCATCATGTTCTTAGGTGGCTCCCATGTTAACACCACCTTGACCTTGGCCAGGTCCACTTTCACTCTATCTGCTAAGATAATATGTCCCAAAAAGTAAACTACCTGAATCTAGAACTGGAACTTCAAGAGTTTCCCATAAAGCTGGTGCTCTCTAGGTACATCCAGAACCATACTTAAGTGTCTCACGTGTTCCTCCTCAGACATTGAGTACATAAAGATATCGTCAATGAAGAATACCATGAACCGGTCTAATTAAGGCTGAAAGATCTAGTTCATGAGTCCCATGAAAACTATTGGGGGATTCATCACACTAAAAGGCATCACCAAGTACTCATAATGACCGTAACAATATCTGAAGGTTTTCTTCATTGTGTGCATAAATTCTCTATTCCTAAACATTGAATTGGTTTTGAATTCATTACACAATAGACATAATTGTCTATTTATAGAGCTAAGATTTTGGTCCCAAAATTTAATTTCATAATATACATTAAATATAATTATAACCATTAATAAAATCTCATACCATAAAATAATAATAATAATAATATTATTTTATGGTGCACCAACTTGCGCAAAATGGATAAATAATGTTTACCGACTTATAAATAATTATTTTTCATCGAACATGGTCTTGGTATGTTCGAACTCCTCTTGCATTTATTGAACACCCAAATAAATATTTTATTCACTTAAATAAATATTTTATTCATAAACTAGTAAATAAATATTTATTAAATATTCAATAAAATAAATAAATATATTTTTTCACAATTTGGTGAATAAATATTTATTTAATTTATGTGATCAATATGACTTGAATAAAATTATTCCTTAGTATTGAGAATAATATTTATTCCATTAATTAAATTCAAATATAATTTAATCGAGACCAATAGAAACACTTAGTGTGTGACCCTCTAGGATTCTTTCTCATTAAAATTAGACAGGCTTGCCTAAAGTACAAGATTACTATCTAGCCATGGGTCAAGGCAACCAAGAGAAAGAAATTAAATTCTCAAAGATGAAAACCACATATGAACACTCACTATGTTATATAATTCATTTGTCACAATATCTCATCAAGCAGGTTTCATGATTATGTCATCAACCTATATGATCAATGCATCATTCTTTGTCTATCTGAAATAATCTCTTCATTACACCATGTCCATAGAATTTAGGGAGATGGTTCTATTTCAATCAAAGGGTTGGGATATAAACTTTCATAAATATGGAAGGGAAAAATCCTTCCTTAACTTATCCATTAATAACATGTCATTCGTGATGCACCCAGCATACCCAACTTCCCTCCAACGTATGGCATTATGGTTTTTGTCAACAAATCTAAGTGTGTGAGTCGTGACATGAATTAATGATAATCTTAAAGTCTAAGGACTATTACACATGTTCGCTGATAGGAATATCCTATGACACCAAAACATGTAGAATTCCTATTGGTGGGTCTGTTCTCATAATCTCTCATCTTGGAGATTATCAAGTGAAAAATTCATGATAAGAAGTATAATCTGCTTATGAGTACTCACACCTAACAGTGTATATACTATGTGTCCCATCATAGTATGTTATCTAATCACATAACTATATTATGAATATTTTCATAGCACTTCATGGTTCTGATCATAACGGGGAACTACTATGACCTTATCAATACAACAAATAATCTAGGACATTATTACATTAAAGTCATGAAGAACAAAAAAATATATAATAAGATGTTTAATTTAATATTTAATACATCAAATATTTATGTAATCAAAGTAAAAAAAAATTTGGTTCTAGTACACTAACTCTAACAAACTCCCACTTTTAATAGATCCAACTACCTATGACTTTCAGTTCGCTAGACCTCACATGATAATCATGCTTTTGCCGAGTCAAGACTTTAGTCAAGGGGTCTTCCACATTGCCTTCCATGGAAATAATACTCACTGAAACCTAAAATATTTGAGAAAAATCCCTCAAGAGATGATACTTCTGAAGTATGTGCTTCATCTGCTGATGTGACATTATCTCTTTTACGAGATCCACCACTACAGTATTATCACAATAGAGTGTGATGAGATCTTGACTTCTAGGTACCACATCAAGCTCTTAGACGAAATTGTGCATTCAAACTAGTTCTTTAGCTACCTCAGAATCCACAATATACTTAGACTCTACTGTAGAATCTATGACCACAACCTGCTTTGAGCTCTTACAGCTCACAACACCTCCATTCAAAGTGAATATGTATCCCGTTTGTGACTACATGTCATCTTGATTTGTTTGGAAACTAGAATCTGTATATCCTCTGATGACTAGTTCCTCATATCCTCCATAAAATAAGAACATATCCTTAGTATGCCTTAGATACTTAAGGATAGTATTGAATATAATCCAATGATGGTCACCTGGATCAGCTTGATATATTCCCACCACACTTAATGTATAAGAAATATCTATCCTAGTACATAGCATAACATACATGACTGACCCAATTGTTGATGTGTATGGAATCCTTTCCATTATATTTCTTTCCTCATGATTATGAGGACACATTTTCTTGGAAATATGAATTCCATGTGATGCTCTTCATAACCCCCTCTTGGATTGTTCTATACTGAATCTCTTCAGTATCTTTTCAATGTATTTACTTTGACTTAGGCTGAGGAACCTCTTGGATCTATCATGATGGATCTTGATCCCAATAATATATGCTACCTCACCCAAGTATTTCATGAAAAATCATTTATTCAACCATTACTTAATAGACTATAAGACTGGTATTTCATTTCCAATAAGTAATATGTCATCAACATATACTATTAAGAAAATGAATGCACTCCCACTAAATCATTTTTAGACACAATGATCTCATTTGTTCTTTATAAAACCAAATTCCATTATGGATTCATCAAAATGAATGTTCCCTGACCCATATTCTTAGTTTAATCCATAAATGGATTTTTACAACTTTCATATCTTATTTGCATCCTTTGTAATCACAAACCCTTCAGGAAGTGTCATGTAGACATCTTCTTGAAGGTTCCCTTTAAGGAAGGTTTTTTTGAAATCCATTTTCCAAATATCATAGCCTTGTTAAGATGTAATGTCAAGTATAATTATAATGGATTTCAGCATTGCAACTCATGAAATGGTTTCTTTGTAGTCAATGCCTTGACGTTGTTTAAATCCTTTTGCAACCAGTCACGCCTTATAGGTACTAACTTTTCCTTCCATGTCCAGTGTCTTCTTGAATACCCATTTTCAACCAATGATATTTACATCCACTGGAGGATCTACCAAAATACAGACTTGTGTCTATAGAACAGTTTCTTTTTCCACAGGGATTTGTGGAATCTGATCATGTACCAACTCTTGTGTGCCTTGAGCCTCGACTTCATCGAAGTTTATCTCGCTCCCACTATCACTTTTGGAGATGTGCTCCCTCTCAAGGAACATGGAATGTCTTACCACTATAACATTTTTATCTGAGGGGGTTTATATGTAATCGACCCTTATTTCCTTGGGGTATCCTATACAGGTATACTTTGTGCCTTGGGGTGCAAGTTTGTTACCTGAAGAAGACTTAACAAATGTTTCACTTCCCCCACACATGTAAATTTGATAACATGGTTTTTATTCCACTCCAAAATTTGTTTATAATACCAGTTATCGATTTAGTTGGTACTTGGTTTTGTATGCGTGCCACTATTTATAACACATATCCCCAAAAGGATAATGAAAGAATCACATGACTCATCATTGATCTCACCATGCCCAATAAGGTGTGGTTCCTCCTTTCACTTACACAATTCCACTGAGGTATGTTAGGAGGAGTGAGTTGGGATAGGATCCCAAACTCTCATAAGTAATCAATGAAGTCTTAATTAATATATTCTCCACAATAGTTTGAGTAGTGTTTATTACTCTTCCTACGAAGTTGGTTCTCAAATTTATTCTTTTATTCCTTGAATTTATCAAAAGAATATGACTTATACCTCATTAAGTAAATATATCCATATTTACTAAAGTCATTAGTGAAAGTTATAAATTATGAGTACCCACCCATTTCTTCAACAGGAAATGGTCCACACACATTGGTATGAAATAATTCAAGAATCTATTTAGCCCTTTCACCTTTCCCACTAAATGGGGCTTTGGTCATTTTACCTTTTAAACATGTGTGACATACACCAAGTGGTTTTAGTTTGAAAGAATCTAAATATCTATATTGATGTAATTTTGTCAAGTGTTTTTCATTTATATAACCTAGCCAGTGATTCCAAAGTTGGGTGTGGTATGAGTCATGTGAAGTAACTTTGTTATCGATTTCCATTATTTGGTTCATGTAATCCAACATGTAAAGACCATTATGTAAATGTTCCTTACCATAACCAATTCTATATTTATAAAAGAAGCAACATTTATTCCCAAATTTGAAAATGAATTCATCTGTATATAGTCTGGATACATAAATAACGTTTTTGGTAACTGAAGACACATAATAAAAACCCTTTAAAACCAAGATCATTCCAGTCGACAACGTGTGGTGATAGTCCCCTATAGTTACAACATTAAGTTTATCTCTGTTGGATGCTTGTAGACCTACCCCCCCTTAGTCAATTTTTCTAAATCTACCTGGTCCTTGTATTTTAATACATATGTGATCACCAAAAGCTTTATCTAATACCCAATTTATAGAAATAGATAAATTTCACTCCATAACAAATGCACCTGAATCTTCCCTTTTCTTCTTTAGTTGGGTGCATTTTTTCTTCCAGTGTCCCTTCTTTCCACATGAAAAATATACATCATCATCTTCCCTTTCTTCTCCTTTGATCTTTTTCTTATTGGAAGGGCATTAAGAAGATTTGGGCTTAAAGCTCTTTTCTTCACATTTCTATTTTTTCACCATAAGTAAAAAAGGATTTTCATTATTCATATCTTTATCTACTTGGTGAATGAGGATAAGAAGATTTGGAAGAGACTTCTCAATGGCGTTCATATTAAAATTTACAAAAAAACTAGAGGATCTTTGAAGGAGTGATTCCATAATGAGATCAATGCCCATTTCTTCAGAGAATTTAAACCCTATAACCTCAAGGTTCTCAATGTAGCCAATGAGATTGACTACGTATGGTCTATCTGGGGAACCCTCTCCAAGCTTACTCTTAAAGAACACCTTGAAAATTTCAAATCGTTCCTATTTAGCTCTCTCCTGGTAAATACCACAAAGGTTCTCACGCATGTTATATTTATCCATATTTTCATGAGATTTTATGATTTCACTAGACATAGATGAAAGAATAAAACATTGAATGCTGATCATGCCATTCATATGTTTTTCATAGACTAGTAACTCTTCATCACTTACCTCTTGAACTGGTAGATCAGGCATTGAGGATTCTAGTATGTAAAATTTCCCTTCATGGCATAAAACAACCTGAAGGTTTCTAAACCACTCTTGGAAGTTACTACTAGTGAGAAGATTATCTTTATCCAATATTTATCATAGGTATAATGTGGATTATGATCTTTTAATTTTATTCTATAATTAAAAGATAAGATTATTAGTACATTACTTGATTACAAATTTTGTGAGAAATAATAAATTAATCAATTTTATTAAATCTCCCTCTATTTTATAAAGTCCCAATATTCATCACCATTGAACTTAAAATATCTAGGTACTAGGACATTCTAGTGGCAAGGATCCATATTCCTCTTCGCATAACCCCAACAAGGGCTGGTTAAGCTATTTTGAAGGTATTTAGGCAGGCAATTCTTTACCAACTGTGGGCTTGTAGCTCCTTGATTTGTTGAGTGGACTCCCAATCTAGAAATTCGGACTTGAATTTTCTTAACAATAGCCTCAAAATTACACCAAGTCTAGAAAGGGTTACTCTTCTTGATGAAAAATGGTTAAATCAACCCAAAAATTTCATAAGAAACCACCTTATAAAAGTAAGTGTCCCAAAAAGATTTGGTCAAACATATATTTATATTGAGTTTTGTTCCTAATCAAGTAATGGATTAGTCTGGCTTAATATTATATTGAGTTATTTTATTTTATTATGCATAAATTTTTATCTTGTTTTATCCTTTACAAGTCCTATTAATATTTAAGTTGATGTTTACTTAATTAATTAACCATGTTTGGATGAAACATTTACGTATAATCAATTTTATTTAAATTTTGTCTTTGCATATCAATTCATTTATGTTATTGTGGTCTTGCATCAATAAATATAATTTTAATGTATTAGACATAAAATAAATAAATAATTAAATGAACTGATCATGAGCTTATCTAATGGTCGATTTAATGAGTGGACATTAAATCAACCTATGACCTAGGGAAAATAACTCCTTATGTTGGACTTGTCATGAGCTACAACATTCCACATGTCCACCTATGTATCACTGAGTTGGTGTCATTATGGTTCTATATTGAATTTTTTCCATGTACCTTGGGATTATCCATTAATTACAAATATTTATTACTCACATGTAGGTGAGGGGAACCAAAGGATTGGTCAAATGGAATTACATAAATATCCTTGGACACATAGGTCTTACATAATAATGGAGGGAGAGATGACTCATAGACCATCTTTTAATTTAATATTAAATAATTATAAAACCATGCAATAAATTTAATTAAATAAATTACAACACATACATAGGTCTTGGTAAAGATCATGATCAGTTGTACATGCAATGAATACATGAAAAGTAACTAGCTAACATTCATTTCTTTATTCATTCTTTATTATTAATATGAATGCGCTTGTATTAATTAATTAATAAATTAATCAATTACCTTTCTTCTTAAAGATCATCCTAACTTAATTGAAGATACCCATCAATTTGGAATTCATTGAAAATAAATGGAAGAACCATTAATTACATATTTATTATAGTAAATTTATTGAGCATTTAAAATTCTTTAAAACCATTATTAAATTGTCAAACACACAATAGTGTACCAATCAATAAAATAAGGTTTTAATGCTATAATTTTTCAAATTTAATATAATTTTAATTTTTTTCATTAATGGGAAACTACATGGAATGTGAATCCATCTACATTCCATGTACCTCAGTTTTCATATATCCAATTCAAGCTCTTGGGGATTCGGTGTGTTAATTCGGCCAAACTACATGGTGTGTACATGCCAGCTATACACCCTGTATCCGTTTTCCGTATGCCAGGTTGGACCGATCAACATATGGTGTGGAATAAAATCACCACATGGTTTTAATTTCTCGACATATCTATATATAATGCACATGGGTATGCAGTGTGTACTTCAGCTGCACGTCATGTAACCTAGATTTACCATCCAAAGATTTGGCACTTCCTGATGACATCTTCGGTCATTCTTCATTTATTCTTAAATCTCTAAAGAAATGAAATACTGAACTAACATGATTAATATGTAGATAACATGTTAATTCAAATAATATTAAATAATGAATAACATGAAATGAAAATCTAACCACAATTTCACATAGATCAACAATCAAATAAATAATTATAAATTTAAACGTGACAGATTTAATACCACTTGTTGGTTCCAGGTGTAGAAAGAGAATTATAGTGGTTGGAGAAATATTAAAATTTATTTTAATAATAATTTTCTGAAACCAAGAGCGAGGATCTTGCAAGTCAAATTTATAAATAATTTATTTAATATCTAAAGAAATAAATACCCGATCTTAGGAACTTTATTCATTGATGATTGTTAATCTTCTAAAACGGACCTTACATATTTCCTTCATTATGCTTGTGAGGATCCAAGGGTATAATCCCTCTAGAGGTGATCCACACATGCTCCAATGGTCTCTGAGCAATGCCAATTGTTCTTCGAGTGCTAGCGCGGTAAATCGAATGTCTTTTGTTGTTCATTCTTGATCGCTCGTTCTTTGGTCTTGAAGAAATTCTATCTTGGGTTTCTCATTCTTGAGAGGGATAGAGGAGGAGGAGTCGATAGAAAATTCATTGTGCACAATAACTCTTTATTCCCAAACTTGGAATTGGTTTCAAATGCCTTACAAATAGACATAACCATCTATTTATAAAGCTGGGATTTTAGTTACAAAATTTAATTGCATAATAGCCATTAAATATAATTATAACCATTAATGAAATCTCATACCACGTATTATTATTATTATTATTATTATTATTATTTTTTGGTGCACCAACTTTCGCAAAATGGATAAATAATATTTACCAGCTCATACATAATTATTTTATCACTGGAGACAGTCTTGGTCTGTTCGAACTCCTCTCACATTTATTGAACACACGAATAAATATTTTATTCTCTTAAATAAATATTTTATTCACAAACTTGTAAATAAATATTTATTAAATATTAAATAAAATAAATAAATATATTTTATCCACAATCCAATGAATAAATATTCATTTAATTTATGCGATTAATATAACTTGAATAAAATTATTCCTTAGTCTTGAGAATAATATTTATTTCATTAATTAAAATCAAATAAAATTTAATAGAGATCAATAAAAACACTTAGTGTGTGACCCTCTAGGATTATTTCTCATTGGCATTAGATATACTTTCCTAAAGTCCAATATTACTGTCTAGCAACGGGTCAAGGCACCCAAGAGAAAGAACTTAAAGTCGCAATGATGACAACCATATACAAGAACTCACTATGTAATATAATCTCTTTGTTACAATATCTCGTAAAAAATGTTTCATGACCATGGAATAAACCTATATGATTGATATATCATTCTTTGAATATCTAAAATAAACTTGTTGTTACACCGTGGACATGGAATTTAGGGCGACGATTTTATTTCAATCAAAGGGATGAAATATCAACTTCTATAAAGATGTAAGGGAAAAATCCTTCCTTAACTTATCCATAAATAACATTTCATTAATGATGCTCCCAAAATACCCTAATTCTCTCCAAAATATGACATCATGGTTTTCATCAGCAAATCTAAGTGTGCTTATAAGGCTCCAACCTTAAACACTACTTAATATGACATCATGGTTTTCATCAAGGATATTTTTAGGTTTATAGTTTTATATAATTAGGCAATAACTATTACATAACAACTCCAAATTTACAAAGTTGACTCTTCCACTCACTAGAAATTTTATCACAAAATAAAACTCCTTAAATAAATCAATAATTCTTTTCTTGATAAAAATCTTCTTGAATTATTCCTTTCTCTTACCCTTTCTTATACCCTGTGAAAAACATTTCAAAAACATGGGATGAACATAAAAATATCAATAAGGGAAAACAAGGGAAACAATTTACATGTGATATTGATATATATAAATAAGAACATGAGGAATTTCATAAATACATGAGAAAGAGGAATATCATAACAATAAGAACTTTGATCATAACTTGAAAATGTGGCTACAACATTTAATTTAGAAATTCATAAGAATATCACCAAGGTCCATACCCAAGGTTTCATATCACCAAGATACACCCCTAAGGTGACATAAACATTACCAAGGTTATTCACTAATGTATCTTAAAAATTACCAAGGTTATTCACCAATGTATCATAAAAATTACCAAGTTTATTCACCAAGGTATCATATAACTTTCCATCTCCAGAGATTAATTTTTTTACCCAATGTATATGAGAACTATCATAGAACACCATTAATATGTATTTATTTTTATGTGAACCACATATATCATGATCAAAAATTTCATAAATAACCCAAAGAGAATAAAATAAATAGGTTTCATATCAAAATCATGGCATTTTAAAAAGTGCTTAAAAACATGATCATTATGTCATTTATAACCGACGAAAAGGGAATGGGGGTTTTATGTATTTAAATTATAGAATAAAATAAATAATTTTTATTTATTTATGAATAAACCTTTAAATTAAATATTTTTGGGTATTCACATAAATAAAATAAAAAAATTTCTTGAGAGAAAGAGAGAGATTTTGAGATGAAAATTCTACAGTATAACGACTATGTAACATGGTTTTAGAAAACATTAAAAAGAGATGTGATAGGGGTAAAACATTCATAAAAGACTCATAATATAGTATATGGACATAATAAAATTAAAATAAGGACACGATATAGAAATTTTAAATCCATACCACAAAAAGAAAACTTGAAAGGAAAAGAGAAGTTGAGAATTTCCTTACGAAATTTCGGTAGCCTAACGACATCACTTAAAAACTAATAAAATCAGTTAATTAAGAGAAAAAGGGATCTATAATAATTTTTAAATAATATTAATAGTAAGGGGGATATGTAATGACAAATACCAACATAATAAAATAGAAATTAAGAAGGCACAACATTAAAGGAGTACTTGAAAAGAGAAGGGTGGTAGATTCCCATACCTTGAGTCCGACTTGTCTCGTTCATTATTTTTCTTCCTAAATAATAAACTTAAGTTAATTTATAATTGTTTTAGAACATTTTTAATGTATTTTAATTCCTTATATATCACTTATTACTATGTTATAACAGTTAATTAATTATTTAAGTTCATATCGGACGTTTAGTTGATATTCGGTACTTGAGTCAAAAATGAACTTGTTATGATTACAAATTGTCCATGAAGTCATAAAACCATCATATAAAGAATTATATTAATGATTTAAATATCATATATATCCATTATATATGTATTTATAATATTCCATAACATTTTTAGATAAGAAATTAAATTCATTGTTCATAGAGACAGTAGGTCGTACGTATGCATGAATGCTACTTTCATTTCTTTGTCATATTAAATTAATGAAAAATAAATGATAAATAGGTATATTATAATTAAATTATAATATATATATATTATATATGTTACATAAGTTCATAAAATACATCATTTATACGTTCCATGTATGTCATGAATGAGTCATATCACTTTGAGGGGGTGGTAGTTCACATTTCCTCAAATGAAATTATCGCATTTACACATTATGGAAAGCATAAAGGTATGTTGTAAATAAAAAATAAATAAGAATAAAGAAAATATAAATATAATATATATAATATATAAATATATTTCCATAATACTGGAAACCATGAGAGGTGGTAGGAGAAAATTGAACAATTATCATTTCGTGAGGCAATAAATCGCCATACATAGAAACAATATGTTATAAATCCATTAGATGGAGGTGTGTGTAAGTGTAGGTAGAAATATTAACATAAAACATCCTAGTATATTTATAATACTTTTTTTTATAAAATAATGTAATAAATAGAGTTTAGGGGGATGGATAAGTAAAATAAGTGAAATGATCTTTAGAGAAGACGTTACCTCTTAATCGGGTAACTACTTTTGATTTGAGCCAAAAGGATTCATTGAGTTTACTTATTACCAAGGTAATGATTCAAGAAGGAAGGGAGGTATTTTGGGAGATTATTTGAGTAGAATTTGGGTGATACAAGGAGATTTAGAGGTTTGAGTAATTCGGTAGAGTTGGTGCCCTTTTATAAGAGGGAGGAGGGGCACTTTAGGAATGTCTTGAAATAATATTTTATTATAAATTTATTTTTGAATTATAATAGTTCCAAAGCGATATATTTATAAGATAAGATAATTATGGGTCAAAATACACTCAAAAAATAGTTTCTAGACTAGTTTAGGTCACAAAATTAACCTTATCTTTTAGCTTCACCCTTAGTTAAAAACATTAACTCTTACCATGTCTTGTTGTATTTTCATAATATATGGTTACTATAGTTACTATAAAATGACAAGAGAACCAAAATTAGATCATTAATGAAATTTGTAACATTATATAAGTCAGTTATCAGAATTTTATATTTTTAGGACTATTATATCATTTTAAAAAATAGTATTTGTTTTAAAAACTCATTTATGACAATTTTGACACTACTTAATAATTGTTTTTTTTAAAGTTGTAACAACCTGATTCCTTCAAAATAAAGGCATTAAATCATACCTAAAATGTAAATGTCATCCAAATTTTTTTTATGGTATGAAAATTTTCAAATTACAATTATTTTAATATTTATAATATCATTTTTTGAATATTTCATTATAAGGTAATCATTGCATCATCATTGTGTCATAAATAATTTTTTTATTTAATGTATACAAATTATAAATAAAATATCATGATGTAGGAAATATTTTTATATTTCTAATGACTATTTATAGTCTAATATATCACTTATATAACTAAGATGCATGTTTAAGATGCATGTTTAAGTTATATTTTATGATGAAATTTTATTATTTAGGAAATATTTTTTTAGTAATAAGATGCATGTTTAGGTTATATTTCCCTTAACTTTAAATTAAATGTTATAAAATGTCATTATCTTACCCAAGTGGATCCCAAATGCCAAAAGTTAGGCCTAAGGATTTTTTTGGTCACCAATTACTCATCCAATAGGATTAGGACATGTGTTAGGATTGTTTTATATTATTATAATATTATTTTTACACTTATTTACCTAATTTACCCTTTAACCATGGTAAATAAAAATAATTACTAAAATTACTATTCATAATGTCAAAAAATAAAAGGGACCTATTTACATAATTTGGAGCTTATGATTCTAAATATGGAACCCATTTTTCTAAATTCAAAACACAAAATTGGCAGAAATTAATTTGAAAATTAATTCCCATTGTCAAAATGAGAAAGCAGGTTTTTAAAAGTTAAAACCTTACAAAATATTGGAATGTTTTTACATATGAATTCAGTATAAAATTAATACCAATGACCTAAATTATAATAAATTATAAAAATATATTCTATTTATACTTTAAAACCATTAAATAATATGATTTAACCTTATAAATTATCTCAATGGAAAAAGTTTTTTTCAATTAAAATTTAGCGCATTTTTATTATTCATCAAAACATGATAGTTATCAGAAAAATATCAAAAATTCATCCAAAGTAAATTTTTATGTCCCTATTCTAAATAAGAAGTTTATTTTTTCAAATAGAACATATAAATTTGTAAAAAACTAAATTTAAAAAGGGTTCTCCATCAAAATGCAGTAAAACTGCATTTTTAGAAAAAATACTTCTTTTATCCAAAAAATTAAAATTATTCTTATATCATATCTAGAAAACATATAAGATTAATTTTAAACTTTAAATTGAATAAAAAATCCATAAAGAGTGATATGATTTTTTGAACACAATTATTCTCTTTTTAAATAGGCTTTCATAAAAACACATCCTTTATATTCAATTGGTTTTTATTTACATTTATAATAAATTTGGTAACCAATGAATAATTATTTAAACACGTGTAAACCATATTTTCATAATTCAGTTGATACTATTTATTCCCACCATTCCAACAACTAGGTTATAATTGCAACATAACAATATTTAGTTGTTCATTTAAGATCAATGTAGTATATCATGTATGCTATTGAACGTAGTGTTTCTTTCTTAAAACTTGGGATGTTACAGTGCTAGTCATGAAATTAATTAATGACAATCTTAAATTATAAGGACCATTACACATGATCACAAATAGGAATATCTAATGATAGAAAAACACACAGAATTCCTACTGGCGGGTCTGTTCTCATAATCTCCTATCTTGGAGATTACCAAGTGAGAACTTCATGAGAAGAAGTCTCATATGATTATGAGTAATTACACATGAAAATCTATATACTATGTGTCCCATTATAGTATGTCATCCAACCACAGAACTATATTAAAAATATTGTCATTTCACTTCAAGGTTCTCATCATAGTGGGGAACTACTATGACCTTATCAATGAGAAAAATACTCTAAGACATTATTTCATAAAAGTCATGAAAATTTATGAACAATATGTAATAAGATATTTAATTTAATATTTAATACATCAAATATTCATGTAATCAATGTACAAACAGTTGGTTCTAGGACACCAACTCCAACAAGAACTACTTGGTCTCCTGAATGATATTCTACCAGAAGAAAATAAATTACCATGATGAACATATGACATTAAATGAATTATATGTTAAATGGTAATTATCTATAAAAAAAATTCATGTTTGTCCAAATGATTGCATATTTTTTCTCAATAACCATGGATCACTCATAAAATTCCCTTAGTGTGGTACAGTTCGATACAAGAAAAATGAATCAAGTCCTTCAAAATCTATATGGTAATTTCCTATCATTCTACAGTTTAGAAGACTATATTGATGTTAGGAAACCACAAGACAATTGACATGGCATGCAGATACAAGAATTAAAGATGGAAACCTACATCATCCAATAGATTCTCTTTAGTAGAAGAAAATTGATTATGAGTATCCTGAATTTGGAAATGATCCAAAAAACTTTCATCTTGAATTATCTATATATGGCATAAATCCTTTTGGTATACAGAGTAGTACTCATAGTACATGGCTTGTCATGTTGGTAAATTATAACCTTCCACCATGGTTATGTATGAATATCAAATACATTATGTTTTCTTTCTATATATCTAGAACAAATCAACCTGGTAATGATATTGATGTCTATTTGTCTCCATTTATCGAAGATCTAGAATTGATGTGGGATACATGTGTTACAATTTATGATGCTCATATAAGTGAAGAAATCACATTGAAGGAAATATTGTACGGAATGATAAATGACTTCCCTACTTATGGAAATTTATTAGGATATAACATTAAAGGAATTCTGGGGTGCCCCATTTGTGAAAAATGCACATACTCGGTTTAATTGAAACATTCCTTGAAGACATTATTTATAGGACATCAAAATTTTTTACCTTGAAAAAATAATTACTGATCCTGGATGACAAAATTTGATGGGAATATCAAAAAAGGTACAAAACCATCTCTAGTAATGGGTGATCAATCGTACAATAAAGTAAAAGATACTGACACTGTTCTCAGTAATAAATTTTTGAAAAACCTTACAAAATTAGGTTGAAATAAGAGATCAATTTTCTTTGAATTACCATATTGGAATTGTTTATATGTCAGACATTTTCTTGATGTCATTCATGTAGAAAAAAAATGTATTTGATAGTATTATTGAAACATTACTCAATGTTCTTGAAAAAATGAAATATCACATCAAGGATAGGTTGGACTTGATTGAAATGGGGATATGGTAAGAGTTGGCATCAGTGAAGGGTAAAAGGAGGACTTTTCTTTTTCCAAAAACTTACACTCTATCCAAATAGGGAAAATTTCAATTTCTCCTTTTCCTTAATAGTGTAAAAGTTCCATAGGGGTATTCATCAAATATCAAGAATGTCATGTTAATGACTAATTTGAAGTTACAAGGACTAAAATCACATGACTATCATGTTTTGATACAAGATTTAATGTATATTGATTTCTATTTTATTCTTCCTAAAAATTTATGACATACATTAACCAAACATTACTTCTTTTTCAAATCCATATGTAATAAATTTATAAACCCGATGAAGTTACCCTTCATGAATAAGAAGGTTGCAGTAATATTATATGAATTAGATATGTTCTTCCCACTATTATTCTTTTATATAATGGTCCACCTGATGGTTCACTTGGTTAGAGAGGTTCAACTATGTGTTCTTGTCCATTATAGATGGATGTACCCCATTGAACGGCACATGAAGATTTTGAATGGGTATGTAAAGAATCAAATTTGGTTAGAAGTTTTTATTGTATAACAATATATTTTTGAAGAAGCTATTGAATTCTATACCGATTACCTATCATATTTTGACAGCATCAATCTCCCAAAGTCTTATCACAGCTAATGCCTTATGGGTGAAGGGATTTCCAAAAGAGATGTTATTACAATTACCTTGACATAGTAGGAGAAAGCACACCTTTACATTTTAAATAATAGTGATGATGTTGACCCATACGTTGAAGCCCAGAAAGAAATTCTTATATATTTTAATCCATCAAGGGTTGAAGGATGGATATCAAATACACATAATCAATAGTTTATAGGATGGTTCCAATATCAAATTTATAAGTAGATATCTGAAAATCCAAATTCAATTATGAAATGACATCAATGGATAGCCATAGGACCAAATGAAAATGTTATATCTTACACTAGTTTTTTAATCAATGGTTACATGTTATATACAAAAGAACACAATGAATATAGTACGATGCAAAAAAGTGGTGTTCCACTTGTGGATAAAGCGATACACATATATGGTTCCAAGGATATAAATCCAATTTATAAAAATATGGCATATTTTGGCATTATCGAACAGATATATGAGTTATATTATACAACATTTCAAGTGCCAATTTTCCATTACAAATGGTTTGAAAATATTATTATAGTGAAAGTTGATGAAATAGAATTCATGAAGGTGGATTTCATTGTGAAAGTGGAAAAAGATAATCCATTAATAATGGAATCACAAGTAGTGTATGTATTTTATGTATCTAATCCAACAAATAAGAATTGGTTAATTGTATTGCTGGAAACTAAAACAAATGTTGGGTCATATGAAAATTCAATTGAGGATGATCCTTTTATTGGGAGATCACAATCACTTCATGTCAGTCCCAATATAGACAATTTATTTTACATTAGAGGGGACCACAAAGAGGGGATTTGGATTCTCAATAGAGGAACCAAATCCCTAAAACTTAAAAAAATAAATAAAGAGAGTTAAATGAGAATATAGAAGTGTTTTTTAATATACTAGGGGTTTTCTCATAATATTGTCTGTTCTCTACTACATTAACATAATCTAAATTAAATGTTTGGCTACTCATGTAGACAATGTATTCTACACATGATGATATTATCAATCCCTTGTAAGAACAAACTATAATGAAGGAAACCATTTGGAAATATGTAAACATAATGTTATGATATACTTTCTCTATTTCACCAAAAAATTATATAATGAAATATTGATTTAATTTTCATTATTATTTGTAGAGTTCAGTTATTTTAGAATATTCTTGTCCATATATCATGCCTTTATAGGAAGAGAAATGATGCTGTCTCTACTCAATCATAGAAGTAATCTTGATATTTTCATAGTAAAATCGTTGTCTATAGAATTAATTTATCATTTCATATTTATGTTTAATTTATTTCTTTGTAGTATCACTCACATAATGATTGTTTTCTTATACAGGTGGATTATTTTGTTTGAGTTAGGGTGGTCTTTCCATCTTTCATGACTTTCTATACCAAAACTTCCACCGAGTTCTTCTACCTCAAATCCTTTTCACCCATGTAGTGTTTCATTTATCACTTTCCTTCATGTTCCCTCTACGGTGTGATCAGTATGAATCTAAATACATCTTTCTATTTAAAATTATCACTAATTTTAGTAAAATAGACAAATGGCATACTCAAAACTAAGAAAACATATTCATATTGTTTTGATACTTCAAAACAATGATCCACAAGTCATTTTTGATGTGTAATAATGAGTTTCACCTCAATCCGATACACGATGTACCCAATATGACTCAATATTTCCGTTATCAGTTTAGAATCGATATTTTAGTTCAAAAAGTGTCATTCACTGAAAATTGATCAAACACACTCATATTTTCTTGATGATTTAGGAAAATTATTCATAATTCATTTGTGACATGTATGAATTGGTTTCACATCAAACTGATACATGATGTGATCAGAATGAGTCAAAAGTGTCTGTTTCTAGTTTAAAATGACATTTTAGTAAAAAAGAAAACTGACGTACTCAAAACTGAGAAAACACATTCAAATTGTTTTGATACTTTAGGAAAATTATGAAAAAGTCATTTGTGATGTGTAGGAATTAGCCGCACCTCAATCCGATGCATGATGTGACCAGTATGGATCTAAGTGCGCGTTTTTATTTAAAATTGTCATCAATTTTAGTAAAATGGACAATTGACCTACTCAAAATTGAGAAAAAACATTCATATTGTTTTTATGCTTTGTTGAAATAATCCATAAGTTTTTTTGATGTTTAGGGATCATCCATAGCTTAATCTAATACACGATGTGCCCGATATGACTCAAAGTCTCTATTATCAGTTTAAAATCGACATTTTAGTTCAAAAAATGTCACTCACTGAAAATTGATCAACCAAACTCAGGTTTTATCGATAATTTAGGAAAATTATTCATAATTTATTTGTTATATATATGAATTGGTCTTACATTAAACTGATACATGATGTGATCAGAATGAATCAAAGTGTGTGTTTCTAGATTAAAATGACATTTTAGTAAAAAAGAAAATTCACGTACTCAAAACTGAGAAAATGTTTTTGGATTGTTTTGATACTTTAAGAAAATGATACATAATTCATTTGAGTCATTTAGGAATCATAATCACCTCAATACGACCCATAGTGTGTCCGGTATGACTCAAAGTGCATATTTTTATTTAAAATTGACATCAATTTTAGTAACATGGACAGTTGACCTACTCAAAAATCAAGAAAACACATTCAAATTGTTTTTATAATTTATGAAAATTATCCATAAGTAATTTGTGATGTGTAGGAATTAACCGCACCTCAATCTGATACATTATGTGCCTGGTATGGCTTAAAGTGTCCGTTAATAGTTTAGAATCGACATTCTAGTTCAAAAAGTATCATTCACTGAAAACTAATCAAACACACTTGAATTTTCTTAATAATTTAGGAAAATGATTCATAATTCATTTTTGACATTTAGGAATCAATTTCATGTCAAACTGAGAGACGATGTGATTAGAATGAGTCAAAAGTGTGTGTTTCCACTTTAAAATGACATTTTAGTCAAAAAGACAATCGATGTACTCAAAACCAAGAAAACACATTTAGATTATGTTGATACTTTAGGAAAATGATCCACAAGTCATTTGAGATGTATTGGAATCATCTTCATCTCAATCTAATGCATGGTGTGACCGGTATGACTCCAAGTGTGTATTTTTATTTAAAATTGAAATCAATTTTAGTAAAACTAATATCAATTTTAGTAAAATTAACACTTTATGTTAATTTATTTCTTTATATTATTACTAACATAAGAATTGTTTTCTTATACAGGTGTATTATTTTGCTCAATCATTGGTGGTTTTTTTGGCAATAACATGATTCAAGGTTAGGATTAAAAGACAAAGGAACATTGATGTTTTTGAATATGTGTAATAATTTGTATTTATTTAATTATATAAACCAATGTTTGAAATGTCTATAATATAGTATTTTTTTCTTGTATTTGTGTTATGAATTTAATTCCATATAAATTTTGTATTAAGACTTATTTTTGTTGATATCTGGTGTGTTTTTGGTGTTGTGGTGTGCTGTTACAGCACATTGCACTAGTGCTACAGCGTGTTGTTGTGGCACACTGCAGTATGACCATTTATCAGCACTTCTTTTAAAATCATTGATAAAAGACACATTTTTAGTGCTTATAAAGGTACACTTTATGAGTGGTTTTGTAAGTATTGATAAATGAGGTCTTTAGCAGTGCTAAAAAAGTGCAGATAAAGGACTCATTTATCGGTAATTTTTTTAGCGCTGATAAAGGACCACTTTATAAGCACTTTTTTAGTGCTGATAAAAGATCATAGCTTTTATTCTTGCTAAGACAGTCATTTCTTTTCTAGCGCTGTTAAAGGACAATTTTTTTTGTAGCATGTATACAAACACATACACAAAAACATACATACATATAAATATAAGTACAAACATGCATTGGTATATATTAATGCAATTATTTATAAATGAAATATATTAATAAAAGAATGTACACAAACAAATATATAAAATTTTAAGTATGTACAGACATATAGGTACATTAACAAATCTCTAGGCGAGAATTTGTCCTACAAATCTCCCGATGGGGATTTGTCCTACAAATGTCCCATATTACATTAATATATATAAATGAATTCACGTATGTAGAAACTTCTATTTATATATAAATATGGTTGTATGTATATGTATGTGTGTATATAAATATAAATATTTTGATTTATGTATGTACTTGTATTAAAATATACTTAAAAATATGTATAGTTATATATGCTTGTATATATACATATATACATATGCATGCATGTACTTATATCTCTAAATAATTACATGATTTATATTTTCATATAAATGCAATAAGATGTATTTATGCATTCATATTAATATAGATTTGTATATGTATGTACATATGTACTTATACTTACAAATATGTATTGAAATATGTTTGTATATAACTATATTATTTGTATGTATAGATGTACGTATGTGTTTACATGTAAATATAATAATATGTATACATGTATGCATGTATGTACGTATGTGTGTGTTTATATATATATATTCATTGGTTTTTATATGTGCGTGATCAATAATTATTGTAAGTATATACAAATATAAGTATTTATAAGTATATTTTATTACATGTACATACATGCATCTAAATATTATTACATGTACATACATTCACATAGATATAAACATTCATAAATATAGATAAATTAATGTAATTGTTTACAATTATACATATTTATAAGTATATACAAATATTATAAATGTATTTTAAAGTGTATTTTTTTGTATACAGTACATATAGCATTAATTTGTATATATATTCATTTATATACATTTACATTGTGTACATCCACCAACCAGGTGCAGTCGACGGTGCCAGAGCATTTTCTTCTCAATTGCATGCCGGCGCCACTCTGGATGCTTTCTAGCACCAGTATCTCCACTTTGCAGCCCATCAAGATCACTGCGTCGTTTCCCACTACATCCACCAACCAGGTGCAGTCGATGCCCTACTTGTCCCCTATCCTGTAGCCGTAGATGCAGGATTCGCAGTAGTTCCCCTTCGATGAGTTCTGGGGAACTTGATTAAATTTTAGACCGAGATTCTCGCACCCTTTGCGTAGGACCTAGTTTTGAAACCCTTCCTGGGTGCAGCCTCCCATCACCCCGATCCTCTTGCAAACAACATCCATGGAGGACCGGTACTCAGAGCTCCAGAATAGAGGGATCCAATGAGACCACTCCTCGAGCACGTAGTCCAGCGTTCTCAAGCAAGTGGACCAGTTGAGGAACTAACCTCCCCCACAACTGTGATGGAGGTTATACTTTTCCATATACCTTGGTAGGTGGCTGGTGCATCCACTCCACCCATCATGGTAGGTGGCACCCATGGGAGAAGTCCATGGTGGGTGGGGGGATTGGTGGAGAATTGGTGGGGGATTTGTGTCAAATTTGACACCTCCAAACATGCCTATATAAGGAGGCCAATTGAGCTTCCATCATAGTGATCTAGGCCAGAGATCAGTTCGAGCTAAGAGAGATCCATCCTTGAGATAGCCTTGAGAGCTCAATGTTTGTGAAATAAAGGGAGGTGTGAGAGAGGTCATTGTAATCCTTGGTTCTTATGAAATAAAGTTTTGTTTTCCCTCCATTCATCTCTATTAGTGGCCAGCGAACTACAATAAGTGGGTATCAGAGGAGGTTCCAGTGAAACGGTGACGGGCAGTGGAAATTTTCTGATGATCAGAAAATTCATGTTTCTCAGAATCGTGTTTTGAAGGAATATTCTGAAAGACTATGTCGAGAAGGTTCCAACGGCGCAAACGACATCGAAAACAGAGCTAAAACGAGCTTCCTAGACCCAGTCAAAGTTTGGTCAAACTTTGGGTGCTACAGTACCCCCTTACTAGAGAAGAAAGTACTAATCCATCACTAATGATTTTTCCATCAAGTTTCTAGCAGTTGCTCTGGCGTGCCACATCATTGACACATCATCGGCACGTCATCGCCACATCATCAGATGATCTCGGCTGTTGATACTGTTTTGATCATATCTTGATCAATCAGTATCCGATTTCGATGATCCATGAGTCGATTCCACCTTTTTCAACCATTATGGACGCATCAGTGAGCTCCATTTTTTCAGATCTGACACCAATTTTTTCAGAATTGAAATTTCATGGAGGGATCATCCACGAGAGTTGGTCGAGGGGATAGAAATGGATTCCAAAGCTAGAGAAGGCCTATAGATGGCAGACGACCATCATACAAATGCTACCATTATGGCACGATGGGTCACATTAAAAAAAACTACCAAAAGTTTCTATAAGAAAAGGGTCAAAGTAGCAACCGACAAAGAATAAATGAAGACGTGCATGTGATAGTCTTCGGAGAAATAACACTTTGCTCCAAAGATGAAGAAGAAACATGTTGTCATACATCAGGCCAAGACATAGAATGGGTGGTCGATACTGCAACATCGTACCACATCACTCCGCATCGTGAGTATTTCTTAACTTATCGAACATGTGACTTTGGTGCAGTCAAGATGGGGAATACCTGTTCGGTGAAGATTGTTGGCATGAGTGATATCCAAGTCAAGATGAATGTTGGATACATAATCACCCTGAAAGATGTTTGACATGTTCTAAGCATTTGGACTAACCTGCTATCGGGTATAACCTTTGATCGACAAGACTATGACAACATCTTTAGTAATGGAGCATGGAAGATGACAAAAGGATCCATCGTCAGTGCTCGAGGACACATATGCGGTACATTGTACAAAACTCATGTGAAGATATGTGCAGACAACCTCAACATGGTGGAAGGAGAAATATCATTCAATATGTGGCATAGGAGACTCGACCACATGAGTGAAAAATGGTTATCTACCCTGACGAAGAAGAAGTACATTAGTATTGACAAGGATGCATCACTTGATCCTTGTAAATACTGCTTTTATGGGAAGCAACATAGTTTCTCATTCAATACTTCTTCATCACGGAGATCAGAGTTGTTTGATTTGGTACACTTTAATGAATGAGAACCCATGGAGGTGGATTCACTCAGAGGTAAAAAAATATTTATTATCCTTTATTGATGATGCATCTCAAAGGGTGTGGGTGATCTTCTTGCGGACGAAGGACCAAGTACCGGGCTACTTCAAGATGTTACATGCCATGGTGGAATCTGAAACTATAAGGAAGATGAAGTGTCTTCATTCAGATAATGAGGGAGATTACACATCTAGGGAATTTGATACCTATTACAGGAGTCAGGGCATCCGACATGAGAGGATGGTCCCTCTCACCCCACAACACAACAGAGTTGCAGAAAGGATGAACATAACCATCATGGATAAGGTTATAAGCATGGTGAGTTTGGCTAATCTCCCTAATCCATTATGGGGAGAATATGTTCAGGTTTCATGCTACCCCATCAATAGATCACCATCAGTCTCACTGATTTTTGAGATTCCACAGAAGATATGGTCTAGTAAACATCCCTCTTACTCTCATTTACAAGTATTTGGATGTTTGGAATTTGCACATGTATCCAAGGAGCTCATCCAGAAGATAGAATGGAGATATACTCCATGCATCTTTATTTTCTATGTAGATGAGGAGTTTGGATACAAGCTTTAGGACCCGAAGGAGAAGAAGATGATCAAAAGTAGAGATTTCATGTTCCATGAGAACTAGATGATCGAGGACATTCAAAATTCTAGAATGTATTGAAGGGAAAGTGTTGAGGACTCAATTCATTATCCAACAACTATACCAGCACCTCTTATTGTTGAAGAGAAGGAGGTTCAAGAAGACTCCTTGGCAGTAGACCAGGAAGTAGTGGAGGAGGATATTGAGCAGGGGGAGACTCAATTATCTCCACAAGAAGTTGCAGAACCATCACAAGATCTAGGTGATGTTGTGCATCCCAAACCTAACATTTGAAAGGTTTGAAGATCTTCACATGGAAGGGTTCCGTTAAAAAAATATTTAGAGTCGGATTACCTATTGCTAACTGATGAGGGGGATCATGAAGGATATCAAGAAGAAAATAAACATTTGTTATCGTTGGATATGAAAAGTGATGGATTGACAACTGTTGTGACTTGTGAAGATCCACACAAAGGAGAACCTGGTGGATATGCTGACAAAGGTGGTTTCTTGAGAGAAGACGTACCATTATAGATGCTCCAAAGGATTTCAGTTGGAGGGGGAGAATTGTTGGAGCTTGTACTTTTCCATCTTTCTTGGTAGGTGGATGGTGCATCAACTCCACCCACCATGGTATGTGGAAGCCATGGGAGAAGTCCATGGTGGGTGGGTGGGGGGGATTAGTGTATAATTGGTGGGGGATTTGTGTCAAATTTGACACCTCCCACCATGCCTATATAAGGAGGACAAGAGAGATTCCATCATAGAGATCCAAGCTAGAGATTAGTTCGAGCCAAGATAGCTCCATCCTTGAGAGATACTTGAGATCTCCATGTTTGTGAAAGAAATTGAGGTGTGGGAGGGTTCATTGAAATCCTTTTTTTTGTGAAATAAAGTTCTGTTTTCTATCCATTCATCTCTCTTAGTGGTCAGTAAACCACAACCAGCTAACCCTTCCAAGATCATAACCTAACCATTGACCATTGATAGGATGCCGCCTGACTTGTAGAGTTGGTCCATGGATGGCCCTTCCAAACCAGAGTAGTCCTCTGCCGCGAAGTAGCACCACTTCTCGAGGAAAAAAACTTCATGGTGGGAGCTTGTGAACACTGTGGAGGTGACACCACCACCAAATCCAGATCCAATGACGATAGCATCACACCCAATCCTGTAGGCATTGGATTCCAGGTTGTCGGTGACCTGTAGGGTGAGATAGAAGAGGGGGATTGAATCATTCGCTCACATCATCTCGATGAAGACCTTATCGAGTGGACGCTCCTTCCAGTGGGTACCAGCATTGGCATCGACTTTATATCCGATATCTTTTAATGAAGGGTTATACAAGTTCTAATCCATCTGATTCATGTGTCCAATTTACCACCAATTATTGGGATTCAAAATTTGAAGTGGGAGATGAATCGAAGTACCCTGGTGAAGAAGACGAAGTAATAGAAGATCTTGAGCAGAGCAAAGGCCGACCTCAGAAAACATAGAGGTCTCTGGGATAACCACCACTGCATAATCGCCTCTCTACCATGCCATGGAATCTCCGAGAAAATGTGGACAAAGGGCAATCTACCATCCACAAAAAGCCTCACACAAAGCAAGAGTGTTTTGATTCTCATCGTCATAATCCTCAGTACCCACCACACTAGAGTCATGACCTCCGGAAGCCCCCTCTTCACCATCATCTCTACAATCTAGAAAAAAAACCCAAAAAATTGCACAAAACGAATTTGATTCAAGACCCTGAGGGATTGGGTAGACTTAATTATTCATGGATGGGATGTTGCAAGCTGGAGAACTGGTAAAATTTAGATAGATTGAGATCGTTGGGGCCTTCGGCTAGTAAGGGAGTGATTAGAGCTTCGCAGACAGTGGCGAGAGATTAGATCTGGGAAGACAAGAAGCCATGGGTGAAATTGGCGTGGCTGGTGTTGCTCTTACTCAGTAGAAGATTTCTATCACTCTCATTGCTCCCATATTTTCCATGAAATCCCTCCATTTACGAGCTTGTCTCCCTCTAGTTTTGGAAGCTCTCAGGATCATATATTAGAGCGGAGAGGTGAGTCACGAGACCAGTTGAATGATCTACTTTTCATTGTATGATCTGCCTAGTCAACGCCGGCCCAACTCATCTATTTCCATCATACCAAGTTGATTCTCAAACAAATATGAATCTTGTGGTTCAGTAAATACATCCTGAAGTTTATCATCAGTTAGAATATATACAAAGAAAATGTTTCCTTTTTGAAAATGTTCTCTAATAAAATGATATAACCACATAGATTTAAACAATCAATATTTCTTTAGAATTTTTCTTCATAAACAAACTATGACTTGTATTTAATTTTAAAAAATTGGGAAATAAAATTTGATAATATTTCATACCAAGATCTTGGAGATTTCTAAAGACAATAAAATGCTTATATATCTTTAAAAAATGATTTAGAAACTATTCAATTTCAAAATCAGAGGATGTCTAACATGTTCTTCCTTAGAAATATTTCTATTTAGAAAATATTTTTTTTGCATTCATTTTAAATAGTTGTAAACCATGAAAATATAAAAAATCTAATACCATTCTTATACCTTCTACCTAGAAATTGAGGGAAAATGTTCATCATAATATATCCCTTCTTCTTGGCCATATCTTTGTGAAACGTATTTGTCTTTATTCCTAAAATTATTCCTAGATTCATCGAATTTATGTTTGAAAATATATATAGTATCAATTCTAGTAGACATGATAAAATATCATTTTTCAGTTTCAAAAATATTACAATAAATCAAAATTTTCAAAATATTTTTAGATTTATGATTTAGAAACTACACCCATATAAATATTCTAAAGTTATCAACAATCATAAACACAAAATATTTTCCACCAATACTTGAAGTGAAGGTTCCGGGCGTAGTAGAATCACGTGGATGGGTGTACCCAACTTTAATTTTAATGTTAACAATGATCAATCCGAGATCCGTCATGATAATAAAATTCTGGATCTTTAGAATTGAATGAATAACGAAAAGGAAAGAGGGAATTAGACAAACCATATAGAGGATCATCATATGTTGGTTATAATTAATTTAATTAAAAGACAAGACTTACCTTGATGGAATTATCTCTCTGTTGATGGTTCCGGTCACGATCCAATGTGATCCATCGTTACGTCATAGAAGACAAGTGTAGGATTCCTCTAGCAGTGATCCACGTATCTCTGTATGTTGCCGAAGGGATCTCCGGGTGCCAGTGCAGAAGAGCCTTTGCTTGTGATGTCCAACTTCGATTTCCTTGAGAGCTGCTTCCAAAGCGCTCTCCTTGATCCGATGGAGGTGGATCTCTCTCATAACTTGAGAGAGTTCTTAGAGGAAAAAAATTATCTCTTTTCTTGAGATATTTTTTTCTAGATCCGTTGTGCACAACCACTAAAGAATGGACAAGCTTAATGTGAATAATGTAATTGAGATTTGTAATACTTATAATAATAAAATAAATTAATCACCCAAAGAAATTTATTCATTTCATTTAATTCTTAATAAGACCCCATGTCTAATAATAACATTTGGGTATTATTATTACTTGACATATTCCCATCGAATTACCCCTAATATTATTTAATTAAATAAATAATATTATTTCTCATAAATTTCCAGAAAAAATACATGGTGTGTATATATTAATATACATGGAGTGTACTTTTGTTTTTACATTTTATTTATTTCCTCCACCATATTTATTATACCTTGAATAATGACTATTTATTTCTTAAATAAATATCATTGCATTAATTTCTAATAAATATATTATTTTTCCCATAATATATTCTCTCGAATAACTAGTGTTGAAATAAATGTGATCAAACATCCTTGAATAATTATTAAACCACAATGAGGAATAATCTTTATTCTACTTGTTAAATTAATATTTAACTGAGATACTTGGACACACTTAGTGTGTGACCCTCTAGGCCTCTTTCTCAGTGGAATTAGGTGGAGCCTGACTAAAGTTAAAGGTTAGAATCTAGCAACACACCAAGGCACCCATAGAGAAAGAAGTTAATGATGCAATGACATGTCACCTCCTACGAACAATTACCGTGTAGTGTAATCCCTTTGTCTCGATATCTTGAATCAAGCAGGTTGAATGCTAGTGCCATAAACCCATGTGCTTGATTATTCTTTCTTTGACTTCCTAGAATTGAACTTGCCCATTCCTCACCATGGACATAGATTTATTTAGGCTATATCAATTCCATCAAAGGGAATGATATATCAACTTCTATTATGGAATAGAAGGGAAAAATAATTTCTTTCATTATCTATTAATACAATATTACTCGTGATGCAGCCAATATATCCTACCTCACTGCAAATAATGTTTTGTTATAGTTTTCGTTAATATATCAAAGTGTGTGAGTTTTAATACCCATTAATAATAATCTTAAAATATAAGGATCAATACACTCATCCACAGATAAGAACATCTAATGACACTATGAAATGTGGATTTCTTACTGGCAGGACTCGTTCTCATAATATCCTCTTGGATACTACCAAGGGTGCACACTATGAGAAGGTGCCTCAAAGTTTTATGAGTCCTCACCCCTAATGGACTGTATTATTTTTTCCCCTCAAATAACATCATCCGACCGTAAAAATATATATTCAAGAATAGTGATATGGCACTTCCGAGTTCTCATCATAGCAGGGATCCGCTATGACCTTTTGGTGAAACAGCTATCCTTAAGACATTATCACATGAATTGTCACGAAAAAGAACAATAAAGATATGATAAGTTATTTATTAATGAATAAAGTACAAAGTATTTGGTTCCAGGCCACCAACTCCAATAGACACCCACTTGGACTAGAGCCAACTACTAACAACCTTTAACTCACTAGCTCTCACATGATATTCATTCTTATACTGAGATAGGACTTTATTCACGGGGTCCACCATGTTCTCTTCCGTGGACACTCTACTCACTACAACTTCACCCCTTTGATAGAAATCCCTCAAGAGGTTATACTTCTATAGAATGTTCTTTGTTCGTTGATGTGACCTTGATTATTTTTCGAGAGCCACCACTGCAGTATTATCACAATACAATGTGATAGGATCTTTACTTCTTGGCACCACATCAAGATCCTGTAAAAAGTTCTGAATCTAGATGGATTACTTGGCTGCATCATAAGACACTATATATTCGGACACCATTGTAGAATTGGAGACAACTGGATGCTTTGAACTCTTCCAGCTCACAACTCCTTTTTTGAGATAGAAAACACATCCTGATTGTGACTTCAGATCGTTTTGATCTATCTAAAAACCAGAACCATCATACCCTCTGATGACAATCTCCTTGTCTCCTACATACACTAGGAACATATCCTTAGTTCTTCTCAGATACTTAAGGATAGTATTAAAAGCAGTCCAATGTTGTTCTCCAATATCTTCTTAATATCTACCTAGAATGCTTAGTTCATAGGAAACATCAAGCCTGGTATATAACATGACATACATGATGAATCCTATAGATGAAGAGTATGAGATCTTACTCATTCTATATTTATCTTATTGTATCTGAGGACAAATTTTCTTAGAAAGATGTAGGCCATATGACACTGGAACTAACCCCCTCTTGGATTGTTCCATACTAAATCTCTTTAGTATCTGGTCAATGTATGTAACCCAACTTAGTCCAAGCAGCCTCTTGGATCTATCACGAATGATTTTGATCCCTAGAATGTAGGTTACTTCTCCTAAGTATTTCATGGAGAAACACTTGTTCAACCAGTCCTTAACTGAATGTAAGACTGGTAAATAATTTCTAATAAGTAATATGTAGTCAACATATACTACTGGGATAATGGCTGAATTCCCATTAAAAAACATATAAACACATGGCTCATATTCATTCTTAATGAAACCAAATTCATTTATGGCTTCATCAAATCGAATGTTCCATGACCTAGATGCTTTCTTTAATCCATAAATGGATTTCTGTAACTTGAAAACCTGTTTGGCTTCACCTAGTGTCACAAAACCTTCTGGTTGTGTCATATAGGCATCTTCCTGAAGGTTCCCGTTAAGGAATGCTATTTTGACATCCATTTTCCAAATCTCATAGTCATGGTAATATGCTATGGAAAGTATGATTCTTATGGATTTAAACATGGAAACTAGAGATAATATTTCATCATAGTCAATTACTTGAGATTGTCTGAATCCTTTATCCACTATCCTTACTTTAGAGGTGCTAACTTGACCTTCCATGTCCATCTTTCTCTTGAATACCCATTTGCATACAACAGGATTTACATCAACTGGCTCATCTAATAGAACCCAAACTTGGTTCTAATACATGGAATCCATCTTAGAATTCATAGCTTCTAGCTATATTGTAGCTTCTGAGCTCTCTACTTATTCCTTGTAGGAGAGAGGTTCATCATTATCAAATAATAATTATTCACCATCCTCGGTGACTAGGAAACCAAATATCTCTCATTCCCTTACATCTATTGATCTCCTACGTAGTACTTGTGTTTTTGGAACCTCTTCTATGGGGACCTATTGAACTTGTTCCTATACCAACTCCTATGTATCTTGAGATTCAATTTCGTCAAAGTCAATCTTGCTCCTACTATCCTTTTTGAGGATGTTCTCCCTCTCAATAAAGACAACTTGTCTGGAGATAGTCACTTTCTTATCTAAAGGGTTATATAGGTAATATCATTTCGTTTCCTTGGGATATACTATAAAGATACACCTCATACCCCAGGGTGTAATTTTTTTTCTTGAAAAGGCCTTAACAAACACCTCACATCCTCATACACCTGTGTGAAACAAAATTGGTTTCTTTCCATTCCATAACTCAGAGGGAATTCCATTTTCCACCTTATTTGGTACTCAGTTTAATGTGTATGATGAATTTTGTAATGAATATCTACAAAATAATAATGTAAGATCTGCATGACTTGTCATTGACCTAAACATGTTAAAAAAGGTATGGTTCCTCCTTTCACTAACACCATTCCACTGTGGTGTATAAGGAGGAGTGAGTTGAGATAGAATCCCAGACTCCCATAAAAGGTCGATGAACTCTTGGTTCAGATATTCTCTACCTCGATTCAATCGAAGATTCTTTATCTTCTTACTAACTTGATTCTCTACTTCATTCTTGAATTCCTTAAATTTCTATAAGGACTCTGATTTATACCTCATTAAGTAGATATAGACATATCTAATAAAATCATCAGTAAAAGTAATTAAGTAAGAATATCCACCTCTAGCTTCTACTAGAAATGGTCCTCACACATATGTGTGCACCAATCCTAGAAGCTCTGTGGACCTTTCACCCTATCCACTAAAAGGCGGATTGGTCATTTTACCTTATAAACAAGTGTGACATCTATCAAGTGGTTTTAGCTCAGTAGGGTCTAAATAAACATCTTGGAAGATCTTTGCCAAGCGCTTCTCATTTACATGACCAAGATAGTAATGCCGCAATTGGGTGTTGTATGAGTCATGTGAGTTTGTTTCTTTATCGAGTTCCAACACATGGTTTTCTTAATAAAATACATACAAACCATTATTTAAATGTTCCATAACATAACATACGTTGTTCTTATAAAAGAAACAACCCTTATTTCCAAACATGAAAATAAATCCATCCATATCCAAACATGATACGGAAATTATGTTCTTGGTAACACTTGGAAGATAATAATAGTTATATAAAACCACAAGCTTTCCAATTGGCAATGAGAGATGTTAATCACCAATGGATAATGTAGCCAGCCTCCCGCCATTGGCTTCTCGAAGATTCACCTCTCCTTTGGCAATATTTCTAAATATACTTGGTTTCTACATTTGAATACAGATGTGATCCCCACAAGCTGTATCTAATACCCAATGTGTAGAAATAGAAAGATTACACTCGATAACAAACACACCTTTAGCATCCCCATGCTTCTGGGTGCAGTTCTTCTTCCAGTGGCCTAGCTTTCCACATGAAAACATACCGCCTCCTATTTCTTGCCCTGCCTTTGGATCTTCCCCTTATTGGAGGGATGGTTCTCAGGGGCTTCAGACCATTTATAAATCCTTGGCCCCTTTCCCTTCTCATTCCTTTTCTTATTCACCATAAGGACTGTGGGTTTATCATGCCCCATGTCCTTATCTACCTTGAGAATTAAGGTCAGAAGTTCCAATAGAATCTTCTCATTATTTCTCATGTTTTAGTTAACAATAAACCTATATAAGGTCTTGGTCAGTGATGATAGGATGATATCTACACGCAAATCATCTGAGAAATTAATCCCTAAGATGTCCATGAGTTCAATGTATCTAATAATCTTGACTACATGAGTTCCAGATGACGTAGAATCTCCAATATTAGTTGTGAACAAATCATTGAAGATATCATATCTCTCCTATATCACCTTCTCTTGATATAGATCCTTAAGGTGAGACATCATTCTATACGTGTCCATGTTTTCATGTTGCTTCAAGAGCTCATTAGACATGGATGATAGCATAAAATATTGAACATATGTGTCATCATCCATATGTTTCATATAGAGAGATAGTTCCTCATCACAAGACTCTTTTCTAGGTACAACTATAATGGGGTCCTCCAGCACATACAATTTCCTCTCGTGGCAAAGGATGACGCGTAAACGCCTCAACCACTCATGGAAATTGGTGCCGGTGAGAAGGTTTTCCTTCTCGAGTATGGTTTAAAATGATATGTTTGAAGTAATTTTTCTTTTTGTTTCTATAAATTAATATGAGAAAATATTTATTACTTTATCATGATAAAACTAAGACAAATAAATAAATTAATACTTATTATTCTCCAACTATTTTATTGAAATCCAATAGCCCTCACCATTGACTTTGGAATATTCTATTGCCTGAATATTCTAGTGGAAAGGATCCATATTTCCCTTTGAATTACCCTAACTAGGGTTGGTCAAGCAACTTAAAAGGTTTTAGGTAGGAATTCAAAATGCCAACTGCATTAACTCGCAGCTCCTTGATCCGTTGACTCCCCAATCCTGAAATACTTTTATTTTGGATTTCCTCAACCTTTGCCTATTAGTCACACCAAGTCCTACTGTGGCAGTCAACCCTTGATGTGAACCAAGTCAAGTCAACCCAAAACCTTGAATTAGAATTCCCTGATAATTGAAAGCACCCAAAATAGGTTTGGTCAAGCACTTTGAACTATGGTTCGATTCGAACCAAGATTATGGAAGGCTATACCAACTTAATATTTCTTTGAGAGATTTTATCCTTATACATAAATTTCCATTTTATTATCTTTCATACATGATTGTTAATATTACGTGGGATATACTTAAGTGATTAACCATGTGTAAGATAATATTTATGCATAAGCTGGTCTTATTTTAATTCCATCTTGCATGCTTATTTAATTTATTAATTGTGTGATCGTGACAACACAACCATAATAAATAAACCATACAACTGATAGAAATAAAATAAATGGAATGATCATGAGCTTGTTCTATTGGTTAGTTTATCAAGTGGTTGATAAAATAACCTAAGACCTAGGGGTGAAAACACCTTGAACCTTTTGGGTTCATATTTTTAGATTTCTACCTGTCCACCTTTGTATCTCCTTGGGTTGGTTTCACCTCGTCTCCTAAATTGATCTGCCTCTACTAGCTTGGGAGATCCATCCATTACATATGATTTTATCTCACATGCAGGTGAGGGGTAAAAGGGGTTTTACATAATAGAAACCTTGGGCACGAATTCCCTACATATTAATGAAAAGAAGGCTCGCATGCAAAAAAATTTAATTTAAATAATTAAATTAAAAGAAACCATCCACATACAAAGGGTATTAGTCTAGCTCAGGATCATCCAAACATGCAATGATATTTATGCATACATAAAACTAGCATTCAATTTTTTAATCGTTCTTGTTTAAGATAAATCATTCTTGAATCAATTAATTATCTTTAATTAATCAGTCCTTTTATCTTAAACCATTTTCTAAATTTCCTTGATATTATCATCCATAATAATTTTTAAATAAATAAATTCATTAAAAATTATCTTTGTACATAACTTGTACCTTGGAGGAAACCCAATGAATTCACATTCATAACTTCCCAATCAGTATAAATGGAAATTAGACAAATGTTAAATTAAACACATATATCTATAAAACACCTATCATGTGTTGTGCCTCATCTTTACGCCCGCACCATGGTACACATCTCAAGGGTTTGTATAATATAATAATATATTTTAATAAATCCGTGAAATTTTGGATGAGTACACGACATGTAGTTCTGACTACACAGTGTGTACTATCATTCACCATCCATCCAAAGTACACGCCTGGGGACATGGCATGTAGATGTACTTAGAAAATCTTCAGAGTACATGACATGTCTAGTGGGCCACATGCCATGTAGTGTTTGTGTTACACGTTCTCCAGCCGGGTAAGTCGTGTACGTGGTACACGGTCCAACCCTAACCCAAAGGGAATACATGCCGTGTCCAGTGGGCCACACGATGTGTAATCCTAAAACCATGTTCCACCTATTCCTGGTCAAAACATGGAGTAATTTATGACTTAGAAAGAATCCAACACATGGCTTGGTTTGGCGGGCTGGTATGATGCATTAAATCTTGACTACACAGTGTGTACTATTGAATACACACTATGTATTCTGGTGTTGTATAGGCAGAAACCTTTTGAAACTTCGTATGAGATACTCTATTTTATTTTAATCAAAATTAAAAGAAAAGATAATTTCTGTGAGGTGAAAGAGAAACAAAAGAGGAGGAACAGATCTTGAGATTCAGATTTTCAGAATGATTAACTTGAATTGAAACAACTAAATTATCAAATGCATAAATCATCAATGAAAAACTAAATAATTATAATCAAAGATATGACCCCTTTGATACCACTTGTAGGTTCCGAGTGTAGTGAAAGCATGCAGATGGGTGTAACCAACATTAATTTTAGCGTTAACAATGATCAATCTGAGATTTGTCTTGATAATAAAATGCCAGATATTTAGAATAGAATGAAGAATGAAAAGGAAAGAGGGAAGTCCCAGAACTATATAGAGGATCATCATATATTGATTATAATTAATTTAATTAAAATACAAGAATTACCTTGATGTAATTCTCTCTCTGTTGATGTTTCCAGTCACGATCCAATGTGATCCGTCATTGTGTCGTAGAAGCCAAGTGTAGACTTCCTCTAGAGGTGATCCACACATGCTCCATGTATCTCTAGACATTGCTAAAGGTATATCTAGGTGCTAGCGTGGAAGAGACTTTTCTTGTGATGTCTGCCTTTTTTCTCCTTGAGAGACACTTCTAAAGTTCTCTCCTTGATCCAATGGAGGAGGATCTCTCTCATAACTTGAGAGAATTCTTGGAGGAAACATAATTATCTCTTGGCTTGAGAAATTTTTTTCCAGATCTATTATGCATAACCACAAAAGAATGGCTAGGCTTAATGAGAATAATGTAATTGGGATTTATAATACTTAGAATAATAAAATGAATTAATTATCTAAAGGAATTTATTCATTTCATTTAATTCTTAGTAATTCCCCATGTCTAATAATGACATTTGACTATTATTATTACTTGACATGAGCCCAACGAATTACACCTAATATTATTTAATTAATTAAATAATATTATTTCTCACAAATTCACAGAAAAAATATAATGTGTGTATATATTAATATATATGGCGTGTACTTTTGTTTTTTCTGTTTTATTTATTTCATCCACCATATTTATTAGACCTTAAATAATGACTATTTATTTCTTAAATAAATATCTCTACATTACTCGCTAATACATATATTATTTCACCCACAATACATTATCTCAAATAACTAGTGTCAAAATAAATGTGATCAGGCATCCTTGAATAATTATTAAACCACAATTGGGAATAATCATTATTCAACTTGTTAAATTGATATTTAAATGAGATACTTAGACACACTTAGTGTGTGACCCTCTAGGCCTCTTTCTCAGTGACATTAGGTGGAGCCTGCCTAAAGTCCAAGGTTAAAATCTATCAATATGCTAAGGTATCCATAGAGAAAGAAGTTAACACCGCAATAACATGTCACCTCCTACGAACACTTACCGTGTAATATAATCCCTTTGTCTCAATATCTCGAATCTAGTGAGTTTCATTCTAGTCTCATCAACCCATGTTCCTGATTATTCTTTCTTTGACTTCCTGGAATTGAACTTTCCCATTCCTCACCATGGCTATGGATTTATTTAGGCTATATCAATTCCATAAAAAGGCCTAAGATATCAACTTTAGTTATGGAACAGAAGGGAAAAATCCTTTCTCGCATTATCTATTAATGCAGTATTACTTGTGACACACCCAACATATCCTACCTCACTAAAAATAGTGTGGCATCACAGTTTTCTTCAATAAATCTAAGTGTGAAATTTATAATACCAATAAATAATAATCTTAAAGTCTAAGGACCAATGCACTCATCCGTAGATAGGAACATCCAATGACACTATGAAATGTGGATTTCCTACTAACGGGTCACATTATCATAATATCCACCTAGATACTACCAAGGACACACACCATGAGAAGATTCATCAAATTTTTATGAGTCCTCACCCCTAATGGTCTGTATTATTTGTGTCCCTTAAAAAACATCATCCAGCCATAGAAAATATATTCAAGAATAGTGTTATGACACGTCCAGGTTCTCATCATAGCAGAGATCCACTATGACCCTTTGGTGCAACAACTATCTTTAGGACATTATCACATGCGTTATCACATAGAAGAAAAATCAAGATGTGATAAGTTATTTATTAATGAATAAAGTACAAAGTAGTTGGTTCTAGGACACCAAATCCAACATGAAGTAGATATTATTGTAAATAAATCAAGATGAAAAAGTTGTAAAGGAATTACAGTACGCACATCCTTGATAGGGGTGGAATATTTATTTTGTGATTTACATTTCATACATGATTCACAAAAGTATGTGTCGTACATATTTAGATATATAATATTCAAGACTTTCTAATTATTTGATACCTTGTACAAAAAATATTAAGTTATCATGGACGAGTCTCCTATGGAAAAAGATATTATCTTATTGAAAAAACATAAACATTTAGCATTCTTTTTAGTCAATTCTGCACATTTAATATAATTAATGTCACATTTTTATTTTCATAAAATTGGAAAGATTCATATTTATAATCTATACAATTATAATTTTAAAATATTACATTCATTCCATCACCACATAACTGAGAGATACTAATTAGATTATGTATCAAACCCTTGACATATAAAACTATTAATATGATAACAGAATATGAAATTCCAACCTCACCAAACCATTTTACCATACCTTTTAAATTAAGACCAAATATAAAATCACCTCCTTCATGTTTTTTTGAATGATAATTTCTTTTATATCATCTCCTATTATATTTTAGAAACACTCACTATCCATATATGAGGTTTCCTTTCTTAAAAATTGAAGGCATATACACTACAATGATAGTTTTAAGAGAATTTTGGTACCCATGCAAACTTAGGTCCAATTCGGTTAGATAAATATTTATTAGAAACCCAAATCTATATCAAAAAATTATTAACTGGTAATTTAGAGTATAAGGATTTAGAAATAAAGACTTTTAGGTGTCTAATAATTATGGAAATCTCACTGAACATTCACTTGCATTGTGTCCTTTCATTCCATAATTAAAACGAGTAACTATTGAAACACTTTCTTTGAAATATTTTTAAAAAATATCATAAAAATTTAAGCAATTTGTTATCATAACCAAGGCTAGTTTTAGTTTTATTTAATTCAATTATTCTTACCATTTTATCATAGTTTCCCCATCCTTTAATAAATATGGAGAGTTATAACTTTAAGTATTCAATTTCATTTTTCATTTTATAATTTTCATCAATAATAGAATTATATTTTATTTATTAAATCACAACTATTTTAGAAATATAATCCTTATGTTTAAGATTTTAATTTTGAATATTTACATATATAAACATATCATGTCCTTAGAATAAGAATCAAATTATGTTATTTTTTCATTCTCTTAAAGAGTAAACTTTTTTTCCCTAAATATTTTTTTTATAATTACTTATAAGTTCTTGATGTATTTCTGAAAATTTGGAAATTTCATAGTGTAACATTTCTATTTATTTAAATAATTAATCCATCATATTTTCATCAAAATTATAATTACAAGAGTCCCTTTCTGAATCAGTTACTTGATTAAAAGACAAAATTAAGTATATATATTTTTTAATTCTTTTTAGAAACCAGATTCTCCACCAGAATATGTATCTTTGGTATAGATCTAGTCATCCAAATTCAATCGCTTCTCTTTTTTACTCATATTCTTGTTATTTCATTTCATATTTGGAGTTGAAGTTTATTGTTCCCATTGATTCTACATTCATATAAAATCACTTAATGAAATTAAATAGAACTTGAATTACCATTTTAGATTATTATATGTTCATCTCTAGAATAATCTATTTTTTTCCTTCATGAATATCCCTTATTTCTATTATAATCTGATTAAGTGAAGTGGGAAACTTTATCACTATTATTTACCTATAACTTAGAATCAAGTGGGTAACATGAAACATTTATTTTTTATTTTAATAAAATTTATTTTAACTTAGTAGATTCTTCATCACTAATACTTTTCAATTCCGAATCATATTATAATGAATATCCAATAATATCATCTAATGTATAATCTTTAAAATTCTTAATCTCATCAATTTATGCATTCATATCATGATTTTTTTATGTAGAGATCTTAAAACTCCTCGATCTAAAATAAAATTTTCTAAAAAATCTATATTTACATTTATGCCATTTACAATGTTAGTAAAACTTTTAAACATTTGATTTACAGTTTCATTTTCACCCATCATAAAATATAGAAATTATACTATTAACATAACAAGAATAGTACTTATAATTTTATCAGAACCATAATGAGTATCTTAAAATATTCTACACACATCATGTGTGTATTTACGTTTTGGAATGTTATAGAATATTTTTTTAATTATATAATAAAGTGTGTTCATGATGTTATAATTAAAAACATATTTCAAAGCATCAACACTAGTAAGAGTATTAGGATAAACCTCATGAAGCATGTAAGGTTTTACCATTTTTTTATAATGGTCAATACATGTATATTTAATATGTTCTACCATCCATACATGCCAATATATATACCAATTACAAATGAAAAATGATGGTGTTTTTGGATCACATACATCATTAAAATTTCTTCCTACCATATCAAGTAGAACTTTTCCTTAATAGATAAGTCTAGGATAAAAGTTAGTAACAAGATATATATATATATATATATAAATATATTATAAATATAATTATCCTTTCAAGGTCTAGTCTATGGTACCTATTGCCTAATATTTATAGAAATATGGCTGATAGGTCATGTTGGGGGTGGATTGACCTTTTGTAAAATTTGAAATACTGATTAGTGTTAAGTTTATCTGAAGTGAAAAATAGAAATATGAACATGGATTTTTTTATTATAGTTTATATCAAAGTGATACTATGTTTAATATTCACACTCTCAATGTGAGAGTATGGTACCCACTATAATAAGATACCTTACTTATGAAAGGAATAACGAACAATTACAGCTTCCTTTTTAACATCGTGATTCACAACCCAAATCTGCCCTTTTTTTAGACTAGGAGGAACAACCAAGAACAATCTATTTGATATGGAGGAAGAACCACCATTATCATTATCCTAATCAAAGAACAACAAGAACCCATACCTTTTATTTGATATCAAACAACCCAGTGTACCTTTTTTCGACATAGTATAACCTAGAAACTAAGGTCCCTCTTTTGTATGGAAAAGAATAGACAAAAAATTACACAATTAAAGGATTGAAAGAAATAAGTAAAATAAAAAACCAATAAAAATAGTGAATATCTGAATTTAGAGACTTTAAGGATTTATCTAATATAAAAGGTTATAAGTGATGATATTCCCCATGTAATGGTTCAAGAAACCGTGATTACAAAAGTTTGTTGCATAGAACAGTTTAAAATATCCTCATCCTCTATTCTATGGAAACGGGTCTATCGAAATATACATAAAGAGTTTCATAATGCATATTGACTTTAAAAATTTTAAATGCATACAGATCCGTTGAAGTTTTTTAATTTTCCATGGAGCCACAATTTTCTCTCTTGAAGATAAGAAGCTGCTTCAAAGATCATAAATCCTTCAAAAAATATAAAAAACTAAAAAAAAGATGTTCAAAAAAACTCATTAGGAGAAAAAATTTAATACATTAGTAAATAATCAATAATAAATTTCCTTGGAAATTTCCCATATATTATGTGAGATAAACTATTTTTATTTCAAATGATGAAAATTTGGAACTCCCTAATTTCCAAGAAATTATCATGAAAATAATATATGTTTTATTCCTTGAAATTGTAATTTAAATTTTCTTAATATAAATTAAAATAAATTTTTATGTAAATGAAATAATTAATATTTAATTGTGGAATAATTAATTCAAGAAAAACTTTTATAACTAATATAAAGTAAATCAAAATCTAAATGAATAAGAAAAATAGAGCATAATTTTCAACATTGAAAAAAAACATTTTAAGTTCATAAGCAACATTTTTAACATCTATGTAAACCTAATTTTTATGTAATCATAAATGTGTGTTAGCATAGTTTTCTCAATAATTATGAATGTATGAAATAATTATTCAAATCATACAAATTAATCACACAATCAACATCTCAACCGCAAGGATGAATATTTCTATAAGAACAACTTTCCGATAAGCATTGTTTTCCTGTAACCATCATCTTCTAAAAGTACTATTTTCCTATAAGAATCAATTTTCATAAAAATAATTTATTTATAAGAATAATTTTTCCTAAGAATAATTCTACTTAAATATAAATATTTCAATAATCATTAATCTTTTTTGAAAAAATGAAATCTTCTTAAGGTTGAAAATATAAATTGTAAATTTCATTTTGTATAGTTAAAAATGATCAATGATGAATTTATAAAACAATAAATATTAATCATAAAAATATACATATAATTTAACCAATAATGAAATAATGTTGTGAGAAATAAAACAAATCAATTATGAGAATTTCGTAGTATGAATCCTAACACAACTCATATTAAATGGATTTTTCTTTGAAATTTGTTCAGTAAACATAAAATAAATGTGAAAAAATTCAATAAAGAATGTCAACAATAATATTTCATCAACAAGTTTTTCAAGATTAAAATAAATTTCTTTACTCATGTAAGAGAGAATAAAAAATAATTTCTTAAAAAACCAAATAAAAGGAATATATACAATTATCATTAAAATATAAAGTGTCAAGGGGGAACTCAACAATATCCAACTTTTTGATAATTATGTAACCAATATTATTTCAAATACTTCTCCCCCTATTTTTAATTATAAAAAAATATTAAATAATAATAAAATATCTCCCATTTAAACTCAAATAAAAAAATTGGTTTTGGAAATACACCTCCCCTATTTAAAATAATCTCTCCCTATTTATTTTAGTATGAATCAAATTTTATTTAAAAATTATTGTTCCCCCTAAAATAAATAATGTTAAACTAAGATATATACATGTAAAATATATTTAAATACTAATATTTAATAATTTTTAGAATAGTATTAAAATAAATTTCAAAATATTTGACAAATTTTTTGAAGGAATTGTAAATGTTTTTAAAAAAATCTCACCATGAATAAAAAATTAACTGATATTTAATTAAATGGATAATATGAATAGTATAATCAGAAAAACACCCCCTTAATATAAAATTATCTTCATTTTAAAATTCTACATTTTCTAATATGTTTTTGCAGATAATGAATCTATTGTGTATAGACTTCATAATTCCATCATGTGTGATACATAAAAATATTCAATAATCCATGAATACTAATCATAGTGTTTAAATAAATATATAAAATAACATGAAATAAATTAAATAATAACTAACATTGAATAAATATTCTAGTGAAACATAGAATATAAAAAATTTAACATGTACACTAGCTATGAAAATAAATTTAAAATCATGTGAGTAAACTATAAAATTCAAACAAATTAAGAATTCTTAGTGAGAAAATCATGTCACACAATGATGAATTACAAACTATGAAGTGGTAATATAATGATGGAAATATTTTATCTTTGAAAAATCATTTTATGTCTGAAATTTTTTTTATTCAAATAAATTTAATTCTATCTTTTATATTAAATTTCAATTATTCCAAGTTCATATTTGATTTTCTAAAACTTAGATTAATATTTTTGTTTCTTCATGTTGATAATCAGTGTGAATATATACTAATCAAATTCACCTCTCAAAATATTATCACTAATAAAATGATATCATCCATATATATTTTAAAAATCAATATTTTATTATAATTTTTCTTCATAAACAATGTATGATCCATATTTCATTTTAAAAATTAAAATTTCAATAGAAAAATTGAGAATCTTCCATACCAAGATCTTGAAACTTTTATAAGTCCATAATTTTCTTTAGATGAATTTCAAACAAGATTCTGAAACTTTTCACTTTCAAAACCAAGGGTATATCTGAAAAATACTTCAAAAATATTTCAAATTTTAAAATCTCTCTTTATATCCATTTAACATATATTAAAATGATGAAAAGATATATAATTTAATAGTATTTTTATTACGTCTAACATACCAAAAAGGGGAAAAGTTTCATTATAATTTATTCTATCTTCTTGATGATATCCTTATGTTATTAATCTTTACATATTTCTAATAATATTTCCATGTCCATTAGGTTTATTTCTTAAAGATACTTTCAGTACCAATTACATGGGAAACATTATATTGATCAATAAAACCCCAAAAAGTATTTCTAGAAAACCAAATTTCTCTTATTTTATAGTTAATATCTAGTTAGAATCATTTAAATCCTCATAAATATTTTTACAAACAAAATTGGAAATAAATAAACAATAATCATAAAAATTTATTAATGAATATCTTGTTTGGATTCTTATATCAAAATTTATAATTACTTTGTTTAAAGGGTGATATTTATGAGTTTTCTATGACTATTCAGGGGAGGGAATCTCCCCCTCGACATTTAAAATATTATTTTGGGGTTAAAACTCACTAAAATTAAAATATCTGAACTCCACTTCATGTTTATTCAAATCATCATTCTTTTCCTTTGTAACGTTTTAATCAATATATATATATATATATTATTCAAAAACCATTTATATTTTATTATAAACTCTATAATCTTTATTAGAGTTAATTTCATCATATTTTGAATCAAATTCATCAAATAAACCTTTAGTTTTAAGAATATAAATATTACAGCTGTATACATTAAAATGACTATATTTTCTTTTTCTACATTTCAATTGTTCATAAGGTCTTTTATTCAGAATAGTGCTTAAATGTATGCTAGTTGATTATAAAAATTTTTGTTTTTAGATTCTGCCAAAAAATATCTAGGTGCTTTAAATTAATTTAACATGTTTCTATTCATTTCTTATAGTTTTATATTTTTTCCTATCCACAAAACAATTTTGATATGGTGTCATAGGTTATGGAAAGTTATGAGAATAACCATTATCTTCAAAAAATATTTCAAATTTAAGATTTAAGATTTCTCTATACCTATCACTTCTAAAAAAATGTATTAAATATATATATTTTAATTTTTTTCAAGCTTATAATATGAAAAAATTGAAATAGTTTCATATTTTTTATTTATAATATACACCTAAGTAAATTTTCTAAAGTCATCCATAATCACAAACATTTATCATTTTCCACCAAGACTTGGAGTAGATATTGGCCCAAATAAATCAATATTTAAAGTTATAAAGGTCTTACCTTATGCACATTCTTGATAGGTCTAAAATACCCTTTATGGTGATTAACTTTCATACATGAGTTTGAAAAGTTGTTATTACCCATTTTTAGATCTAGAATCTGTAGGAATTTTAGATTTTTAGATGTCCTATACATCAGTTTGAAAGTGGAATAGAAAATTCTCTTATGCTATAAGATATTATCTAACTTAAAAATATTTAAAATTTATAATTTCTGTTATTAATTATAGTAAAATTAATAGAATAAATTTAATAATTTCACTTTTTATAAAATAGGACATATTAAACCTTATAAACAAAACACCAATATTTTTGAAATTTTACATTCATTCCTTCATAACATAATTGATATATACTAATTAGATTAATTTTTAAACACTCAACATAAAAAATAGATATGGTAATATAATCAAGAATTATAACTTCATTAAATCTGCAATGATTCAGTTTTTTCCTTATAAGACTTTGGAATATTCCGATGAATATTTTCAAAGTCAGGCACTGAGTCAGTGAAGAATTCTTGGGCCTGAGGAGGCCCAATATTGATATAATAAAAATATTAAATATATTATATCACCCATGTGTAGTATTAAGGAAATAACTAAATAACATTTAAATGGAGCCTTGAATTGGAAATATGAGACCACAGTTGATTCCAGAATGCAGAGTTTACCCTAGGTGCTACCTAAAGTTGTTTGATGTAGGGCGTTCAGTTGAGGCAGTTGTTGGTGGGAATATTAAGTAAATTAAATAATTTAATGAAACTAAAACATATAATTCATCTATAAATACATAATTATTATGTTTCTCTAGGTTTATCTGCATAACCTTGGGAGGATTAGAGGAGGATTGTGTTCTTCATTTTTATTGGAAAACATGAGAATGAGAAACGACAATCAGAATGAGGTGGATCTAGAGGCAGGCAGTGAACACAAAAAATCTTCTTCATCACTAGAGAACAATCCCTTGACCAATTATTGAACCTTAATCAATGTAGGGAACATTATTTATGTATTTACACCGTATTTTATTTTATATGAATGGATTTAGTTAGCTTATTATTTGATCTACAATTTATTGATCTTATCATGAGACATGCCGCATTTTATTTTTATTAATCTGATAAAAATCCCTCATTACACTTGTTATTACCCTTGGATACCCATTTATATGATTGATGGACAATAAATATTGTCCAATTAAGGATTTACATTGTTTGTGTGCATTTATCCCCACCTTTCTTCGTGTTCTTTGTCATTGGCCCATGGGGTAGCAGTTCATCATTGACAGGGAGGGTTCAGGCACCATCAAACCCCCATAATCATTTTGGTTGTGTGAATGAAATACATGATAGTAATTTGAAAATGGATCAGGATGGATTGTGATTAGTGGGTGATGCCTCTATGGATTTGGGATTTGGAGCAACGATGGGTGGCACGATGACCAGTCGGTGACAGAACATATTTCTAATTTCCATCCATCAGAGGCTGTAGATCGATGGTTGGAGATAACCCCCTTCAATTTCGAGTTGTAAAAAATAGTGATTTTTAGTAGAGAGTGTGGATCTATAGACCTCATGATGAATCTAGGTTTCCATGAAAACCCAACTACACAGCATGTAGTCCAGATGAACACACTCGGTGTAGTCCCCTAGCTGTGACAATTACAGTTTTGGGCAAAGATAAATATCACACACCACGTGGACCCCAACACACGTCATGTGACCAAATACTGGTGGCTTAGAATGTAATCCGTTAGTATATGAGAACATAAACAACTAGGAACATGAGCATGGCTAGAGTATATAGGCACATTCATGCACTCAGATACAACCAGGATACTTAGACATGGCCATGTACATGGGCACAGGCTGATGTACACAGACACAAGTTGAAAGGGCACGGGTAGGGCCTAGGTGGTCGAGAGATGTTGTGTACCACCTATACATGCTATGTAATATGACATGGCTTCCCAATACATGCTAAGGGGAGAAAATTACCAGGTGACAAGGTGAGGTCACACACTATGTGACCCCTCACACATGTCATGTACTTCCCATAGGATCTTCAACCTCCCCTACCTCCGTCTTCAGAACTTGGATATTGGACCACATGGTGCCTATCTTGAGTAGTTTTTCATGTTGAATGTAATGATAGCCCTCATAGTGGCTTTAGAGATATGATGTGGGGTCTCGCGAGCATGATGCTTCTTTAGGCGATGTTTGACCAATAACAACAATCATGAAAGATCAACAAAAAGATATCTGGGTTAGCAACCCCATATCACACTAGGGTATGGGTCCCCCATACTCTCTACACAGGTGGAGTGACACCCCCTAACTTACTAGGGTATGGGTCCTCAACCTACCGAGTTGCACCCCCTATCGTGCTAGGGCACGAGTCCTCTACATACCAAGTTGCACCCCTTGACACTCTAGGGTGTGGGTACTCTGCCTACCAAGTTGTACCCCCCTGACACACAAAGGCATGAGTCCTCTACATACTGATTTTCATTCACTGACACGCTAGGGAGCGAGTCCTCTACCTACTAAGTCGCACCACCCTAACATGCTAGGGCACGTATTTTTTACTTACCGAGTTGCACCCCACTAACACACTAGGGTGTGGTTCCTCTACCTACTGAGTTTCACCCTCTGACGCACTAGGGAATGGGTTCTCTACCTACCGTGTTGCACCCCCTAACGTGCTATGAAACAAATCCTCAACCTGCCGAGTTTCACCCCCTGACATACTAGGGTGCGTGACCTCTACCTACCAAGTTGCACACCCCCAATGCACTAGGGAGCAGACCCTCTACCTACCAAGTTTCTCCCCCATGATGCACTAGGGAACAAGTCCTCTACCTACTGAGTTTCACCCCCGAATGCACTATAATGTGGGTCCTCTACCAACCGATCACCCCCTGATGTACCAGGGCACATGCCCTCCATTGAAGATTATGACCCCTTGGTTGTGGATTATAGTGGTGAGGTGTGGGTCCTCCACACATATTCTTATAAGGTTACATGAGATTCCACTATGGGAAAAATTGATATTTGCGACAGGTAGATGGTCCCTGTCGCAATAGGTTTGGTGCGAGTTGTGCACTAAACCGCGAGAAGGGTATTTGCGAAAGGTATAAAAGCTCGTCGCAAATACCTAGCGACATTTTTTAGTATTTGTGATGAGATTTATCTCCTGTCCCAAATAGTATGTCGGCAGGTTGGTACTTGCGATGAGTCCCATCGCAAATACCTTTTTAACCACAACCCCTAATTAATAAGGGGGTTAGCATTTGCGTCGGAAATCCCATCACAAATAGTACCGTCACAAATAATCGAACCTATATATACCCCATATGTTTTTTCACATTCCACTCTTTTCTCTACCACTCTCCCTCTCTACATACATTTTTTTCTCTATTTTTTTTTCAAAGTTTAAAATTCTAAATTGGAGCAATATTCAAAGCTTATATCCTCCGAAAGATTCGAGTTTAAGGTATTTATCTATTTTTCTATTTTTTAGTTAATTCATTTTATTTTATATTAGTTATAATTATTGTTAACTAGCTGCAATTAAATGAAATTAGAATTAGATAGTTTTATTTATCATTATTTATTTTTAAAAATAATTACGTGTGATTAGTATTAATTAGTATTAATTAATAGTTATTATATTAATTATTATTAATTAGTAGTAATTAGTATTAATTAAAAAAATTATTAATAAGTATAATTAGAGATAATTAGTAATAATTAGCGATAATTATTAATAAATTGAAATAAATATTTATAAATAGTAATAATTAGTGATAATTAGAAATAATTAATGGTAACTAGTAGAAATTAGTCATAATTAGTAATAATTAGTGTGAATAAGTAATAATTAGCGATAATTTGTAATAATTTGTAATAAATTGTATAAATTAATAATAATTAGTAATAAATTGTAATAAATTTTAATAATTAGTAACAAAATGTAATAGATTTTAATAATTAGTAATAAATAGTAATAACTAGTAATAGTTAATAATAATGTGTAATAATTAGTAATAATTAGTAATAAATTGTAAGAAATTGTAATAATTAGTAATAATTAGTAATAAATTGTAATAATTAGTAATAAATTGCAATAAATTGTAATAAATTGTAATAAATTGTAATAAATAGTAATAATTAGTTATAATTAGTAATAATTAGTAATAAATTGTAATTTTTTTAATAATTAGTAATAATTAGTAATAAATTATAATAAATTGTAACAATTAGTAATAATTTGTAATAAATTTTATTAACTTGTAATAAATTTTAATAATTAGTAATAAATTGTAATAATTAGTAATAAACTGTAATAATTAGTAATAAATTGTATTAATTAGTAATAAATTGTAATAATAAGCAATAAATTGTAATAATTAGTAATAAATTACTAATAAATCGTAATAATTAGTAAGAAATTGTAATAATTAGTAATTTTTTTTAATAATTAGTAATAATTGAAACAATTAGTAATAAATTGTAATAATTAGTAATAAATTACTAATAAATTATTATAATTATTAATAAATTATAATAATTAGTAATAATTAGTAATAAATTTTTATAATCAGTAATAAATTGTAATAATTAGTAATAAATTGTAATAGTTAGCAATAAATTGTAATAATTACTAATAAATTGTAATAATTACTAATAAATTGTAATAATTAGTAATAAATTGTGATAATTAGTAATAAATTGTAATAATTAGTAATAATTAGTGGTAATTAGTAATAATTAGCGACAATTAGTAATAAATTGTTATAATTAGTAACAATTAGCGAGAATAATTAATAATTAGCAGGAATAATTAATAGTTAGCGGTAATTAGTAATAAATTGTCATAATTAGTAATAAATTGTAACAATTAGTAATAAATTGTAATAATTAGAAATACATTGTAATAATTAGTAATAAATTTTAATAATTAGTAATAATTAGTAATAATTAGTAATAATTAGTAATAAATTGTAATAAATTGTAATAATTAGTAATAAATAGCATAAATAAGTAATAATTAGCGGTAATTAGTAATAAATTGTAATAATTAGTAATAAATTGTAATAATTAGTAATAAATTGTAATAATTATTAATAAATTTTAATAATTAGTAATACATTTTAATAATTAGTAATAAATTATAATAATTAATAATAAATTGTGATAAATTGTAATAAATTGTAATAATTAGTAAAAAGTAGTAATTAATTGTAATAATTAAAATAAATTGTAATATTTAGTAACAAATTGTAATAATTAGTAATAAGTAGTAATAAATTGTAATAATAAGTAATAAATTGTAAGAATTAGTAATAAATTGTAAGAATTATTAGGAATTAGTAATAATTAGTAATAAATTATAGTAATTAGTAATAAATAGAATTAATTAGTAGCAAATAGGAATAAATAGAAATAAATAGGAATGCATAGTAATATTTGCAAATAATTAGTAATAATTGGAAATAAATAGAAATAACTAAGAATAAATAGTAATAATTAATAATAAATTGTAATAATTAGTAATAAATATGAATAAATAGTCAGAATTTGTAATAATTAATAATAATTAGTAATAATTAGAATAATTAGCAATAATTAGAATAATTAGTAATAATTAGAATAATTATAATAAATCAACACAATTTACAGTGGAGTAATAATTAGTAATAAATTGGCACAATTTCTAGTGGATTGGCAGAAACTCTTTTGCCCGATGACTCATATCCTTGCAACTTTATACCATTGAAATCACTATGAAAAATCTTCTCTGATGTATGGATATCCATTTTCATATGCACGAGAATGGAGAGCAGCATGGCGAGGCCTCCCTGATCTCCATTCTTGTGTATACAAAAATGGATATCCATACATCAGTTTAGATTTTTCATAGTGTTTTCAATTGGATAAAGTTGCAAGGAGATGATCCGTCGGGCAAAAGAGCTATCGCCAATCTGCTGGAAATTGCTCCACTCGTAATTAGTGATAATTAGTATAAATTAGATGTAATTACTAATAATTAGTGGTAATTAGTATAAATTATTACAAATTAGTGTATATTAGTATACATTTAAAAAAACTATTATAAATAACTATGAAATAATAGAAATTATTCTAAATTGCTAAAAAGTGAATTTAATTTTCTTCTATTTTTTGGATAGTGTTTTTCTTATATAAAATTATTAAAAAAATACTTATTATATATTTTTTAGAGAAATATGGAATAAGGAAGTCAAAAGAAATCATTATTAGATGATCATGCTTAGATAAATCAACACAAGAATCCAAACGGTTCTAGTTTAAATCCTGAATATATTGAGGGTGTTGAAGCATTCTTATCATTTGCATCATCAAAACCTGAATTTGTTTTAGAAGGGAAAATTAAGTTTCTTTATAAAAAATGTGCTGTGAAGATGTTTAAAACATTTTACAATATTGGGGTTCATCTATTGCATTTTGGGTTTTAACCAGATTATGTTTTTAGTATCAACATGGTGAATGCAGTTCCAGAAAAGATACTAATAATTTGGTTTTGGATCCATCATGGTTTTGAAATTTAGTACATGATGTGGAAGGTCCATCTTTTCAAAAAACAGAAACTCAAGACGATATTGATTTTACTCCTGAGTTGGAACCATCTCAATTTTATGAGTTTTTGAGGTCCGCTAAGGCTAAATTATACCCTGGTTGCAAGATAAGAAAATTTGAAGCAATTGAAAAATGTATGGCTATTAAATAAGATAATGGAATGTCAAATAGCTATTTTGATCTGATATTATCTTTGGTTAAAACACTTTTACTTGAAGGAAATGTGTTTCCTACAAATTTCTATGAGAGTAAGAGGCTAGTTCGTAATCTAGGTCTTGGTTATTAGAATATTCATTCATGTTTAAATGATTGAATCTTATATTATAGTGAAAATGAGTCATTGGATAGTTTTACCACATGTGGAAAATATAGGTATAAAGAGGATCAACTAGGGAAGTATGGATTGATTCCTATAAAATAGTTGAGATATTTCTCACCTACACTCAGATTACATCATTTATTTATGTCTCAGAACACATCAGTATTGATGTCATGGCACAAAACAAATATTTCAACTGTTAAAAGTTTAAATCAACCCTATGATGGTGATTCATAGAAACATTTTGACCAAGTGCATCTGCATATTACTTTAGAAGCCCAAAATGTGTGATTGAGTCTTTTGACTGCAAGTTTCTATCCATTTAGTTCTTACAGTAGTCAGTATTAATGTTGGTCTATCTTTATAACTCCATAAAATTTACCTCCTCAGATGTTGATGAAGGATCCATATATCTTTTTTACCTTATTAATTCTAGGACATTCGAAAAAGAATATTGATGTTTATTTGAAACCATTTATTGATGAGTTAAATTCATTGTGAAGTAATGATGTCAATACATATGATGTTGCTGTGGAAGAAAATTTCCTATTGAAAGATACATTCATGTGGATGATTAATGACTTCCCAGCATATGGAATGTTATTTGGTTGGAGTAAACATGGTTTAAAATCATGTCTGTACTATATGAGATACATCAAAATGTTTATGCTTGTCAATGGAAAAAAAATAATTTTTTCTTGACTGTCATCACAAATTCCTTCCAACTGATCATCCTTTTCATAGGAACAAATATCATTTCATAAAATACACAATTGAAAGAGACGAACCTCCAAAAATGATCTCAGATACATAGTTAAAATCAATTATATCTTCATTACCTCCCATCACATTTGGACCAACAATAAACCAACATAAAATTGATGGATTTGGGAAATAACACAATTGGATAAAATAGAGAATTTATTGGGATCTACCATATTGGTCTGATTTGTTGGTCCATTACATGTTGGATTTCATGCATATTGAGAAGAATTTTTTTGATAATTTATTTCATAGAGTTTTGGATACACTAGTTAAGACCAAAGTTAATGTAAAGGCATGATTAGATCTTGCCCAAATTTTCAGGCAACCGGAACTTGAACTGTTTGAAAATGTAAAATGACAAAAGTTAATGAAGACAAAAGAATCTTATACATTGTCCAAAGAAAATCAATTATTATTTTTTTAGCGGATTACAGATTTGAGACTTCACGATGGTTATGATTCTAATTTGGGTAGATGTGTCAAAAATGGTCATATTACCAGATTAAAAAGTCACGACTACCATGTTATAATGGAAATAGTTCTACCGATTGGATTAAGAGGTTTGTTGAATTCTATGATTTGGGATATGATAAAAAACATATAATATTTTCTTACAAGACATTTTTGTGGTGACGACAGACTATGATGCATTAAACAGATTGCAAGAAGATGTATTAATAATTGGAAAAAATATTATTATATTAAAACAACATCTTCTTGCAGTCTGATTAGTGCATCATATTCTGTTGTCATCGCAAAAAATTCTCAGAAAAAATATTATATATCTATTATCACATCCCAAATCATATAATTCAACAAATATATTAATCTAATAGGTACAAGTATTTCCATTAAACATTAAAATCATGACTTTTTAATCCAGTAATAGGACCATTTCTGACACATCTTCCCAAATTAGAAGCATAACCATCTGGAAGTCTCAAATATTAAATCCACTGATAGAATAATAATTTATTCTTTTTTAATAGTGTATATGCTTCTTTTGGATTCATTAAATTATGTGATCTGACATTTTCAAATAGTTCAAGTTCAGGTAGCCTATAAATTTGGGCAAGATCTAATCATGCCTTTAAATTATCTTTGGTCTTACTTTGTGTATCCAAAACTATATGAAATAAATTATCAAAACAATTTTTCTCAATATGTATGAAATCCAACATGTGACAAACCAAAAAATCAGACCAATATGGTAGATCCCAAAAAATACTCTATTTTATCCAATTGTGTTCTTTCCCAAAGCCATCAATTTTCTATTGGTTTATTGTTGGTCCAAATGTGATAAGAGGCAATGAAGATACAATTGATTTTAACTCTTCACCTAGGATCATTGTTGGAGGTCCATATCTTTCAATTCTTCCTTTTCTAAAATGACATTTGTTCCTCTAAAAAGGATGATTAGTTGGAAGGAATTTGCGATGATAATCGAAAAAACAAGGTTTTTTTTCCATTGATGAGCATAAATATTTTGTTGTCTCTCATACAGTACGGACATGACTTTGGACCATGTGTACTCTATCCAAATAACATTCCATATGATGGGAAGTCACTAATATTCCACATCAATGCAGCTTTCAGTTGGAAATTTTGTTCCACAACAACATCATATGTATTGACACCATTACTCCATAATGAATTTAACTCATCAAATAATGGTTTAAAATAAACATCAATATTTTTTTTTTTCAGATGTTCTGGAATTAACAAAGTCAAAATGATATATGGTACCTTCATCAACATCCAAGGAGATAAATTTTACAGAGTAATAAAGACAGGACAACATGAATACTGACTATTGTAATAACCAAATGGATAGAAACTATTAGTAGAAAACCCAATCACATGTTTCGTGCTTCTAAATAAAAATATGGATGCACTTCATTAAAATGTTTCCATGAATCACCATCAGAGGGATGATTTAAGCTTTTAAAAGTTGAAATATTGGTTTTGTTCCATGGCATCAATGTCACTGTGTTCTAAGACATAAATAAACACTGCAATATTGGTGAAAGTGGGAAATATCTCAACTATTTTATAGGAATCAATCCAAACTTTCCTAGTTAATCCTCTTTATACCTCAATTTTCCACATGTGATACAAATATCCTATTGGAGTTGGTGGCCTATAACTAACTAATTTTTACTTTATGATAAACTTGTATTAATGGATTTGAATATTAATAAATACCTTATCACATCTTGATTATTCTTATACATGGAAATGCATGTGATAATGTCCTAAGGATAGCTGTTTCACTAAAGGTTCATAGTGGATCCCTACCACGATGAGAACCTGGAAGTTCCATGAAACTATTTTTGAATATATGTTCTATAGACAGATGATGTTATTTTAGGGACACAAATAATATAGCCCATTAGGGGTGAGGACTCATAAAACTTTGAGGCACCTTCTCATGGTGTGCACCCTTGGAAAAATCCAGGAGGATGTTATGAGAACGAGACCTGCAAGTAGGAAATCCACATTTTATAGTTTCATTGGATGTTCCTATCTGCGAATGTGTGTATTGGTCCTTATACATTAAGATTATTATTAATAGGGATTATAACTCACACACTTAGATATATTGAAAAAGACTGTGATGACACACTGTTCGTAGTGAGGTAGGATATGTTGGGTGCGTCACGAGTAATACTGCATTAATAGATAATAAGAGAAAGGATTTTCCCCTTCTATTCCATAATGGAAATTGATATATCAGGCCCTTTGATGGAATTTATATATACTAAATAAATCCATGTCCATGGTGAGGAATGGGAAAGTTCAATTCCGGGAGGTCAAAGGAAGAGTAATCGAGCACATGGGTTGATGACACTAGCATGCAACCCATTGGATTCAAGATATCGATACAAATGGATTACATTATATGATAAGTATTTATAGGAGGTGACACATCAATGAAACATTAACTTATTTCTCTATGGGTGCCTTGGCATGTTGCTAGATGCTAACCTTGGACTTTAGGTAGTCTCCACCTAATTCTATTGAGAAAGAGGCATAGAGGGTCACACACTAAGTGTATCCAAGTATCTCCGTTAAATATTCATTTAACAAGTTGAATAAAGATTATTCCTGATTATGGTTTAATAATTATTCAAGGATGCCTGATCGGACTTATTTCGACACTAGTTATTTGATAGAGTATATTATGGGTGAAATAATATATTTATTAGAGAATAATGAAGTGATATTTATTTATGAAATAAATAGTCATTATTTACTGTCTAATAAATGTGGTGGAGGAAATAAAGAAAATGGAAAAACAAAAGTACACACAATGTATATTAATATAAACGCCATGTAGTTTTTTCTGGGGATTTGTGAGAAATAATATTAATTAATTAATTAAATAATATTAGGTGTAATTCACTGGGTGCATTTCAAGTGATAATAATAATCAAATGTTATTATTAAACACGGGGTCTTACTAAGAATTAAATGAAATGAATAAATGCCTTTGGGTAATTAATTCATTTTATTATTATAAGTAATATAAATCCCAATTACATTATTCTCATTAGATCTAGACATTCTCTATGGTTGTGCACAACTAATCTAGAGAAATCTCTTAAGACAAGATAGAATTACTTTCCTCCAAGAATTTTATCAAGTTACGAGAGAGATCCACCTCTACTAGATCAAGGAGAGCACTTTGGAAGCAACTCTCAAGGAGATCTAAGGTGGACTTCACAAGTGAAGGCTCTTCCATGCTAGCACCTAGAGATCCCTTTGGCGACGTCCAGAGATATGTGAAGCTCATGTGGATCACCGTTATAGGAAGTCTACACTTGGCTTCTGTGATGAAACAACATATCACATTGGATCGTGATTGGAAGCATCAACAGAGAGAGAATTCAATCAAGGAAATTATTGTATTTTAATTAAATTAATTATAACCAACATATGATGATCCTATCTATGGTTCCAAGACTTCCATCTTTTCTTTTTTTTCTTCATTATATTATGAAGATCAGACATTTTATCATCGCAATGGATCTTGGATTGATCTTTGTTAACGATAAAATTAAAGTTGGGTACACCCATCCACGCGCTTCTGCTATGATCAGAACCTACTAGTGGTATCAGAGCAGTCATATCATTGATTATAATTGTTTAGTTTTTCATTGATGATTTAAAAATTTAATAATTTAGTTTTTTCAATTCAGGTTAATCATTCTGTAAATATGAATCTTGAGATATGTTCCTCCTCTTTAATTTCTCGTTCACCTTACAGAAATAATCATTTATTTTAATTTTGATCAAAATAAAAATAGAGGATCTCATCCAGAGGTTACAAAGGTTCCTGGATGTAGAACACCAGAACCCACGTCTTGTATTTTTCCTCACATGCCGTGTAGTAAAGGTTCAATGCATCAGGATTAATCCGCCAAACCAAGCTATGTGTTGGAGTTTATCTGAGTCTTTATGACTCCATCTGTTGACCAGGAATAGGTGGCACATGGTTTCCAGATTACACGCCATGTGGTCCACTGAACACGGTGTGTATTCCCTTCAGGTTAGGGTGAACCATGTACCCTGTACATGGATTTCCCGACTAGAGACCGTGTAATGCGGATACTAAATGATGTGTGTCTCATTGGAAACACCGTGTAATCTGAAGATTTACGAAGTAAATCTACATTCCGTATCTCCAGGTGTGTACTTCATATGGATGGTGAACGATAGTACACAACATGTAGTAGGAACTACACATCGTGTACTCATCCAAATTATGCATATTTATTAAATTTTATTATTATATTATACAAACCCGTGATACGTGTACCATGGTGTGGGCGTAAAGCTAGGAAAAAATTCGTGATAGGTCTTTTATATATATGTGTTTAATTTAACATCTGCGTAATGTTCATTTCTATTCGTTGGGTAGTTATGAAGGGGAATTAAATAGGTTTCCTACAAGGTAAAAGTTACGTACAAAGTTAATTTTAAATGAATTTATTTGTTTAAAATTATGATGTATGAGAATCAATGTAAATTTAGAAAAGGGTTTAAGATAAAAGGATTGATTAATTAAAGATAATAATTAATTGATTCGAGCATGATTTATCTTAAACAAGAATGATTAAAGAATTGAATGCTAATTTTATTTATGTGTAAATATTATTGTATGTATGGATAATAATGATCTAGACTGATACCTTTTTATGTGGATGGTTTATTTTAATTAATTATATTAAATTAAATTTCTTGGGCTGTGAGCCTTCTCCCCATTAATATGTAGGGCCTGCGTGCCCAAGGTTTATTTTATGAAAAAACCCTATTTTACCCCTCACCTGCATGTGAGATAAAATCATATTTAATGGATGGAGTTCCCAAGCTAGTGGAGGTGGTTCAAGTTAATATCCAAGGTGAAACCAATCCAAGGAGATACAAAGGTGGACTTGTGGAAAGCTATAAACATGAACCCAAAAAGGTCAAGGTGTTTCTCCCCTAGGTCTTGGGTTAGTTTATCAACTACTAGATAAACTAACCAATAGAACGATCTCATGATCATGCAATTTATTTTATTTTTGTTAGTTTCATGGTTTATTTAGTATGGATGTGTTGTTATGATCACACAATTAATGAATTAAACAAGCGTGAAAGATGGAACTAAAATAAGACCGACTTATGCGTAAATATTATCTTATACATAGTTAATAACTTAAGTATATCCCAATTAACATTAATAAGCATGTAAGAAATATAATAAAAGGAAATTTATGTATAAGGATAAAAAACGCCTCAAGGAAATATTAAGTTGGTATAGCCTTCCATAATCTTGGTTAGAATTAAACCATAGATTAAATTGCTTGACCAACCCTAGTTGGGGTGCTTTCTATTATTGGGGAATTATGATTCAAGGTTTTGGATTGAATTGACTTGGTTCACATCAAGGTTTGATTTCCGCAGTAGGAATTGGTGTGACTAAGAGGCAAAGGTTAAGGAAATCCAAAATAAAAAGATTTTAGGATTGGGGAGTCCACTCAGCATTCAAGGAGCTGCAAGTTAATGCAGTTGGCATTTGTAATACCTGTCTAAAACCTTTCAGGTTGGTCTAACAACCCTATTTGGGGTAATGTGAAGGGAAATAAAGATCCTTTCCACTAGAATATTCAGGAAACATAATATTCTGAAGTCAATGGTGAGAGCTATTAGATTTTGAATAAAATAGTAGGAGACTAATTAGTATTGATTTATTTATTTGTCTCAGTTTTCTCATGATAAAGTACTGAATCTTTTATCATCTTAATTTTTAGAAATGGAAAGAAAAATGACATAAAAAATATCATTGGTAACTATACTTGATAAGGAAAACCTTCTCACAAACACCAATTTCTAGGAGTGGCAGAGAAGTTTATGTGTCATCCTTCGCCCCAAGAGGAAATTGTATGTGCTGGAGGAGCCAGTTCCAATTGTTCCTGTAAATGAGGCTAGTGATGAGGAAATATCTATCTATATAAAACATTTGGATGATGCCATAAATCTCCAATTTTTCATGCTATCGTCCATGTATAATGAGTTCATGAAGCAACATGAAAACATGGACGTGTATAGCATGATGTATAACCTTAAGGATCTCTATCAATAGAAGGTGATACATTAAACAAGAGATCTCCAATGCTTAGTTCACAACTAAGCTTGAAGAGTATGCACCATCTGGGCCTCATGTAGACAAGATTATTGGCTACATTGAACTCCTCGAAATCTTAGGGATTAAGTTCCTGGATGATTTGTATACATATCTCATCCTATCATCACTGCACAAGACCTTATCTAGCTTTATTGTCAACTACAACATGACAAACAATGAGAAGAGTCTATCAAAACATCTAACCTTGATTCACCAGGTAGATAAGGACATGGGGCATGACAAACCTGAAGTTCTTATGGTGAGTAAGAAGAGGAAGTAAAAGGAAAAGGGGATAAGGGTTTATAAATGGTCTGAATCCCCTAAGCACCAGCCCTCTAAGAAGGGGAAGATCCATAGGCAGGGTAAGGAACGAGAGGGAGTATATTTTTCAAGTGGAAAGCCAAGCCACTAGAAGTGGAAATGCACCCAGAAGTTTGGGGACACTAAAGGTTCATTTGTTATCGAGTTTAATCTTTACATTTCTACACATTGGGTATTAGATAAAACATGTGGGGATCACATATATATTCAAATGTAGGAACCAAGTAGATTTAGAAAGATTTATATAGGATAGGTGGATCTACGAGCTATAAATGGCATGAGGCTGGCTGCATTGGCCATTAGTGATTACCATCTCTCATTGCCAACTTGGATGCTTTTGGTTTTACCTAACTATTATTATGTACCTAGTATTACCAAGAACATAATTTATGTATCATGTTTGGATATAGATGAATTTATTTTAAATTTTGGAAATAAGGCTTGTTTTCTTTATAAGAACAATATATGTTATGGCATGGAACATTTAAACAATGGTTTGGATGTGTTAAATTATGAAAAACAAGTTTTGGAAATAGATAACGAAACAAACTCACATGAATCATACAACACCCAGTTGTGACATCATCATCTTGGTCATGTAAATGAGAAGTGATTTACAAAGATCTACCAAGATGGTTATTTAGACTCTATTGAGGTAAAACCACTTGATAGATGTCACACTTTTTTACAAGTGAAAAATGAGAAATCCACCTTTTGGTGGATAGGGTGAAAGGGCCACATAGCTTCTAGGATTGTTACACAAAGATGTGTGTGGACCATTTCCAGTAGAAGCTAGAGGTGGATATTTTCACTTCATTACTTTAACTGATGATTTGAGTATATATGGATATATCTACTTAATGAGGTATAAGTAAGAGTCCTTGGAGAAATTTAAGGAATTCAAGAATGAAGTAGAGAATCAGCTTGGTAAGAAGATAAAGAAGCTTCAATCAGATCTAGGTGGAAAATATCTGAACCAAGAGTTCATCGACCTTTCACAAAAATATGGGATTATAAATCAAATCACTCCTCCTTATACACCATAGTGGAATGGTGTTAGTGAAAGGAGGAACCACCCATTATTGAAAATGGTGAGGTCGATGACAAGTCATACAGATATTCCATTATCCTTTCAAGGATATTCATTACAAACTGCAACATACACATTAAATCAAGTACCAAATAAGGCGGAAAATGGAATTAACTTCGAGTTATGGAATGAAAAGAAACCCATTTTGTTGCACACAAGTGTATGGGGATGAGAGGAATTTGTTAAGGCCGTCTCAAGAAACAAACTAGCACCCCAAGGCATGAAGTGTATCTTTATAGGATATCCTAAGTAAATAAAAGGATATTATCTATATAACCCTTCAGACAAGAAAGTGGCTGTTGCTAGAAAAGTCATCTTTCCTGAGAGGGATAAAATTTTCAAAAAGGATAGTGGGAGAAAGATTGACTTTGATTAAGTTGATTCTCAAGATACATAAGAGATTGTATAAGAACAAGTTCCATAGGTCCCCATGGAAGAGGTTCCAAAAACACAAGTATTGTGTAGGATCTCAAGATAGGTAAGGGAACCAAAGAGATTTGGTTTCCTAGTCACTGAGGATAGTGAATCATTATTGTTGGAAAATGATGAACCTCTATCCTATAAGGAATCAGTAGAGAGCTCAAAAGCTGCAAGATGGATAGAAGCTATGAATTCTGAGATGAATTCCATGTTTCAGAACCAAGTCTGGGTTTTGGTCAATTAGCTAGTTGATGTAAATCCTATTGGATGAAAATGGATGTTCAAGAAAAATATAGACATGGAAGTTCAAGTTATCACCCATAAAGTAAGGCTAATGGATAAAGGATTCAAAAAACATTAAGGAATTGACTATGATGAAACCTTCTTGTCAGTTTCTGTGTTTAAATACATAAGAATCACACTTTCCATAGTAGCTTACCATAACTACAAGATTTGGCAGATGGATTTCAAAACAACATTCCTTAATGGGAATCTTTAGGAAGATGCCTACATGACACAACCAGAAGGGTTTGTGACACCAGGTGAATCCAAACGGGTTTCCAAGTTGTAGAAATCCATTTATGGATTAAAGCAAGAATCCATGTCATGGAACATTCAAATTTTATGAATCCATAAATGAATTTGGTTTCATTAAGAACAAATGTGAGCCATGTGTTTATAAGTGGTTTAATGGGAAGGAGTTCATTATCCTAGTAGTATATGTTGATGACATATTACTTATTGGAAATGATGTACCAGTCTTATAGTTATTTTATGACTTGTTGAACAAGTGTTTCTCCATGAAGGGTTTAGGTGAAGAAGCCTACATTCTAGGGATCAGGATCATTCGTGATAGATCCAAGAGGCTTCTTGGACTAAGTCAGGGTATATACATTGACCAGATACTAAATATATTTTGTATGGAACAATCCAATATGGGATTAGTTCTAGTATCACATGGGCTACATCTTTCTAAGAGAATGTGTCCTCAGACACAACAGGATAATTATAGGATGATTAAGATACCATAAGCTTAGGATATAGGATCCATCATGTACGCCATGTTATGTACCAGGCTTGATTTTGCCTATGCGTTGAGCATGGTAGGAAGATATCAATAAGATCTTGGATAACAACATTGGACTGTTTTTAAGACTATCCTTAAATATCTGAGAAGAACTAAGGATATATTCCTGGTTTATGGGGGAAATGAGGAGATTGTCATCAAAGGGTATGATGATGCTAGTTTTTAGATATATCAAAATGATCTGAAGTCACAATCAGGATATGTTTTCTGTCTCAATAGAGGAGATGTGAGTTGGAAGAGTTCAAAGCAGCCAGTTGTCGCCAATTCTACAGTGGATTCCAAATTTATAGCAGCTTCTGATGCAGCCAAGGAATCCTTACAGATTCTGAACTTTTTCCAGGAGCTTGATGTGGTGCCTAGAATTAGAGACCACATCAAATTTTATTGTGATAATACTACAGTGGTGGCTCTTGAAAAATAACCAAGGTCACATCAATGGAAAAATCACATTCTCAAAAAGTATCACCACTTGAGGGATTTCTATCAAAGGGGTTAAGTTTCAGTTATTAGAGTGTCCATGGAAGAGAACGTGGAGGAACCCATGACTAAAGGCCTATCTAAGAAGAAGCATGAATATCATGTGAGAGCTAGCGGGTTAAAGGTTGTTAGTTGTTGGCTTTAGTCCAAGTGGGATCTATTGGAGTTGGTGGCCTAGATCTAACTACTTTGTACTTTATGATAAACTTGTATTCATGTATTTTTATATTAATAAATACCTTATAAGATCTTGATTATTATTGTCTGTGAAAATTCATGTGATAATGTTCTAAGGATATTGTTGCACTAAAGGGTCATAACAGATCCCTACTACGATGAGAACTCAGAAGTGCCATAACACTATTTTTGAATATATTTTCTATGGCCGGATGATGTTATTTTAGGGACACAAATAATACAATCCATTAGGGGTGAGGACTCATAAAACTTTGGGGCACCTTCTCATGGTGTTCACCCTTGGTAATATCTAGGAGAATATTATGAGAACGAGACCTACCAGTAGGAAATTCACATTTTATAGTGTCATTGGATGTTCCTATCAGCGGAAATGTGTATTGGTACATAGATGTTAAGATTATTATTAATGGGTATTACAACTCATGCACTTAGATATATTGACGAAGAGTGTGATGACACACTATTCGTAGTGAGGAAGGATATGCTGGGTGTGTCACAAGTAATACTTTATTAATAGATAATGTGAGAAAGGATTTGTCCCTTCTGTTTCGTAACAAAAGTTGATATCTTAGGCCCTTTTATGGAATTGATATAGCCTAAATAAATCTATGTCCATGGTGAGGAATGGGAAAGTTCAATTTTGGGAGGTCAAAGAAAGAGTAATAGAGCACATGGATTGATGACACTAGCATGCAACCCACTTGATTCAAGATATCGAGACAAAGGGATTACATTACACGATAAGAGTTCATAGGAGGAAACATGTCATTGCGGCATTAAATTATTTCTCTATGGGTGCCTTGGAATGTTGCTAGTGTCACTAACCAACCTAGGTTGACCCTGATTCAGTCACCCGAGCCGGTCTGTGGCATGGCCTGAGGGGTGTTCCTAATCCCCACAGGTTGAAAACCAGTGTTAGGAACCAAAATTTAACTATTGGGAATGATTTGACCCATGAACAAAAGATAACCAGATAAATAAAAACTATCGATAAAAATAAAACTAGCAGTGGAAAGAAAATAAAACCACACATACCTACATGTGACCCTCTAGGTCACCACCCAACCAAAGGCTGACCTTTCTCTAATAATAATCAATCTAGCCAAGAGAACCTGAGAAAAGGGAACCTACAACTGAAATGATAGAATAAGAGTGAGCATTAAAATACTCACTAGGGTTTCCAAGATAAACCACAAAAATCCAACATCTCCTTTTCCGAAATAATCCATTAACACAAGTTTGAAAATACACATATAAAATTAAGGATTTTACATTTTAAAAATAAGCAACATGTTTTTCTCATTTAAAATAAAATCCCACATACAATAAATACAATTTCTAACAACATTTTTCATTTTATAAAAAAAACTGAAAACAAATGATACCAAAGATGGGCTAAAGTAAAATAGGTATACAATGCAACCAAGAAATAAAATAGTACAACATAAAGTATACATGAAATGAAAATAATTAACCATGGGTGATCCTAAACATCCCTAGAAGACCCCTATATGTACTCTGTTCAGAACCACCTGTCGGCATATGATGAATCTCCCAAGTCTATAACCAACTAGCCACCCTAAAACTGACCAAAACCAGTGGCAATGCCAGCCTAGCCTAATAACCAATCCAAGGGGTAACAACCTGTCTAATCAGGGTTGGTCAGCAACTATCACTCGATTATCTAAAAGATGCTCAGGAACCCATGGTGGTTATAATAATACTGTGTAAGTAGGAGGCCCTTGCATGCATGACTCATCTCATTGCACTTGCCTACCTCTAACATAGATGCTTCCTATGCATTCAACCATAAAGGGTTACCCTAGAAAAGAGCACCCCATATACAAATTCAGTCATTACACATTAAAAAAAGAGCCAACCGGGCCATCACGCCATGTCCATATCAAAACCATTTTCTAAAATCATTTAAAAACTCCGACCAAGAACACACAACTTCCAAAGGCAAACCATTTTTAAAGTTAACATAGCTTCACCCATGAGTTGGAAGAGCCAAACATTCCTTTAAGTCCAATGTATCCAAAAGAATTTCCTAAACATCACCTTTGAATTTAAAGTTACAAATGGGCCTTTAAGTTGACATGTCTAAATACATTTACCCAAAACATCTTAGCAATACCTATTTTTAAATTTATAAAGACAAACGAGAATTGTTCTTTCCAAGCTTACTCCAAAATAGTCCCATAAAAGTACTTCAGAACAAACCAAATGATTTATAAACAAGTTTATAAACAAAATAAACAATTTATAAATAATTTTATAAACACTTTTATAAATGAATAAAAACAATTATAGAAAATTTTATAAATAGTCCAAATAATTTAGTGGAAACCCCCAATCCCACTTTGAAGAACTAAAACATTTAAAATAAATATCCTTGGAATCTTAACCTAGGAAATTCACACAATCGCCTAGAAAAACTTATTTTTAGTAAATTATAACAAAATAGAAACACTAATTGCATAAAACCATAAATATAATTGAGGTGTAATTAACCTTTATGAAGTAATTGAGAACAATGAAAGTGCCAATTAATCATTTCAGAAAGGAAATATTGGAAACGCCTACCTCAAAGAGGAACCGGGTCATGCCGAACACTTTGGCACCTAAAAATGAAACTATGACCACTCGCAACCGGCCCACACTTACACAAACATACCTATACATATATACATATATCCATAATAAAATGAACATATTACCTGCTCCATGATGGAATATGTACTTGGAGGATATATATATTATACATATACATATATTAAGTAATGCATGCACACCCTCTATTGTTGAAAAAAATTCACTATAACAGTAACAAATACCCAAAATTAAGGTAGTAAAGACCAAAGCATGACCAAAAAGTACCAGGGACTCACATAAACCAAATGCACAAGTCATAAAACACAACCAATGCACATGAGCCTCAACCCACTTGGTGAGGTATCCTTAAGTGCATCTATGAGACCTAGGTTCAAAACCAGGTAGAAGCATATTTATAGGCACTGTAGCAGGAATGTACACTGTGCAGGCACTGTAGTAGACTGTACACTGTTCGGTACTATAGCAGCTGTAACTATTCACCTTTGGCCACCAGTTTGGGATTGGAGTCCTTAAGGATTTCGGGCTACCCATGCCTTTGGGTCAGTAGGGATTTCGGGCCACCTTTAGGGCCTTCAAGCCACATGCAGTTGCCCCAGAAAGACTATACAAAAAAGGAGCTGCCCAGAAGAGGATTCGGAGCAGGTGCACTTAGCAGAGTAGAGCCAAATTGTTTTTTCAGAATGAGAGGGTATAACTATGCCATCGAGACCAGCCTATTCTTGCACAGAAAGCCTAGCCAGATGACCATGCGAAGGTGGGGAGATACTATCATGATGCAGATGCTGGGGAGGGGCAATTCCTTGTAGATAGTATGGTTGAATTCCCTAATACCTTCGGGTCATGTATCTTCTAAGACTACAGGCCATGTAATCTCTAAGCCTATGATCCTTATAAGGGTTCCCCATCATCCCTTGAAAGGGGTGTTATCAAAAATCAATAAAAATGAAGGCCTTAGGGCCATTAGGGCTAAAAAACACAACCAAATGATACCAAAAGGATTTATATCCAAAACAGAACCCGAGCCATTTTAGAAACCAGGAAACCATTTATCAAAAGAGAGAGGAAAAAGGGAAATATGAGTTATTTTTAGAAAACCATGGTTCGAAAGAAAAACCACTCCAAATGTCATCTTAATTTGAAGGCCCATCCATGGGTGCACTCCATTTATCCATAGAGGTGCCCACATCCAATGGCATAACAAAAGGTCTTCTCCCAACCATTTTGAAGAAACCACACATACACCATTTGTTAACACAATAAACCATTTCATCAAGAGTAACATTTTTTATAAAATCGACCCAACACAAGACAAAAAAATTCCACAACATGCTTCCATAGAAAAACACCATCTAAAAAATTCAAAAAGACCATTTAAAAGAGAGATACATTTGACTAAACTCAATTAGCTAGGCACACCCATTGCATATATAAGAAAACAACCATAAACTTTTTTTTAATCAAATACTTTAACAATAAACCAGTACCATAAAATAACTAATATTATAACAATGGTGTGAAACTTTATTTAAGAATCAACTCATAAAACCCAATAATAATATGGATTCAAATTGGAATAAATGGCATGGAAACACCTACCAGTCAATGTGAGAACATGACCCATCACTCAAAGAAGGGGGAAAATGTCCCGAGGACCAATCTGCATACTATTGAAATTGATAAAAACACTTGAATCACAAATAGAGGAAAATGGGGTTTGTTATATTTGATAAAAACACCAAAAATAAAGATAAATACCAGAGGAGGAAATAGTTGCTAACAAGGGGAAACACAACCACACTGGAGCAAGGAAGAGGAACCACGCAGAGGGTTTGGATCGCGTTGGACTGGCTAGAGGCTGGAGCGGGGGAGGACAGAGTGGAAAGAGTCTAGAATGGGGGAGGCCAGAGCAGCTGGAGGCTAGAGTAGGAGGCCAGAGCATAGGATGTCAGCCTGGTCAGGTGCACGATGCGAAGGAGGTGGAGGCTGGGTGCGGAGAGGTCGAAGGCCGAGAGTCGGACTGAGAGGGAGAGGCTTGGGAGCATGAGGGAGAGGGAGGTAATGTAAGGTGAGGGTGGAGGGGACTTGTAGGGTCGAGAGGCAGAGGGCTAGAATCGGCTGCTGGGCGGTGCGCCGAACAGAAGAAATGAGGGGTGAAGGGGGGGGGGGAGACTCGGGTAGACCTAGGGTTTGGTTTCTTTTGTTTTATTTTTTTATAATGTAGTAATAATAATAATAATAATTTAATGAATAATAATAGTAATAATAATAAGAAGAATAATGAGCAATTTCACGACTCCTGGGCTGACTGCGCGACTACTACCTACCGCGCGGTGACCGCACATAGGTCTGAAACCCAGTGAAATTATTAAACAACAAATTGTTTAAACTGGGACCCAATCCTAACCTTGGTGTAGGAACCCATAACCAAGAAATAATAAAATAAAAATTAATTTAAAAGTCGAGTGTGACAATTCTCCCCACCATAGACACTTTCTGCCCCCAGAAAGTCACCCAACCGAACAATAGACAAAACAAGAATCCATGCCCAATTGAAACCAAACGAAACGACAATAAAATAGAATAGGAGAATGTGATAGGGTTCTACCCACCACAATAACCCAACTAGTGTGGAAATTTAACACCCAAACATATCACCCCGGGAAGGGGGGGTTAACGTGGGAACTCCCAACCGATCCAAACTAATTTTTGTAGCACGAGCGAACAACACCTAATTTGAAACTTGGAAACTCTCAACCCAAAAAAAAAACACCAAACACTAGAGAAAAACCTCCAAGCATAACTTACCCCAAGCAATGAACCTGATCACAACTAGAAACATTGATTCTTCCATAGGCACTTACACATCCAAATGAATACAACTAAACTAAGATTAACCCATACAAGGGACAAACACACTTTTAAGAAAAATGCACGATTCAAAAAACCACATCCACACAAACATGACTTCTTGGATTATAATAGGACGAGTCCATCATAACTTCATGAAAAAACAATGAACTTACAATAATTTCAAAAATTTAAGAACATACAAACAAGAACTAAAAGACTTTAAATGTTCCACTACCAACAAAGAACACAAAACCCGGACCAAGGATTCACACCCCTAGAAAATACTGACTGTGTGCAAGATTCACCCCAAGACCTGTGGCTGGGGATCTGATGGCTGAAGAATCTCCTACCTCACAGTCAGACACTGAAATTCCTCCGGTCACAATGTCTTCTTCATGCGACGATTCCTGCAAAACTTCTCTAGAAGACCGAGACACTTGAAAAGATGGCACGTCTTCAGGGGGGGTGCGAAATGACGACTTCATATGCCTGAACTGGACACACTGGTTAAGCACCACTAAATGGTTCGATGAGCTGGAAGCCTGAACCACTGTAGAGGAATCTTTAAGAACATGCCCCTCTGGTACATCCTGCTCGTCAGATGTGGAACCTTCATGAGCAACTGGATACGCTAGATTTCCATGAATTTTCACTCCAGAGATCAACTCAGCTAGGAATGCCACATCCAACAACTCCTCAAAATGATGGTCCTTATAAGGGAGGACCCGCTCCCTGATCTTTGGGCACAGACCCCCAATAAAGAGAGAAGTCTTCATCAAATCTTATGATGCTACCTCCGGAGAAAAGGACACAAGTTCCTTGAAATGGTCAATATAAGTCTTCACCGTACATTTCCCTTGTTAAATAAACATGATCTCTTCCCTTTTATTTATCTTCACCTCTTTAGGTATAAACCATCAGACGAAGATAGATTTAAAGACATCCCACGTCATCCAAACTTTCATTGATGGTGGGGCGAACAACTCCCATTCGTCCAGAGATGGACCTTCGAACAAATCCAAATTGGAACACACTCTGACAACTTTGGGAGTTCCTAATACCCTGAAGATGGGATAAACCTCTTCAAGCCACTCTACTGCCTCGAAAAGACCCCGATCACCATGAAGGACAGGCAACGTCCAATAACAACTAAAAACTTGGCATGACTTATCAGAAACCTTGGGGACCTTTATAGGTGGGATTTTTTGAAATACATATAAAACAAAAAGCCAAAACTGATATCAAATCAAAGTATAATTAAAATTAACATCTTGAGCCAAAAATACCAGCTCAAAATCAAAAAAATACAGACAAAACCCAAAATTATCTTTTTAAAAACACATTTTCATTTTAGATTTCAAAACCGCCTTCTCTCAAGGCCACTTTCCAAATACCAAACCCACTTTTCAAACCAAATTCAATTTCCAAAATCATTTCCCCTTAAAAAAATCACTTTAGAAAGACAAGGTAAAGCCTTTAATTCCAAGTACACACCCAAGTAATCCCATGAACCGTTGCACATGTATTCATTCGTTTTCACCCATACGCACTAACATACACTTTCCATGTATCCCCTAACATGTGAAAACGTTCATAAAGAGAACTCGAGGTTGCACCCAAACCATTTCTCTACCAGTTTCCAAGAAAAAACCAAACTTTTAGACCTAGATCTTCTGGTTTAAAAAAATCATTTCACAAATTTAGAGCTATTTAAAAGAAATAATTCTCATTTTAAAAACCATTTTTCATTTTGAAAAGCACACTAACACTAACCAAAACCAAGACAACACTCAACTTGCATAAAACTACTTGAGTGAGGGACTAGTAGTCATGCTTAACCTGGATACATGGTAGTAGGCCATTCTCTAAGTGTCAACAACTAGAAGGAACTTAAACCGTATACTCAGACTCCAAATGGGTCACTACTCCATGTGAAATCACGATGCAACATCGGCCTGCCTCCATTATGATCCCTAAATCTAAAACCAACCAGAATAAGACAAAGAACCAATTCCCAGAATACCCCTGGCGACTCGAGGTTCAGAACAAGCGAGGGTTCAGGACACCCTTCCTGTACCTACCTCTCGAGTCCCGATAGTCCCAATATCCATCAACCGAACACCCCAAATAAAAGGGCCTCCTCTAATACTATTTTATCATAAACCAACCTGAGTTGACCCTGAGATGTTAACCCAAGCCAGTCAGTGACATGGCCCGAGGGGCGTTCCCGATCCCCACGGGATGATAAACAGTTCAAAACACCAAAATTTAACTGTTGGGAATGGCTTGGACCCTAATCAAAAGATAAAAAAATAAATAAAAACTTTCAATAAAAATAAAACTAGCAACATAAATAAAGTAAAACCACACATACCTCCACGCGACCCTCCAGGCCACCACCCAACCAAAGGATGACCTTGCTCTAATAATGAGCAATCCATCCAAGAGAACCTGGTAAAAGGGAACCTAAAACTGAAATGGTAGAATAGACATGATCATTAAAAATATCAGTAGGGTTTCCAAGATAAACCACAGATTCTAACGTCTCCTTTTCTGAAACCATAAATTAACACAAGTTTTAAAATACACATATAAAATTAAGGTTTTTACATTTTAAAAATAAGAAACACGATTTTCTCATTTAAAATAAAATCTAAAATACACAACCTACCATTTAAAACACTATTTGTAATTTTATAAAAAAAACCCAAAACAAATGATACCAAAGCTAGGCTAAAGTAAAACAGGTATATAGTGCAAGATGGAAATAAAATAGTACAACAGAAAGTAAACAAGCAATGAAAATAATTAAGTAACCATGGGTGATCCTAAACATCACTATAAGAACCATGGATGCATTCAGTTCTGAACCCCCTACCGACATATGGTGAAGATCCCAAGTCTATAACCAACTGGCTACCCTAAAACTGACCAAAACCAGTTGCAATGCCCACCTGGCCTAACAACCAATCCAGGGGGTACCAACTCGTCTAATCGGGGTTGGTCAGCAACCGTCACTCGATCATCTAAAATATTCCCAGGAACCCATGGTGGTTATAATAATACTATGTAAGTAGGAGGCCCTCACATGCATGACTCATCTCACCGCACTTGCCTACCCCTAACACATACACTTCCTATGAATTCACCCATAAAGGGTTACCCTAGACAGGAGCGCTCCATATACAAATTCAGTCATTACACATTAAACAAAGTTCCAAATGGGCCTTCATGTCATGTCCATATCAAAACCAGTTTCTAAAAACATTTAGAAACTCTGACTAGGTACACAAAAATTCCAAACTCAAATCATTCTAAAAGTTAACACAACTTCACCCATGAGTTGGAAGATCCAAACAAGCCTTTAAGTCCAAAGTCTTCAAAAGAATTACCCAAACTTCACCTTTGAATTGAAAGTGCCAAAAATTCCTTTGATTCGACATGTCTAAATAAATTTACCCAAAACATCTTACCAATACCTCTTTTAAATTTATAAATCCAAATAGGAATTTTTCATTCCAAAATTACTCTAAAATAGTCCCATAAAAGTACTTCAGAACAAACCAAACAATTTATAAACAATTTTATAAACATACTAAACAATTTATAAATAATTTTATAAATTTTTTTATAAAAGAATAAAACAATTTATAGAAAATTTTTATAAATAGATAGAACAATTTAGTGGAAACCCCCAATCCCACTTTGAAGAACCACACCATTTAAAAAAACATCCTAGGCACCGCAACATGGGAAATTCACACAATCCCCTAGAAAAACTTTTTTTTAGTAAATTCTAACAAAAAACACTAATCACATCAAAACATAAATATAACAGAGGTGAAATTAACCTTTAGTAAGTAATTGAGAATAATTAAAGTACCAATAAATCATTTCGGAAAGGAAATATTTGAAATTCCTACCTCAAAGAGGAACTAGGTCATGACGAACACTTTGGCACCTGAAGAAAAAGGAGTGACCACTCGTAACCAGCCCACACCCACATACACATCTATCCAACAATAATTTTTTATTAATGAAATAACTTTTAAGGGGAAAGTGGGAACCCTCACAACTAAATAGATTCATTACCAAAGGATACAACATATCTATTAAAGAAAAGAGTGAGTTGTTTGGAATCATTTTCCTTGAACAAAACCTAGGGAGCAGAATTTACCTTCGTGGTGGGGAAATCTTTCAAGGTTCCCTTGAAAAGAAGTTCCAAGTTGTCCCAAGATTTATTGTATTCCTCCGTGCTAATCTTCACCATGTTGAAGCCTCTAAGGAGAATGCATGCTTGCTTATCATCCCACTTTCCTTGCTCTTTTATAGTTTCCACCTAGATTGGTCTCATATTCTTAAAAGCCTTGATATCCAAAGTATCCTCAACCATTTCCTCATCCGAATAAATGAGTAGATCCCTATATTCCAACATAGAGGACATCTGGTACTGGGAGTCATCTTTGGAACCTGCGTCGCGCTGCTACCCCTGACCACTCAACTCCACACCATTTGTAGAAGAAGTTGGAGAAGCAGCCTCACATCCTACCATAACCATATACTTGGTGATGGAAACCACCTCCTATTGGCCAAGGCCTTTGGACTTGTTCAGGGTTGAGCTGCCAACCTTAGTAGAGGCCTTCGAGGACAACTTTCCCTTCCAGGCAGATCAAGTTATAGGAGGACTAGGGAGGTTGGAGTAATTATTCCTTCCACATACCCTCCAATTGTTCTAAATGAAGCCAGATGAATGCATGATTTTTTTCTTGCCCTTCCGAATCAAGGATCTAAAGTAGTCCTCCACTATGGCCAGTTCCTTAGGCTCATCGAGGTCCGAAGCCTCGACCATTTCTTCTTGGAATGTTTCTGCATCAACTAATGGGCCCTGTCCATGATCCACCCCTGTAGCTTACTCACTGTTAAGGTAGTGTTCTTCACCTAGTACTGCAAACCAGTTTTGAGAGGTCCCAATTCCCCCCCTTCTATAAGCTTCTCAGCATAAGAGAAGGTCTTCGGGGCCTGCTTTGGCTTTGACGAGACTTCTATCTTCTCAAGACCATGACCCATTTATTGAAAATGGTTGGGGATGTCTTCCAAAGTCAGGTGCTATGAGGCCTCATTGAAAACATGACCCTTTCTGTCAACCTATAGGACAACATCAGTGGTTGTTGTAGGAGAAAACTCCTGAGATTCCTGTGGTGAATCCCAGAGGACCTCCCTAGCTTCCTCTCTGCCCTTTGGCTAAACTGATCTGCAACCACAAGCAAGGGCCTCTCCTCAGGCCAAACCTCACACACCTGCATGTCCTTGCCTGAGATGCTTACACCGAGATCACGATGAAGCTAACCAAAGACCTCTGAAACAAGTGGCCTTGAAATCTCAAGACCACCTTTCTTAACTACAGCTGAAGATCACCCCTGACCTGTGTCCAATGGTTCCTACCTGGATTGTTCTTCACCCAAGGAGATAAGGTCCCCCCTATCCTGGACAACCAGAGATCCCTCCATGCGTGGATCCTATAAAGCATTCACATGATAATTGGACCCAATAGACAGGCCAGAGAGGTTGACCTCATCAGAACCTATAGCCTTCTTCCGGCATTGAAGAAGACTGTAGCTCTGTATATTACAGTAGGATCAAAGCATAGTCCAATATTCATAAACAATAGGTTGAAAGTACCTATAATCACCCTCAATCAAAATTCACACAACTTCGGGAGGGGCCTGAGAGAGATCAATTTCAACACAGACCCGTGCCATAATCAGGTGTTTCAGAGAGTAGGTCTGCCGATCAGCACATAAAAAACATTTAATGGAGTTACCTATCGAAGGGAGTAACATAAGATTCTAGAAAGGTAGTGGGAGGCCGGGAAGTTGGATCCAAATCGCCATGGTAGAAGGGTCCCGCTACATGTTGAGATTAAACGACCATCAGAGCAGATGAAAATGGTAGCCATGAACATATATTTCAGCTTGAGACCACACCCACAATAGATCCTCCTCACTCTAGAAGCTAAGAAGAATTTGTCGTGTAACTAAAAACCTGACAACCACATGCTGAGCTAAACCCCATTCCTCATTCACCAGCCTATCAAAAAAATCAACCAGGGGCAATCGCTGAACGAACCGAGCCACTAGAGATGAAGAGAGAAGCACAGAGGCTACATTGAACTCTCACAGAGAGATGGGAACCACAGGTTGTCCATGAATGACCCCAAACCTTTGGGGAGACAAAAATACTGGGAAAGAACAAGAGATCCTTGGCTGTAGGTAACGATATAGAGACCCTACCTCTATCCAGAGACCCCTACTGAGGAGAAATGTGGGTAAGAGACCTCTCCCTCGGTGGAGGAGGGGCCACCGCAGCCACCGTCGACACTAGGGCATTGTTACAGGGCGCCAATGCTCATAATACTCTCCACTCACACACACATACCTATACATATATACATATATCCATAATCTATTGCATGTATTCCCTATTTCATGAGGGAATACATACTTGGAGAACACACACACACACATATATATTATACATACCTTAAGTATATGCATGCTCTCCCTCTCTTATTGAACAAAAATCCATTTTAAAAACAAAAGATACCCAAAATTAAAACCACAAAGACCAATGAATGACCAAAAAGTACCAGGGACTCATGTAAACCAAATGCACAAGTCATAAAACACAACCAAATGCTACCAAAGGGATTTATATCCAAAACACACCCTGATCCATTTTAGAAACCATGAAACCATTTATTAAAAGAGAGAGGAAAAAGGGAAATATGAGTTCTTTTTAGAAAACCATAGTTCGAGAGAAGAACCACTCCAAATGTCATCTTAATTTGAAGTCCCATACATGGGTGCACTCCATGCATCCATGGATGTGCCCACATCCAATGGAATAACAAGAGGTCTTCTCTCAATCATTTTGAAGAAACCACACATACACCATTCGTTGATACAATAAACCATTTCATCAAGAGTACCATGTTTTATAAAACCAACCCAACACAATCCAAAAAACATTCAAAACATGCTTCTATTGGAAAACACCATCCAAAACATTCAACAAGACCATTTAAAAGAGAGAGACATTGGATTAAAATCAATTACCTAGTCACAACTATTGCATATATAGGAAAACAACTATAAACTTGTTTTTAATCAAATATTTCAACAATAAATCACTACCATAAAGATGGTGAAATAGTTTATTATAAAGGATAAGTAATTGTTCGAACTATAGAGATCCCATGGATGAAAGGAAGATAACCAAGAGTATAAGTGGGGAAGTTGGAGTTTCTAGCTACACTAACAGTAGTACCCTTGATGAAAATAACCTTAAAAATGAAATCAGTAATTTATTCTCCAATTTCAAATACTCTGTGGTCTTATTTTTAATCCAAGATTCTTATAATTTAGTGCAAATCAGATCTAAACCTTCACTTTTTTTTTGTTGTTGATAGGCTAGGAATAAATCAAAGTAAGTCTCTCTATCCTGACCTCCTCTCTCTTCTCATCCTTTAGTTTTGAACTTCATTTTTGAGTGTAGGTGCCACACTGTGGGATAAGTTTCCAAAAACAAGTTAGTTTTTAAATTGGTGAACATAAAGGGTCTAAGAATAAATCATATCAAGAGACACATAAAAGTTTGGGTCCCCTAATGTAACTTTTTTATGATTTTTTCCTATCAACATGCAATAGTGTCACCTTTTAATCCCTTAATATGTTTTTATATATACAGGTGTAAGAAACTTGCAACCAAATAATTAGTATACACATACCTTTCTCTCAATATATATTTACATATTTGAAAATATATATGAAACCATTAATAAATCCATTTTTCACAATAGTAAATCCCATGGATTATAAGAGTCTCCCTCAATTAAGTATGGCCGTGTCCATGGTTTACTCATGGTACATTGATTTAAACAATGATATAGCATTTATTCTAATTTCAGTATACTTTTTCCATTATATTTATCTTTCCCTAAATATTTCACTCTCTTCCAATTTATATACCTCCCATAATCACTAATATTATTTCCTATAATAAATCATCTAATTTCTACTAACCAATCATCTATTCATTTTATTCTACCAAAACCACTACTTTGAAGGGTTTCACTTGTTCCAGATCTACTCTTCATATTCTCCTTATATTTACTTTTTTATTTATATAAATATTAAATTGAAGTTTAGATCCATGATTAAAATTAAATTTAAATTTAATATTATATTTCAATTTAAATTTATTTTTTATTTTATTATGATCTTCTAAAATTGTGATTCCATTACAGTTTGAATAAAAGTTTATACTACACAAATGTTTTCTTGTGTTCTTTCATGATGATGTTATTTTATTTTGGTCGCTTTTTTATATATCCATCTTTCACAAGATATTGATTTAAATATAATCATGTAATTATTATATGTACAATTCATTTATGATTTCATTAGTGACTTTGACTTGAATGTGATCTAGGTTAACAAATTATAGAACCCTCATTTTGAGTATCATTTTAATTTTTTTTAAAAATATTTTCATTTTTAATTTCAATATTTAATTGATATTTATTTAAAATTAACTACCCATGTATCATGATTTAATTCAATAAATATGATTTTTAAGATTGATTGTTGAATGGTTTCTTATTAGGCAATAAATTTCTAGTTTAGATGATGTTGTTTCATCTTCTAACATTATTTACATTGAAAATACTCAAATTGAATAATATAGATTTTGAGTTGCATTTATGTTTGTAAAATTACTTATTGAAAAAATATACAATGTAAATCTTGGAATATGAAAGATAAATTCATTTAATAAAATAATGTTTTTCACAGTTCCCAAAAATTATTAGCATCTCCCCCTAAAAAATCAGTGTAATGTGAAACCACTACAAAACATTATTCTATATCTCATTCCTTTTTCTCTCATTTATAAAAATTTCATGATTATTTTTAAAATAATGTAAACTTACACTTATATGTAATATACACATAAAATGTTGATGTGTATAAGATCAATATCATGAGTAATTGGATTTTGTAGATGTGTATACCCAGACCCGCATCAACGGTCATGATTCTTCATACAAGATTGAACTGAAAGAGTGGTGATAAAAAACATATTTTATATTATTTGTTTCAAAATATATTACATAATGTCTATTTAATGGGTGAGGATAATAGTTTATTATATAATAGGTTGTAATGTGTCTAACCAAGAGGGAATCCAGGGTAAGAGTTTACATTTCAATCTCACTTTTAATCAGGATTGTTTATGATTGAATATTCGTCAGGGGAATTATATAATATTTCAATCTAAAACAAAATTTATTTTCTTATCCTATATTTACATCTTGGTTTTAAAACGTTTTTTTTCATTTATCTTATATTTGGTACTTTGGACCTCCATGAGAATGTTTTTAAGAAAACCTGACCATATTTCTCCTTCTTGGTCGAGAAACCTTTCCTCTATTTCTATATTCTTTATTTCACTTCAAAAATGTACCTTTATATAAATAAATGGAACAAATAGGAAATTTTATATAAATTTTAATTTCTTTTAAAAATTTTAAAAGGGATGTTCTTAACATTTTCTATATTTATCAATTTTTTATTTCTTAATAAAAGTGTTAATGGAATCACTTTTTTAATATTGTCAACATGAATAATATTTTCCACATTCATGACCATTATGAATTATTTATCTTCCATTAAATGTTATTATGGTTTTGAAAAGTAATTTCTATTACAATTATTCTAGGTTTTTTGATTTATTCTTATTACTATAAAAGGATATTATTTTTTTAAACGTTTTGAAAATATTTCAATTTACTTATGTATATTTTTATCTTTCACTCCAAATTTTCTTAAACATGATTTATTTGTTTTCAATATTAAATAATTCTAATTTATTTTAAATATAATGTTTTAAAAGTATCATTGATACCTTATAAAATGATTTTTAGAGGTGATTTATAACATGATTTTTACAACGGTGTAACCAAAAGAAAAGGATATCTCTTCTTGTTTTCAAATAAACCACACAATATCTTTATAAAGGTTTTTTCTTCTATGTAAACATACATTAAAGTCTATATTGAATAAAGTATACCAAAAAACTTATCTATATCTATGGATTATGATCATTTTGTTCTATTTATTGATTGGGGAAAATATTGACCTTATGTATGCTGGTTTTCAGATACAAATGTTTATTGATTATTAAGGCATATTGATTATGTATTTTATTGTTTTTAATTTATTTCATGTGATTAATTAGAATTGGAATGTGATAGGTGTAGGATAACATTAGATATCCCCTCAATGCATCAGTGGGTATAATGAGACAAACTGGCTTTGATATTTGGTGAATACATTACCTATTTATGTATGATCTATTAAAAAATGCCTTGATGTTAAGATTATGGTGCCCATATTATAAATATTATCACTATAAAACTAGTTATTGTTATAAAAGTGTTTATTTATTTAGGAGGGGGGGTGTAAGAATATAACACCCTGGAAATTCAGTTGAAAAGAATTATAAGTTTGATATATTTTTTAACACACAACATCGAGCATCAAGCAAAGTGAGATATATTATAAAAATATTATTATTTAAATGTGACATAGCTATTGAATTAGAATATATGAATATAAATAACCATATTATGAAATATATACATAATTTTAATACTAAATAAAAATGTATTGATTGATGCTTAGGAAATAAATAATAAATTTTCAGTGAAGTCATTTTATGTTTAAAAAATGATTTTTTTTCAAAAATGATTTTAGAGAATTTGTTTATGGAATTAGTAATTAATTTAAACCAATTTTAGAAATTTTATTTTATAAAATGAAAATTATTTTTGAAATAATTATATCAAAATTAACTTAGGTATAAAATTTATGATTATTTTGTAATTATTGACCTTTCAGTGAATAGTGAAAAATACCAATTTTTTAAATACTATCATTTATTTTAATTAAAATAAAGTAATTTAAAACTCCCTTTATATTTTTTATTTAGTTAAATATGATAAATTTTATTTATAATAATATAATTATTTCCATTATAATCATAAATAGAGAATATTTTGATATAAGTTAATTTTTATGTTTAAAAACACATTTTTCTGAAAACTATTTTCATTATGTTTCACACATTTATTTTTTAAATTATTATTTTTTCAATAATAGAAATTGAATCCCAAATCTTTTTACCTTATTAGGAATCAAGATATTATTATTTTTTAAATATTTGTCTTTTAATTTTGGTCATTATGAATACTAATCGTTGCAAATACTTATCACCTCAGTATGAGAAAAATGGGTAAAATATGGTTAAAATGACGTGATAAGGTCCCAAATAAACACAAAACTTTTCTTTATTGAATTTTAATTTAAAAATATGTCCATAAAGACCACAAATTATAATATATGTAATTTTGTTACCATTTTCCATTGAAAGTGTCATTTATATTATCTAATGTAAATAAAATATGAAATTATCACTCTCTTGACCTTAGTATCTTTATTTTTTTTACATATGTATAAAAAGAGAACAAGTTAAATTATAAATGTGTATTTTAAATCTAATTTTTTTTTATATCATGTTTTTTTTTAAATTATTAGTGATAAAACAATTACCATAAATGCTCACACAATGTCAACACGATGCTTATGCAAGTAGTAGAAAAATCAAGTAAATTATTTTAAAAACACTAAAAGTAATATTTCTTCTTGAGAGTTATAATGTCACATGAATTATATATATATATATATATATAACATATTAGGTATATTTTGAAGGTTTATATTCGAACTTAATTAATATCTTGATGAAATTAAATTCAAATTAATTGAATAGTGTCAAAAATGACATTAATGATATTTTACATAAAATAATATTTTATTAATTCATTTAAAAATCATAGAAAACATGAAATTGGAAAATTTGTTTGATAAAATGTATAATATGTCATATATTATGAATTTATGATCCAATTATCACCTTATAATTAAAATTTTAACCCTTTAATATTGAAAAAGTCATTAACATGGTTAAGGTTAAAATTGCTTAACCAAGGGGTTAATGTAAAAGGTAAGGTTTAAAATGGTTTATAAACCTTTAAAAATTTGAGTGGCTGATTATATTAATACCATATCCTTATTATATTATAATCCATGTCATTTTAGAACAATTTTACTAGAGTTAGACATGTATTATATTATAATATTTCATTAATTTCCAAAAGTACCCCTCCCCTCACTTATAAAAGGACACCCTCCCCTCTCTTATTTAGACTAAATTAATCCATATATATATATATAAAAACCTACCCATTTATCTTATAAAATTACATAAAAATATATATAGTTTATTTTATTCTTCAAATAACATTCCAATGGTCCTTAAGAAGGGATGTAAAGGAAGTCTACTGAAGAAGAGGTAATCATCTTTACCAACTCTTTAAAGTTTATTTCTTCTTATAATTACTCCAAATATTTTGTATACATCAAAAAATTAAAAATAAATCATTATAAATATACTTATATGTTATTATTATTATGGTACAACCATTTTAAACCTCTTTTCTATCCTATAGAAAGAGAAAACATCCCTTGTGTGTACTTCTGGCTTACCGTCTCCACGCAATAGTGTAATTCAGTTTTCATCACCATTTTAAATGTATGGTTATAAATATGTAAATAATTATTATATATATGATATTTATGACATAATTATGTTTCTATAAATATAATATATAATCCTCCTTCATACATTTCCATTCGTTGGATAACGATAACGTCACTCATGCGTACGTGTGGATTATCACCTCAATGAAGTGATGTGATTCATTTTTCATTTATTTTTTACATGTATGGCAATAAAGATATATTTAATGAATATATATGATATTATAATAATTTTATAAAGGTTAATTATTATTTAACTTTCTTTCATTCCATCCATTAAAAAGTGAAATAGCGTTCATGTGTACGTACGACCTACCGTCTCTATGAATGGTGTAATTCTTTTTTTATCTCCAATATTCACGGATAATTATCAATATGTATATAATAAAAATATAAGATATTTATATAATGATTATAATTCTTAATAATATGGAACCATGATCAAAATACAAGGTCAAGAACTACTGAACTGAAACTTCCATGAAAAATGAAACAATCAACACCCTGAAATGATGATTTTAAAGGAAATATTTATAATTGGGTTTTGAAATGATATGTATGGATCATATATGTTATAAATATGATTATTTTTCTGGTATAAATTAATAAAATTTATAAAAATCATTATACATTTGGTTTAATCATGTCCAAAAATATATAAGAGTGAGGTAAGGGGTTTCATAACTAAATTTAGTTTTATTGGGATATGATTCTTATTTATTGCCCATATTATTCCATGATTATGTGTATAATAACCTCTGAGTCATTTATGTTTTATTTCAATTTTTTATGTGTATTTCTATTTTAACACATAATCACTTCATTTATTACTTATCACCCCAGTTATTTGATATTTGTAAGGGTTTATTTCACAATATCATCATTATTCAAGGATTGTTTATGTTTAAGGGTCTATTGGGATAATTATGAAATAAATATTTGATAAAACCTATATATTTTCCCATAATAAGTTTATTTCTAGAAATTATAAGTTTTTATTTCATTTTCATCTCTTATGTATTCAAGATACATATATAATTTGTTTAAGGGAAACCAACCTTGTTTTTCTTTTGGTTGGGAATATTTTTCTTCCATATCCAAATTTTCATTAAAATGTTTCAATAATGTTTTCAATTTTCTAATATTATTTTTTAAATTAATTTTTAGCCTTGTTTAAATTCTATGAAAATGTTTTAAAGGACTCTTCATGTCTTTTTTGGAATGAGGTACTTTTTGACTCTTTTTCAAAAATGTGAAAGGAATATTTATTTTAACATACTAATCATGAATGGAATTTAACAGTGTAATGATCAACCAATTATTTAAATATTACATTAAAATTTTACATGATTAAATTCAATTAATTTTTTTAATATTCTATAGTTTCTTTAAAAAAGTGATTTTCAAATTGAAAAGTGAATTTTATACAAGAATATTTTAAATGGCCATTTTATGGTATTTTTATTCATAAAAAACAAGAAATTATTATTTTAATTATGATAAATTGGGGATATGTTATAATTATAAAATATTTATTCTTTCTATGGATGGTTTATGATTAGTTTGATTGGGGAAAGTATTAGAATTCTGTATGCTAGTTATTGCTATATAGACTATTTTTGATTATTAAGGCATGCTAATTAAGTTTTATTGTTTATTCATATGATAAATGCATTGAATTTTTTAAGGTATTGGGGGGATTATAGATTCCCCATTAATGCATTGGAATGTAACATGAGAAAAACTAGTTTGGATATTTGGTGCATGCCTTACCTTTTTATGTATGACATCTTGAAACAAGGCCTTGATGGTAAGTTTATATTGCCCAACATTATGCACTCCATAATTATGAAATAATTTATTAATTTTAATATGATTATTTTAATATTTATGACATACATGGATAAGTTTCATTCTCATGTGATTATTTATATTTAATTATTTTATCACCATCTATTCTTGCCATATTATTTTTCTGCCTCATGTTATTAGTTAAATGACATGTTTTTTAGTTATTTACCTTTCCATGTTGATTTTCAATTGCTTAATAAAGATATATTCTATTTTACATAACCATTACTAAGATTATAATATCACTTTTATTTTACTTCCTTTCCCCATGATATGAGTAAGTATTCCTTGAATGAGTTTAAAGATGCAATTTTTTTACTTTCATTGTGTTTTTATATTTTATTACCAATATAAAATAAGAAGGATTTTTTGTATCTGGTTATTCAAGAATACTAAACTATTTGGTCCTTTGGGATGTGATATCTTGTGTCTATTTCTAATATAATAAAGAAACTACTAAATTTGGGCCACTAGTGTCAGTGCCTTTACACTTTTGGACGTCAGTGAGTAGGTTAATCCAATTTATCTAGTCCCATGTCAATTACCAGATTTGGGATTTGAATAAATTTGTAGATGAATTTTGACCATTAGAATTAGTCTCAGGTGAATTTAACATGATTCAAGTTTGTATTAGATTGATGATCTGTTGATTCTTGGGGTGTGAGCATATTGACCGATTTGGTTAGTTCGGAACCCTAACCATTGAATTATGTTGAATGTTAGGTTTATAATTAGTTGTGGGTATTTGAATAACATTAGTATTCCTTCAGGATTATATATAATAACCTAGGATTTTCATACATAAATATTACATAGTTTTAGATGAATACACAATAAAGTTACCAAGAAAATTCCCAAGGGCTGTGAAGTTTTAGTTTAGTTGGTGACTAGATACATAATCCTATCATTTAATGAGTTATCTTCAACATTTCATAAAAATATCTTCCTAAATAGTATTCATCATATAAATACCCTACTTAAAACTTTCCTCATAACTTGGGAAAAGGAAGAATAAGAAAGTATGAGATATATTCTCATTAGGGGTAAACATGGGAGATATAAATTGATGATAATATGAAAGAATAAGATAATAATAAATGTATGAGATCATGAAAATATCATACAATGTAAATATGTAATCTATCATGGATCATAAACATTTGTCATTATTTCAGAAGACATGAATCATAAGAGTGAGATATCATTATCAATATTGAGCCATAATTCATGTCATAAAAGTGTGGTACCATCATATATATAGAAACCATTTCATATTTCATGTTTAACTATAAATAATATCAAATCATAATGTATTAGGTCTCAACACTATTTTCCCATAGTGGACCAATCACATTGAATTATTTCCTATAAAGGATCTAGCACATAGACTTGTTTCCCATAGTTATCTTATGAGATATAAAACCTTACCAACTACATTGTAGGAATATATAATTCTAGGAACACCCATAACATAAGGAAATCCATACATATTTGTGACACAATATCATCAAATATTCATCAAATCATCATATCATAACCCATGAAAAGAGATGGGTTTCAAAAACATTTTATAATCTCATTATAGCATTAACCATGGAAAATAAATGGGATTCATAAGCATCTCATCATCATAAATATAAAACATATAGAGAATTAATAAGGATGGTATCATTGGATAATATCCCCATTAATACATAATTAACATCAAATTATGTTATTATATATGAAAATTCCTTCAAAAGAATCACTGAAATATATCCTAAGAAAAATACCCTTTTCATTTTAAAATAAATTATTTAATATATAATTTTTTTTCAAATATTAAGGAAAAAATTATCTTTGAAAATAACCATGGAAACTTGTAAATGATGCTTCAAAGCATTGAGCAGTTGTGATAGTAAGAAATTCCATTCATGCTGTATAAGTTAAAATAAAAAATTCCTTTCACATTTTTGTAAAAAGTTAAAATGTACATCTTTAAAAAAAGAATATTCATTTTAAAACATTTTGGGGAAAAAATAAATCATGGGTAAATATGAATTTAAATAATAGTTGGATAATAGTAAAAACATTATTGAAAACTTATTTCAAAATATGGATATGGAAGAGAATTCATTTTCGACCAAAGAGAGAAATAAAGTCTATTTTCCTTAAAAAAACTATTTCAATCTCTTGATTACATAAACTAAAAAAATGAAAGGAAACCATTCATTATATAGAAGTAGGAATATGATAATAAAGATTAATTATATTGATCGGTTAAGGATTATATAAATTCCTAGACATAAATTCAAGCATAAACAATCTTGATTAAAATAGGATTGAAACATAAATCCCTTACCGATTTGGTAACATTTTAATTATAAGACACATTAAAGAAAAAAACCATTGATGGATATTTAATTAAAAATAAAATTCATAATAAACATCATAAAATACATTCATATACATTATGTACACCACATAAAAGAAACAAATGGTGAATATGACATGTACCTCATAAAAATAATAGTGATACAAAAATCTATTACCTCGAGTTATACTTGCTTCAAAATAACTATAAATTCTAGTATAATAAATTTAAATTTATTATAATTATATACGAGAATAATTAAAATACTTATAATATCATATATGGTCTCTTTATAACATTTAAACACCCATTTATCAATAATTTCTTATTAAAATCATTGTTTCTTGGTGTTAACTATTTTGTTTATCATGTGTATTTTAGCTCAGTAGTTTTGGTACTTGTGATTTGATAATGGTTAAATATTTTAAATAATTTGAATAATGATATAAATATCATATATATTCATTATATGTATATATTTAGAGTCATCCATTAAATTTATAAATATGAAAATGAATTACGCCGTTCATGGAGACGGTTGGCCATACAAACACATGAATGTTGTTTTCAATTTTCGATAGATGGAATGAAAGAATAGTAAATAATAACTCACCTTAAAATAATAATTATTATATGATATATATTCATTAAATCCATACTTATTACCAATAAAGTATAATGTAAATTAAAAGCAAATCACATTACTTTGTGGATGTGGTAGTCCACACATATGCACGAGCGATGTTATTGTTTTCCAAAAAATTAGAAGGTAAGTAGGTAGATATGATATTATCATTATAAAAGAATAATTATTTATTAAATAATATATATAATATTTAAAATCATCATAATAACCATCCATGAAATATGGTGATAGAAAATAAATTTCATTGCTCTGTGGAGATGGTAAGATGTATGTACATACAAGCAATACTTTCACTACCCATTTAATGGAAAGAGGGAGAATAATGATTATTTTATAATAATAATAAAATTTTAATATTTTTTAGAAACATAAGTTTTTGTTTTATGATAAATACCATAAATTTAGAGTACGTAAATAATAATTAAAAGGAATGTGATTGTTTAAGGTGACCACCTCTTCTTGGAAATAACACCTTCAGATATCCTCATAAAGAACCTAGGGTTAACCTTTTGGGAATAAAAAAACCTCTATAATGTGTATAAGGAATTAGATAAAGGATTTTGGTAGGGGATGGTCAAGATATAACACTCAATGTGGTGTGAAGAAAATAAAGGTCTCATTTCCTTTTGTAATTGAGGGGAGGGCCACTCTTAGGATTTATTAAAATATTAAAATATAATAAATCCATTATATAGAAAAATTAATAAAAATGGATAGGGATTTAATTATAAGTTTGTTTGGGGTTGAAATCCCATAATATAATAAAATTTGGATAGTTTTTGTTGTCTTTTTATACCTTATCTATTTTATTAATCGATTGGTTATCCAATTTTAACCTTAATCATGGTAACATCTTTTGTTACACTTAAAGGGTTATAATTTTACTTATAAAGAAATAATTGGTTCATAAATGGACATGGTATAAAATTTTAGAACATTTTTATCCACCTTTATCTCTTTAAATATTCTTATGATTATTAAATAGTTTAATAAAATATTATTTTAATAAAACATCATTAATGTCAATTTTGACATTATTCATTTAATTTGACTTAAAAGAAACAAATACAAAGTTAGAATTGGAATCCAATCTATTTAATCATCACTAATATTTTATATTTATCTAAAATATTCTTGGAATGCTATAAATCACTTAAATTATATCACTTTTAATAAATTTAAAAACATTTATTTTATTTTTCAATTAATTAAATAAATACTGTGTTAGCATTGTACAAACATTTAAATTAATTATTTAATAAATAAAAATTTAAAATAAATTACCATAATTAATATAATTTCATTATTCTCAAACATAGAAATTTTTATTATTTCATAACATTCTTTCGTCCCAATGTAGAAATATAAGAGAAATTTAAAAACTAAGAGAGTGACAATTTGTAACTTCCTTTGCTTCAAATATTATATAATTCATTTTTATCAAAATGTTTCCATTAAACAAATAAATTTTTATCCTAAGGTGAAAAAGGTCAAATTAAATTTATAAAATAAGAATTTGGATGAAAAAATATGGCCTTATCACTTAGTTTTGACATAGATTAACCCGATTTACCCTTTATTGAGGTGATAATTTTTACCACAATTACTATTCATAATTCCTAAAAATAAATGGGGCCTATTCACAAATTTTGAACCTCATAATTACAAATAAGGAATAAATTTTATTAAATTCAATTAATATCAATGTCATAAATTAGTTTTAAAAATAAGTGTGTAAAATGCAATGAAAACCACTTTTTTAGAAAAATAAATTTTAAGCATAAAACATAGTTAATTATTATCTCATGTTTAGAAAAAAATATTTATTGAATGTTAAAATATTTGAATAAATATATAATATATACATTTTATTAAAATCATTCAATCATAGTGATCAATTCAATTTATTAGGATGAAAATACATTACATGCTTAAAAATTATTTTTCAGAAAAATTGCTTTTTATCTATAAACATGTTTATATAGTAAATTTAATAATAAAATTGATTAAAATGAGATAAATTAAATTATTAATTATATAATATAATTAATGTTAATATTACATTATTTTAAGATAAAAGATAACTTTATAAATTCTTCAAATGAAAATATAATCTTCAATACAAATTAATAATTTTCAGTATTCATTGAAAAATCACACTTTTCATAAAATTATCAATAGTTCATCCGAAGATAGTTTTGAAATGATTAATTCAAAAGTTATATCCTTATTATAATATATTATTTCTAAAATTTAGATAAATTAATTATTATACTCTTTTATAAAAAGTAATGCAGTTCATTTTTTGAAGGAAACATATTTTTGATGAATAAAATAAATTTACTGAAAATAAATTGGGTGATTATTTAAAAAGAATTAAGGAATAAATTTTTATTGATATGCTCCTTTATATATATTTCATAGTTCAGTTAATACTATTCATACCCACCAATTCAATGGCTAGGTTCTGAGGGGCATAATTACATAATAATATTTCATGATTATTTAATCTTGGTGTTGCATGTCATATATGCTATCAAACATGATGTTATTATTTTAAAATAATTGGGTGTTACATTATCCTCCATTTAAAAAATTGAATCCTTTCAATTTGAACTTGTTCTCGGTAATTAAGAGTTTGACATTTGGGAATTCCCCTGTTGAAAACCCACATCATGAAAAGGGTTAATAAAACCTCCTCTTAAAAAGAGGGAAAGAGAAATATGAAGTTCATATGTAATAACACAAAACTAGGTTTACAAATAGTATAATGTTAGTGAGAAGTGAAAATATAGACATGGAAGAGAAAAATAATGCCCAAGTAGTAATAAAGAGTGATAGAGAATATGGTCAGGGAAAAGTTAACCACAAAAAAACCATGAATCAGTGAGGGGATAAATGACAAAAAAATCATCAGAATTAAGGTTATATGTATTTTTTTATTAAGATCATTTTTATATAGTGGACGAATTTCATTACCATATAGACTAAGATCATAAGGAAACAAACTCACTTGAAAAGTATAATTTCATCATTTAATCAATTTACACCACAATTTAATATGTTTCTCCAAAAAATGAGTATTAGATATGAATATTTCATGATAAAGGATTAAAATAAACTTTTAATAGATAGAAAATGCATATAATGATATTCATATTGTATTTATGTACTAATAAAAACTAAAAAAGGTTATCATAAAGTAAGATAATTCCTAAAAATTAATAATCCTTGAAATAAAACATTCAACTCCAAAATTTATAAAATAACAACAATTTTCCTCTAGGATAATTTCATAAATAGACATATCTCCCAAATAATCTCAATAACCTGAACATCAAATAATTTTTTAACCCCAAGGTGATATCATGACTTTCGTCTTACATCTCTAAAAATTAAATTACATTTTTCCAAATAATTTTTTTCATGTTAAATCTCTAATGAAACATCTCTAAAAATATCATTAATCACCATGATAGATTACTATATTGTCTTATAATGTAGTTGAATTTATAAAAATATCTAGAATAAAATTTATATACTAACCTAAAAGGTAATCCTTAACGTAACCATAAATATCTTCTAAAATATCACCTTATCAATGAATCCATTTTCAAACATCTCGATTATCTACATCTCACTATCCAATAGACTATCATTAACATAAAATAAAATCATATACTAATGAAAAGGTTATTTAAACTGTAATAGATTATTCTTCCTAAAACATAGTAAAAGTTTCAAATTTTATCAAACTATCAATACTTAAAACCTCAAAAAGAGGTGTTGATTTGACTAAACTTATGATAAACCTTAAACCAATGATGGTATCCATAACTCTTAAGTCAACGTCATATGAAAACATATATACTTACAAAAATTAACATAATAATTATTCCTAAAATATGTTCACACACTATTGAATATATTCCATAAATTTAAAAATTCAATAAAAATAATCAAAGTTAAAGTAAATCATTTTTTTATCGACTAATAAATTTCAAGGTCACCAATATAATCCTATCAATGTCAATCATATATTTATCAAAACTAAACTTTATTACTTTTCTTAGATATTTTTACGATTCAACATATGCTTTCAAATCCTACAGTGGACCAATCCTCAGATGTTTCACAATCCTCATATCTAATATAACATTTATATAACATAATTTTCAAATACTAATACATAAATAATTTAATCATTCAACTTCAATGATCAGTATAACCTAGGACCTTTGCCTAGGAGTTAGCTCCTATAATAGGTCATTGACTCAAATAATTCCTAAGTTCCCCCCACATAATACCTTTAACTACAAATAGTACCTTAATATGAAATTCATACGAACTCTCCATTTTTCATTTGAAATTACTTCCTTTATATGCTTCTTTTCTACATATAAAACATTTTCCTATTCCCTAGTGACATTATCATGGGTTTTAATTTTCACATTTCTGGTATAAAAGAAATTTAGCATTCTTTCCTCCATGGTCTCCACCACCTAAGATATTAGCAAACTCTATCCTTATCTTCTTTAGAGAGTTTGTGAGTTAGTTAACATAAAACTTGATAATCATAGTTTGTAATAATTGGTTAGGCATAATGATAATATATTTCAATCACATAATCATTTCATTTGGTTTCTCATAATCACCACATTGTCTATCACACTCAGTGTTAAAATTATTCCTCATATTTCCAGTCACAGAGTAAGAAAATATTATAGTGTGACCAACAATAATCATGAAAAATCATTTATAGGATGTCAAAATAAAGACACATTATTTTCAATTTATGAAACCATATGTTTAACCTAGGTCATCCATGATCATTACCAAAACTTTAGGATACTATTCTATAATTAGAATTCTCCCCAGGGTTCTCACTAAATATTTCACATCTTAGTTTCTAATGATTAACCAAACCTATGATATAATACCCAATATAATAACCCAATATTTTCAGACATAAATATTATTTATTTTAATAATAATATTAACTACATTTCATGAACACACGAAAAAGGAACATAAAGGTTTTGTTTCTTTGGATAATATATACACAATCATTTTATTTCATGAAATATTTTCCATGTTTCCCATAAATATCTTCCCACATATTAATATTCATAGACATACTCCACTTAAACCATTCATCACAACCTATTGAATGGAAACATAAGAAAGGATGAGATTAGATGCTCAGTAAGGTTAAAATGGGAGATATAAATCGACGATCTTATAAAATCATAAGGTAATAATAAGGGTATTGTATTTTGGGTATAATACAAAAAGTACATTCCTAATATATCATAGACTATAAACATGATTCATAATTTTAAAATACATGAATCATAAGAGTGAGGTATTATCATCAGTCATGAACCATAAGTTCATGTAATTAAAGTGTGGAACCATCATAGGTATAAAAACAATTTCATATATCAATTTTAACTTTTAAGACCATAAAATCATAATAGATCATGCCTCAATGCCTATTTATGATAGTGGATGAATTACATTGACTTATTTCCCTTAATGGGTCAAGAACATCAACTTGTTTCTGATAGTAATCTTTTGAGATATTAAACTTTAACCAATGCATTAGTGGGATATATAATTTTAGACATCACATAATGAAAACCATACAAAAGACTTCCACAATAGAATGAAACATTCATCATATTATAATATCATAACCCATGCAATGAAAAAATATTTCATAAACATTTAATATTATCCTTATAGAATAAACCATTGAAAATTGATGAGTTTTGTAAACATCTTAGCATCATAATCCTAAAACATCAAAATAAATAATAAAAATGGCTGATTGGATAATATACTAAGTAAAAAATAATTAACATCAATAGATGTTATCATAAATTAAAATTCCTTTTAAATAATCACTAGAATATAACCTAATAAAAATACCCTTTTCATTTTGAAATCACTTATTTAAAATATACAAATTTCTAAAATATTAAGGAAAAATTTACCTTTTAATAGGTCATTTGAATATTTTAAATGAATATTTAGATTTTTTAGTGGCTCTGAAGGTAATAAAACCCATTAATATCGTATAAGTTTAAAGAAAGTATTCCTTTCATTTTTTTTGTAAAAAGACAAAAAGCACATCATTCGGAAAATAATATAAATATTCCTTTATAGAAAATTACAATAAATAAATCACGGGTAAAAATTAAATTAAAAATAATTTTATAATAGTAAAAATACTCTTGAAGTCATTTTTATAAATCATGTACCTCAAAGAGAAAGGATTTTTGAATGAAGAGAGAAATAATGTTGATTTTACTTAAAAAGACTCTTTTGATCCCTTGAATACATAAAGTGAGAAAAATGAAAGGAAAAAAATATATTTTCCATAAGTAAGCAGATGATACTAAAAATTAAAGTAATTTATTAGATAATTGTCATATAATTTCCTCAATATAAATTCAAGCCTAAATAATCCTGATGAAAATTGGATTGAAACATAAATCCCTTATCTCTTTAGAAACAAATGAATTGTAATCCCCATGAAACAATGAAACTTAAATAGATATGTAAATACAAATAAAATTCATAATAAGAATCATAAATTAAATTTATGTATAGTTTATACACCACACACAATAAACAAGTAGTGAATATGACATGCATTTACATAAATAAAAGTGAGATGAAAATCCCTTACATCAAGTTCCACTTTTTATAAAGAACTATATCCTCATAGATAATAAATTTATATTTATTATAATTATATAAAAATAATTTAAATACTTATAATATCATATATTATCCTTTTATAACATTTCAAAACTCATTTATAAAAAATTCCTTATTAAAATCGTCATTTCCAGGTGTTGACTACTTCATTATCATGAGTATTTCAGTATAGTAGTTCAAGTCCTTGTACATTGACCATGGATAAATAATTTAATGAATTTTAATCATGATATAAATATAATATATATTAATTATATATATATATATATATATAGTTAACCATAATTTTTATTTATAGAAAAATGAATTACACCATTCATGGAGACGTTAAGCCATACGTACTCATGAATGCTACTTTCAATTTTCGACAGATTGAACAAAAGAAAGGTAAATAATATATAAACTTTCCAAAATCATTATTATATCTTTTATATAATATATATTAATTAAATATATACTTATTACCATCCATTTAAAATTTAAATGAAAAAAATCACATCACTTTGCAGAGGTGGTAGTTTACATGTACGCACGAGCAAAGTTATTATTTTCCAATAGTTTAGATAGTAAGAAGTTAGATATGATATTATCATTAAATAAGAATAAATATTTCATAAATATTACATATAAAATTTAAATTCATTATAATTACCATCTATGAATGATAGTGATGAAAAATGAATTGTACCATTATGAGGAGATGATAAGACATACGTACACATAAGGGATACTTTCATTTTCCATTTGATGGAAAGAGGGTGAATAATGGAAATTTTATTAATAATAGTTAAATATATTTATGTCAATTAAGTTATTATTTTATAATAAATACTATTTATTTAGAGTAGGTAAAGAATAAGAAAAAAAGAAGGTGACTAGTTAAGTCAATTACCTCTTCTTTAAAAGAACTCAATTAGATATCCACCATGTTAATATATCCCTAATTTTTTTCCATAGTTGATTCCCATGTTATAATTTCCCATTTAAAAAACCTATGATGAATTCCCTAATTAAAATAAACCTATAACATGAAGAAAATAATTCCTCCATGTTAGGAGACCAGGTAATATTTCTGTTTTCAGAAATATTAAAATAACATCCCATCCATCACATGCAATAATAATATCTTAAAAATTGAATAATAAAATAATTATATAGACTATTTGGTTTTTCTATGGAAAACATAATTTAATAAAAGAGTCAAATATTATCTCTATATCCCTTAAATAAACTCTGAAAACATGTATATAATAATTCTATCCACCATAATACTATTTATCCATGAAAATCCACTCTATCAACTCTCACTACAAATGGTCGAGTTGTTATTGTCATATGCGTGATTATATAAATTTAATATTATACTTTAGAATATTTCCAAATATAATGAACCTATTGAATGATTATATCTTTTAAGACATTTTTTCTATCAATAATCCTCACTGGTCTATCAAAAAAGGTCATATTTTCCTCTAAGAAAACTTATTCGCATTGAAGAACATAAATTGGGTCAATTTTATAATTAATTTATAGTGATTCATGAAACATATCATACAATGAAATATAATTAAATATAAAATAGAAAATCTAAACCATATACCCAGTGTTATTAACAATTTTAAATGGATCCATATACTAAGATAATAACTTCCCTTGACTCCTGATTAAAAGATATCCCAGCCATGGTGATACATTAAAAAAGACTTAATCTCTAACCATAAACCTTAAGGGTCACCATTAATGTTCAATATAAAATTTATATTAATTCAAATATATCATAAATGTCTTAATAATTAGATGAATGAAATATATCATCTCATACACCCTTAACACTCTCAATATATATATATCTTATCTTTTAACCTAACAAAATGGTGATCAACAAGGTATTCCAAACAAAACATTGAAACTATCCATCCAAATAGAGCCTTGATAAATATATTTATAATTAATTTATTATAAAATTATGTAATCCTATCATGATATATATAAATATATAATTATTTATTAAATCATTTCTTCTAAAATCATTATGGTTTATTCTAATTGATCCTCTACTAAGGATAATACAGTGTACTAATCTTCATAAGTCTATCCATCACCTTTTTAAATCCCATCCAAACCCTAAAAGTAATTATAGGCCTCGATGTAATTTTTTTAATAATTACGCTCCATGAAACATCACCGCACTTCCTTCATATTAAACATTCCTAATCCTTACATCGAAAATGTCTTCCAAATGGGTATCAAGTGAGAGGATATCATAAGTGGATAAAAAGTTACACATATAGCATCAAATTTTCATAGCGACCTCATTAACCAAACTAAAAAATACATCATAATTTTCTCCCATTTCTATGATATCATAACAAATGGTTGTAAATTCTTATAGGTTACTGATGTAAGTCCTTCATCCATTTTTAAATCATAAATTGAGATATAAATCCAATTATCTCTCTATTTGTTCATTCCCACAACAATTACTATAAAATGTCATGATAGAATTTTTTTACACCAAGATAAGACACCCAATTAAATTTATGATGGTATTTCATTAACTATTTTTTAAAAATATAATAAACTTCAATATTCTCCTTGAAACAGAGCATCAACTAAAATTATATATACCACCTATCAATGGTATCCCCATCATTTAGGGTTTCTCTAGTATTTTTACATTTGTAAATGGATATTTTTTATCCTTATCATGGTTAACATGTATAGAAGTGACATAAATTTGATATAATACCATGTATTATCCCTCACCATGAGCCTCCAAATACATATAAATCCCCAAAATTATTAACTTCTATTGAACTATTTATTTTTTACCTCTTCATTCTTCTAACTCAAAGAATCATTTAAAACATTACCCTTTCCTATTGTATAAGATAAATAAAATTTAAAATTTTAAAGATACTCAATACATCTTTTCTACGTCAAATTTAGATCTCTATATGATAAAATATAATTCAAATTTATTGGAACCAAAGGTTTATGATATTGGACTTATTTTCAATATCTTGAGTTAGTATCTAGAGGTGTTTGGTGTTATATTTTCTTTCAATAATTAGAGAAGATTTAAAATGAAGATACAATGACAAGATAGAATGTATATACACAATTTGAGGAATAATTTATGAATTGTAAAATTAAAAAAATTAACTTATAGAGTAATACCAAGAGACACATGACTTATTTCTATATAAATGTTATAAAAGTTTCAGGATTTTATTTGAATAATGAAGAAAAGGGAATGAGGTTGGACTAAAATATTTGGATTATATTATAGATATTACAAGTATAAATCCTAGTGCAGACCCGTGTACTACACTGTGACAGGAGTTAGAGTATTTTAGTGCCTAGGTCTGGTAAGGTCATTGATAGGAGGAGGGGAAAATCAGTGACCATTTGTTTTTTATTATTTAATCCTTTTTTTAACCAACCATTATGACCAGTTAAAGTTATATCCTATCATTAATGTGTCTATCATCCTTTATCAATAAATTTTATAAATAAAATCAAGAGAAAAATTCATTTACAAGATTCATCCTCGAAAGCCTACCCCTTTATAGGTTCAGGTAGAGTTTTAAGTCCTTTTTTCTCTATTATATATAACTAGAGTACAATCAAAAGATACAAAATTCAAGTATTTACTGGTAATCTCATGAAATTTCTGGTATCCTAGTGGGAAAAATAGTTTCCTTCACTTGGATGCTTATACTACCTCCAAATAGTTCATAAAGGGTACTCTCAAACCCCTAATTCGAACATGTATGTAGATTATATATCCATAAAGTGTATTGTGTGTACAAAATTATTCTTCTATAATTCCATGTGTCTATATATTTATAAGGATAAATAATCCTTGCACACATGATCTTATTATGATAACATCACAGGGTAGAGGAATAGGATCCTTCTTCTTACCTTCTTCTTAGTATCAACATAAAAAACATTATGTCATACACCTTCTCCTTCTCTAATTCACAGTGATTCTAGGATAAACTTTTATTTTTATCCTAGATATAAAATAATTGTTCTATAAGATGAAAATGTAACAAATACTCTCAAGTATTTCAACAATTTATTCTTCCTTACCTGTAGATTTTATAGTCACTAAATATTTCATGAATACTATTTCCATAATGAATTATGGAAACATAATGATCTTAGACATGATAATTTCTAATCACTCAAACTCAATTAAATTAGATTAAATATATTAATTAATAATTTGATGGTTTTCTTACTAAATCTCCATATGGTATTTTAATATAATGATCATTAAATATCTAAAAATCCCATAGATTTTAATTCATTTTGAAATCTAACTCCTTGTGTGCATAGACTCATGTAGCTATGATGTGGCCCTGGATCTTTTAATATGGAACTCATCATCTCATATCATTCATTAAAAAAATTCATTTAATCAATCATATATTTGGATATATTTTTGATCAGCTATTGAATAACCTATGAATTAATCTCAAATCCTTCAGAATTTATTCTACTAGAAATCTCTCTTTTTTATTGTAATGCTTGACATGTACTTCTTAAAATGTTTCAATACATACTGGACTGTATTCATATTATATGTGTTATATTTTGGTTTTTATATCTTATGAACAAATCTTATACATAGAATATTTTTTATGTGGGCCTACTATTATACAAGATCAACATCTAATGAGATAAAACTTTCATATGAGATCCTCATATTTTACAAGATATTTATATCATATGAAACATTTACTCTCTTGTGATATCAGTCTTATATATGTGCTTGATATATCATATAAATTCATTTATATAACATGATATATATATCATACACACTGGGTAATATTTGGTGAGTATACTATCATACAAAAAATAGGCCATCCAATGAAATCTCAATTTACTCTATGATGTCCACATCTATCATATAAGCTTCTCATTTATTACAAATCTAAAATTCATGGATACACAAATAATTCATTATTATAGAAATGTATGTTTACATAGGTTGAAATGATAATTATGTGATCTTAAAAATCCTTATGAAGTCTCAAAAATTATCTCTATGAAACCTCTAAATAATACTTATGCAGGCTAGAAATTGTAAATTTCTCAGTCCATAAATAGAATGATGCTTTTGTTGGATCAAATTATGATACTCACAAATTTTATAATTCATAATTACATAAAACTTCAATCATCTTTACATAGACCCTGCTATGAATTATTGTTTAAGGTTGTATATTATATATTACATCCAACACTAACCAGAGCTCCTTTAATCCATACTTCAGACTACTTAATCAACTCAAATGAAATTAAAAACTTATCTTAAGGATCTCCTTACACTAATACATTAATAGTTATGTTTTATGTTTTAGATAGATATTATCAACTTATTTAACAGTTTCTTTATCAAGCATTACATAAAATTCCAACACTCCCACTAGCTAGAAGATTTTAAATTATATTAACTAAAATAGTTAGCACTATCATTTTTAGTAATTATATTTATCATTAGTAATATCTCAACAATCATCACATATAAATGCTTCTTGAATGATTCTTCACAATTTATTCAAGAAGCACCTCCAATATCTCTTTTTGGCCTCTCGAAACATATTGAAATCATCATAATACCATTAAATAATTTCTTATTGAAAAAAATAAAATTCTTATAATAGGAACATCAATCTCCAACTTTTTATTTGTTTTCAATACCACTAAACAAATTTAATATAAATATGTGCATTTTTTTCTTTCTCCCACTTATTGATAATAAATAGAAATAACATGTAGGGGTTAATCCTTTTATTGTTCAAAATTTTATATTTGTTAAATTATATAAAGAAGGATAATTCCACATGGTGTTCATAGTAAGGAACCTCTAGTTAGATAACTATAAGTTTGTGTAGTCTAACTTAGTGCAGAAAACAAGAGTGAGTAAAAAATTTGATCAATGTTGTCTATAAAATTCAATTCATGTGAAAATATTATGAAACATCTCAATTTAAGGAATGATTAATAAAATTTATCTAGAATTATATATCCTACACACTTATGATAAACACATAAAATATGTCAAGTGAAGTAGGGATAAAATGTACCCTTTATCTTTCCAAACACATCAACCTATACTACCCTTTTCTAAACATATTTATCAAAATAAAAATAAGACTAGAAAATTTTAGCGAAATACATCCATATTCATAATTTCTTGGGTGTATTGAAATTAAATATTCATAGAAATTATATATTTTCATGATAGGACATGGTCTGATTTCCTATCCATTATATATTCTCCACCTCAAGTGATACACTCAACTTCTCTAATTCATGGAACTTAGAACTCTCTATAAATAACCATTTTTCTTATTGTCTAATAGTGATAGCCTAATCCATCTTTTATTTATTTATATCCTTAATTTTCTTGCATATATTTTAAATAAATATATAAATAAGGAAATAATAAGGGGGAAGGGACCAATGCTCTATAATTAGAGCATCCGGGTCAAGAGTTTCTTCTCAACCTGAATCCTCATTGATTTTTAGTTTTAGAACTTAATGAGGTATTAATTAATATTATTTTGAATTTAATATCATGTGTGTTCATAGGAATAATCACTTTATCCTTATTTTGAATAATTTTCATGTGTTGGTGCTCCTTATTATGAGAAATAAAATCACATTTACCTTCATATGCATGCTTCTTTTTCTTCTTTTGGTTCTAGGGTTGGTATAGAATTACTAATGAATTACTTTCTATGTTTTATTTGGAATTATAAAACCTCCCATGCAATATTTCATGTTTTTCTTAGTTATCAGTTTTTTATAACCTTTTAATTTTCTGTTAAAAGTTTTTCTATATTTATAAAAATAATTCCCTTATTCATTTTTCAGCTTCATTTTTGGATAATATTCACCATGAACAGTGTGGTATATTTTCTCCTATCCTTTTTTATTTATATTGGATGATTTTTTTTAGGACCTATCTATGAAGAAATTTCATGATTCTTTTAGAAGATTAACCAACTTATTATTATTTTTAGAATGTATAGACCTCTTTATTTCTCAAAAAACATACTCCTTCCTCCTGATAATATTACTCTTTATCAAGTATTTACTTCTCTTCTTTTATAGACATATCCTCATGATTCAATCTAGTTTCTTGGTAGTAAAATGTTGTACTATTAGTCATGGGATCTATTTCTAAAGTCTCTATATGACTAGTAATATCCTTTAAATCCCAATATTCCATAATTCTAATAGACCTACTAAAAATTTATTTGTCATCTTGATAAAAATCAACCTTTTTTTCCATATTCTTGGGTATTTTACCTTTATCAACTCATAAATATTTCTCCTTACCATAGTTACTTTTTTTTGATTTTTATTATCTTGAACATCTCCATTTTTAGTTCTAGAGTATGGATAATAGGTTAAAATAGATTCAGTATCACATGAAAAATATAACAATTTTATACATCTTTATTGGGGATGGTATTATCAGAAATTTTCAATTATTAATATTTTATTTCCAAATCATTCGCATATATATTAAGGATTTAAGGTGTTCTCATATTTATGAAAATTAGTTTGTCCTCTTGATGGTATTCTTCTTTTATAACCGGTTTTCATTGATATTTTCCTATATCTTATCTTGTTCTAAAATTTTCATTATGTAAATTTCAATATCTTCTATAATATCACTCTCAATAAGATATTTACTTAATTTATAATTTTCTAAAATATTTAGTTTCATTTAGATGATGGAATTTTTCTTAGTTAAGGAAACCAAATTTGATTTTATTAAATATTCAGTGTATCCATATCTTTCATCCTACTCTCCACTACATGTAGAATTATTATGCTTTTACATATGAGAAATAAAGGTTTTATGATTTTTATATATAAATTCATCAATTGAAACACTCCGAGATGACGAGTCTTCACTATATTCCCTATAAATCATATTTATCCTAAATCTTCTTGATGTCTTCTATTCCTTCTAGATTTATTTTTTTAGATTTTCTTGATCTTACATTGAAAATATTCCTTACTCATATTCACTACAAAATTCATCCAATTTTATCATTTGGAATTCAGTTAAAAGATTCCCAATTCCTCATTAATTAACTAATTTAAGAGGAATCATACTTTTTTATTTTTTTTTACCTCTTTTGATATTCTTGAAAATAAAGTCCATGTATTTTTTATGCTTCTCACCTCATTAATATTCACATTTAGAATATGAATTATATTTAACCTTCCTCTCCATAATATTTTATTTATCCTTGAATTACGACTCCTATTTTTATTTATTTTTGAAAATAAGTTATTTCCACATTTCATAGTTAGCAAGGGTGTTACACAACTCATCAAGGGATTGATCTATATTCTCCCTAGGGCCTGAAATATTTGGTTCAATTATATCTAGGAAATTTTTTATAAGCATATTTACAATAATTTAATATTCTAAATTATCTCCAAACCCTCATATATTAACTATAATCACATTATTTTTGGTAAATTAGTCATTTATATTCACATCATCAGCCATCTGAAATTCTTCAGATTTTTCCCTCTAAATATAAATTTTAGATTATTTAGTCATCAAATTTAATTCATAAATATTATCTAGATTTTCCCACATCAACATAAGAGTTTTAAGACCCATTATTGTGGAGGAAAAATTACTCTATAGAGATGAAAAGATGAAATTTTTATCTTTCCAATTTCATTCTGGATTTATCTTTCAATAGAATTCATGGGATTATTTATTATTCTTGTAGTAAATCCCACTATTATAACATCAATCACCTAAAGACATTATGATTGAAAATATGGGAGAATATAGTTTTAATAACCATGAAAATTCATTAAATAATAAATACTTACTCAATAATTATTGATTGGATTAATATTCTTATATTCATATCATTAAGATATTTCATAAGTAACCTATATTTCCTTTTAAAATGCTTGTATTACCAAAGTATACTGAGATCAGTTGGAGGGGGAGGGGGTGAATCAGTGAACCATTTTATTTTTATGATTTATTCATTTTAAAACTAATATATATGATTATATAAAGTACATTACTCTTAATATTGTGTCTCTCAACCTTTCTTGAGTGATGTAGTAAATGAAATTAATAACCCAAGTGATTCACAGGGTTCGACCTTGAAATTATACTCATATCTAGGTTCTGATCATGTTTTGAGACCTGGTTTTTCTACTATAATTCACTATAGTATAATGATTGGATACCTCTTAAAAATAATTATAGGTAATATATCAAAATACCCTGTAGAAAATATACTAAAATGTATCTTCATGTGAATATGATGGATTCCACATTATAGATTCTTTATATTGAAATCCCTCTAATTGTATATATCTCTCATAATTATTTGTTTAATATCATAATGGGGTCTTTATACATCCACCAAAAAGTTCTTAAAATGTTAACTAGAACTCCTCCTTCAAACCAACTTTTAGAATATCCCATATTTAGGTTCAATATGCATGAAACCTTGTTTTAATTTGAGGCCTCACATCCAGGTATTCTATAGTATCACTCATCTTTCTCATAGGATCTTCTAAAAATAATATTGAAAGTTATAGGAAGAGGTTCCAAATTCTCTTCTTCTTTGTGGATTTGACACAAAATATTTGTGTTGGAATCCTTATCCTTATTCTTTAATGCATTAGGATTTCTGAATATAGTAATATTCTTCTCTTGGATATATAGAAAATGTTATCTATGATGTAGTAGTATCAGATACTCTCAATGTTTCCAACACTTTCCTCATTATTACCTATATATTTTTTATTCACTAAATATTTCATGAATATTATTTCCATATGTAATTATGGAAACTTAATGACCTCCAGTAGTGGAATATCTACTCACTCAAAATAATTTGAATTTGAGTCATGGTATTACTTAAGACTCAACTTATTTCCTTCCCCATTATTCACATGACGTGAGAATATCTAGATATTAAAATAATTTCAAATCCCATAACTATTAATTCATTTTTAATTCTACCACTACATGTTCATAGAGTCATGAGTCTTTGACATGGAACTACAACATGTGATGTTGAAATCCTCATAAATTTTCTTGATGAATAACAATCCACTTGATCAATCACGATGTTTGATCCTTTAAGGACTGGTTCTTGGGAATCATCTAAATTAATCTCTATTTCATTATGATTTATTCTATTTGAAATATTCCTTATTTAATTTTGATGTCTAATATTCTCTTTTTATAGTGATTCTATATAGACTATATTTCATTTATAAGATATGTTATAACTTAATTTTTTCATATCATATATACACAGATTATGTGGGGGATCATCTTATATGGGACTACTATCATATAATATTGGTATCTTACAAGATCATCATTTCATAGCATATCTTTATGTCTTAAAATAACTGTCAATCATATGAAACAACCAATTCCTTTTGAGATCATCCTTTCATATGTTCTTGAGATATCATATAATGTCTCATATATGATGCACTTCATGCACCATAAGCACTTAATAATCTTCTATGAGCCTGTTATCATTAAAAAAACCTATCCTGTGAAATATCAATGTATCATATACAATTTTATTCTATAAAATGATATCCTCATTCATTTGATATCTCAAAATAATGCTTATGTGGCTAAGTCATCCTTACAACAACTAAATGTTTATATAAGTAGAAATTATTCTTACTCTAATCTCAATAATCCTTATGAAATCCCAATGATAATTCCTATAAAACAACCAACTTATAATTACATAAACTATAAGTTTCCAATTTATTAGTCTAGATGCAGAATAGTACTTATAGTGGATCAAAGTATGATCAGTACATAGTTTAAAATTTATATTTATGGAAAGAATAAATCATCTTTATACATATCCCTTTTCTAATTTAATATATATTCCATATATTCCAAATAACAGTCATATAAAGCTAGTTATGCCTTAATAAAACTCAAAGACTTATTATTCAACTCAAAAGAACATTAAACAACCTCAAAAGGATCTCCTTATGTTGATATATAAGTTGGTATGATTGATTATCATGGGATGAATCTTCTCACTTTCTTTAACAGTTGCCTTACCAAGCATGAAATCCAATGAAAACTTCCCTACTATATAGAAGCTTCCAAATTCAATTAAATTTTATAGAAACTACTTTCACCATCAGTAATTTTCTTTTAAATTAATAAAATATCACCAATCATCACATTGAATGCTACTTCAAATCTGTCTTCAAAAGATCATCAACCAATTGCTTCAATATATCTTTATAGTATCTCAATACATATTAACATCTTAACAATACGATAGTATCCTTTATTATTGAAAATGTGTAATATTCATCCAATAGGAACTCCAAGTCCATAAAATAGAAATATCATTGAATATCTATGAAATTTTTAATGCGTAATAATTTTTGAGAAAAAGAGTAGGATACACTGTGGGTATTATATCCATGACATAATGTGAATGTGGTAGAAATATTGAAAAGTATTTACAGGGACTATAACAACCCATATATTTTATAATCCATAATTCATGATTTATTACATAATGGAACAAATAAAACAATCCCAAAAGATCATGAGGCCTAGTTTATTTGGGTATTTAGATATATATAATCATAACATGAAACATGGGTACAAAAATATTATTTATAAACTCTAAAATATTCCCTTATATTCCATTGATCTTCTAATACTACATGGGGTAACCATAAGACGTTCATAAGAAATGGGTGAGATATAAATCCCACTAAGGGAATAATTAAATAGTTACATAATTAATTTAATACACTTTAGTCAAGTGTTATATCAGGGTGACATAAAATTAGTGATATTCATACACATGAACCTCAAATAATGATATAAGATGATAACATCAAGGTACATAGGAATGTAGAAACAATATAAAACATGACATCATAAACATAAGTCAATGATAACCACCCAAAAATCATAACATCATGTTCTTTAGATAACCTTACATGAACTATTCATGGTATATCATGATATATAAACATTACCCAATGCGTTAGAGGGCTATATAATTCCTAGACCACCCATCACATTTATATCATGTACATGTGTTTGTGTGGAACATATATTATACAACATAAAAGTGTTTTTTATAAATTTTATTCCTATAATTAAAGAGTGTGGGTTATGTAAATGAAATTTCCCAATAAATTAAGTATAGTTATATCTAGGTGAACACCCTTGAGTGGAAATTAATATGGGTATTCACAACACAAATATTTTTTCATGGAAAATCGTGAAGTAATTTTAGAAACAAAATAGGTGAACATAAAGGTTAAAGTACGAGTTTAATGATAATGTAAGGTGGACTTTGATTACATGGTAATAAAAATTATATTAAAGGGATACATGGAAACACATTAAAACATGAACAATTTTAAATAAATAGGATTATTATAAATAAATTACTTAAAATAAAAAGTAATAGGATACGATCACTTTCCTTGAGAGGGCACTTTTAAAACCTCAGGAGGAGTTTATTAAGATATTGGGAACACCTTGAGAGGGATTTAGATAGGGATAGGGAGAGAAAATATGTGCTCAAATAATTTTTAGTGAAGAGTAGTGGCATATTGGGTGGGCATTATCGAAAAAGATAAGGGATTTATTTATTAATTTCTAAACTTAACTTTTGGACTCTATATAATAAAATATAAAGATCACAAACCTTTAAATAGATTTCCCTTGGTTTCTATAAAATAGAAGTGGTTTTAAATATTTTATAAGTCCAATAATAGAGAATATTACGTTAATAACTTTGGTGATGTGGAATAGAGCCATGTTCATAATGAATTGATTTTAAAACCCTAAAATATAATATATGTTTTGAAGTATTAATATAGGGTTTATAAAATTAATCAAATAACATAAAAAATAAATTATTTTAAAGGAGATATATATATGCAATTGTTTTTATTTTATGTCATTTCTTACATCACTTTTGGACAATTATGATGTCATAATGTACATTGTATATCTATACCATATTTAATTTTTAATAAAAAAATTGGCTATCTAAAAAAATTATTTGAAATTAACCATTGGAAAATCTTGATATGATAATTTCAAAATTAATAATTTTTTTCAAATATAATTTTCTAAATATGAGAATTTTTACTTTTAAATAAATATATCTATTTACTGAAAAATACTAATTTTTATGATATTATCCAATTTATGAACCTTATAAAAATTATATTGGAATTTAATAAATTATATTATAATTTATATTAAAATAATAATTATATAATAACAATATTTTACTAAAATATCATTTATTTCAAAAATTCTTGAATTTATCAATGGGGTGTCTTAATTGAAACTATATATTTACAAAAAATTATAATTTTTATTTCTTCGTGTCAAAATCTAATTTTTAACAAAGAAATTACATAATATTTGATAAAGTAATAATAAAAGGGATAAATATAATAATTATTAAATTAAAATAAAAACATAAAGATTTATACAATTAGGGTCTATGTACATTAACCCTTATTATGCCATCACATGCCCTATGTCTAAGGTGTGCAATGGTGGAACTTTCTTTGGGTGGTTTGATGAACACGGCTTGGGTAGTGATCTATATAAGCTTGAAAATATCCCACTATTAGTTTCATCCATGCTTTAGTTTTTGAATTTCATCTTGGGATTTGTCAAGGGAAAATCCCAATCATTCCATATCCCTTAGAATCTCTGATAATTGGGCTTCATAGGGTATTCTCCTTCTAGTTGAGGCCATTAATTATTCCATCTTTTTCAATTATAATTTATACTAACCCTTAATATATTATAATCTCAAGGGTCACTATAAAAGGGATATATTATGAATGGTTAACATGAATAATGGTCTTTTAAATATAACATTCTATATTGGTCCAAAATAACAAAATTAGTTCTTATGTTTTATATAACCATAAGGTATTTACTCAATCAAAAGGTAATTTCATTTAGAAAAGTTTTAGTTGTTATATTATTCCACCATTTACAAAATTTCCCCTGAATTTTACATTAATACACTAAAATAGATGATGTTACTTCTGTTTCATCACCTCTTCCAATTCCCATGTTGATTCCTCAAAATTTTGGTTTTTCCACATCACTTTGACTAGGTGAGGTGTCTTGTTTCATAGAACATTTTATCTATGATCTAAGATCATCCTCATATGATTTTCATATGAAAGATAATTATCTAAAGGTACCACCTTTGGATTCAATAAATGTGAGGGGTATAATATGTACTTCTTCAAGAGGGATACATGGAAAAAATCATGTACTTGGGAAATGTTTGGAAGGTTTTATAGTAAATAGGTCACAACTCTGATGTGATCAAGGATCTAAAAGGGGTAGATTTATCTTATCATAATATTTACCTTCTTTCTAAACCACATGAATTTCTTCCTTGGATATAAATGAAGGATCACTATATCCCTAACCTCATACTCCAGGTCTCATAAATGATTTTATGCATAGGTTTTCTATAATTTTTTTGTAGATTTTGTATAACATTGAATATTTTAAACCTTTTTTGTAATCCATTAGATCAGATCATGTCCCAAAATCTTCCTCTCTCCAACATCATCTTAACATGTTAGAGTTTAAAACCTTTTCCCATATAGATATTTATAAGGTTCTGTTTGAATACTAGAATGAAAATTGTTGATATGAAAACTCTATGAGGGGAAGGTTTTGATACCAACATCCTTGGAAATCCATTGAACATGATCCCCAAAAATCCTATAGAGTTTAGATGGGTCCCTTAGACTATCTATCCATATAAGGGTGATAAGAAGTACTAAAATTAAAATCTATATCCAGTGCTTACTAAAAGATTCTCTAGAACCTCATAGTAAACCTCATATCTCTTTAAAATAAAATGGAGAGTGGTAATCCATACAATCTTATCACTTCCCTTATGTATTTATTAGCATGTTTTCCAAGAGATAAATATTCCTTGAAAGAAATGAAATGAAATGAATTTTTAAGGTGATCAACTACCACCTAGAAGGAATTATTTCTTTTAGATGTCATGGGGTGTACTATAATGAAATACATGGCTATTGTTTCCCATTTCCATACTGGTATTGGAAATAGTTTCATCACACCCTTAGAATTTTCTCATTCATCCTTGACTTATTGGAATACCATGTACCGAGATGAAAATATTTTAATCTACCTCTTCATGCTATCCCACTAGAGGTTTTGTTTTAGATATCTATACATATTATTTATTTGTAGATGAATAGAGAATGATAAGCTATGCACATAATCCATAATTTCCTTATTTAGTTCTAGATTTAATGGGACACATATCTGGGTTCCAAACCTTATAAATCTATCTTTATCAAAGTTAAACTCTCAAATATTCGCTACCTTTTTTTTGTATCTCCTCATATTCTTTCTAAGACTCATTGTTCCTCTCATGAATGTATGGTTGAATAGTTATTTGATAAAGGTTGGTTGTAAATACTTTTATAATTTTCATGTCCATCCTTTGAATGTATGATATGATTGGATAACTTTCAATCCTCATTATGGATAGGCTTGCATGATCTTTTTTACTTAAATCATCTCCCACTCTCTTCACCTTCCTAGGATAGTAATGGATTGATTAATATAAATCATTGATCAGCTCTAACCACCTTTGTTAGTGCATATTGATCTCATTTTTTTGAGAATATACTTAAGGATTTTATAATATGTATATGTGTCTCACTTCTCCCTGTAGAAATAATTTATCCAAATAATCAATGTGAAGACCACTATAACCAATTACAGATCAATATTTTCATATTTATTCTCATGGATATTTAATTATAGGAAGGTATATTATATAAATTTTTCGTCATGTATGATTACAAAACTTAATCCCTTTTTAGATACATCACTATAGATCAAAAGTAATTCCCCACTGGTGGGTAATGCGAGCATATGGAAACTGATTAGGATATTCTTTAACTATTCAAATATCTCCTCGCATTCATCAATCCAAAAAAAACATCACTCCCTTTTGGGTTAGATTGGTTCGTGGGATTGAAAATCATGAGAATTTTCTCACAAATAGACAATAGTACCCAACTAGTCGAAGAAAACAATGGATCTATGTCATAAATGTTGGTAAAACCCATCCATCAATTGCCTATATTATTAAAGTATTCATAGATATTCCTATGATAGTAATAAAATTCCCAATTAATTTCACTTTATACATCCAAAATTCACATTTACCATACTTTAAATATAACTTTTCAATTCTCAATGTCTTCTGTTCAACTTTTAAATTCTCCTCATGTTCCTCATTGATTTTGGAGTGGATAAGAATATCATCTATAAATAACACAACAAATTTATCGAGTTATTTCCTAAAAAATTTATCCATTAAGTACATAAATATTTATAGAAAATTAGTGTGTCCATATGACATTACTATGCAATCATAGTTCCCTTATCTTGTATGAAAAGTAGTCCCAGGGATATCCTCCTTCACCATTATATGATAACATCCTGACCAAAGATCTAACTTAGAGAAGTATTGTTCTTCACATAACTAATAAAAAAATTCATAATTCTATGGTTGAGGTTACTTATTCTTTATCATGTTCTTATTGTTCTCAGAATAATAAAAATTGAGGTTCATTAACCCATCCTTATTCTTGATGAAGAATACCATCTCACCCCACGTTGAAGCACTTAGGTACATAAACCATTTATCCAGATTATCCTGTAGTTTCTTATTAAACTATTAAAGTTAAAAAATGTCCATTCTATATGGATTACTAGAAATTTTTAAATATCTAAGTATAAGATCAATTGAAAACTCAACCTCATGGATTAGAGGACGATTATTCAATTCTTTGGGGAACCATTAGCATATTCCCTTAAAATTGGCATGGAATCAAGGATGATCTTTTATTTTGTCTCAATCATTTGATCTAAGTACACTTGATTATAAGGAAATAATATCCATGGTTAAGATGATGATACTAAATGAGGATCATCCTCTCATTTCCACTTGTATATAATTAAAGGGAGATAAGAAATATTGAGGGTGATTTCCATCTATTTACAACTTATGTTTTCTCTATACAATTAAATCTAATAAATACATAGAATAACATCTAATTATTCTAAAGGGAGTATCATAAGGTTCACTAGAAAATTTATCCTAAAAATATTGGTAGGGGAGAATTTATATACTTGGGATGCAATAATTTCTCTATTTTTTATTTTTAAGGATAGCTTCGCTTCCATGTTTTGAGGTGGTGTTTTAATATTTTTAATTTACTTGTGTGATATAAAATAATGCATAGAACTAAAATAAAATATCTCATCCATTATTATTTAATGAATAAACACCTTTCATGTCACCATATATTTTTCATGATACCCCTCAGTAGTTATTATGTCATAATATTTCCCTTACTCTTTGGGCCTTAGAGGCTGTTGTCATCAGTTTTTATCGACAACCCTTGGATTAGTGAATTGTTTCACATAGTTTTTGTGTTCCTTGTAGTTAAAAAATTGGACAACAGACTGAGGGTTTCCTAGATAATTCCTTTCATCTATCACATTTTTAGGTTTCTATCATTAGAATTTGCAAGCTAGGTACCCTTATTTCCCACACATAAAGAATTTCATTAACACCTCCAGGAAATTTATGGGATGCTTCTTCACAAACTTATGATAAGTGGGATGTTGGAATTTGTTTCCCTATTAGATTTCTCTATTGCACTGGAAAAATTAAAATCCATTATCCGCTTCCTATATCATAACCTATGACACCCTTGAGATTATTTGATCTCCATTTCAACTATGAGGGTATATCAGATACTTTCCTTATAACTATCAAAGTCTTGAATCATTAAATATTTTTATACACTTAGATTTATACCACCAAAGAAGCATTCAACATTACTTTTAGGGTCAATGAAAATTCCGAAGGCATATTGTGTAAGTCTTGTGAAGTCTTCCCATACAACCATGTGGATTCTTCATCCCTTTTATTAAGGCTAGTAAAGGTATATATATTTTATATTAGGGAGTGTGAGGAAAATATTTATAGAAAAACATTTTCAAGATTTCTTTCCACTTAATCACATAAATATATTCATCAGGATTTATATTTTTTTACCAATACTCACCATTAATCATATTCTCTATCCATATGATAAATAGCCAGCATGAACTTTTCTTTATTATAGCATTAATGGATAGAGAATATATTTTCAATGTATTTGATCCATTATTATATGATTAAGGGATTATAATTTCCATTAAAATTTGAAGGCCTTTATCATATAAAGGTCAAAAAATGTAACATGCTCTTTCTTGGGGGGAGGGGGGATGGGGATTCCACCATGATTAAAGGTTATATTCAGAACATGAGTTAATTGAGTGAGTATTTTCATGAATTTCTTAAATAATTTTACCATTGGGTTGGGCATCTCATTTGGGCATTTCCCATCACATTTTCTATTGACTCAGTTCCTCCTATTTCTAGCCATTGAATATAATAAAGGGGAAATAGGGTTGAGAATCATTAAAATATTAAACACATAAAAGGAAAAATATAAAAATTTTATGTCTAACTTATTAATGACATAAATTACTTAACTTATAATTTTATTTGTTTTAATATATGTTATCCATGGTCTATTTCCTGACATAAAATATTATAATAATTTTTGTTCCCTTCATAATGGTTTGTAAATAGATTAAAAAATTTCAATAAAATATCCCATGTGAGTGTAAAACCACATGTTTAGGAATTAATCATGTTCATGAACTAGGTGATGAATGAGTTAATTCCCAATTCACCATTTTTGGGGTTATTACCCCTAAGTACAACTGTACCAGATCTACATCCATGTGTAGTGTCCAGATAGGGATTTTGTTTCTTGGAAGCAATTTAATATATACTTTACAATAATTTAAGGATGTTTTCATATGATTATCCTCCTCTATAATACTTTCAATAATGTTTTATAATCCAAATCCTCAAAAATAACTATACCTTACTCTGATACCAACTATGAAAGCCCATATCTTTTACAAACCATAATTAATGATTCAATACATAAAGGCACACATTAAAAAATCCCAATAGATTTTGATGCATAGTGTCTTTGGGTAATAATATATATAACATCATAAAATGAAATATAGGTATTAAAACATTATTTTCAAACTCAAAAAAATTCCCTTATATTCCATCGATCTTCTAATACTACATGAGATAACTTGGGGACATACATAAGAAATGGGTGAGATATAAATACCAATAAGGGAATAATAAATGAATAATATGATGAAATAAATAAACATGAGTAAATAGTACTATCAAGGTGACATAAAATACTCTATAATAATAAACATTAACATCAAAGAATTATATAATATGATAACATAAAGGCACATAGGAACGTAAAAACAACATAAAACATGGCATCATAAAAATATGTCAAGGATAACCGCTAAAAAATCATTAAATGGTGTGCTTAATATAACCTTCCATAAACCATATACAGTATATAATGAGATAAAAACATTAAAATATATATTATAGGGCTATATAATTATGGGGAAACTATTACATTCAAATCATGTACATTGATTTGTTTTCCACATTGATTAGACATCATAAAAATGTATTTATTCAATTTTAATACCATGATTAAGGAGTTTGGGTTACATAAATATAATTAAAAAATCAATAAATTATACTTTCATCTACATGAAAACACCTGAGTGGAAATGAGGATGGGTATTCACAATATAAGAGTATTTCTTGGAAAATCTTGAAGTAATTTTGGTAGCATAATGAGAACACATAAAGAATCAAGGAAGGTTTTAATGAGAGTGAAAGGTGTTATATAATTAATTGTGAATAATAAGAACAAAAAATGTATGCGTAAAAAAATTCAACATGAAAAATTGGAAATCAAAATACATAGTCCAAAGAAAGTACTTGAAATAGAAAGGAAGAGGAGAGGATCCTTTACCTTCAGAGGAAGCTTCTAAAAGCTTGGGAGGAGATTATTAAGATCTTGGGAACACATTTGGATGGATTTAGAGAGGGTTATGGAGAGTAAGTTTATTCTCAATGGGTTTTTAGTAAATAGGAGTGGGAGTTTGAGTGGTTATTTGTAGAAAAAGAAAGGGGATTTCATTATTTAATTTTAAAAATTAGGTTTTTAACTCTATATGATAAAATCATAAAAAAATAAAAATATTAATATGTGTTTTCCCATGGTTTAATCAAAATATAAGTGTTTTTAAATATTTTAGAGTTAATTAAACCTATAATATTAAAATAATACCACTGGTGATGTGGAAGTGAGTTATATTCACAAAGAATTGATTTTAAAAACATAAAAAATAATATAGGTTTTTGGAGGATTCATTAAGGGTTTATAAAATTAATGAAATAAATTAAAAAATAAATTATTTTAGAGAAAAATAAATATTTTTTATGTATTTTATGTCATTTATTACATCACATTTGGGCTATTATAATGTCATCATACATATAATATATTTATACCATGTATAATTTTTTCTAAAAAATTTGACTTTCTCAGAAAATTATAAAAAATTCACCATTGTATAATTTTTATGTGATGAAATCAAAAATAATATTTATTTTATAAAAATAATTTTCTAAATTTTAGAATTTTCTTTTTTAAATAAGAATCCCTATTTATTAGAAAATACTAGTTTTTACGATATTAACCAATTTCTGACCATTATAAAATTTAGATGGTACTAAATTAAATTATATTATCATTAATATTTTGAATAATTATTATCTATTAAATAACATTTTATTAAAATATCATTTATTTAAAAATTATTGAATTTATCCAATGACTGTTAATTGAAACTATTTATTTCCCAAAAATAAAATTTTGATTTCTTCAGGTCAAAAATTAAATTTTTATCAAAAAGATTATATAATAATTGATAATGTAATAATGAATTGAATAAGTATAATAATTATATCATTAAAAAATTTATACTATTAGGGTCTAGATACATAACACCTTATTACTCAATCATACACCCTAATGGTAAGGCGTGTGATAGTGGAACTTTCTCGGGGTGGTTCAGCGAACATGGTTTGGGATGTGATCTCAATAAAGTTTAAATTGTCCCATAATTGGTTTCTTTCCTTATTTAGTTGTTTAATTTAATATTGGGATTGTTTAAGGTAAATTATGAGTGATTTTGCCTCCCATAGAAGCTCTGATAATTAAGATTTATAGGGTATAATCCTACTGGTGTAGGCCATTTCTTCTTCCATCTCTATTAGCTAGAATTTATCATAACCCTTAATATTTAATAATATTAATTTCACTATACAATGGATATATTATTAATAGTTAAGATGTTTAATGTTATTTTAAATAAAAAATTCTATATCTATTTAAAATAACCAAAGTAGTGCATGTATCTTCACTAACTATAAGAAATTTACTCAATCAAAATGGAATTTCATTTATAAAAGTATTGGTCTTTATATGAATAATAGATCATACTATAAAACAAAGTAGTGTAAGATTCATCCAATAAATTTTCAATAATTAGAGTTTTTGGTTTCCACACCACAACCAAAAGTCCAATCCCCAACTATTGAAAAGATAAAGAGTTATATTTCAGTCACTATATAAGTCTAGAGGTGCTATCATGGTAGAGCAAGGCATGTGTTGAAGCTATTAAAATCATAAAATATGATTGAAACTAGTTGAACCATTATATAATTGTTACACTATGAATGAGGTTCAAGAAAATTTTAGCGGTTCTCTAAGATCGAATACCTCCACAATGCAGAGCCATATTTTAGTGCTATAAATTTCTAAAAGAAATATAATATCATGTCAAAATGTATTGAATGCACTGAGATGGATGTATTTTTGGAAGAGAGAAAGTAATAATTTTTTTTTCTAATATTACCTATCATTATGCCATGGTTTATTAAACCATGCTACAAAAAAATTTGTTTACTGAGATTTGAAAAAATGAACCTTGATATATAGATTATTAAAAAGGAAGATATCTTGTTGGAAATCATAGATATACTTAATTAATAAAACAACACTAATGTAAAGTGGTATATTCCAAAAAATGGATAAAATTTTGAATATCACGCCAGAACTGAGTAAGAAACACCATGAGTAGGTGGTTTCTAGATGATCTATAAGTTTACAAGGGAAACATAAATGAGTGAGTTTTTTAAGAGAATTCATTTATTTAATTCATATTAAAAGTATTTTAATTTACACACTTAATTAATATGGTCCAACTATAATTATCATAGTGTATTAGAGGAAGAATAATTAATGTTAAACCTTATATCAAGGGTTTTATGTAGGAAATTATATATTATTTTATAGAGTACTTTTGGATAGTTGTTAACGAGCATTACAACATATTAAATTAAAAAGAAGATTATAAAGAAGAGATCCCTAGGAAACTTCATTTCAATATCTGATTTTATTCTTGAAGAGGTTTCTCGAGAATAGAAGTAAAGAATTACATACTTCTAATTAAATACAGGAATAAGGAAACAATATAATTTTAGTGAGGAATTATCTTCATTCATAAGAATAAGTAGTTATTACTATATTTTTTTAGTAGAAGAATATTTAAAACTCAAATTGAGGATTTGATCTCATATAGAATTAAAGAAAGGTGATCATAGTGAGATAAAGTTCAAAAGAGCATCAAAATAAGAGCTACAATTAATGATATTTCATAAAAATATGTTTAAATAAAAGAGACCATTATGTATATAAAATCATTAAAAATACTTGAAAGTATATAAATTATCTAGAAGTTGTCTTAAATTAATGTATGGATAGATAAAAAGAGGGAGTTCCCCATAATTGGCAGCTTGCCTTCCCAAAATTGTTGTAACACATATGTTGTCTTGTGTTATGATTTGGTACATCAACACATAGTTATTGTATGATCATTAGATTATCAATTTTTGGTTAACCAATAAAAATGAATATGTCATATGCGCTATAAATTTGTCATATTCATTCATTATTCTGTGTGAGTTACATTAGGGAATAATGAGAGAATAAATATGTTCCTGATAACATGGGAACAAGATCTATATGGTGAAGAGGTCCGTCACAAAGAAAATGTTTATATTGATATACAACTTTTTTCACCCCCTCTTATGGTGATTGAGGTTAAAATGGTCCTAACAAAACTATTATGATTTAAATATGTCACAAACCTCTATATAAATAGTTAATGCCTTTATCTCCTTAAATAATTAATAATTATATTTAGTTTCAAGTATTTTGTTTGATAATTATTATCATGTAGTCACAACTACCTTGATCCACACACTATCATGTTATTTCATTTCATAATCACTCATCCAAACCAACTCTTAATGTTTTATTTTATACTAAATACACCTTATTGTTTTTCAAAATGATTAAAATTGGAAAAAAATTCAACATTCCATTGATCTCATCAAGATCTTTCTAATATTTCTCACCCACACAATATTCAAATTTGTGTGAGTCAACATCATCATTAGTGATTTTATCTTTGAAAAATATTGAATATAGAGTTTGTAATATTTATTATATCTAAGAAAACACAAAATATCACAAAAAATATTGGGTCATTACTAATACATTATTGCCCATTATTTATCTAGGAAAACTAAAATACCTTTCCAAGAGATTAAATCCCCTAAGAAAATCACATCTTGAACCCAAAAATGGAATTTCTTATTATTTTTATTTAACAAGTTGTTTTGAAATATCTCTATAGAGATCCTTTAATATCTTCAATGGTCTTCTTTAAATCCTTGGTAAATCAAGATATCAACCAAAAAAATAGTAAAAAACAAGTCAAGGTATTTATGAAAGATACTATATATTAAGGAATTTTTCAAAAAATTAGGATCAGTGGTAACACAAATATAAATTACAAAAACTCTTAATGTTCATATCTACACCTAAAATACATCTTTTGAATATCCTCTCTCTTCAAATTCAGTTAGAAATACCCCAACCATATGTTAATATTCACGAACCACCTTGATAATTTCAATTGATCAAACATATCTTCAATGTGAGGTATAAGTTACCTATTATTCATTACTATATAATTTATCCCCATAAAATTAACAAATAATTGTATCACACCATCATACTTCTTGGTTAATAGAACCAACGTCACAAAAAGTGACACACTTGGTACTATTAATAAATTTATATCTAAATATTTCAACTTGTTCATCAATTATTTAAGCTCTAATAATTCCATAGAATGCAAAGGAAGGGATATAAAAATTGTTATATGAAATAATTCAATATATAAATCAATTTATCTCTATGTTAAGTATCCCAAAAATTCCCCAATAAATGATTCAAAGAAATATTCTAACACTTTTAGAAAATATTTTGATTTATTGATTATGGTTATTTAAGAACCAACCAATACAATTAATATGTTAAAGCTCCAAAAACTTAAAAAAAAATTATTTCTCAATATTTATGAATGTTTCACTACCCCTATAAAGTGTAAAATTTTTTATTAGGTATTGAAAAAACACTATGACCATAACCATAATTATTAGGCCCAAATATTTCCAAAAAAACTATCCCTTAAATGATATCATATGTGCACATTTATATGAAAAAAAGTTTCCACAATATTTTCACATCAATAATAAAAATAGAATAAGTATATTTGAGTCCTCTTTCTATATATACTCCAGGAGGAGTCTAAATATTTATATAATAAAGTATCAATTCTATGTGAAAATATAAACCATATAATAATTATAAAGATATAAATAAAGGAGATGAAACCTTATAAAACATAGTATAAATTGTATTAAAAATAATCATAAATATACACTATACTATTTCATTCCCTACTTTAGATTTTTCTAGATTAATCTTTATAAAAAATATCAACCCTTTGTTATTTAGTGACCACCAATTTCATGGATTTACACCCATATTCACCTATGATTCAGATCCATTGTTTTTTGGAATTATAATTTAACAGTCCAAGTACTTTATCCCAACACCCAACATGGTATTACACAGGGTATAAACTTTCTTCTTGACCACTATATGATATCACTAGTTTTTAGGGAATCAACAATTTTTTCTAGGGAACAATTTCACCCAAACTAAAATCAATAATGTATATACTTAGATATTTACTAAAATAATATCATAATGTATCTCTATATTATACAATACATGAAAGAATAATAAAATCCTTTTAAAATAAGATTAAATCAAAAAACACATTAGATAAAACCATATCATGGGACCAAGTAACCACAAATAAAAACTGTGTAACATAAAAACATCCAAACATCACATAAAATATAAAATTAAAACAATTTTTTATATGCATGATTCCTCAGGATGTAAAAGTGAACCAAAAAGTTGAAATTGTGTTTTTTGGATGTGTTCCTATATAAACTACACCTAAAAAAATATAGATAAAAAATCATAATCTCTATATAACACATAAGAAATAATCACATGTCACCCACTCCATAGGACTAATAACATAACCATGGACCTTTAGTAAAGAAATGAGACATCTACCCATTATATATCATGGATAATAAAATATACATACATAAGAATGTGTATGTGTCATGTGTGAGTCTAAAACTAGTAGAATACTAAAAAATATTCTACACATTGTACTTGCTAGTTTTAAAATATTGAATAAAAAAATTATCTTGGTCAGAGAGAATTTTTAAATAGATATTATTTCATTTAATAATATTTGATCAAGATAAAATATCTTTAAATATGTGTTTGTACATATAAAAGAAACTAAAAATATACATAAATACACACCATGTAATGGTACAATGTTATTTCATAAAATCTCATCACGATGTAAACCTCTGTGTTTTAAGGGTCATTCAAGTAATTTAACTCCATAGAATTATCCTACAAGAATTTGACGTGATCCAACTAGAAAATTCCTTACTTTCCATCACTTAGAATCAATGGAGAAGAATTTAACTAGTTATAGAAATGATAAAAACTAGGGAAACTAATCAAATTATGCTCATAACTAGTATATAATTCTTCATTAGATCACCCCTTGTATGGAAAAAAACTCCGTCATATCCTTATATATATTCATTTCATATCATAAGAAATTACATATATAAAAAATTAATCTTATAATAAAAATACATCTTGAAACTATTTTCATTTCTATAATAATAAAAACAAGACCTAATCCATTTAAATGAGAATTTAAAACCATTTGAATAATTCAAAAAATAAAAATAAAAAATCATATACAAAATTATGGATTCTTAATAAGGAATAATAAAATCCAAATCTCTATTATTAAAATTCTTCAAATACTATAAATCACATAAAAAATATTATTTTATTTAAATCGAATGGGATAAATTTGATAACACATATATTTATCAAATTGGGAATGAATCAAAAATACAAATTCAAGGTAAAAACTTAAAGGAAGATTTTTTATAAGGAAAAATGAAGTTAAATTCTTAAGAAAATATAGTTATGAAAAATTGGGAACCTAAATAATCATATATGGAATATGAACATAAATGGTACAATTTCCACAAATATGAGTAGATAAAATACCAAAAGGGATTATTCACACCCTAAAGACTTAAATATATGAATTTTATCAAAAATTAGATATATAATTTACCTACCATGGGTATTTAGGGAAATTATAATAAAGAACATGACAAATAATGATAATAGAAGGAAAGAGAGAAAGGAAATTAACCCTAAGATTTTTTAAATTCATCACCTTCAAATCACAAAGAAACCACCAAGGAGAGAATAAGGAAGGAATAACATCTAATTGAGTCCCCCAATAGCCAAAGATGAAGCAGATAAAATCACAATAGTGTAAGAAATTAATAAATATTTTTTTTTTAATTTTAAATTATTGATTTTTCTAAATTATACATTTCCTAATAGTGTAGTGACATAGTTGGATGTTTTATTAATTTTTTATAGTTTTATAGTTTATTTAATATTATTTTTCAAATTTACTTCTGTTTTTTTATGTTATTTTTTTAGGTTTTTCCCATAGATACTTTATAAGAGTGGAAATGCTTAAGTGCTCGATATTGAAGAAAATTTTATAGCTAGGGAATTGTTTAAAAGGATAGCAGAAAAAGGGTAAACTTGGCATAAAATGGAAGAAAGGTACAAGCGGTTCATGCCAATTTTGTATACACAATTATTAATTAAATCAATTAAAATTTAACCAAGGGTTAATGACAATATATTTTTTACTAAGGGTTATGTAATTTGGCATGATTTCATTCCACCCAGGTATGTCACCATAGTGAAACTTTGAAAATGAAATTAATTTGATTGTTATAGAGAATTATGAGAAATTTAAGGGGTTTGAAACATATTATTGAGAGGATATTTGAACAATAAAGAGTGGTACACTAAGATAAATAGGAATTAAAAAATGAAGGATTGATACTGAAAAATGGAAGCACTTCTTTATAATTTCTTTTTTTTCTCCTAGACACATCTATCCAAGGGAAAATTATTTTAAATTGAGGAAAATATTAAAATTAGTGAATATGTTCTTAATAGATGAAAAATAATATATTTTTATTACTAAATTTATTTTATCAAATTTTAATGGAGGATTTATTATAGCTTTATTATCCTAAATATAGTTGTTTGAATTAGTTTTTGACAAGTTCTTTTATTAATAATTATAAACCCCAATACCTATGAAATAATACTAAAATGAGTATAGATGTTTGAGAATATATAGTATAATGAAAATTATCCCTTTTTTTCTCTTTATATATATATATTTTAGAGTTTCTTAATAATGATAAAAACATTATTCAAATTCTTAAATAAACAAGGAATTTAGTGGAGTCTAAACCCTTGACATAGTTATTCTCTTGTAACCACTTAGTCTATATCAAATTCCATTTCTCAAATTATTAAGAAAAACATTTATAATTATGTCATTTTTAATTTAATTTCACATATATTTCTACTCTATAAAAACCCTTCTTTTTAGTTTAACCACAAACTCCTACAATACTACCCTATATTATAAAACCAACAATATTAAATTCCTAAATTTATTTTATGTGATTATGATGGATACCCAAATTTTTAGAATCATTTATTTGGAAAGGTGTATATAGACTTAACTATCATTATCGATTATTTGATAGTGGAGAAAAAATTTCTTTTTTCTTATGAATTTCCCTTTTTATTTTTTATTTCTCAATTTTTTATATTTTAATATTTTTTTGAAATAATAGGTGTTAGTGAAAAAAATAAAAATGGTATTAAGAGAAAATTAATTAACGAAAATAATTTTATTAAATAGAATAAATTGAAGAAAGATAATTATTTTTTTCATTTATTTTTACTGGTTTTTTTGTGATCTATTAATTGTGGTTAATAGTTTATAAGTAAAATGAACACTTGAATAAGAAAAGGATTTATCCTCTCATTTTCCTCCTATAACTTTTAATTTAATAATTTTATTAGAGAATAAATATGATAAATGAATAATGGGAAGAGGCATGTGTAAGTCACCAAAATTTCTTACAAGTGGTATACTTTTTATATTATCAAAATATAGAAGAAAAAAATAATGTTTGGTGTTTTGTGTTTGTAATGACCCATTCCATTTTGGGTTAGTGTAATTGTACAATACTTTGATCAAGTAGACGTGGATATAAGGGTATTTTATAATTGAGTTTTAATTTTTAATTTAGAATATTGAGGGTAAGTAGAGGATGGTTTTATAAAATATTGTATGTTAATGAATGGTTTTGGATTAAATTTTTTTGTTCGAGTATTGGTTTGTGATTTTTTTATTTTTAGACATTTTTAGGTTAGTAATTGATTTAGAAATATATTTTGTAATGTTTCTAGGTGAATCATGACCATATAGGTTAGATGGTAAGGGTTATTAGTACGTATCGATTAGCTATTATGGGTAGATTGAATGGTTTTTGGAATAATGTTTTGATACTTAATAGTTTCATTTTAGGAATAGTATTATTGAGAAAAAATGGCTAAGGGACTACTAGGTACCTGGTGTAAGTGTACCATGTACCCAGTTGAGTTTTCCCAAAGCCTGAGAAACACCCTAGGTATCCACCAGGTCCCTGACAGACATTTACAGGGTACCTAGTTGATAGTAATAGTTTTTTGTACAATTTTTAAGAAATTTAATTTTATTAAAACATTTTAAAAGGTTTTCAACCTACTTAACTACTTGACTAAAGAGATCCAATCGAACCTACTCCCTATTCCTCCCTTCTACCTCTCTATTACCTAACTTCTAGATTATCTTATCTATCATATTGAAAATCCATATAAAGTAGGAGTAATTATTAGTAGAGATAATATAACAACTAAGTTTACCTCACTATTTTCATCATCTCACCATTATTCAATTGTAGACCTTATTTTAAGTCATATTTGTGTTTTTTCTTAATATAAGGTAAATGGTGTTATACTAGGCCCTGATATTTGGTGAGCTAACTCCTATAAGATATTGGTAGGTGTTGTGTTTAATATTTCATAATATATTGCATGTATGAATGGGTCTTACATGAATTTTCCTTGGGTTTTGAGGATAGTAACTCAGTGTAGGGATTAAGATAGTTATAAATTTTGTTAAAATCTAGTGTAACATTATCTATTTGTAGAACAAGTTGTTATCACATGGTTTGAAAAATTTAGAGATGTTTTATAGAAATTAAACCCATGGTGTGAACTCTAATTATAATAAAATAATCCTACTATTTTATCAGTTCATGTAATAAATTAGGAAGGTATTAAAGAGATCCTTAATGTTTTTTATAAGGATTTAATTTTTTTAGGACATAGGGTAGAGGTTATAGTGAGTGAAGAGCTATGAAAATTTTATTGGAAAGGTATTGGTTATGTACTAAAAAAATTGAAAAACCATTGATAGGGGAAGAGTTATAGTGATGTCACTTAATGGGGTTCAATGTATCATATTTTAGAATGTAATAAATTATTTTATATAAAGGTCCTTAAGGGGATGTCTTTTCTTAGTGTTTTAGAATTTAAAATGCATTATCCATGGATTAATAAGTTTATTAGTTAGGTTTTAGTTCTTCCAATGACTTCAACCATGTGTAATTCTCAAAGTGAGTATCTGTGTATGTTGGTGAGGGTGTGGACTATGTGTACATTGAATGTTAGTTATGTTTGGGATTGATGAAATTATTTTATGATGCAAAATTAGTGGGTTTGGATTAGATAGTCCTTTCAGTGTGATATTTATGTATAGACTATAATAGGGAATTACTTACTCCACTTATATCTATATTTCATGGTAATGTTTTTTAAATGGACCTAGGTAATTATAAAGAACATTTGGGAATTTATTTTTCATTAGTGATATGGGTGAAGGATGGTGTGAGTTTCCTTATGGCCTTGACCGAAACTTCATTTTCTTGCTAGGGGTACAGAAAACTGATATAATAAAGCATGTTCATTGAGCTGGGTTAATAGTTTTATTATGGATCAAGGGATTTGGAATAATAATGGGTTATAATAATAACTAAAAATTATGTTTGAGATGATTTAGTATAGTTTTATAGAATAGGATGGGTTATAATTGAGTTATATATTGGATACCCCAGAGTGGTGTTTTATGGCTACTAGATAAGATCTAGGATATGGGTTATATATGCCATAAATTATTTTTTTTATCCTGAACTTTTTTGTGTAACTCAAGATAAAATTGTGGCCTACATACCTATGGATTAAGATATAAAATAACATAACTAGGCATTCATTATTTCAGAATTCTGGGATAATCACATACGAGTGAGATTATACCCAATTTATCAAATACAAAAGTATTTATAAGTGTCATAAATTACTCATATGTGTTTGTTGTATGTATCCATAATTTTGTTAATGATAATAGATTATGGGTGGAATGGGGCCTTGGTAATAAAGGGGTGGAGTTACACCAACTAGATTCTTGTTTATTTTAGGTGTTGGTAGAAACATCATAAAATGATAGGATTCCCCATTGCTTAATTATATAGGACTCGATAAGTATCATGAATCTCAATAATTTGTTTGATATATAACGAGGATATGTTGGGTTGGTAATTATTGAGATGCCTTGATACTTTATATGTCTATAGTTTGGGATAGACCCATTACAAGTATTTTCTAAAGTAGGTAGATCTAGGTGTCGTGGTGTTCTAGTTAACACAAATGAACTGACATGAGTTCTCTCATGTTATTTGTTAATGTCTTAGTTATTTTACATATATACATATAATGTATATTGTGTATTTTATAAAGAACCCCATTTTTAGTTCTCCATGATTTTTTATTCCCACACATTGCATGGGATCCTTGGTATATATAAATAAATTTATGTTCAACTTCTAGGTATACAGTTTCATGGATGTGCACATGAGCCTCTACCCAGTTGGTGAGGACTCTTTAAGAGAATCCGGGAGACCGAGGATCAAATCCAAATAGAGGCTAATTTCTAGGTTATTGTAGTAGTACTGTAGTAGGTACTATAGTAGGAACTGTGTAGTACTGTAGTGGGCACTGTAGAGGGAACTGTAGCAGGCACTGTTTGACACTGTAGTGGCCAGGAATATTCCCCCGTTTGGGCCTTCAGGCCACCGATTTTGTCCCCAAGTCCTTTAAGGCCTTAGGTCCACCTAGGACTTCAGGTCAGTAAGGCCTTCGGTCCACCTCAAGGCCTTCGGGCCACCTTAAGTGCAGATGAAAACTAGACAACCTATAAGGAACAAGCTTCAGAAAAATGATGAGCAATGAGATTTCACCATAGCAGAAGCTAAATGGATTGCAAGAATGAGAGGGTATGGAACCTGCCATCAGGACAAGCCTATTCATGCAAGTGAAAACCAAGCTGAACAACCATGTGAAGGTGGAGAGTTTATTTCATGATGAAGATGCTAGGGAGGAGCAGTTCCAAGTAGTTAGTCTGGGTTGTATGTAATGTTTGAATCCTACAGGCAATGAATTTTTCTAAGGCCTATAGGCCATGTAATACTTACACCTATGGTCCTTGTAAGGGTTCCAACTCACCCCTTGAAAGGTGGATTATAAAAAATAAATAAAAAATGAAGGCCTTGGGGCTATTGGATGGATGGTTTCATGCATTTTTTTGGCTAGAGTAGCTGGATGGTAATTAGAGATGGAACTGAGTAGAGGCATTGGTTTTTTAGTAATTAATCCACCTATATTTTTTCTTTTGAATATTTTTTTCTTGACTAGACCAGCGGGAGATCCCTATGATGTATGTATATATGTCTTCATAATCTTATATTTTTATAACATATATTTATTTATATATTATTAATGGTTGGAATTTAGATATTAATCCTTTTATTTTCTCATATGTAATATGATGATTCCATTATTTACATATTATTATATATTGTGATACAAAGATTATAGTGTCTACTATATTGGTTGTAGGATATTTCTACTAATTCATCACCTATAGCATTCAGGGAGTCATGCCTGAGGTATTATAGAACCATCTACTTGGGTTCCATTTTGGTGATCCAAGAAAGGGGAATTATAGTGGCCCAAAAATCACATTTGTAATAATATCTTGGATGATAAAGTAATTATTCTAAGATTATGATTTAAGCACTTCTCAAGAGACAACTCGGAAAGTAATTTAGTTTTTAAATCCTCCCATGTTTTTGAAATAAAACCCTCAAATTCTCCACTATCTAGCATGTGTTTCAAGACACATTAGCACGGTGTCATTCCAAAAAATTGACATACTTCTTTTTTGAAATACAATCAATAATTCCTATTATCACTCAATTATTATTTAGATAATGAAATATTTTAACCTTAGGATAAAAGGTATTTAATTAAAAGTATGTTCATTTCTTTTTTTATCATTTATTTTATTTTAACTTTTCTAATTTTGTTTTTCTTTTATATTAATTATTTTTAATAAAAAGCTAACACATATTTAACTCAAATAAACCCCGATAAAAGTCATATAAACTATTTTAGTAAAATAATTATGACATAAATGCACATATTTTTTATGATATATAACATAATTACTTATTATTATTTTTGATCTATCACACCCATGTTTAGATGATTACTAATAATTTTTTATATCCTTGAAAACTCAATTTTATTTTTTTGTTTTTAAAAATATTTTAAAATTCTTGATTATTAATGTTTTCTATAAATTTAATTTAAAAACTAATAGTACCTTAAACCATCTCCATCTCATTATTTTCATCCTTTATTGAGGGAATATTTAAACATGTTACGTCTTTTAGATTTTTTATTTTATTTTTCTATTGAAATTGTTTGATTTTTTATTAGTGTTCTTTGAAAATATATCTTCAAACTAAAGATGAACCTAACCCCATTTCATCTCATTGTTTTCATTTATTTATTTAGGGAATATTTATACATGTTACGACTTTCATATTTTTCTATTTTTCAATGGAAATTGTTTGAGTTTTTAAGAACTAGAATAAAATTATTAAGGTGATTGTTGAAATCAAATATAAAATAACCTTCATTTTCATTGAAAATAAATAATTATTAGTATGATTTTACTCATATTTATTATATTCTATGTGAGGGAAAGGAAATTTTAAGAAAGTTTATTTTATTGAAAGTGATTAATTAATCCCATGATTTAATTTAAATAATATACCTTTTCAAATTCATGAATTTCATTAAGTAATATATATTTTTTGGTTCTAGAATTATGTATATTTGAATGTAATTTATGTGTTAACCCTCACATTTAGGAAAAAATATATATGTAATAAATCATGATATAAATATTTAATAGATTTCATGTAATTATTAGAAAATTAATTTCATCAATTTATATCTTTTTTTGGAATCTTCTAATGAGATATAGTTTTTCCGAGGGAAAAGATTTTTTTAAGTGTATGGGAGTGAGTCTTGATATAAATATCCAAATTAAATGAGCTACCTTCAAATTAAAACCCTCATTTTGATCATAATTCTTAAAAATTTCTCTACCACTAACCTAAATTTTTATGGGTATCTTGTTTCAGCCTAATAATTTTATATAGTCCTTTAATTTTTATAAATTTTTAAATTAAATACATTGTATGATTATTTTAATCATACTTATTCCATATAATTCCATATAACATCAAAAAATATTAATTTTGTGTGAGAAGTGTGCTGGTGATGTAGCTCCAATGATGCACAATTAAAGATAATTGTTTTAGAAAGAATGAAAATGTAAAATATTTTATTTTTAAAGATTTTATTTTAGAGTAGGTAAGATATTATTTTTGTTAATTGATTAAAATGTTTATGAAATTATAGTTTTTTAATTTTATTCTATCCATGGGTGTTTGTTTTGTTTTTTATTTTCTTTTCCCATTAGTGGGAAGTTTTAAGCATGGGGTAATTTGATATAGTTTTATTTATAACAAATTTTATAAAGTTTTTTAATCCATTTTAGGTTATTTTTGGAACATAATTATGTGTTTTTAGTTTTTTTAGGTTTTTCCTAAGAAACCTTCGGAGGAGTGAAAATGTTTAAAGAGTTCAATTTGGAAATAAGTAACTGGACCAAAGTGTTATTTCATAACCCATCCATGAAAAAAGATTTTTTTTCCTAAAAATAGTAAAATGTTAAATATATGGTTTTCCAATTTTTCTTGGTATATGACATGAATCAAACCACATGAACGCCACCTGAGAAGTAATTAAGATGAACGTTCCACCCTATGATCACTTGATATATGCCAGGGGCTGGAAATTGGCATGAATAAGGAGTATCCCATGTATGGGAGGATATTGTCTACAATATTATAAATATCCACACATATCCATTATCGTATTTATAATAATGAAAGCTAATTTATAAATGTATCATATATAGTAAAATAGGCATGTGACCATGGAAAATATCCATAAAATCAAATATAAATAAAATCCATAAACAAATAAAATAGAGCCCAATCATCACAATATAGAGACCAATATAAAATAATGAAACAAAATAGCACCAAATCACATCAACAAAAAGACAATAACCTCAAAAAATGATCCTCATAAAGATCATCTATTCACTAACGAAACCAGATCCATGCCAACCATGTTTAACACCAATCTTTGCATCATCTAAGTAATACAACATATGTGAGTATGAATCCAATGCAATGGTGAATATAAATATATCCAATTTGATTCCCAAAAAACATAGGAGGAAGTAAAACATTAATTAAAATCAATAGTAAGAATTAAGATATGATTAAATGGAAATAGTCATCCAAATCTAGGTTGACCATTAGTCCATACCACTCAGCATCATAAAATTCACCTACTAAAGGGACCTGATTAGGTCATAACACCATTTAACCAATATAAACTACTCTAAAAACTTCAATTAAACCTATATATATTAGTAGTGTAGGACCAAACCTTATTGGTGATCATGAATATAGGTTAAGGGAGTACCTAAAAATTATGGAGGATTGTTCCCTGAAACATAGCGGAGTAATAAATCCCTAGATAGAGGATCATTACATATAATTAATGAGATTACTAAATCCATATTTCATTTAATATACCATACCCTATATTGACTATGTAACCTTGAGAGTACCTGAACCCCATGCATGTGTTGATACCACTTTGGTGTTTTTAATTTTTTATTAATTATCATAGATAACCAATGAAGATTTATGTCAATATGGAATTTGAATTTGAGTGAAAAAAATTTCTTTTTAGTTGGAATGAAAATGACTGAAATCTTGAGGCAGTTATTATATTTCTATTACTGATAAAGGAATTATGGTTTTAGTGGAAAAAATATGGTCAACTGAAGGCCATCCAACCACCCAAGAAGCCATTCTATCTCACGGAGAATGTCAATGAATATTAAAGTTGATCTAGCCAAGATTGGTATGTATGAGGCATAAAAGGACAATACAGGTCAACAATAGCTTTCATTATTAGATCTACCATTTTTGGGTGGCATAGTAGACTCATGGAGTAGTTCATTCATAAGGGGTTTTTTCCATGATTTATATGGAGTTCAATTATTAATAAACAAGAAGCACCACTCCCATTGATCATTTTATGGGGGACTCATGTTTTAGGACTACTTTTTATCATTTAAAAATGTATGAACCAGAGTTTATGTGACCCCATATAATCAATATTTCTTAAAAAAATAGTTTCATATGACACTAGATATTCAATTTCTATATTATTCCATTAAAGGTGATGGATAACTCTTGTTGTGATTCCAACGTATATGTGTAAGGTTGTGAGGAGTATTCAAAGGTTATTCCTACTCGGTTTTTGATTTTAGAAAGTTATATATTTTGGTCACACATGGTTCAATGAATTTAAAAAGGATATTGAAATGAATCATAGTGAATATAATTCAATGTTCAAATATGAATACATAAGTTGTTTATATATTATAAGGAATATGCATCTAATAATGTAAGTAGCAGGGAGTTTGTATGATAAACTCTAGGAAGATTAGAGATTTTATATGAGTAAAAAGTAAAATCATTATAAAATGTGGCAAAGTGAATTCAAAAAGGATTTTATTGAACATAGGAAGATTAAATAAAATATCATATAAGTATTTAGATATTTTATAGGAGTAAAAAAGAACTCTGTAAGAGTCATGTAAATTTTAAAAGAGTAAAAAGAAACATCAAGTGTATTTTGTGATTTCTTGATGAATTTGAACCAAATGATGAAAAGTATGACATTCCTTAAAATTCATATATCATGATTTTTAAATCATGATTCTAGAATACAATTAAAGAAGAGGAAAGAGGGATGTTCAAGCACTTTGCAAAGATAATGAAGTATCAATGATGAAAACTATATTATACACAATTATCATGAATACATGGCGTTCTTTTATAAAGATGATTTTTTTGGAAGCACATAATGGATAAATAGATGAGAATTTATGATTTTTTAAAGTAAATATATGCGATGATTCAAGATTGAAGATATTTTAATTACCAAAATTTTTCATTATTCAAAATTTATTATTCTCATAGTACATGGAAAAAATAAAAAGAGATAAGGGAGTAAGTATTGATGCTACATTCATTAATATATTTTCTATAAGTTTTATAAGAAAATTTTGGAAGATAACTATTAATGTTCTTGATCTTAATATCCTCAAAGAATCAAAGACAATGAAGAGGACCTAAAACTACTTATATTTATTAGAAATCATTTGGGTCAAAGATAAGTAGGAAAAAGAACCCATGATTTTGTTTTTCACAGAATAAATAAGAAAAATAAAAAATGGATGGAATAAGAGTGGTATTTTGAATTATAATTTTCATAGAGAGAAGAGAAGGATTTCATTTGAGTAATAGAATAAGGAGAAGGAGAAACTTTCATGTTTATTATAAATTAGAAAAAGAAGTTTTGTAAACCACTATGCATACAAAAGAATTAGGACAAGGATTAACACTCAAGATTTTATAATATAAATAAGAATAATATATTGTGTTTTTTTGGGTTGTCTATAAAAAAAGAATAAGTAACTTTAATATGTTATGGGGAAGAACATGTAGAAAGAAGAACCACATAAAAATTTTTATAGTAGACTAAATTGTTGGACTCTATAGTTTCTTACCCCATTTCATATCATTATGATGTGTGGGATGCACCATAAACTATCAAGAGACGTGTAACATGATTTTAGAATAATCCCAACTCATTTTATCTTGTAGTATTATTATAATGTGGGTCATGTGTTCATAGGTTTGGCCATATCTCACTACTTATTAGTGTTTCTTATTAAAAGGTGAAATTTTTAAATTTTTTGTCCCATTTGTGTGTGTGTTTAGATGTTATAATGAATGAAGGAATTGTGAGAAAATAATAGATCAATTCACTTAACATGTAGTGTTGAAAGATTGGGATAAACAAATTATCTTGGATAAATAGTCTCCAACATTGATTCACCCTCACCATCCCTTTCATTGTTAAAAATATCCCAAAGGTGTCCCACATTTTTATCATAGATGGTTGTATCTATAATTAGATTATATTGTTTTATTTTTTTCATTGAATATTTGAGTATCATTCTGAATTTATAGTGAAGTACATTTTTGTTAAAGATATCTCTATTCTTTTATCCAAATTCCATCTCTACCAAAGCCATGATGAACGAGAAAAAGAATGGTAATAGGAGGTTGAATAAGGATTCCCTCTTGTCCACAGTTAATAAAGATTAAGTTTCTCTATTCCATGATTGTAAATTAGATATATTTTATTTTAATGAAGATAAATTAATATCTCAACCTACAACCATGGTGATAGAAAGAATTTCTACCTCAAAAAAATAATAATGAAATTAGGTGATTATGTGGTGTCTAAAAACTAATCTATAAACTACCTTAAAGAAAATCCAAAAACAAGTGGGAGTGATCACATGTCAACATGTTCATTAGTTGATGCATTAAAAAATATTTTTCATACATTTACCAAAAAATTATTTTCTCTCATTTATAGGATATTTGAAATAATTTTGGATAAAATCAATCATCTTGAAAAAGAGTTGGGAAATATAGAGGAGGATTTGGATGAAAATTCCTTAACATTTATAACACTCTCCAAACAAGTTGGATCCAATAAAAAAATTAATGGGGGTACATAAAGAAATATTCTCCAAATTTAAAATTTATTACATCAATAAAATTAAATAAAAGAATAAAATTGATAAGATCCATGAATCAATGGGAAATAAAAAAACATAATTGATATCATGAATGTATAATTAGATGTCAAATATAAGAATACCAAGAAGTTTGAAATATTTTTTTAAGGTAAGGTTAAAATTTCCGATGAAGAGTTTTAAATAATAAAAATTTAAAGTGGAGATATGATAAAAATAATTGAGGATAAGAAGAATATTTTAAATTTGAAGAATAAAGATTTTGATATTAAATTAGAAAACATGGTATCAACTCAAGAAATGTATTTATAATTTTTTTAAAGTAAGGTTTTTTACATACATGTTTCCAATGTATGTTCCTTTACTAAAATAATTATATGTAATGCAAAAAACATATTGAGAACATCTGATGATCACTCTCAATCATCCATAAATAATAGGTACCATCCATAAAAAAAATATAATGTTTTTTCTTTATCTATTTATATAAATATTATTGGATTAAACACAAAATATATGAAAAAATGGATGAATAAAAATAGAGATAAGAATACCCTTATATTAGTGGTAGATGGAAGTAAATATAAGGGGTATTTTCCCCAATAAGAGTACAACCAGTTGATGAAAATTCTCAGAAAAAACTTTCTTAAAAATATAAACTATTTTTATAGAACGAAGTTCAAGGAAAAAAACATGTTTTGTAGTGAATTGTTGGCATTTTAATATATTTTAATATAGGTAATTTTATTATTGGCATAATCCATGAATTTCAATAGAAAAAATGAATCATATTTCAAGGGGGATAAAGGCTAAGATGCTATGATATCCACATACTATGAATAAGAATAATCTAGTCTCAAACTAATGAATGTGGTAATTGAAATGGAAGTAGTCACAAGAATGGGTAATGATAAATTAACCATGTATCAAAAAAATGATGAAATAATACCATAAAATTTGATAAAGAAATGATTTAATGTCCTGAGAAAGAGGATGAATATGGATTCAAATCAGAATATTCCCATGAATATACAAAATAAGAGTGATCCAACCTCAGTTAGTGAGATGAAAAATAATGGACTTTTAAAAAAGTCTAAGAATTCCATGATTAGTTCCATTTAAATAATGTAAATCTTATTCTAAATTATAAATAAATTACATACCATGGACATATAAATACAATCCATGGAAGTATGTGTAAATTAAATAAATCAAAATCAAATTGGAAGATATTTCAAAGATATACACAAAATTTCTGATTTGGCGAAGGGATCTTAAAATAATCCATATAGAAATTCAAAATATGATGAATCAATTTCAAAAAGGGGTTGTTATTCTGGACAATTTATTTTGAAATATATTAGAATATGTAAGAAGAAGAATTAAATTTTTTTGCTGAGAAATATGAAGTTTTTATAAATGAAGAAAATTAATTTCATAAGAGGTTTTCAAAAAAATTACAACCGAAAAGTATTAGAATAACATTGTGGGAGATGGAAAAAGGTTGTACATACTACTAAAAAATAATTGAAAACTCTTATAGAATAAGAAAAATTCATAAAAAAATAAAGATATAATTATGTAATGAATTTGGTTTTATGACTAAAGAAAACATAAGAATCATGCACTAAGAAATTGAATATTTGAATATTTCCATTATTCACCAAGAAAAAGAAAATTTAAAAATTGTATGTGTAGGCATGAAGTATAGAAAGGATGGAGAAACTTAGTTAAGAAAATACTATCTACATTTTTTTCACATTAAGGAACAACTATTCTACCTTATTCCATATCATTTATATGTATTTGGGTGTTAACTATATAGGTAATTTATGGTTAATCTAGTTCTTAGGGGGATAAATAGAGAAGTTATAAAAGATATCAAAACCTAGACAACTAAAATAAGAATAAAACACCCTTGAATGATCTATAATTTGGTATTGAAAATAACATATGATGAAAATATTGTCCCTAATTAAGATGGTCATGCTGTTAAAACTGTATAGAAATGTGATGATAACCATATTGACATTGATACATAATTTGAAACTCTTAATGAAATTGAGAAGTCTTGATATAGAGAAGTGGAGTGTCTCTTTGAGGGAGATATAAGTGGAGAAATATTTTAGAATCTTACAGAAGTATTAAATTATATAAATCTAAATTAAAGTAATTTTCTTCAAGAGGCTCCATTAAACATGTATGACTTCATATTATCTCATCATTGTTTAAAAAAATTATCCTAACATTAAGGGGAATATTTTTTTAATCAATGACATGAAAGTGAATATGTGAAGAATATTTAGGTTTGATTTATGAAATTAGATCCTTTTATTTGTACATGAGTATTATTTACATGTGTGCGGAATTAAGTGTAATAATTTTGGTTGAAATATTAATGAGAATCTCTTTAACAATTGGCATCAACCAATTATCTCAACTGAAAAATAGTTTCATAGCCTTTATGAATGTTGATGAGTAGTTTAATTTCTTATTGGTATCATATTCTTTTGTAAATTATAGTTTTTTTATCTAAATGAAACCCTCATATTTTCTATATAATTCATGGATCACATATAATTAGAGTGGAATTATTAATGGAACATTACTTAAGTATGAAATGATACCATCCCATATCATGTAATTTATATTTATTTTCAATAATGGGGAGATAAGAAAATGAAAATTTAATGGTTGTTTTGAAAGGGGTAGATAAGGAAATATGAATAAGGTGAATTAGAGATACACATATTAATATACCATTTTAGTGGGTATTGAAAACAAATACAAAAGTAGAGTTTGTTGATCCCAATTTCTTTTCATTGTATTTGTTATCAATGATCATGGAGAACCAATGAATATTAATATCAATATGGATTCTGAATTTAAATTTATATATAATGACATAGAAGTTGTAAGGATATTAGTTTTTGTTTGAGGATATTATGATATATTTTGGTATTGATAAAGGGATAATGGAGTTATTAGAAAAAAGTATCACCAATACAAGCCCATTCATACTCCTGATCTATCAGGCTATCTCATGGAGATTTCTATCGATGATCAAATTTGATCCAACCAAGAGAAGAATGGGGGATTAATATAAGGATAGCACATGTTATAATTTTACTAAAGGAGTATAGTTACTTTATGGGTCTATATGATAGACCCATCAGGTAGTTCAACCCTAAGTTATTTTTTTTGGGTGATACAAAGAGTATGGTGATAAATAGATAGGTATACCTCCTCATTGATAATTTTATGTTAGAATTAGTTTTCAAGACTAATATTCATCATTTAAAAATGTAGATACCAATGTTGATATGACCCTATATTAGTTTCTTTCCTCACACAATTGGTTTCTCATAAAAAAATTATTCTTATCCAATATTACACTATTAAAGGTGATGAAAGATATTTATTTTTAATTCCATAGTGTATGTGGAATGTTATGAGGAGCATTATATGGTTGTTCCTATTTGAGTTTTGATTTTGGGAAATTGTATATTCTTATTGATTATGGATTAGGGAATATCAGAAGAAGAATAGAATAATTTGAGGCAAAGGTCATTAAAATTAATATATTCATGCATAAGTTATTTTCATATCATAAAGAACCTATTATGATCACTATAAGTAGTAGATATTTTATATTATGGACTCTAAAAAGATTATGGACCTTTTAAGAGTAAAACGTTGAAGTATTACCATATGAAACAAAGTGAATTCTATAAGATTATTATGAAACATCAAAAGATTAACTAAAAGTCTGGAAGAGTAATCAGAGAGTATATAATAGTAAAACTAAGCTTAATAAGAGTAATGAAAAGTTTGGAAGAATAAAAAAACATAAAATAATTTATCATATTTTTTGAATAATTTGAATTAAAATATGCCAATAAATATTCCCCTTAAAAATCAAATATCACATTTTGATTAATCATAATCCTAGAAGATTATAAAAGAAGAGGTAACAATAATCCATGAGGAATTTTTTCCATACAATACTAATAAATAATTGAAAATACATTATGCACATTCTCATTTGTACATGTATTTCTTTTAAGAAGTGGATATCATGGAAGCAGATAATGGAAGGAAGGACGATTCTTTAAGAATTTTTAGAGGAAATAAATATAGTGAAATAAGAAAAAATATTTATGAATTAAAGGTAGATATTTTAATAGTTTTTAATTATTATGAATCATGGAAATTAAAAATTTAGTATTCTAAGGTATAGGGAATAAAAATTTAGAGAAAAAAATTGAGGAAGTATTGTTGCTACATTTATATATTTTTATTCTTTGGAGGTTGAAGAATAAAAGTGTGGAAGTGAACTGATACTATTTCTTATATAAATATCCTTGGTGTATCAAAGATTGTGAAGAATACATGAAACTATTTATATTTTTTAGAATACCAATTTGTTAAGGATAAGGTTGGAAAATAACTAGTACATTCCTATTGCACTAAAGGAATAAGAAGAAAAATAAAGAAGCGGGAGGAAGAGGATTGTTGTTCATTCTTGTTTTCATAGAGAGAAGAGAAGGTTTGTATTTTTAAAAGAGAAGAAGGAGAATAATAAAATTTATAGTTTTCTTTGAATAATATAAATAAGAATAATAAGATGGTGTGTTCACTACTATGAAAATAAAAGAATAGGAAGAAGAAGTGTCTCTAGAATTTTTCCATTATGAAGAAGAAGACGAATTCAGGTGCATTTCTGTGTAAACAAAAAGAAGAAGGGACCTATATCTAAACATGGGAATATGGAATAAAAACAAATTTCACATGAACCATCTAAAAATGGTATAAAGTTTTGAAGGAATATTCATTTTTACCCCATTTCATATCATTTTATAGTGACAGATGCACCATACACTATCGAGAGAATTGTAGCATGAGTTTTGAATACTCACTTATCATCATATCTCAAAGGTTTGTTATTAATTGATCATTTGATCATGTATTTTTTTATATAAAAAAAAGGATTACCAATTATTATTTAAATTTTAACCTTATTAATTGGATATAAGTAATTTTTTGTGTTTTTGGTTATACTGATGAACGAAGTATAGTTGAGGGAATGATATATTGATTCACTTAAAAATGTGGATTTAAAATAAAGGGATAAAATGATTAAATTGGATTTAAATTCACCAAAATTGATTCAACCACACCTAGTATTGAGCATATTACAAATAAGTCTAACAATATTGAAGACAATGACCTAAAACATGGGGAAATACCTTAACTTTATGTTGGATCTAAACATCTGACCTGTACTCTATTATTTCCTCGATGTAGCTAAGATCCTCAAACAACACAAAACAGTATGTGAACATATTTTTATGATCTATATAATCATATTTTTATTATCTATATTTAAAAATACTATGAATAGACTTATCCTATATTCAAGAGTGACACTTGGGTGAGAATCCATCAAAAATGCTACAAATAGCCCACTAAATGGTGTGTCTTGTAGGGTACATTATATCATGGTTTCTTGGGAAGGTATGCTCATGAACATTCACCACCCAATCTATTTGAATTTTATATACATGATGTTTCTAATGGGATGTATAGTGCATGGAATATTTCTAGTTGTATATAGTGATTCAAGGGAATAATCGTTGTGTATATATATACATGAAATTGTCATTTAAAATCTATACAAGTTGAGTTATCTAACCTGATATACATGACATGTATAAATATGAAACACATCATGATAGTTTATGTTATATATATGGAATTTACATAGTTACCTTCTGAAGAAAATAGTCTTGTAATACATGGTGTGTGACCAAAATTCACACCTTGTGTGATTTTTAAAATCATGTGAAACCCTATACCACCGAGTATGATTCAAATAGATTTATTTTTAGGGTCACATGTTATGTGGAATTATTGAAATGGTGGAATATATGGATACCTATGTACATGTCATGTGACCAGTGACTACGCACCATATAGTCTCAAAAATCCTACAATCCTAAAAGAATTATTATCACATCATGATTTTAATTACCACCTATGTTACCAAATATTATTCCACTACTATCCAAAAAAAATCCTGTTAGAGTATATCACATACCCCAATGAGATGATTTTTCTTAATACCTCATAAATTAGACTGTATTTATCTTACCATTCATCAAATAATATCAGAAACGCATTGAACCATCATTTCCATGGAGAAAAATCTAAGATTTTATTATTTTCATTAATTTTAGCATCACAAAACCATAATCAAACTCAATTAGAGAAGATAAAGAGGACAATACCTAAGAAGATGATGGTCAAAGGAATACATGACCACACAAGAACTAGATTTCATTTGGGTTTTTTGGATAATCTCAACTATGAGGGGATAATAAAGTCAGTATTCATGGTGGAAAACCTCTCAATATGATAAAAATATTTAAATAATATTTTATTTATTGAAGAAATAAATTATCAAAGAAATATAATAATTTTAGTATTTGACACTATGAATGATCTTCATTTGATAAAATAAACCTTGGAAAAATTATTGAAACAAAGTTATTGATAAACAAGGATGATTCACCCACATTATTCTTCCATGATAGAAATTAAATTATATAATATTCATGATTTTATTATTATGATGGAAAATATTATTGAATTATGAAAATATTTTTTTATTTTCTTAAAATTTTAATTCCATAATAAATTATCAAATAATTACATGCATGTAATAAATATGTTTGGAATAATAAATCCATTTTCATTACATGAACTATTAGAGAAAAGAATAATATATTCAATTGTTATTTACATTTGAATAACTTATCATTTATCAAATAAAATTCCTAATCAGGTTCTTAATTGATGAGGAAATTGTTGGATGAAGAGAGTTTTAGATACTAAATAATGAGGTATACACGATAATAGAAATTATTACCTCATTGGTGGATCATCACATATCAAATCCTTACATATCATATTTTCTTCAATATCACCACCACTATAAAAACAAAAATAATATAAATAACATCTTCCAATGTGTAAGGAGATAGAAAGCATGAGAGATAGATTTACCTATGTTTCCTCTTCTAATAAAAAAATCATAAGGATTTAAATTTTCTACGGAGGTCGAATAATAAATACATGGAGATATTATTTATCTAATTAATTCATTATTAATTAACTTATTTTAAATCCCCTCTTAAAACAATAATAAAACACTCTATCATAATTAAAAAAATGAAATCCTATCTTAATGTCAATAAAATACCAAAAATACCCGATTCTAGGATCGTCCTTGCCATGACATCACCACTATGGCATGTTGACACCACTACACCATTATAAAAAAATATAAATGTATTTTTATTTGAATATATTGGTTATTTAAATAAAATAACCCATTTCTCAATCATGGGGTTTTATTCCCTTTCATAAAAATCATACCACTCTTAGGAAAAATTCCCCATAGTGTCTAATATTTGATACAAAAATATATTTATGATTTTTTAAGTGTTCACATGTGTGTAGCTAAAAAAATATTACTAATATGATGTATATTTTTGAAATCATGAAATGATAAAATTAAACCAACCAACATTGTGGCCATATCTAAAAATATTATTTTAAATTTTCAATTATATTTAAAAAAAATTAGATTCTCTATTTCTGCTACACCTTCCATGATTTTAACCCTGAAAAGTACAACTCATACAAAAAGGAGAGGGTATTGAGCTTGAATCTAGACTTCACACACCATCAAAATCTACATAATATTTTGAGATACTAATATATAAAAACCAAGGAAATAACTCACCCAAGAAGGATATTTTCCCATAAATCCTTAATATCCACTGGGTACTCTATAAAATCCATGTTTTCTTTAACATTCATATCTACCCAGTAAATAATTTGTTATAAATCATTCTTATACATCCTCATATGTTACATATGTAAAAAATTGTTTACATGGTCCATATATGGGGGATAATTCTAGGATATAATCCATCTCACCTAACCTACTATGAATCAATAAAGGTCTAATGAAAATTCACTTTATCTTGAACTCTTATATAAATAACCACATTCCAAAATGAGTTGAGTGAATTAAGAACACAAGGTATCCCTCCTCAAACTCTTCGGGTATCTATATTTCATCTACAAAAGACTTATAGTGGCTATGAGGTGTCTTAATATTCTCCAGGATCACCAATACAATCTTCACTTTTAAACACACCAACACATGCCCCATAAAATATAACTCACTAATATTTTTCCATCAAAGGGGTGACCTAAAAGGTCTCCCATAAAAGTCTTCAAAAGGTGTTAGGAAAATAGTGAAGTTTCAAGTATTGTTGTATAGAAACTCTACCAAGGTTAGGTGACCATCCAAAACCCTACAAAAATATCATAGGAAATCTCAAAATATATCATAAAGAACCTAGTTGGACCTCTTGGTTTGACCATATTTTTGGGGGATAAAATTTATACTCAAATATAGCTTATTTTTAAAAACCTATTGAAAAGTCCACCAAAACCGGGATGTGAAATGAGAATCATGGTAAAAGAAAATCATCAAGGGGAATCCATAAAAATTAACAGTCTCATCTTCATAAAAATGTATCAAGGACTATAGAAAAATATACTCTTAAATGGTAAATAAGTGATCTAACTTTGTTAGTTGGTCAATAATTTATCACATAAAATAAAGTCCCTTAGATGATCATTGAAGTCCAATAACAAAGGGTGTCATTATACTATCCAACATAAAATGTATAACATCAATAGGTTTTATAAATCTAATGGGAACCTATATCTAATACCTCACATACTGGTAGATTAGGTATCATTAAATAAACACAAAAACACTCTTATTTATACCAAGCCACCAAAAAAATTGTTTTACATCCTAGTATATCTTCATCAAAATAGGACGTAATTCCATAGTGAAGGTTTGAAACTCCCTAAAAACCTCCATATAAATTATTTATAGAACTATTGACTTCCCTTTAAAGAGAATGATGTGATCCTTACCTTCAAAAAATCCCTTAAGTGCATATTGAGAGAGAATATGATCTCATAATACCTCATAATCAATATCTATAAGGCATGTGTCATTCACCAAGTGAAAAAGTGTCAGTACCCACAAAATTAAATCAAGTTAAAAAAACATCCCTCAATATAATCTAATCATAAATATTACTGCTCAATTACATCATCCATTATCTCATAATATGATTTCTTTCTAAAGTAATTAGCTTAAACAATTCACTTACCTAGAGTATAAACACTACAAAAATCATAGTATTATATAACATCAATCTATCACCTATTAATCTAATTGATATCCCTCTATAGAATGATATACACATGGGTGTTATGATCTATTAAGACTTTAAATCTCTCACTAAGAAGAAAATGTCACCACATCTTTAAGAAGAACAAAACCTTCAAAAATCTATAAGTGATGAGTAACATAATTTTTATCATGCAGTCTATACTTACTGGAATAATAATAAAATTCATATTTATGATACATCAGTACAAAACCTAGATGGGACCTATATTTATTTAAATTCACCACACACTCTACATCATCAAGTAACCACAAAACCAAAGCACTAGTCAATCTCTACTTCTGCTCCTCAAAAGTTGCTTGAAATTTATTTTACCAAACTAATGGATACCCCTTTTGGGTAAAAGAACTATTAAGAGATGAAACATGGGAGAATACCACCATAGACCATTAGTAGTATCCTTCCAGTTCAAGGAAAAACATACGTCAAACACCATCTTGGATGTATCCCAATAGATAATTATGTCAATCTTCTCAGGATTGACAACAACATCTCCCCTTAAAATGATGTGGACAAGGAAATAAAAGCAACCATTGATATCTTACCATAGAATTGATTCAAATGAAGTATAGAATAATAAAAAGATGTTCAACATAATTCCCATCAATCAATAGTAAATGGGGATGTAATTATTTAACCCAAACATGAACCTATCTAATAAAAACCACAAAATCTCATTTATGATTTACATGAAATTTTTTGGGGTGTTCATTGTAACAAATCATGTTTTAGAAAACAATTTTAATATCTTAAACAACATGAATACAATCCTTAAATATTTTTTTTATTCATTAGAGTTAGTTGAACTAGAGTAGAAAATAATTCATACAAGATATTAACCATACTAGAAAATGTAATGGATACCATTTATTATTATAAACAATAGATTATCATGTATTTTAAAAATTAATAAACTAAAAGGGGGTAATAAATAGAAATGAGAAATATCATTTCAAATAGGAAATTATTTGAATTATCTTCACTTTTTTAAAATCACCATTTTAAAAACTAATCGTACATTGATAAATAACACCATGAAATGAGAAATCATATTTTAAAACATAAAATAAAAAATATACAAATGAGAAGTGTGATTTATGAATTTTGGATGAAATGAATTTATAAGAGGTAATGGGTGTAATATAGCCATTACTTTAGAGTTATAAATGTGTGAATAGATATTTAATTAGTGGGTATAAATACAAGTAAATGAATTATAAAATTTATTCTAAAAAGGTAATGAAATATAATCTAGTAGTAGGAGTATTCCTTATGAGATTCATTATTTCTGACAATTTCACTGATGGGGCATGCATCATTATAGTGACATGAATTTATTTCCCTACATTCCCACTTTACAAAGGTAGGTGGCCTCTACCACCGTGGATGGTGGTGTTAGCTTCTTGATCAATACAATATGATGGGATATCGATTCCTCCTTCCATGTATTCCTCTTTGGAAATATTTTCTTAGTCTGGGTCTCCCTCATTGATTTTAGTCGTGTTTGTGAAACTAATTCTTGGTACCATCTTATGGTGGAAGCTATTTAATTTTTCTTCTTCTATCTCAATAGGTAAACAAACTTTTATTAGAGCATATGGTGATGTTAGGAATGTTTGGGCATTTATGGACACTGGGTGTGTTGTCCACCTTTGAATCTTCTTCTCAAGAGGGAATCTCATATGAGTCATCTTAGGCATGTGACCCAAGGAATCTTGCATTAATCAAGAGGTATTTAACTCTAGGGTGGTATTCTCCTTTTGAATTAAGATTCATATCATATGAGGCATCATAGGCATATAACCTAAGGTATATCATGTCAACCAAAAAGTAGTTCACACTAGGGGAGTAAGTATTCTAAGGATTTTTACCACCAAGCATCCCATGTGCACTATATGGGGTAAGTATTTTAGGTTATTTCCCAATTTTTACATCTCGTGGAGATAGATCAGAACATATGGTTGATAAGGATTGGAGAACTAGTTTAATGTCTTTTGGAGACAAATTTGGATCATCAAAACACCCCACGGGGTCGATCAAGGAGGTGGGTCCCTATAAGGGAATATTTCACACCCAATAGTTTACTAATGTATTAGTATGACTCATGGAGATAGACCTAGGGTATTTGTTTAACATCTTTTAGAGACAGATTTGGTTGATTAGAATACCCTATGGGGGTGGATCAAGGATGTTTATACCTAGGAGGGAAGATGTAACACCAAATAGTTGGGTGAGAATTACCCTTGAGGCAAACCATGGATGGATGGATAAGAACACCCCATGTAGGTGTATTCAAAATTTTTATGGGTGAGAACACCCCTTGAGTTGAACCCTAGATGGATGGATCGTAATACCGTATGGAGGCAGATTTAAAAGTTTTATGGGTGAGAATTACCCTTGAGAAGAACCATAGATATATGGATTATAAAACCTCATGGAGGCTGACCCGGAAGTTTTATGGGTGAGAATTCCCCTTTAAGTGATCCCTGGATGGATGGATCAGAACCCCTCATGGAGGTGGATCCAAAAGTTAGACAAGTGAGAATTCCTATTGAGGCGAACCATGGATGGATGGATCTGAACACCTTGTGGTGATAGATCTGAAAGTTTGATGGGTGAGAATTATCCTTGAGGTGAACCAAATAGGTAAAAACCTATGATGGAGAACCTAATATTACCATTGGTTGAGATACCCCTTCAGGAGAACATGAAGATTTTATTAGAACACCCTTTGAGGCAGATTAGGGAGGTACATCCTTAGGAGGGAGCACCTAAGTTTACCATTGGTTGGGATGTCCCTTGAGGAAAACCTGAAGAGTTAATTAGAATGCCCTTTAAGGTAGATCAAGGAGGAAAATACCTAGGAGGGAGCACCTAGGTTTACTATTGGTTGAGATTGAACCTTAGGGAGGCATCCTATATATCATATTTAGAAGACAAGGATCAAAATCAACATAGTTTGATGCCACAGTTTAAAGTCATGTGATAGGACTAATCTATGTGGTTTAATGTCATGCAGTAAGTATTCTTGTGTCATGAATGGATACTCGATAAGGGATGGTGTGGGTCTTACATATGGAAGCTACCCTTCGCAATAGGATTACTCTTGGTTGGATGGTTTGGGGATTACGCATTAATCTTCCTGGGTGTTATTAAAAGGAACACTGATGTGACTAGGGCTTAAGCATGGGACCTTCCTAGGTGATGCTAGGAGTAGTGATGATGTGGTTGTGTCTTACATGTGGAAGTGTACTAGGTACTACTTGGAGAAATGATGAAGTGGTTGGGGATTACACATGGAATATTCTTGAGTTCCGCCATGGAGTGGAAATGATATGGTTGGGGATTACATATAGGAGCTACCCAAGTGCCTTCCTCATGTTAGGTCAAGAGGGTATCCCATGTGCATTAGATGAGGTAATATTACAATTTAATTTCATTTTAAAGGACGTGATGTGTGTGGCTTATGAAATTATATTCCTATCATGTTTTCCTCATGTCAGTTCATAAGGGAATCTTGACTTATTGGTGGGTTGAGGTATGTGATTGGGGATTACAATTGATGAGGTATCCCATGTTTTTTGTTTGGTGGTTTTCCCATAATTAAATGAGGCATCTTACACTTGACATATATAAAATCTCATGTTTGTGATATGAAGCATCCTATTCACAAGTGATAGGATATATTATAGTTTAATGTCATTTAACAAGGAATATGGAATGTCTTTTCATGATCATGGAATGAGTAATACTATGCTTGACACATAAGTAATCCTATTCATTAATGATAGGGTATAATATAATTTAATGTCATACAGGGAGTACTAGGGAATTTATTCTCATGATCACGGCATGAGGCATCTTGCACAAGGTATGTAAGTTATATTGTGTTTAGAATATGAGGCATCCTATACTTTCCATATAGGATATTCTATAGTTTAAAGTCATATATTGAATACTAATTAGTGGAATATGTTAAGAAATGGTTGGTGTGGAACTTATATAAGGGTGGGCCTCTCATTTTTTAACTATCATGGGAGTCAAGTGATGATATTTTTGGAGTTTCTTGAGGAATGGTTCGAATCAAAGTACTTGGATAATCCAAGATGAGAATATGAACTCATGAAACAATAAAGGGACCAAGAGCAGTAGTTCGACTCAAGACATTCCAAGGAGAATGGAGGAGTATCTCAAATCATGGAATTATAGGGGTGGATGTGAGGACATATAAGGTGAAACCCAAAATTTCATTAACCTAAACTAAAAAGTCCATGGTGTGACTCTCTATTTTTCATGGGGGTGGGTGACAATAGTGAAGGGACCTGGACAAAGTCCTGGGACCGTAGACCAACATTGATTAGGATTGGGGGTGAGGGGGAACAACCCTCATGGTATAGATGAGTGGGCACAAAGGTAAGAGCTTCGTGAAGGATATGAGCCTCACGAAGGATGAGGCTTCTCATAGCTCAAGGCATTGTGAAGTTTGGGGATTTGTGGAGCTTAGGGTCCCATGAAGGTTGGGGCTTCGTGGGGCTCAGGGTCTCACCAAGGACGGGACTTTGCAGAGCTGAGGGCCTCATAAATTATGGGGGTTTGAGGAGCTTAGGGTCTCATGAATAATGTGTCTTTGTGAAGTCCAGGGTCTCACGAAGGTTGGGGCTTCACGAAATAGGATAGACCTACTTCGTAATGAAATCTGGATTACTAAGGGGAGTGCTTTAGGAAGGATGAATGCTTTGTGAAACATCAAGTTTTTCATGTGGACTTCTTCCTTCATGAAGGGAATGCGACTTTATGAAAGGAATCTACACATATGTTGGAGGCCCTCAAGAATGTTAGGTAGGTGGTTTCACAAATCCTAGGGGCTTTTTAGAGGATCATGTCATGAATCCCAAGAAATTCATGAATCATAGTGTGATGTCACAACCTAGAGTAATCTCCTTCTCGTAATTAAGGCATGAGAGGATATTTATATACTGTGGGATTCACAAAGAATGGAGGTATTTATAAAGCTATATGAGCTTATCAAATGGAAGGGAATTCAAAAATCCAAATGATGCTGAGAAAAGTTTTATCATTAAGGCTTCTTGCATCCACGAAGGGTGATCCATGAACTATACCTTTGTGAATGGACCTCCATGAAGGGACCATAGAAAATGGATCTTCATGAACAAACCTTTGCAAATGGGATCTCCACAAACTGTTTTGACACCCTTACTTAAAACATCCTTAACTTCTATTATATAAATCCATTCGGGCTCTACGACTAGTCAAATAAAAAACTGTGAAATGAGATACACTCCTGGATCAAGTTACTCAATGTTTGATCCATTCATGGATGCATTTTTCCAATGAAAAAAAATCATTTTTTAGATCTTGTGAAGATGGCCGAATAACTAGTCTTCTACCTAAACATAGCCTAATATGATCTTTAATAATTAAACCTTTTATAAAATCAATTATCAGATAAGATCAATATTTTAGAGATCACTATGAGGTATATTCTAGATGAATAGCTAGCTACAAATACCACCATTTCATATTTTAACATTAAATCACATTTTCTGGCTATAAGGGGGTTTGTAAGTAGAAATCATGGTGATGTAAACATGTAATAAATGGTACATATATTTTAATTGTTATGTGTATTTATAAAAATAAAGAACTTTTATAAAATTATACTTTTATAAAATGATTTTAATTAGAGAAAAAATGTTACATTTTGTAACTTCCCAAACCTGAAGGCCATTAAACTGATGCCCCAAGTTGGGTCGCCACATGACCTCATGAGTACCTCCCCATATTCCAGAGGATGTTGACTAGGAGCGAGGGTCTAATAGATCACATGGAGAGACTATACCCCCTTTATTAGAGTAATCCACAATAGATAAAAATGAATTAATGGAGATACAAATAATAAAAAATATCCTACATTATCGAACATTTCAAAAAAATTGGGTACCATACCACAACCAAACTGTAAATATGAAATGCCATGTCAAATAGTGTCAAATAAAAGGAAAACCCAAAATAAAGACTAACTAAAGAATCAATAAAATAGGTGATGACTCCAAGTCTAGATACCTCATCTATGATGATCCCATGCTTAAATCAACCCCCTAGTATAGGGACCTTTCCCTTGTCCTGACCTGCAACTATGAAACATTCTTGGGTACCCAATGGTGGCCTGAGTAGAGTGTGAGTATAAATCATAAGGAAACCACTAACAATGTCTACAAAATATACAGTCTAAAAAGATAGTGTATGAATGTACTAAAATAACAAAAAAGTAAAAAAGTGATAAACTGGGTTCCATTAGTTAAAAATATTCATTTAGACCATTTTCATCATTTGTTCCATGGCTTAGGCATTTTCACCAATTACACTATGGCATACACCAATAAATTAATATACATAAGAGGATAAGTCAAGTTTTCTATCTCAATAAGAAAACCATTAACAATCAATTACATCACACTTAACTTGGAGCCTCAGTCAGGGTAGTCTCATCCAATACAACTATTAGGGGGGCATATAGGCTCATTCAGATTCCATATCCTATGAATTCTAGAAGTAGGGTTTAGAGCCTCATTCCAACTAGACCCATGGGCGTAAATCCTCATTCAATACCCCAAAATTCACCAAGAAATGTGCACATGATTCTTTAATCATATAGGGTATATATCATATCACAAACCATTCTCAAATAATACACATAACATTCATAAATAATAATTTTTTCAAATACATAAATCACCTTCATGACTTAACCCACTAACACATTCTCATTTATGTGCCTTAACTCATTCCCATATTTATATTTAAACCCATAAATCATTTAGCACATTCAATTCAATTCATTTAACCCATTCAAAACATACAAAAAAAATCCCCTCATGCCATGTCATTAATTAAATACCACTAACATTAATTTAATTTACAATCCATGTTAACAAACTAACCGAAATTATCATATATTTTGTTTCACAAACCCATGTTGTAATGTTAAACATAAAAATCATAGGTTTAAACTCTTAAAAATTTCAATTTTAGAATTTAATAACCCAAACCCAAGTTTATGAACATGGAAAACCCCGTGGGTATCCTTTATCCCGCTCTAGTCAACCTCATTACATCCCATGAGGATCATGAGGGGTTCCATTCATCATTTAACCAATTAATTTATCAGTTCTCACTATGAGAATAAAAATCATAATAAGAATAAACCAATAGAATAAACAAATACATATAAAACAACATCAAGACTATGGAATAAAACTTTTAGACCACCAACCTAAATTCAAAGGAAAACCACATGCTTAACCCTAGCCTTTGAGTCAGATCCGAACACCCTTTGAAACCCCAACCCAAGATCTGCTAAAAAAAATAGGGTTTCAAGGATTTAGAAGGATAATAATAATTCTAAAAGACCTAATATAGAAAAAAATGAAATGATGGATGTTAGACTCACTTGGAGCTTTGATTCACAACCAATGGCACACCAAACAACTTAGAAATGAGGGAGATTGATCTTGGGGAAGCCTAGGGAATTTTGGTTCATCAACAGGGATGTATAAGGAACAATGGAGGAGAATCCTGAGTTAAAAAACTTAAGGAATGAGAGGAAAAATTGCAAAATACCACTTTTTAAGGGACACATAGTTTGGCGGAACGGTTGGCTAGACTGTGTGCCAACTGTGTTCTAACCTACACCTAAGAGGTGGCCAGGCTACACGATTACCTGGGAAGCCCACACTATTTGAAAAACCATGTGATGACCGTGAAGAATGGATTTGTACAAGCCTAAATAGTTTATCCTTCTCCATTTCATGGTTTCTTCAAACTGTACAACCCTCTTCTATACATGAACTATTTTGACACATGATTACTATTAACCATGAACCAACCATGCAACATGCACTGGATGGTTTGATTCTCCCTTCTTTTGCATCTAAAACCCACGGAACACCCCCAAGACTCGCCATACACCTGGTAAAAATTTCATTAATCATCATTAAGGTATTTAAACCAGAATTTAAATAATTAATTACCTCACCATAGTTGTGGGATCTTACAACCTTCCCATGTTATGATGGATCATCCTCGATCCTCTCTTACCAAGAATCACTAAGCTCTTAAAGTAAAAAATATCCAACCACTGTGCCTGCATATCCTTCTCCCTATAAAAAGTTTATTCCTAAACATTACCATGATTCCACAAGACTCAAAACAAAGGAATAATATTTCCCTGCAAGACTTTCCCACTACGATCCACAATACAAACCAGATACTCCTCAAAGGATGCATCAACCTCAAGTTCAACATCATAAACATAAATCATATGAAATGGGTCAGGGTGATATTTCCAAATACATGAAACATAAAAAACATCATGCATACCACTATATCATTTTAGAAGATTCAATAAGTATGCCACCCATTTTTTCATCTCCACAATCTCAAAATACCCTATGTACTTGGGAACCAACTTACCCCGCTTCTGAATTTGATGGTGAACCAACCTTGGTGAAACCCAAAGAAACACATGATCATGCACCATAAACTCAAGAGGTATACGATGCTAATCCTCATATAAATTCTTCTTACCCTAAGATATACCCATCCACTTCCAAATAAACTAAACCTATTCCAATTTCTCCTACATGATACTTGGTCCCAACAAATCAGATTCCCCAGCCTCCATCCAACATAATGGTGATATACACAGTCTACTATAGAGTTCTGCATTTGGTGCCATTTGAATCATATCCTGGTAACTATTTCTATATGTAAAATAAACAAGTTTCAAGTACTTCTCCCATGATTCAACAAAGTCTAGGACACACACCCTTAACATCTACTCTATCACCTGAATAGTATGATATGATTTCCCATCTGCCTACAAGTGGAAAGTCATACTAAAAAACACTTGGGTACCAAGATACTTCTATAACCTCTTCCAAAAGTGTGAAGCGAACCTTGGATCACAACATGAACCTATAGTCCATGGAACCTGATGAAACTGCACTATTTACCAAATGTACAACTCACCCAACTAATCAACAGTGAATGTCTCTTAAATTGGTAAGAAATGTGCCACCTTGTCCAACCGATCCACAAATACCAAGATCACATAATTATTTAGAGGAATCCTTGGGAGACATACTAAAAAAATACATCATCTCATCATCCCATTTACATTCCAAAATAAGAATATGTTGTATCAAACCACCTGGTCACTGATTCTTGGCCTTCTCTTACTGACAGGTGTAGCATCACGTCACGAAACCAACAAACTTTTCTTTATCCCAGACCACCAATATTATCTTTGAAGATCATGAAACACACTGGTTAAACCAAGTTAAAATTCCCACTTAGATGCATGAAAATCATGAAACAACTCTTAACACATACATGTAGGAACAACAACATGACCACAAACATAAAAACTCTCAGCATCACCAACAATCCAACTAGGAGGTGACCTCCCACCATCATGGATCCCCCTCAAGGACAAACACTCTGGATCCTTATATTTCCTCTCCTTAATCTGTCTTAAAATAAATTATTCAACTACCAAGGACACAAGGTTCATATACCATTTCCCATAATATTCCTCTAGATTATTCTCAACAAACAATGCCATCATCCTCCACTCAGAACTGGATTTCTGAACTGCTTGGTTTTGAGTCTTCCATCTCAAAGAATCCACAACACTATTTCCCTTCCTCAACATGTATACTAGATAAAAACAAAAGTATTTCATGTACTCAACCCACATTCACTATCTGAGGTTAAAATCACACTGGTAAAAGATGTATTTAAGACTCTTATGATCGGTGTACATAGTAAACCGCTCTCCCAGTAAGTAATTCGGCCAACACTTTAAAGAATAAATCATTGCATCCAACTAAAGATCATGCTTAGGGTAATTAAATTCATGATGACTCAAATACCATGAACCATATGCCACAACTCGATCATTATACATGAACACTTCCCCAAACCCAACATTAGATGCATCACAAAATAAGGTATACTCTTTAACTAGCTCGGGTAAGATCAAAATCAATGCAGTCATCAACCACTTCTTTAACTCCAAAAAATCATTCTCACATGATTCATACCATTAAAAATTGATTCTCTTATTGGTTAAACCTAAAAACAGTGATAATAAGTAAGATAAATCCTTGATGAACCTTAAATAATATTTCTATAAGACCATGAAACTTCAGTTATCAAAAAAATTCATGGCCTTCTCCAAATAAACAACAAATTTCAATTTCTTTGGGTCCATAACACACCACCCTCAGAGATGATATGACCCAATAAATGGACACTATCAATCCAAAAATGATGCTTGGATATCTTGGAATATAGCCCGTTCTCTATTAGTACACTTAGGATGATGTCAATATGTTTTTCATTATCTTCATGAGTCCTGGAGTACACCAAGATTTCATATACAAAGATAACTACAAACTGATCAAGGTATGGGTGATATATTCATTTCATTAAGGCCATAAACACTTTCAGCACATTGGTCAACTTGAATGTCATGAAAACAAACTCATATAAACCATACTTGATCCCGAAGGCTGTCCTCTATATATCAGAATGTCTCACCCTCAACTAATGATACCTTGATCTCAAGTCAATATTAGAGAACACAGAATCACCCCTCAATTGATCAAAAAGACGATCGATTCATGGTAAAGGATATTACTTCTTAACATTCATCTGATTCAGCTTTCTATAATCGATATATGACTATAAGGATCCATCGGCTTTCTTAGAAAACAATGCTGGTGATCCCCAAGATGATGTACTCAGATGAATAATCACCTTGTTCTCCATTTCCTCCAACCGAGTTTTATGTTCCTAGAGTTCTTTCAGGGCCATAATATATCGAGGAATAAAAAATGGTCCTTCCCCCAGTAGAAACTCAAAAGTGAACTCATCATATCTCTCAGGTGGTAGCCCTAAGAATTCATCAGGAAACACATCTTGAAATTGATCCTCTATAGAAGGAAAGAAAATATTCTCTACTCCCCCATCATCTAGAATAATACAAGACACTTGGGATGTGAGTTCACATAACTACTGATATAATGTACTTGAATGGCCTACTCTGATATCCCACTCCCTATGGTGAACATAAGTGTTCCCCTATAGGGACATAAACATTACCCTATTGTAGAAATAGTTGATATGGGACTAGTAAAACACTATCCAATCTATCCTTATAATCAAATAAAAATCTGACATTTCAATCACTAATAAGTCCCATAGAAAACAGTACCCACCAACCTTAAGAGAACATTTCTTACACCTCTGTTTATTTTTTTATTTCACTTCTAATGGTTTATCAATCGACATAACTGTTAATATTTTTCCACCACTAGGTCTAACACACTCATAAATTTGGAATATATAAAAGAATGTGAAGCACATCTATCAAATAAAGCACTATAAATCATGGAATCTACAATAATCATACCTCAAACTGTAAATGGACCAACCTGTCCACTTAAAAGTGTGGGCGAAACTACATGGAGGTGACATGTCCCTCTTCTCTAGCCTCCGGTCTGAGTTCTTGGTGCTGCACTACCCTGCAGACATTAACACTCTCACCCTAGAGTTCCACATCCACTACCTCGACTAGTACGACTAGTAGTGCTCTATCTACCTACCTGATGTGGGGTAACTGAACCCCTTCCCACACTCTTCATCAACCACGATCCTCAATCATTACCCATATGTTGATGGTTCCTATAGAATCTCTTCACATTCCCCAAAACTACCATATGATCAGTATTCAACTAGGGGTCGGGGAAACTGACAACGTATGTGTACCAACCCACCATAATGATAATAGAAAACTTGGACACTTCCATGAGATGATGGTTCCATTATATGAATAATATATCCACCACCTCCCTAGTATAAACTCTTAAAGTGGTGCTTCTTACCATCGGAAGTTGCACTACTAGATCACCCAACTAGAGCCGAAAGTCCACCCCTAGAAGCTTCTTTGAGATTCCCTTATAAAATAAGGTCCCAATCCACCACCTAAAAAAATATCTTTAAACATAATATATTAACCTAGGATTTAATCTCATGTCTAAGTCCATTCTAGAAGAATCTTACCGTAGCTGACTCATCCCCTGCCAATGCTGGAATGAAGTATTGCAGGTCAGTGAAGCGGCCAGTATAATCCACTACTATCTTAGTCCCCTAAGTAAAACTCATAAAATTTGTAGCCTTTTTCTACCTCAAGGTCTCAAAATAGAAATATTTTATAAAATTTACTAAAAAAAATTCCACAACATACCCTCTGCCTGTTCATTGTGAACCGATATGTCCAAACAGTGCTTAAACTGACCTCACAACATGCAAGCTTCCAACTTGACTCTCTTCTCAGGATGAGTCTCCAAGTGGTCAAGAATCATCTGGATGGACTCTATTCAGAAATTGATTTCCTCATGTCTACCCTCTCCAAAAAAACATTTAAGGGTGTTGTTGCTGAAACTCTATAGTCACCTCAAACATAATCAACATGAACCACCCTTGGCCCCATTCCATCATTTATATAAAATGATAAATGTTCTCACAAAAAATATCCTCTCCTATATTACCCTCAAACACTGGGGTTTATTACTCCATTTCTAGAGGATAATTATCGATGATATCCTCTTGTCACCCAACCAGCACATGTCATCGTGGCAGCAGATCTCTATAATTAAAAAAACACATCTCAGAACACATAACACAAAACATCTAATTTTTTCACAAAATAAGGATCTCCACTATCCATGAAAAAACCATTCCAAATACTCTAACCCAATATACATCATCGCACCTCTATCCATAAACCCATCCATCCTTACTATGGGTCATGGCCAATATGGAGAAAATCAACTCACACAACCATAAGAATTTTCATTTTAACCATTCATTTTAACTGTTTCCATATCCATGATTTAAATATTTCTCTTTTAGGCACCTTTCCACATTTTTAACTTGTTACAACCAAAATTTTAAACCATTTATAACTTTTCATTATGTACTATTCTTTAAACCTTCTTTTAAATTATTTCCATTTACCCATTTTCATCATCTTTATTGGAAACCCCTTCTTTTAAAATTTCAAATGAAATGAAATGAATTCCATCCTTCATGTACCACACATCTCCACATACATTCCTAGCATGATGCATATACATCAGTGTCTAAAATGATGCATAAATTCACAACTTCATACCATTTTGGCCATGATAAAAATATCATGAAATATTAACATCACATAATAAGTGCATCACCCAATGGTGAAATATCGTCCAATTATAACAATAAAATAAAGAAAAAAAAAATCCCACCCTAGGCATTTTGGTTACCCCTATATATGGGTTAGCTACTACCAAGAATGAGATACTTGTCAAGACTCAATACATCCTAGGGTCCGGTATAACATCCATAAATAGTAAAATCATAGAAAATAACCTTCTTTTATTCCACTTTATAACATCCCCAACCCGAAGGACACTAAACTGATGCCCCGAGTTGGGTCACCACATGACGTCAGACACACCTCCCCATATGCTAGAGGATTCCAACTAGCAGTGAGGGTCTAATAGATCACATGGGGAGACTATAACCCCTTTATCAGAGTAATATACAGTAGATAAATAAAAAGTAAGGAAGACACAAACAATAAACAATAACTTGAACTACCAATATTTTCGAAAAACAAGGTACAAGACAAAACCAAACTATAAATTTGCAATTCCATGGAATATAGTGTCAAGTGTATGAAAAAACCAAAATAAATACAAACTGAAGAATCGATAAAATGGGTCCAAAATCCATGTCTAAATATATCATCCATGCATATTCCATATGCAAATAAACCCTCTAGCATATGGAACTTACCCTTTTTCTGAACAACAGCCATGAAGTCTACTCGGGTAACCAATGGAAGCTCGAGAAAGGTGTTAGTAAAACTCAGTAGGCCACCACCAATGGTGTCTATAAAATATCCAGTCTAAATAGATAGTTCATGCATTAAATAAAATAATAACAAAGTAAACAAGATATATAATAGGCTCCATTAGTTTTAAATACTCATTTAGACCATTTTCATCATTTGTTCCATGGTTTAGGCATTTTCATCAATTAGACTTTGGCCAACATTGGCCAATTAATATGAATAAGATGGTAAGTCAAGTTCCCTATCTCATCAAGAAAACCATTTCACAATAAATTACATCACACTTACCTTGGATCCTCAGTCTAGGTTGTCTCATCCAATGCAACTGTTAGGGGCATATAGCCTTAGTTCGACTCCCTAACCCATGCATTCTACGGGTGGGGTTTAGAGCCTCAGTCCAACCCAACCCATGGGTGTAGATCCTCATTCAATATCCCACATAACACCAAGCCACAGGAACATGATTTTTTAATCATATAAAAAATATGTCATATTAGAAACCCTTATTTAAATAATACAAATAACATTCACAAATCATTTTTTGTTAAAATAAATAAATCATCTTCATGACTTAACACATTAACAAATTCTCATTTACATTCCTTAACCCATTCACATATTTACATTTCAACCCATAAATCATTTATCACATTCACTTTAATTAATTTAACCCATTAAAAACTTTATAAACAACCCCCTTAAGCCATGTTATCAATTAAACACAGCTAACATCATTTTGATTTACAATCCATATTAACCAACTAAGCATAATTCTCATAAATTTCCTTTCACAAACCCGTGTTAACATGCTAAAAATATAAATCATAGGTTTCAACTCTAAGAAATTATAATTTTTATATTTAATAACCCAAACCCAAGTTCATGAATACAACGCACCCCACATGTAGCAGTTATACCGATATAGTCATCCTCAATGCATCCCAAAAGTATCATGATGGGTTCAATTAATCATTTAACCAATCAATTTATCATTTATCACTATGGGAATAAAAATCATAAAAATAAGAAACCAATATCACAACCACAAACTCATAAAACAATATCAATAATATGTAATATAAATTGCAGACCACCTACCTTGATTCTGAAGACAATCACACACTCAAACCTAGTCTTTGAGTTGGATTAGAGCACCCTTTAAATCCACAACCTAAGATCCATTGGAAAATGAGGGTTTTAGGGATTTATAACGAGAATAACAATTCTACATTCCCTAATCTAGAAAAAGGATCAAATTGGAGAGTTAGAATCACATGGAGCTTCAATTCACAACCAATAGTGCTCTAAAAAGATTATAAGTGAGGGAGACTAATCCATGGGAATCCTAGGGAATTTTTTTAATCACCGGGGATACAGGAGGAATAATAGCAGATAATACCAAGTTAGAATACTTAATCCCCAAGAGGGAAAAATGGTAAAATCACACTTTTTAATGGGAAAATAGTTTGGCCACATTGTTGGCTAAATTTTTATCCAACAGTGCGCTAACAACTATCTAAGAGGGGGCCTAGATGCATGATAACCTGTGAATCATGCACACTTTGAAAAAACATGTGTTGACTGTGCAGAATGGCTCCATCCAATCCTGCATGGTTTCACCTTCCTCTTGTATAGTTTCTTTAAAACGCGTACCCCTCCTACAAACAAGCATGATTTGGGTGCACAATTACTACTAACCATGTGCCAACCATGAAACACACATTGGATGACCCAATTTTCCCTTCTCTCGTGTCCCGAACCCCCATAACACCTTCGAGCCTCCTCATACACTTGGTAAAAATCTTATTAGCCATTATTACGGTTTTTAAACCAGAATCTAAACAAGGGATTACTTCACGAGAATTATGAGATCTTACACATTTAATAATGTATTGATAAAATTTAATTAATTTTTATTAAACATTTTATAAATATTTATGAATTAGTAATAAAATCTTTTAGTGTTAAAAGGACTTTGATTCAAAGAATTATACATTTTCTATATGATGTATACTTTTATCTTAAAAAACTAAATTATTCACTATTCAATAATGATATTCATTAAATGAAATTGTAATATATATATATATAAACAAATTAATTAATATTAATCAAAGTATTTTTACATTACATCGAATAAGAATAATGTTTTTTTGATTAAAAATTAATTTTACTATTTTTTTTATGATTTTGGTTTTTTTATTATATATAATTTTTATCCACTTTAGAGAGTATAAAATATAATAGATTTTAAATTAGGGATCAAAATATTAAAAATAGATAAATGTTAAATATAATTTTTAGGTTTAAAAATAAATTACAAAGGTAAAATATAGTTACCATGATAAATGTAAAATTATTATTATCAAAGAATTGTTTTTTAATTATTGTGTATTTTTATCTAAATAAATGAAATTTATATATTCAAAATTACAAATATAGATTAATTTATATATATATATAAATATATTAACACTTATTTAATTATCACTTGATAGAAAATAAGAATAACAATAATTAATGTTTTAAAATGCATTTTCTACAAAAAATGTTTTTTTCTATATATGTTATGTTTTAATTTAAAAGTTAATATTCTAATATATTGAAATTTAAAAAATATTAAATATATTTTGAATTTTTAATCAACATAATTAAATTAGGTAAAATGTTTCATCTTAAATTTTTAAAAGAAAATAATTACTAAGATAAATAATTAAAAATGTTAAAATTGGGTAAAAGTTTTAATTTACCAGGGCCTATATTTTTTTAATTAACTTTATATATATAAATTATAGAATGATTTTTTTAGATTTTTTATTAAATACTAAAATTACCACAAAAATTATCCCCCCTAACTCACCTAACTCCCATGTGATTCAATCATTACCCTTCCCCCAACGTAAGATTCCAAGGAAATATCCATAAATTTCACATATAAAAGGAACCCTTTTTATTCCCAGTAAAAACCAAGGTTACCCTTATAAAATATATTTAATCATTACCCATATTTTCAATCCTATAGTTATATCCATATTTTTAAGACTTTGGTTACAAGAAGGATGTGTAAGTCCTTCAATATAAGGCAAGTTATCCAGAGAAGGAGATATTTCTTCCAATTAAATAACAAGTTCTCTTTATTTTTGTTTCATTTACTCTCTCATCAATAATATTCCCAAACTCATTCACTACTCCAATAATTTACTTTTAATAAAATAATGATTATATGAAAATGATATTATAATAATATAATAAGACATTCTTACTCATTCGTTTTTTATATCATGTTCTCATTTGGGTTGGTTTTATCACCAACATGAACAAAATTATAATAATTATATCATGAATCACTAAGAAAACCTAAATTCTTGTAATATAATGTAATAATGATGAATTTATGTTTTTTTTAATTTTGAAATGGCAGTATTAATATTTAACTCACTATTAATATACCAAATTTTATTTATTAAATATTAACAAAACAAGCATATTATGGATTTCATCTTGGATAACTGTTACACAGTGAGATTTTTTGATATATTTCTCTTCAAATAAATTTAACTTCTTCTATGTCTAGTGATACACACAAATCGGAGTTTAAATAAACCATAATATGGTATAAAATTGTAACCTATATGTTAAATTGGTGGAGTGAATATAAATAACTACATTTTTAAAATTATGTATAATCATTTTATATAATGAAAAAATATTGATAAATAAGTTTTAATTTTTTTGTAATGTTTTATATGCTTCAAGAATAAAATTTTCCTGAAAAAAATATCTATTGATTTTTTGGAGAAAAAAATATAATTAATTTGTTCCACATTTAGAAAATTTATTTTAAATAATTAATTTAATTTTTATAATAATCATGTCAATGTTAGCTTAGAGTGAAATTTTGATACTTTTCTAAAAAGAATGTTTTTTAGATGAATAAGGAAAAATATGGATTTTTATTAAAAACTGTCTTTTATTTTAAAGAATTTAAAAGTTAAATTTTGTTTTAAAATGGTTATAAAATTAAAATTAGTTCATTTATATTATTAATAACCCAATTAACCCAATTAGAATTAATTTTATATTGGATTTTGGTATAATTTTTTTTCAAAAATAAGAAAACATTTTTTTTGGAAAATGGATTTTCCCCACGTTCTATGGGTTTAATATTAATTTAAATGCCACCAATTTAGAGAATTGAATTTGATAAAATGTATTCTATATTTGGAATCAACATGTACAAATTTGTTAATGACTCCTCTATCTTTTTGGTAATAATCAATCGATTTTTCACTAAGATTATGGTTAAAACGATTTTACTGGGGGTTTAACCAAGAGATAATGGTATGTTTTCTAATTATACATGGATAAATCCTATTGGATTATCATATTTTGACCTCATCATATACCTTATTAAATTATCATTCTATTTTAATCATTTTTTAGAATGAATTTATTATATTTTAATCTTTTAAGAAATTCTATATGTGTCCACTCCCCCACTTATAAAAGGATACTCCTCATTTCCCTTCATTACACAACTTCGATCCATATAGATCAATAAAAACATACTATTTTAAACTTCTATAGACATGAATTATATGCTATGGTCTTATTATAATAGAATTCCAAGTATCTTTAATGAAGGATCTAAATGAGGCTTAATAAAGAGGAGGTAATCATCCTACTAAAACTCTTTCAATTTATTTATTCCTTTTCCTCTACTAAATATGTGGTATTAATAAAGAAATAATAATGTATGAATACTAAATATACTTATATTTTATTATTATTATATAAGTAAATTTATTATTACTCCTTTACATCAAATGAGAGGTGAAATTATCACTCATGCATATGTGTGGACTATCACCTCCACATAGTGATACAATTAATTTTCCATCACCAAATTTCTAGGACGATTATTATTATGATTTTAATATTTATAATATAAATTTATGAAATAATTATGATTTTATAATTATAATATCAGATCTAACTTCTAAATTTATAATCTATTTGAAAATGATAATGTCTCTCGTGCGTACTTGTGGACTACCACCTTCACTAAGCGATGTGATTAATTTTACTATTCCAAATTAAATATTGTTTCCTCTAGAAATGGGGATGACCTTGTTTGTTTAAGGTTAAAACTTTCCAATCAGTTTCTAATGGGTTTATTCGTAGAACTAGAAACCTCCAATGATTCTATATCTATTTGGACATACTTTCCAAAGGTAGGTGCCCATTATTTGTGGACCGATGAGGCTTAAAAATTTGCATTGGTCGAGAGGATGAGAGGTCAGACTCATCACACCTTTTTGGGGGGAATTATTGTTTACTCCAAGACTCTCTTATTATAACGACCCAAAGTTTCATTAATGGAAATCCCTCTTGATATAATTAAATGTCTCTTTATGTAAAACGTTTATATAAAATTTCAAATTCTTTGGTTTTATGTTAAGAATTGTGACTGTTGCTTTTATAGCCATTGAACAGTGATCAGATGATTAGTATAAATATAGGGATTTAACAAATCCAATTTACTCAGACAAAGGAAGTGATGGCCTCATCCAGTAGAATTTCTCCATATGAATCCCATTTGTCAGAGCTTGGAAAAGAGGTGGCATCTTTGGGCTTCACTCTTGACCAAGCCCAAGCTGAGCTTCATCATGTCAAGCTCGAACGTGACCTTCTACGGGAAAAGTGGAAGTTGATAGAAATTACCACTCGAGCGATGTTATCTGAGCCACCCCAAGAGTCTGTCACCATCACACACCTTACCCTTAGGTCTTATGTGGATTTTTAAGGGGTTATGTAACAAATCGCTAGTACTATGTTCATGTAAATTATTTTTTGTATATAATAATGAATATACTTTCTTGTCATTATTGATACATTGTAAATAGTTTTTAATGTACAAAGAGTGTTTTTAGTTATTATTTAATTAAGAATTATATTTTATTAAATTAAGGTATTTTTGAATTAAATAATATTTTAATATATTACTATTATTATTATTAAATTAATTTTTATTAAATATAAATGATCTTATAATTTTATGAATGCAATTATACTTTTTATTAAGTTTTGAAAGCCATTTCTGTTAAAACCACTGAATTTTTGATAAATGTCGGTTTTTATTTTAAAAGTTAAAATTAACATATTTAGAAAATTATTTAGATAAAATAAATGATATTTCTGGAATCAGGACGTCTAAATTATCCAACGGTGAATTTTTCATAATTTTCTAAGACAATCAAATTTTTGGGTAAAAATTAAATACTGTTTAAATATATATTGTGTTTTATGACATCATAATGACCCAATAGTGATGTAATAAAATACTATAAGCTTTATGTTAGACCAATATATGTTTTAACTTTAAAATAATGTGATTTTGGGTTTGTTTGACTTACTTTTCAAAGCATTAATGGACCCTTCAAGACTTATTAAACACCTTGTCTTTTTAAATTGTTTTCCAGGGGAGTGTGACTCACCTCCACATAAGCAACCCTATTATTTTAAGAAGTTAGGACTTTGGCATTATAAAATATTGTTTTCCTATTCCCTTTGCGAAAAACCATGGGCAAAAACCATGGTATGGTTTGTGGTTTGGACTAATTTAATACAAGGGGTCCCAAACCTAAATAATAAAGAATTCCCTCACCTTTCCTATATAAACCCACCCAAGATCCCACTTCCTCCTCACTCAAATCCTTTGGAGTTCGTCCAAACTCTGCCCTACTCTCTCTAGAATCCTCTCAAGGTTCCCAAAGCTCCCAAGAATCCTATCTCAAGCCTCTCTCAAGCCTTTGGAATCACACTTCCAAGTAAGGGTTTTTTCTTCCTTTCTCCTTTTTGTCCAATTTTCTCTAAGTTGTTTTGCCCTTTTTAATTTCAATTATGAATGTTGGGGTATGGTTTAGAACCTCCCTCATACTGCCCTATTTATGTTTGAATGATGTGAGACCACTTTCTCTCTCATTAATTTCCTCCCATGTACACACGTTACAATGCCGAAATTCCGAAAAGAACTTCTCTCTCCTCTTTCACATTCAAGAAATAATTTTGTATCATGAATCTAAATTACATTAAAATTGTTGGGACACGTATATATATATGACCTCATTACTGTCCATTAAATTTAAATATGATGAAGAACCCCTTTCTCTCTCATCAACTATTTTTATTAATTCTTATGTCACGCCGTTAGGCTGCTGAAATAGCACCGATTTTCTAAACCAATGTCATTGTGTAGTGAATACCATGCCCATTTCTCCATCAAGGGTATTCAACTTTATACACATTTACTTATTGATTATAAAGTTTCATGTATGAATTCCAAATTCCTTTATTGTGGAATAAATGATTATGTTTTATGAATCCATGTTTTATGATCCATGTGGCACACTTATGCATGAAATGAAATGTTTAAGAAGGGTGCACCCTTATAGCGCTCCAACGCATTGGGTAAAGTATAGTATCATGATACGTCATGTGAAATGAGTGTTGACTCATGCTAATTCATGTGAATCGAGGGTTTACTCGTGCTCCATGTGCAATGAGGATTTACTCATGCTCCATGTGCAATGGGCCTTGGCTCATACTAATTCCATGTTAAGTGTTGTTACCACATTTCCATGTTATGATTATCATGCTCTATCATGCCTTTACGTTCATATTTCACTTGTTATCTATTGATATGCCTATTGTCTAACATGTGTTGTACTCCTCATGTATTCCATGTTTATTCCCTTACTGGGCTTTATAGCTCACCCCTTTTCTTATGCATGTCCTCAGGTTAACCCATGCAGTGCTAAGTATGAGGGAATGTAGTGGTCATGTAAAGGAAGTTTTCAATAAAGATGTTGTATTTCATGTTTTAAGTTGTTATGTAATGATCCTAAGCCACAAAGACACTAGACCTCTCAATCATCCATGTTGTATCAACTGAATAGTTTATGTAATAAATCATGTTTAAGTTTGTAATAAAAGCAGGGTTGTCATAGTTGGTATCAGAGGATAAGTTTAGTTATTTTTGGTATTTGGATTAGAAAACCCTAGTAAAGCCTTAGAGACAAGACTAAGTATAATAAAAACGTCCCCAAGTTTTTTAAGTACTGATTAAGTGGTTTATCAGGCAAATATATCCCTATCTGGATACGAGCAGGTAGAGGCGGCTCTAGCACAGATGTATCCTAGGGGTAAAACCTAAAAACACAACTTTGAGCTAGCCTTGAACGGGAACTAGTGCATGAAAATGGGCCTTGCTGCACTCTTGGTTATGACACTCCCTGGGGATATGTTTTGATAAATTCACAAGCTTAGTATGAACCCTTATTAAGGGAATTAAAAAAAATTCCCCTAAGAATATATGTTAGAAAGTAGATCATGAAAAGCCTAGATTGAAGCCTATAGACTCATGAGTTAAAGAAATAAAAGTTTATTTATAAGTCATAAACTTTTTTATTTGGATTACCCTTTATGTGTTACCCCCTAACTTTCCTTTTATTCCATCCAATGGCCTGTAATAGGAGGACTCGGGCTAACAACTGATGTGAAGATCAGTGTGATGACTGTACTAATGAGATGCCCAATCCAATGGGAGTGGGAATCACAAACTTTGTCATGCTTCTCTCTCAGCTAACTCAAGATTTGAATAGAAACACTGGTCAAGAGGAATGTCCAAACCCCCTGAAGAAGGAACAAGTCGCTATCGAGAGCTTCATGAGACCAAGGCCTACTACTTTTAGTGGATCATCCGATCCCACGATCGCTGAAAAATGGATCAACTCCATTGAAAAGATCTTCTCCATCCTTAAATGTTCTGAACAAGAGAAGGTTCTCCTGGTGGATTATTGTATGGAGGGTGAAGCCGATCAATGGTGGACGTTGATAAAAAATATGAAGCCTGAGGAGGAGACCGAGGAGTTGGAATGGAAGGATTTCCAGAAGATGTTTTTTGATAAATATTTTTCGCGCACCCTCCAGCTTCAGATGGGAAGGGAATTCCTTTCCCTCAAGCAAAAAGATGAAGAATCTATTGGATCGTATGAGGTAAACTTCACAAGGCTTGCATGATACGCTTCCGGCTTTATCATTACCCCCGAATACAAAGTTGACCGCTTCTTTGGTGGGCTGAAGCCTAGCCTGCGGAAAGCATTAGCGATCCATGACTTCGACATCTTTGAGGAAATTGTCCGATGTGCCCTCAAGGTCGAAATGCAGATCATGGAATCATAGGGGTATCACGGGGACAGGAAGCGTAGGGTGGAATTCAATGCTGGTGTCCCGATGGATAAATCCAATGGTGCTAAGAAGATCCATCACCCCACTTGACAAAAGTGCAGAAAGAAGCACCCTGGAAATTGCCTCAAGGGGATGAGGAAATGATTTAGGTGTGGAAGAGAAGGGAACCTAGCTATTAACTGTCAGTAAGAAAGACCCACGACTGCGACAGAGGAGAGGAATGCTCCGTTAGAACCTCAACGCGTTGTTCATTGCAACAACTGCAAATAACCAGGGCACTTTTCAAATCAGTGCCCTTAACCAAGGGTTTTCAGAGGCAACCAAAAACCCCCAAGGTAGCAAGGAAGAGCTTTTTCCATCACTTATGCCTAAGTGAACCCCAGAACAGAAGTGGTGATAGGTACGGTAATTATTCATTCAAGAATAGCGAACATACTTTTTGATTCAGGTTCTACGCATTCTTTTATATCTTGAATGTTTAGTAGAATAATCCCAGCACCACCACAAATCATGGTAGTGAGGATGTCGGTGAGTACGGAAAATGGGGAAATCATTGCATCCCATGAATATAAGTCCACCCCTGTTATAATATGTGGATTGAATTTCCCAGCGAACCTCGTCATACTCCCTCTGGTGGAATTTGATACAATTCTTGTCATGGACTAGATTTCCTTATATAGAGCCAACATAAATTGTTGGGAGAGGGTAATCACACTCCATATGGAGAATCGACCCCCGATTCTTTACATGTGTAAGGAGGAAGATGAATCTACTTTAGCTCCATCATCTCAAGCATAGATATTACTACCCTATGAGCACGAATATCTGGCTCAGAAGATTGAGTCCAAGGAAGAAACCATCCTTGAGGAAATTCCTATTGTGAGGGAATTCGCTGAAGTGTTTCCCAAGGAACTGCCTGGTCTTTCTTCTAGATGATATGTTGAATTCTCAATTGAACTTATACTAGGGGTGCTACCAATATCCAAGACTCCATATAGAATGGCTGTCATGGAGCTTGAAGAGCTGAAGAAACAACTACAGGAGAATCTGGATAAAGGGTTTATACGCCCAAGTGCTTCACCATGGGGTGCACTAGTCCTCTTCGTTAAAAATAAGGATGAGTCAATGTGGATTTGCATTGATTATCGTGAACTTAACAAAATCAAGATAAAGAACAAGTATCCTCTGCCATGGATTGATGACTTGTTCGATCAGCTGTGTGGAGCACAATACTTCTCCAAGGTAGATTTGTGGTCAGGATATTATCAAGTAAGGGTAAAGAAGGAAGATGTTCCTAAGACTGCTTTTCGTACAAGATACGAGCACTATGAATTCATAGAAATGTCTTTTAGACTCAAAAATTATCCAGAAATCTTCATGGACTTGATGAATATATTCTTTAGCGATTACTTAGACAAATTTGTGGTAGTCTTTATAGATGATATTATAATATACTCCAAAACCAAGGAGGATCATGAGGAGCATTTAAGAACTGTACTAGAGACTTTGCGCAAGGATAATATCTATGAAAAGTACATCAAGTACGAGTTCTGGTTGAAGGAGGTCTAATTAATGGGTCATATCATCACTAGCAATGGGATATCTGTGGATCCCTCCAAAACATATGCAATTGAGGGATGAACGAGGCCAACATCAGTAACGAATATCCGTAGCTTCTTGAGGTTAGCAGGATATTATCGATGATTTGTGAGAAATTTCTCATGATTGTCCAACCCTCTTACCAAGATAACTTGAAAGGGAGTAAAGTTTTTTGGAGTGATGAATATGAAGAAAGTTTCAAGGAGTTGAAAAAGATGCTTATCACTGCGCCCATGCTCACTTTACCCACAATTGGGGAAATTTTTGAGGTATTCAGTGATGCTTAGAAGAATGGATTAGGCTATGTGCTGATATATAATGATAAAGTGATATCCTATGCCTCAAGGTAGTTGAAAATCAGTGAAAGAAACTATCCAACACATGATCTGGAGTTGACGGCAGTGATCTTTGCCTTTAAAATCTGGCGGCATTATCTCTATGGGAATAAATGTGAGATATATACTGATCACAAGAGTCTTAAATATATATTCATACAGAAAGATATTAATATGCGCTAGAGAATATGGATAGAGCTCATCAAGGATTATGACTATTCAATACATTACCACCCTGGGAAAGCAAACAAGGTGGCAGATGCCCTAAGTAGAAAGGACCCAGCAATTCTATCAATGATGAGAATTGAGAAGGATCCAATATTCTTAGACTTGATGAAGATGGACATGAGAATTATAAAGAAGGGAACATCATCAATCCTTTCACAAATGATTGCTCAACTGTCTCTTTTGGAAAGGTTAAAGGATGCTCAAAAGGATGATGTAAGAATTCAGGAAAAAGTGGAAGTTATCAAAAAAGGGAAATCCTCAGAGTTTAATGTTAATAAAGAAGGAATTGTGTGATTTGGGAAAAGGATATGTGTTCCATTACGTCCGAAACTGAAGAAGGAACTTTTGGATTATGTACATAGTTCAAATTTCTCTATTCACCAAGGGAGAACAAAGATGTATCGAGATATTCGAGAAAAAGTTTGGTGCAATAATATGAAAAAGGAGATCACTGAATATACATCAAAGTGCCTGGTGTGCCAGCAAGTGAAGACAGAGAGGCAGAAGTCTAAGGGGATGATGCAACCATTACCCATACCAGAATAGAATTGGGAGAACATCACCATGGACTTTGTCACCAGACTTCCAAGGACATCCAAAGGAAACAATGCAATCTGGGCTGTTGTGGATCATCTTACAAAGACTACACACTTCATTGCTATTCAGGAGGATTTCTCATTGAATCAAATGACACAGATATATATTAGGGAAGTGGTAAGGCTTCATGGAGTGACACTATCTATTGTGTCTGACTGAGATCCAAGATTCACCTCTAAGTTTTGGAAGAGTCTTCAACATTCTCTGAATACTGAACTAAAATTCAGTACGGACTATCATCCTCAAACTGATGGCCAATCTGAGCAGACTATCCAAACACTTGAGTACATGTTGAGAGCATGCTCAATGGACTTTAAAGGAGGATGAGATCACCATATTCCTATGGTTGATTTATCTTATAATAACAATTTCCACTTGAGAATCCAAATGGAACCATATGAAGCCCTTTATGGGAAAAGGTGCAGAACACCGGCGTGTTGGGATGAGGTCAGTAAACGTAAGCTGCTTGGAACAGAAATGGTCAAGGAAATGGTGGAGAAGGTGAAAACCATTAAGCAACATATCAAGGAATCCCAGAGTCAATAGAAGAGTTATGCAGATAATCGTCGATGAGACATTGAGTTTAAAGTTGGAGACATGGTTTTTCTATGCATATCTTCATGGAAGAAGGTCATGAGGTTTGGAAAGAAAGGGATGTTATGTCCAAGGTACATCAGCCCCTTAGAAATTATTGATCGTGTCGGGGCTGTGGCCTATCGACTAACACTTCCACCTACCATGGCCAAAGTACATTATGTCTTTCATGTATCCCTCTTAAGGAAGTACATACCGTACCCTTCACATGCACTCTCTTCTGAGGTGGTACAGTTGGAGGATGATCTTTCTTATGAGGAGAAACCAGTAAAGATCTTAGATTGTAGAGAAAAATTTCTACGAAATAAGACAATGCCCCATGTCATGGTGTTGTGGAGAAACCACAAGTTTGAAGAAGCGACTTGGGAATCAGAGGAAATGATGAAGCTGAGTTACCCACATATGTTTTAGTGTGGGAAAAGGAAATTTCGATGGTGAAATTTCTTAAGGGGTGAATATTGTAATGACCCAAAGTTTCATTAATGGAAATCCCTCTTGATCTAATTAAATGTATCTTTTTGTAAAACATTTATATAAAATGTCAACTTCTTTGGTTTTATGTTAATAATTGTGACCGTTTCTTTTATAGCCGTTGAACAGTGATAATATGATTAGTATAAATATAGGGCTTTAACAAATCCAATTTACTCAGAAAAAGGAAGCGATGAACTCATCCAGTAGAATTGATCCATATGAAGCCCATTTGTCGGAGCTCGAAAAAGAGGTGGCGTCTTTGAGCTTCACTCTTGACCAAGCCCAAGCTGAGCTTCATCATGTCAAGCTCGAACGTGACCGTCTACATGAAAAGTGGAAGTTGATAGAAATTACCACTCAAGCGATGTAATCCGAGCCACCCCAAGAGTCTATCACCATCACACACCTTACCCTTAGGTATTATGCGGTTGTTTTAAGGGGTTATATAACAAATGGCTAGTACTCTGTTCATGTACATTATTTTTTGAATATAATAATGAATATACTTTCTTGTCATTACTGATACATTGTAAATAGTTTTTAATGTACAAATAGTGTTTTTAGTTACTATTTAATTAAGAATTCTATTTTATTAAATTAAGGGATTTTTGAATTAAATAATATTTCAATAAAATATTATTATTATTATTAAATTAATTTTTATTAAATATAAATGATCTTATAATTTTATGAATGCAATTATAATTTTTATTAAGGTTTAAAAGCCATTTCTGTCAAAACCCGTGAATTTTTGAAAAATGTCGGTTTCTATTTTAAAAGTGAAAATTAAAATATTTAGAAAATTATTTATATACAATAAATGATATTTCTGGAATCAGGATGTCAAAATTATCCAATGGTGAATTTTTCATAATTTTCTAAGACAATCAAATTTTTGGGTAAAAATTAAATACTGTTTAAATATATAATGTGTTTTATGACATCATAATGACCCAATAGTGATGTAATAAAATACTATAAGCTTCCTGTTAGGCCAATATATGTTTTAACTTTAAAATAATGGGATTTTGGGTTTGTTTGACTTACTTTTCAAAACATTAATGAACCCTTAAAGACTTATTAAACACCTTGTCTTTTTAAATTGTTTTCCATGGGAGTGTGACTCACCTCCACATAATCAACCAAATTATTTTAAGAAGTTCGGACTTTGTCCTTATAAAATATTGTATTCCTCTTATATTTTCCAAATACAATGCGCAAAAACCATGATATGGTTTGTGGTTTGGACTAATTTAATATAAGGGGTCCCAAACCTAAATAATAAAGAATTCCCTCACCTTTTCTATATAAACTAACCCAAGCTCCCACTTACACCTCACTAAAAGCCTTTGGAGTTCATGAAACCTCTTTCCTACTCTCTCTATTATCCTCTCAAGGTGCCCCAAGCTCCCAAGAAGCCTCTCTCAATCCTTTGGAAGCAGACTTCCAAGTAAGGGTTTTTTTCTTCCTTTCTTATTTTTGTCCAATTTTCTTTAAGTTGTTTTTCCCTTTTAATTTCAATTATGAATGTTGGGGTAGGGTTTTGAACCTCCCTCATACTTACCTATTTATGTTTTAATTATGGTATACCCCTTTCTCTCTCATTAAATTCCTCCCATGTACACCCGTTACTTTGCTGAAATTTCGAAAGGAACTTCTCTCTCCTCTTTTACATTCAAGCAATACTTTTGTATCATGAATATAAATTCCATTAAAATTGTTGGGACATGTATCTATATGACCTCCTTACTGTCCATTACATGTAAATATGATGAGTAACCCCTTTCTCTCTCATCAACTATTTTTATGAATTATTATGTCATGCCTTTACGCTGCCGAAATCGCACCGATTTTCTAAGCCAATGTCATTGTGTAGTGAATACCATGCCCATTTCTCCATCAAGGGTATTCACCTTTATGCAAATTTACTTATTTATTATAAAGTTTCATGTATGAATTCCACATTCCTTTATCGTGGAAAAAATTATTATGTTTAATGAATCCATGTTTTATGATCCATGTGGCACACTTATGCATGAAATGAAATGTTTAAGAAGGGTGTGCCCATATAGCGCTCCAATGCATTGTGTAAAGTATAGTATCATGATACGTCATGTGCAATGAGTGTTGACTCATACTAATTAAAGTGCAAGGATGGTTTAATCATTATCCATGTTCAATGAGGATTTACTCATGCTCTATGTGCAATGGACCTTGGCTCATGCTAATTCCATGTTAACTGTTGTTGCCACATTTCCATGTTCGGATTATCATGATTTATCATGCCTTTATGTTCATGTTTCTCTTGTTATCTATTGATATTACTATTGTCTAACATGTATTTTACTCCTCATTTATTCCATGTTTATTCCCTTACTGGGATTTATAGCTCAACCCTTTTCTTATGCATGTCCTCAGGTTATCCCATACAGTGATAAGTACGAGGGAATGTAGTGGTCATGTAAAGGAAGTTTTCAATAAAGATGTTGTATTTCATGTTTTAAGTTGTTATGTAATTATCCTAATCCCCAAAGACACAATACCTCTCGATCATCCATGTTTTATCATGTGAATAGTTTATGTAATAAATTATGTTTAAGTTTGTAATAAAAACAGGGTTGTAATACTTATAGATTTGAGTTATGTTCGTGAATCCTTATTAATTTAAAAGTATGAAAATGTGTTATTCCTTTATATCTTGAAATAAATGATTGATATGTATGGGATTTAGAGAATCTTTTATATGTATTTGAGGTTCTTCATCGATAGAGAATCATCCATATTTATTAGAGATTCTTAGTCAATGGTATCCTTCAACACATTATATAGAAATATCTTGGTCATTATGATGACCATACCTGTTTTAAAGCCACTCAGTGGGGAAATTGAAGTTTATTGTTATTCAGAAGGACATAGATTATTTCAGAGTTGGTATCGTACCCACAAATGGGCTACCTATGTATCCTTGTTAAAGTGGAATCAAAAACCACATAGTTCGGGAATTAAGATATAGTTTAACGTCATATGGGATGGATGAGAATTAATGGGTGATAGTATTGAATCTCAGAAAGGATTCCTACATACTCTACTTTTAAGGCAGAGATCAAAGTCCACATATTTCTATTAATAATTGTGAAGTTTATGTATTATTAACGACCCAAAGATATATGTCGTGGTTACTTTTACACTCTAATCTCACGTGACTCATGATCAGTGTGAGAAACAAAATTTATCAGTAAAACTGACGATTTGTGCCAAGAAAGATGCAATCACAAGGAATGATATGGGAATTATGTATGTGTGACTACCCAAGTAGGTGAAGACTAGTATTTACTCTTGGAAAGAATCCTAGGAACAAGGTCTATAAATATATTCATGCTTTATGGATATTTGGATACTCTAACTTGGGGCTTACTCCTAAGGAGGATGCCCAGATTGAAGGGGACATTAAATTATGATTAGGGATTACTCTTAAAGAGGATTCCTAGATCAAAAGGAAATTAGGATTGGGACCTACTCCTGAGAAAGAGACCCAATGTTTAAGGAGATTTGTAACTTGGGACTTACTCCTAAGAATGAGGCCCAGGTTAAGGGAAATTATGACTGGGGATTACCCATGAGAAGGAGACCCAGGTTATGAGGACTTATGATTGGGTTTTATTCCTTAGAAGGAAGCCCAAATCAAAATAAATTAAAACAGGGGCTTACTCCTGAGAAGGAGGCCCAGGTTAATGGGACTTTGTAATTTGGGGCTCACTCCTAAGAAAGAGGCCCAAATAAAAAAGAACTTAATATAGTGGATTACTCCGAAGGAGGATGACCATGAATAGGGAACTTGGGGATTACTCTTAAGGAGGATGCCCAAATTAAGAGAAATTATGACTAGGGCTTATTCCTGAAAAGGAGGCCCAAAGAACTTGGGGATCACTCTTAAAGAGAATGCCCAGATTAAAGATCTTCTCATCTTAAAAGATGAGGTTGAATGAAGTAAATCTCTAACCTCAATGACAAAAAGTTATGTAAATCACAAGGTTTTGAGACATGTTCTATAGAATTCCATTCAGATAAGGAATCCAATAAAGGAACCGTGATGAAAATGGATTTGAAGAAGGTTTTGAAGGCTAAATATTGAAGAGGAGAGGATGATTTGAAGAAAAGAGTTAAATAGGTAGGAGGGGAACCCAAAAGGAGGCATGCGCGCAAGTCCTATTTGGGTGTGCAAGTTCTGGTCGCACAAGTATACTTGCACAACACATGTGTAATTGGGCGATGGTTAACCCATAGGGTAATACTTGGGAGATACTTGGCTCCAGACCTTAGTATTATCCTTAAAGGCTTCTAAAAGGGTGGTGCATAGGTTCTGTTAAAGGGATAAGGTAGCACACAAGTGTGGCCATTTCCCTTAATGGATGGACATTTAGGCGCACAAGTGTTGATGAATTCCAACACTTAGGACTTATTCCTCCTATTTAGATCATCCATTCTAGGTAAGAAATTACCTTAGAAGTGTTCGGAAGACTTTAAGTAGAGACCAGGGCACCGAGAGATTATATTTGACTTTGGGATTTTTCATCCTCGAAATGGGGGGCCCACAAGGGGTATTTATAGGCCATTGAGGAATTTGGGTGAAAATAGAATGGGGTGCGTAAGTCACCTGCGCAACCAATATGTGGTGTGCAAGTATACATGCACGACCATAGTGAAACTTGCGTGACCCATGCTTAAAGAAATCCTTGTTCATGCCTTTGTCAATTTTTGATGTTCTTCAAAGGATGAATCTATTTGTGCTTAAGGTATTCCCCTTTTTCATTCGTTAGAATTTGTGATGGAAAGGAGTGTCAAAAAAAGTCCCCCTCAGAGTTGGATCCAAAAAAAAGAAAGAGGATTTGACTCTGAGGTAAAAAAGACAACCAAGGAATTTAGGGCGCGCAGGTTTTGAGCACGCAAGTAGTGGCACACTAGTGCAAGCCACGCAGGGTACGACACACAGGGGTATGGACTTGCCTATAAATATGGGTTCCATTCTCGCACAAAGCACCCAAATTTCAAAGCACCTCTCTCTCGTCACACAAGTGACTCAAATTTCCACTCATCCATGCTTTGGTTTGTGTCGTGATTCTGTAGTGACTTTCTGACTTGCACGCCAGTATTTTCATGGTAAAACTTGCGTGACTGACTTGGAATTGCATGACAAAATTAGACTTGCGCACCTTAATTACTTAGCCATTTTTTTTTTAAATTTCTTCACAAATTTTATGAAAAACCAACTTAATTAAAAGTTAATTATTCTATCTTTGTGCAGATTAACAGGCTCCCAAAAGAATTAGATCGGCTGATGAGATAGCTAGAAAGTGGATTGATGACATGATGAACATCATTGGCCACAATTACTATGATATCTGCGACAGCACTCTCCTAGATTTGGCCAAGTACTTGAATAAATATCATGTCAATTTCCCACAAAGTATTTACTTTCCTTTACATGGCCATTTTCATATGCAAGTAGTCACCATTCTAGATGCAAAGAACTATATTCCTGAGAAGCATCCGCACTGCTACTCCTCTATTTCGGTTATGATGTGCATTAAGAGCAGCAACAATGGTGTGGACTTTCAAAATTTTTCTCCATGCCATTTTCTTGAAGATATGAAAATGGAAAACCCATTGGCTGATATGTATTCTGCTACCAATTGGTGGAGGGAAGACAATTATGACATTAGAACAATATCTGAAAAGAGTACTCTCTCCAAATGGCTCTTTACTTCCAATGCTCCATTCTCAAATACATGTATCCATCCAAGTATCTTGGATAGAAACAGAGTCACTGTTTAATCAGCAGAAAATTTTCTCAAACCGCACACAAGAACATTCTTCTACAATTATTCCAAGAAGAGCTAGTATCACTGCATCTCCTTTTGTATCCAGTTGACCGAATGAATTCCATGTGGCTGTTGATGAAGCTCGGGATGTCGTAAATCAAATGAAGAGTTATATTGAAAGCCTCTTGTAATTATTTGAAAAGAGAAGAGGCTCTAGTCTGTGGATGTCCTTATAACTCTTGTTCATCAATGAAAAACACTTTCATCTTCAATTATTTTTACCTGCATTCTCTTGCTACTTGCTTTAAATTTGGACCAAATCCAATGGGCCTAGTAAGCATAGTTTGATTTTTTGCTAGGGTGATACAAACAACCCCACAAACTTTTCATCTTTTAATTGCTCAATATTACATAAATCATAAAAAATATATGTTTAGTGATTTGGGACTTGACTTTTGTTTAGAGTTCCCTTGTCTTTTGTGGGAAGTTTAAAGTCATGCACGTCAGACATAAAAAGGCTAATGTTTAAGGTCGAACAACTTTGACCGAATGGAGAATTGATTAAAATTGTCTCAATTCCTTGATAATTTATCTGAAAACATATTACCACATTCATGTATGTGGGAAAAACATGTAAACTATGAATTAAGAAATTTTGAATCAGAGGAATGGTATGAAAAATGGATAAAAGGAATTAGAAGAAGTATTTCCTAATAGTGAAGTTACCATTATTTGACAAACCCGTTAGGGATTTGAATTATGATGGGACATTTAAGGGCATTGGTTGCATAGTCAAATAATAACATCTTTTGGCTAACAAGTCCATTATGTAGACTACTTATGAAAGGCCACCTAAGGGCACGTGCTGCATAATCAGACAAAAGAACTGTCAGAATTTTTACTTTTCTGTTGCTAAAAATCCAGTGAAAGTTTATGGAGATTCAAATTTCCCAAAGCATGGAGTATGCTGTATGGAGAGAGGTACTTGAATAAGGAGAGGATATTTCCAATCTAGATTGTCAAATAATTGGATGAATTTCACTCCTGCGAAGGTTTGACCCAAACGTCGGGAAGGGAAATATAAACCCTAGACTTGAATACTTTCAGATCATAAAAAAATATGGGACAAATATGTTAAGGATGGCTATTTTTGCGGATCTCTACATATTTTCATTAAGACAAATACTGAAAAATAGGGTTTCCTCCCAAGAATGAAATTATGACCATTTGACAAACCTGTCAGGGGGTTAAATTATGCATGGCCACTTAAGGACATTGGATACATATTCAAATAATATCATCTTTTGGATGACAGGTCCGTTATGTAGACTAGTTATGCAAGGCCGCCTAAGGGAACATGTTGCATAGTCACACAAAAGAATTCCCGGGTATCATACATTTTGTGACCAGAAGTCAAGAAAAGGGTTATGGATATCTAGAAGAATTTAAGGTTAGGAGTATGACACATGAAAAATGGGTATTGTCCAATCCATGAAGGAGATACATAGACCAATGACGACCATAATCATGTTGTGGCTGGGTCCTGAATTGAGGTGCTGGACTTCACTACGTATCCCATAAGGATGGGAATCAAGCCATACGTAGTTCTTGAAATACAGTTTAACGTCATGTGGGATGAGAGTGCATGAGATCTTAGTTTAGGGTCATAGAGCTCAGACCATAATGATGAATACACAGTGTGTGTTTTATAAATCTGATGTGAATGAAAACTAGGGTTTTCATACCACATTCATGTTTTCAAAGGGGGACTTTTCGGCCAAGGGACTGAAAGTGGAATTTGGGGTTAGGCCCAAAGACTTGGGGCTGGATTCGAGGGATGCTTGAACATTCCTACGTATCCCATAAGGATGGGAATCAATAAATACGTAGTTCTTGAAATACCCTTTGTACAGATTTGGTTCGTACAAGTGAATGGTAAAAGGGGATTTTAGTGCAATGATGGTTTGACCCATGATTAAAGGTTTGGGAATTACCATGTATGCACATAGTCTTTGAAATATGACATGATTAGAGATCAATGTAAATAATGATTCCGTATAAGGTGTGGGTGTCAAAGAATGTTGTAATTTATTGTCATACAGAACATAAGTACGAATTGTTTAAGGTCATATGTATGGACCGACGCTGCACAGTTTAGCATCATGTATCTAGGACGTATGGATATGCAGTTTAATGTATTGCAGTGAGGACAATGGGGGACTGTATAGTTTAATGTCATATAGCAAGGACAATGGTGCTGCATAGTTTAGTGTCATGTAGCGGTGACAAAAAATACGTACAGAGTTTAACGCCATGTGGGATGAAGGTGAACCAACCTGAAGAGATTGGTTTTGGGCTACTTCATGGATCAAAATCACATGAGACAGAGGTGAACCGATGTGAAGAGATTGGATTTGGGCTTGAACCTCAGGAGGTTGCCTACATACCCATCCTAGAAGGAAAGGATCAAAGTCTGCATAGTTCGATTGAAGAATGAATTGATGATCAAGTTGCACTTGAGGAAAACCCAAAGATGGTGTTGGGAATTACGTATGGTTAGCGGCCCGAAGAGGGTATTATGGTTTAAGCTCACTCTAAGCTCATGTGAGTCATGCTCGGTGTGAGAAACAAGAGGCAACAATAACCATAACGATGCACAGTTTAACGTCATGTAGGATGTATAAGGGACTGTTTCACAGTTTAAATGACTTGTGTCACAAACATGGGGTGCTTGGAAGTTTAATGTCTTGCAATTCAGACGAATAGTTTAACGTCATGTTGGACGACAAAAGAGGGGACACAGTTTAACATAATGATGGACAAATGAGGGGACTATGTAGTTTAAAGTCTTGCAGTGAGGAATATTGGTGCTGCATAGTTTAGTGTCATGTTTCAGGGGCAAAATACAGTTTAACATCATGTAGGATGTATTTAGGGACTTTTTTCAGTTTTACATCATGTAGGAAAAATATGTGAACATTTTAATGTCATGTAGGACAATACAGTTTTATGTCATGTAAGACGTTGGGTTGTACAATTTAACATCGTATAGCCAAGACGATGGTTATGCAGTTTAACGTCTTGCTAGACGTAAGTATTTGTGTTACACAAAATACTTTTTCAAGAATCTGGCATTGGTTGGAGTTGTAATGAGTTCTCCATCCATTGAGATTAAAGAATAAGCTCCATTGAAGTAGACCTTATATATTGAGTAAGGTCCTTCCCACTTTTTCTCAAGCTTGGGAGGTTTCTTTCCTGGTATCATTGGAGTTCTAAGAACCAATACCAATTCTCCTTGAATGAATGAACAAAGATGAACTTTTTTGTTGAAAGCTCATGCTATTCGATTCTGATAGACTTCCAAGTGGTGCAGGGTGCACAATATTTTCTCATCTAATCATTCCAATTCATACAATCACTTTTAAGATTGTTAATTTGTAGATGACTGATCACAAATGGCTATTCTGAGCGAAGGTAATTGAACCTCAATGGGAAAGACTGCTTCTGTTCTATACACCAATGAATATGGAGTTGATCATGTAACAGTGCGGGTGGTGGTCCGATAAGCCCATAAAGCATAAAAAAGCTTATCAGGACATGATTTCTTATCTTTATCCACAATCTTTTTCAGTATATTTTAAAGAGACTTATTGAAGGCTTCTATTTGGCCATTGGCTGCTTCATGATACTAAGAGGAATGGTTGGATTTGATGTCGTATTATTGATAAAACTTCCTTACCTCGGATGAACAGAAGATGGTGCCATTGTCCGTCAATATGGTATGAGGGACACCAAATATGGTAATGATGTTAGACTTGATGAAGCTAACAATGATTTTAGAACTAACTTCTTTGATAGGTATTGCCCTTGCCCATTTGGAAAAGAAGTCCGTAGTAGTAAGAATATACTTAAACTTCTTGGATGTAGCTGAAGGATAAAGTCCTACTATATCCATTCCCCATGTGGAAAATGGCCATGAGTATTTAGCTGTATGAAGAAACTCTGGGGGTTGATGAATGAAATTGGAACATACTTGGAAAGAATGACACTTCTTAGTGAAATCAACACAATCTTGTATCACTGAAGGCCAAAAGTATCCAAGCCTTTGAATTTGATCAGACAGTCTATGTCCAGACTGGTGGGCACCACAGACTCCTGCATGTACTTCTTTCATGACAACCATTGTATCTTAACCATCAATTCATCTGAAGAGAATTCCATCAAAACCTCTTTTGTAGAGAATTTTTTCTAGGCGATATGGGCTATCATAAAGAATAAAATTGACCACATGTCGCCGGACTTGTTCTTTCCTGGATCTATGTAGTGGGAGTGTTCCATTTTGAAGGTATTCCCTGATAGGTGTCATCCATCCTGTAGTATGACCATATGGTTCAGAAATGGGACTAATTTCATTGTTTTCCTCTGTTCTGATTTGAACATAAAGTGAAACTATATGAAGGTGGACATTACTGATGATTGTCTCGTCCTAATTTGGATCTTCCATAGTTGTGGCTATATTAGCCAGTGCATCAGCTTGAGCATTTTTTGATCACGAGACATAAGAAAATGTCGGTTCTGAATGAAATTCCACCATTAATTCTCTAATGTAATCATACAAAGGGATTAACTCTTATTTTATAATGGCATAATACACATTGACTTATTTGATTACCAGGTCTGAATCACCTTTAACATTTAAGTGATTCACCTATGCCTGAAGTGCCAACTCCAATACTATGATGAGAGCTTAATATTTTGCTTCATTATTTGTACCACCTTCCAACAATAAGAAGGAATAGGGTAACACTTCCTTTTCTTGAGAAATGAGTACAATTCCCAACCCAACTTTGTTGAATTTAGGATCATCCATTTTATTCCCTGTTGGACTTCTGGAAGGATCATCAAATTACATTTCCCATGTTTAAAGACTATCTTGAATAGAGAAGCCTTACTCATCAGGAAGTTCAATATTTAAAGATGTATCTTCTACTGAAGGATGTCCATCATGGAAATCAACCAGAGCTTGGCCCTTTATTGCCTTTTGAGACACATACTGGTTATCAAAGTGCTGTAAAATAACTGCCAACCTTACCAGACATCCTATAAGCATTGGATGACTAAGGATAAAATTTAGCAGGTTATTGCGAGATACCAATTGGACCTCATGATGTTGTAGGGAGTGTCTCAATTTTTGAACTGTAAAGATTAATGCTAGGAAGCACTTTTCAATACTAGAATATCGAGTTTCTACTTCAAGCATAGTCTGACTGAGATAGTAAAGGCTGTTTTCATTCCTAGCATCATTCTTTTGGGCAAGGAAGGCACCCAATGATCGCTCTAAAGTTGTCACATAAGGAATAGGTTGTCTTCCTTCAATAGGTGGCATTAATATGGGTGGAATCAGGAGATATTTCTTGAGAATATTGAATACTTCTTGACATTCTTCAGTTAACTGGTAAGTGACTCCTTTCTTCATCAATTTGGTGAAGGGTAAACATTTTCCAGCCAGATTGGTGATGAAATGCCGAATATAGGCCAAGTGTCCTTGAATTCCTCTCAATTATTTCAAATTCTGAGGATGTGACATACCAAGGATTGATTTTTTCTTCTCAGGATCAACTTAGATACAATGATGGCATACAACAAAGCCGAGAAATTTTCCTAAGGTTACCCCAAAAGAACATTTCAAGGGGTTCATCTTCAAATTGTGTTGTTGAAGTTTGTGGAATATGATTTCCAAATTAGCAAAGTGATTGGAATTTTGTTTTTATTTAACCACCAAATCATCCACATAACATTTAACAAATTTCCATAAAAAGGGTTTCAAGATACGGTGCATGGCACGTTGATATGTTGCACCTTCATTCTTCAGGCCAAAGGGAATTACCCGATAGAAAAACAAACCCTGAGGGGCCCTAAAGGCAGTATATTCTTCATCTTCTAGAGCCATTTGGATTTGATTATACCCAGAATATCTATCCATGAAGGAAAGTGCTTCATAACCAGCTGTTGCATCAATTAAGAGTTTTGTGATCGGAACTAGAAAATCATCCTTGGGATAATGCCAATTAAGATCTCTGAAATCAATGCAAACTCTAATTTTTCCATTCTTCTTTTTCACAAGGATAATATTATCCGACCATTTTGGATATTAAAATTCTATGAAAAAGGTATCTTTGATAAGCTTATCCACTTAAGCTTCAATTTTGGAAGCATAAGTTGGGTGTGTTCTTCTTGCGGCTTGTTTAAATCCTCGACGTTCTTCTGGAAAACCCAAACGATGAGTAGGAACATCAAGATCAAACCCTGAAATTTATGTATAATTCCAACCAAATATATCTTTATTTTTCATTAAAAATGAAATATACATCTCTTTCTCTTTAAGAGTCATGACCACACTAATTAAAGTGGTGCGTGGATCTTCTTTTGTACCCAGATTTATTTCTCTAAGTTCATCCACAGTAGTAGAGATACCCTCTTCAAATGCTGGAGGAGCATCCTTGACATCTTCCTCTTCTTCTTAAATATGTGTTATTTCTTCTATTTATACTTGCATAGTAGATGATGAAGCATAATTTACATGATCAGGAGAGATGTTAAAATTTGAACATCTTGAAAAGGAGGCTACCATTTCTGACCCTATTGACGATAAAGGGTCTTCCTTGGGTAATAAAGAGGAGATGATTGATTGATAATCGAAATCATTTTTCATCTCTAACATTACTATAACTTCTTCTGGACTAGTTGATGATGTATAGAATTTCTGGATTTCAGCGGATGAAATGAAGACATCTCCATTTGAGCTTTCATCATGGCTTGGTGAATCAACAATTTCTATCATGCTGTCTAGCTTGGTTGCCGTAACTGACATTATGGAAGTTTCTATAAGAGTATTTGGATTTTGGTATATCCTATAAATTTGACTGATAGGCAACACATAATCTGTACTCACATGTGTGAATGGGTTTACTGGAATCATTTCCAAACCATATGGAGCATTAATTTTCACAACCTCCTTTGTCATGGATTTCTCCTTTCCCTCCATGTGATATAATTCCACCTCAATGTGTTGAGATTCACATGTTTTTAATGGGGATTTATCACCATTAAATGTACCAATTTGACCATTGAAACAATAATTGAGACATTGATGATATGATGAAGGGATAACTGCATGATGATGTAACCAAGGTCTTCCAAGAAAAACGTTGAAGGCTGTGTCCTGACTAACAACCGTGAAATCTAAATTGAACACAAGGTCTCCAAAATGAGTTCTGAGTGTGATCTCGCCTAGAGGTTCTTGTTCATTTTTATCATATCCTTGCAACATCAAAGTAGAAGGAGATAAATCAGATTAGGTGAGGCCCAATCAACGAAGTGTACGAATAGGGATGAGGTTGAATCCTGAACCATTATCAATGAAAACTCTTCAGATGTCTATATCATTGAACTTTCCAGATAAATACAAAGGTATAATATGTCTATGCACAACATCATATTCATATTTATCTATAAAAGATATCACTGCATGACATTCTACAGGATCATTCTCTACATGGTAGACTTCAGCCGTAGCAATTTCAGTTTTGAATTCCTGAGGACTTGACAAAGCCTCAATGAGTGCCTCCTCAAGTTCTTTTCATAGATTCAAGTCATTTATAATTATAGCTTGGATGGTACTTGGGCAAAATGTTTCAAGACATGCCTTAGAAGTTGATTCTTTGGAAGTAGATTCATCTTGTATCGGGGTTGGAGTTGGAAATACTCTTGGATTTGGCAAATTAGACCGATTAGGTCTATTTATTTTATGAGAGGAAGAAGGTGTAACTTCTAACTGATCTTCCAAAATAACTATTCCAGGATTGAATCTTCCATGTGTGGAAGAACTTTATTATTATTTTTGAGCCCACTGAAGGGATTTTTCATGAGTTTCTACTGCATATATAGTTCTAGAAGGGGTAGGATTGAAATAGTGGCTTCTGGAATATCCACGTCTTCCTCTGTATCCTAGACCTCTGGAACTCCCTCTAATTCCTCTGTTTGGTATAGGGAATTAATGCTCATCAAGATCAAAACTGTGACTGGCATAAGGATCTATTAAGTGAATCATGTTAACAGAACCAAAGATCAACTCTTCATTTGATGAATATTCTGCCTGATTAGCCAGTTTAGGCTGTGCCGTTTGGTGGGGCGGTGTCCGTTCTTTTGAAGTAGATGGCATAAAATCTGACAAAGTCAAAGAAAATTTAGTCTTTGACATGATCTCATCTTCTTCTGACTACTCTTCTTTCTTAGAATTATGCCACTTCTTTGAGGATTTTTCCTCTGATGAAGAGAGATTTGCTGTGGCATTCATAGTATAAGACACAATTGGTTTCTCCAATTGCATTCGTAAAATGGCATGAGTTCTGTTGATCATTTTCCTGACCGTCCAATCATCATATTTCTGTGCATTTTTTCTTTTGAATTCTCGCCACTCACCTTCTTCCTCTGGATCTGTAGCAACAACACATGCTACCTGGGATGAAGAACCTTTAAGTTTGACTTGTCCTAAGTCCACTATATTTTGCAGGAGGTCATTGAAGACAAAACACTCTTGAATGGGATGTCCCAACATCGGATGAAATGGGAAATAGTTGGGAAGGTCTTCATATCCTTCCTTGTTTGGCCTTTTAGGCCTTGGAAACTGAACCAAATTATTTTCCAAAACTGAAATGAAGTAACCAGGAACTTTTTCATTTTGGAAAGAATAAAATTTATTCTTAAACTCATCAAATTGTTTTTGTCTTTGATCTCTTTGATCATCTTGACAAAATGACCTTTTTTGTTGATGCTCAGGAGGTGGATCTCTTCGGTAAGATGAAGGTTTTGAAGTAGAAGCAGGTGTATGTTCCTGTTTAAGCGCAACTGTAGCAGTCTCTGCTTTACCCATTCTCCTTCCTAGAACTGATGGAATTACACGAGTTTTATCCTTAGTCTTTTTAAGAGAGTCTTAAATCTGTTGAGCGATTGAAGTAAGGTCTCAAAACCCTCCTGTGTATTTTATAGGGATCAACAGTGTGTGTAATTCATCACGCAAATTTTCCACACAGATTGGCAACAATTCTTCTTGAGGGAGTGCTAAGCTTAAGGAATATGTTAATCCCTTCCAGCGTGTAATGAAATTTGAAACTCTTTCATTCTCCATTTTCTTACAATTTGTAAGATAAAAAACTGTCGTCTTCGGCAACATTGAGCTAAATTGAAGGAGGAACCGTTGACGATGATCTTCCCACCCGATAATTGACCGAGATTGCAAGCTTGTATACCAGAAAAAAGTAGGCCCTTGTAATGAATATAAAAAACACCTGATCTTAACTGCTTCTTGTTGTTGGGGATTTCCCATCATAAGATTACAATGAGAAACAAAATGTGTTAAGTGTTGTTCTGGATCTCTCGAACCATTAAAAATCGGGATTGTGGTACTTGCAAAATTTGATGGGGGAGGAATTGCATCAACCCATTCAGGGTAAGACCTCTTTTCTGGTTGAATTTGTGCACTTTTTCCCTCCATAGCTTCCAAAAGAGATGTTAATGACTCAATGGTAGTCATTAAATTTTGAGAAACATCTGGTTGATCTTGGATGTGAGCAGGTGCAATAACTGGAGATTGGAAAGGTATAGTGACTGGTACTGCAAGTGATGGTAGCACTACCGATTGTTGCTACACATGACCCATTAGATTAGACCAGTGATGGTGTACTGGTAAAGGAGGATATTCTTGATCTATCTCAGTAGTTGCAACAAATTCCCTTGAATGACTGACTCCAGCATGCTTAGGAGGAAGACTACCTTTAAGTAGTTCTGAATTCAACCTCCTTAATTCCTTTATGTCTTCCTCTTATTGTGTGAACCTTTTCTTTAATGAGAGTGATTGGCCTTCTCTAGAGGAAGGGTGGAATGCAACCTGACTTTTTTCCCTTCCCATTTTTGGAAACCTTTTGGAGAGGGGGTAGTAGGTTATTTGAAGGAATACGTAGATTTTGGGTAAGACTTTGATTTCATGTATGCACACCTTCCTCATTTACATCTGTGTGTATGACTTCTTGAACATGAACTTACTCATCTGATTCCTTTGAGTTAACCTCATGTTCTGGGGGATCAGTGAAAATGAAATTGATGACATTTATTGATGCATAAAGCATTGCATCACTTATATTGGCATTTCTGCGATACTGACTTCTTCCATGTCCTTGATGAGACATTGAATTTTGTTGAGTTGATCCCTCAGGAACTTCTTGATGAACCATAATTTGGAGGGAGTCTCCAGATAATTTGGCTCTACATTCCTCTTGTGGATTCTTCCCTAATCGAGAGAATACTGACTTTTGCTGAGTAAGAGATTGAGGATTTGAAAAAACCCCAGTCCGGTGGACTGGGGCTGTTTTTATTTTCCCTGCATAACTCCTTGAATCCCATCTGTTGATCCCAAGGGTTGAGCTAAAAGATTCCCTAGCCTGGAAAGCTGAGGTGGATCTTGAGCTGCTACATCTGAGACTTTCTTAAAATCTCTCTTGATCTTGCGGACTTTAGTCTGAAAATTAGATGGATGCATCAACCTACTTCCACTCAAATCACCTGTCTCAAAAGACCACTGGATGATTTCTGAAACTTCTATCACCTGTTTATGTGGACACTCTAAATGAGAAGCTTGTTCAATATTCTCATTTTCCTGATGCAAGAGCAATTTGACAACTTGTCCCCTGTATGCCCGACTTTGGGAAGAACTAGTTGAGGCATGTTCCTAAGCAAGCCTTTGATTACAAACAAAACCAATTAGTTGTGGCCAACCCTGGGCAATAACATTTCATGAGACCATTTTTTTCGGGCTTTGTTGATTGGAGAGTACAGTGAAATGAAGTGCTCCATGAACACCCCGTCTCCTGATATGAATTCCAGATGGGGCATTGGAAATTAACTGGTGCAATCTTTTTAGTGCGCCAAGGCTTGAATGTTGAAGGGCTCTCTACTGCTTTTCAACCTTTGAATATTGGGAAACTGAGAGAGATGCCAAATAAATTTGGCATTGTAACCCTTTTATTATCTTGACATGATTTTCATATTCATCATAAGATAATATTTTCTTTTTAGATTGACAAAGAGTTTTTCACATGTTGAGACGAATATCATGAATACAATCTTCCGTTAACATTTCTGGAATATCATACTTAGAGTTAGCCAAAGGCCAAAACACGACTGGTACTTCACCTTTAGCCAGTTATTTTCTCATATTCAGCACTTCTTCCTTATCATTCGATGAGGATTCTTCTACCTGATTTGACCAAAGTTGGTGATTCTTTGTTGCTTCATCAAATTCAACAAGATTGGTAGATAATTCATTTATCAAACTAGAAGATGAATGACCTAGCGGTTGTTCAGAGAATGAAATACACCCCAGGATATCTTCTGATTGAGAAAGTATTTCACCTGCTAGTGGTAAAGCATCTGACATGACTGGATTCACATTTTCAAGTGCCACAAGATAAGAGAGCTTTCTCATTACTTAACTATACTTTGAAAAATTCTTCAGGTAATGTGAATTACTACTGTGGAGAGGAATTTCGCAGCTAAATTCATCATCATGGGGAGGACCACTATGGTGGGTTACATCAAAATATGAAACCTCTTTCTCCTTAGTCTTCTGGCCACACAGAGGGTTATCGCGCCCCTCATCTAAAGATGATACTTTGAGATCGACCAAAATGTCATGAAGAAAGCCTTCATGAGGATGTGTGTGATGAATACCTTCAGAATTATTGTTCCTACTATTGGGAAATGATAGAGTAGAATCTTGAGTTGCAACCTACAATTATCTGAGGGCTTCGAGAACTCCAGAATCGAGCAAGGCTTTATTACAGATTGGATCTTGATTTCTTGACTGTGCTGGAAGTGTCTTTTTCTGAGATGCCTTCTTACTCACTTTTGGAACCACTTGTTGATGAAAGTGGTCATTATGGGCAGGTTTATGTGCCTGCTCAGGAGAAATGATTAGTTTAGGCGGATTATCTCCATTCAAATTGGGTGTATGTGCCCAGCTTGATTGTCCGTATGATATGAGGAAGTATGCCCCACAACCAGCCTGGACTGGGATAGAGGTGTGTATCTGTTCCGGAGTGACATGTTGATGAGTCACTCCACTGGTAGGGATAGATTTATGTTTCTTTCCCTGTGATGCTGCTGAAGTTATAATATTTTGACAGACATCCAGAATATGAGCATGGATTTGCTTCTACTCTTTCACCATTGTCAGAATGTGATTGGTGACTTTAGCTTCCAGAACGGAAATATTCATCCATTCTGTGTCTGGAGTAGGCATATGTGCCTACTCATGGCTTCCTTTCCAGTCAACAGATATTGATAGTACTTATGCATAGGGGCAAAGAGTTGAGTCTACTCCAAATTTATCGACGGATCTTTCCGACTTACTTCTCTGGGAGCTACCAAACGAGACTGTTGGTAGACTTGATGAACATTGGAAGGTGTATGTGCCTTCTAGGTATTCTTCATCAAGTATGGTTGAATAATTTTCTTCAATACTGGCAGACGAGACTGCTAACAAAATTGTTTATTATAAACAAGTGTATGTCCCTGCTTTTCAGTTTCCACCATATTAGATTGGAGAGCTTCTTTGGGTGCAGTCAGACGAGCCTACTGACTGGTTGATGAATTATAAACAGGTGTATATGCATGCATATAATACTCCACAATAATTTCCTGGCGGGATTGGCGTGTTACTTCCATACGAGTCTGCTGGGCAGTAATATCAGAGCGGACTGGTGTATATGCCCGCTCGTTATTTTCCATCAAGTTGGCTTGATGGACTTCTCTAGAAGGGGAATAAGTAAGAACCTACTCCCTGTTGATCAGATTTTTCCTTTGATGGTTCTTCTTACAGACTCAGGTCTGGGAAACCTGAGCCAAACCCCTAAAGGCGATACCCTCATTATGTTGAGGGTGCACTGCTACACGAGTCTGGCGACGATTATTGATGGGAGCCCTTGGGAAGGACTCTTGTCTCCTTGAATTAAGGCATTGGGTGACCTCTTCATTCACATCCCTATAATATGGTAGGGACTGGTGATTGCGTTCCAGGGATAACGACCCGAAACGGTTGGATACGGTGGTTGGCACCACCTGCTTCTTGATCACTGATCGTCGCTGTCCAGACAACCAGTGTGAATTATTGACTTGGAGGGCTTGTCGAGCAGCCTCCAGAGTCAGAATGGTACTATGTTGAAAGTATTCCTTAACCAATGCATTTGAGACCCAGCATTGAAGATTCTAAGTAGGTGATGTCATCCTCAGACCGGACGAGGATCCAGTAGGAGTAGTAGCAGATGCATTTAAAGGTGTGAATTTTAGAGAATCCATTTCTGTAACGCAAAGAGATCTTGGAAAATAGTGCCTGTTTGATATAACATACATAATCAAGATAAGTTCGGCCACTACATCTTTTGGATGAGCACATATATTATTGATTTCTTTGTCGGCCCTCACATTGAGTTAAATAGGGGCCTAACAAATAAGTAAAACATCATTTAACTTGGTTACGGATTCACATCGGGTTCACCATTTTTGTTTCCTATTGAAATGGGGATAACCTTGTTTGTTTAAGGTTCAAACTTTCCAATCAGTTTTTAATAGGTTTATTCATAGAACTGGAAACCTCCAATGATTCTATATCCATTTGGACCTACATTCCAAAGGTAGGTGCCCATTTTTTTGGGACCGATGAGGCTTAATAATTTGTATTGGTCGAGAGGATGGGAGGTCAGACTCATCACACATTTTTGGGGGGAATTATTGTCTACTTTGGGACTCTCTTATAGATTTGATTTATGTTCATGAATCCTTATTAATTTACCAAGTATGAAAATGAGTTCTTCCTTTAGATCTTGCAATCAATGATTAATATGTATGGGATATAGAGAATATTTTATATGTATTTGAGGATCTTTATCGATAGAGAATCATCTATATTTATTAGATATTCTTAGTCAATGGTATCATTCAACACATTATATAGAAATCTCTTGGTCACTATGATGACCATACTGGTTTTAAATCCACTCAGTGGGGCACTTGAAGTTTATTGTCATTCAGAAGGATTGGGATTATTTCAGAGTTGGGATCGTACCCATAGATGGGCTACCTACGTAACCTTTTTAAAGAGGAATCAGAACCCACGTAGTTCAGGAATTAAGATATAGTTTAACGTCATATGGGATGGATGAGAGTTAATGGGTGATAGGCTTGAACCTTAGAAAGGATTCCTACATACTCTACTTTTAAGGTAGAGATCAAAGTCCACGTAGTTCAATTATAAATTGTGGGGTTTACATATGATTAACAACCCAAAGAGATGTGTCGTGGTTAATTTTACACTCTAATCTCATGTGAGTCATGCTCGGTGTGAGAAACAAGAGTTTTCTGTAAACCTGACGAATTTGTGCCATGAAAGATGCGGTCATAAGGAATGATATGGGACTTATGTATGTGTGACTACCCAAGTAGGTGAAGACTAGGATTTTCTCCCATAAAGAAGCCTAGGAACATGGTCCATAAAGATATTCGTGCTTTATAGAGATTTGGAAACTCTAACTTGGTGCTTACTCCTAAATAGGATGCCCAGATTAAAGGGGAATTTAAATTATGACTGGGGCTTACTCCAAAAGAGGATTCCCAGATCAAAAGGAAATTAGGATTAGGACGTACTCATGAGAAGGAGGCCTAAAGTTTAAGGAGATTTGTAACTTGGGACATACTCCTGAGAAGGAGGCCCAGGTTAAGGGAAATTATGACTCGGGCTTACTCCTAAGAAGGAGGCCCAGGTTAAGAGGACTTATGATTGGGTTTTATTCCTGAGAAGGAAGCCCAAATCAAAAGAAATTAAAACTGGGGCTTACTCTTGAGAAGTAGGACCAGGTTAAGGGGACATTTTAATTTGGGGATCATGCCTAAGAAGGAGGCCTAAATCAAAAAGAACTTAAGAAAGGGGCTTACTCCTATGGAGGATTCCCATGAATAGGGAACGTGGGAATTACTCCTAAGGAGGATGCCCAAATTAAGAGAAATTATGACTATGGATTATTACTGAAAATTTGGCCTAAAGAATGTGGGGATCACTCTTAAAGAGGATACCCATATTAAAGATCTTCTCATCTTAAAGGATGAGGTTGAATGAAGGAAATATCTAACCTTAGTGACATAAAGTTATGTAAATCACAAGGTTTTGAGAGACGTTCCACATAATTCCTTTCAGATAAGGAATCCAACAAAGGAACCATGCCGAAAATGGCTTTGAAGAATGTTTTGAAGGCTAAATATTTAAGAGGAGAGGTGGATTTGAAGAAAAGAGTTAAATAGGAAGGAGGGGCACCCAAAAAGAGGTAGGCGCGCAAGTCCTATTTGGGCACACAAGTTCTGGTCAGGCAAGTATACTTGTGCAACATGTGTGTACTTGGGTGACGGTTAACCCATAGGGTAATACTTGGGAGAGACTTGGATCAAGCCCTTAGTATTATCCCTAAAGGCTTCCAAAAGGGTGGCATATAGGTTCTGTTGAAGGGATAAGGTGTCATGCAAGTGTGGCCATTTCCCTTAAGGGCTGGACATTTAGGCGCGCAAGTGTTGATGAATTCCAACACTTAGGCCTTATTCCTCCTCTTTAGATCTTCCATTATAGGTAAGAAATCTCCTTATAAGTGTTTGAAAGACTTAAAGTAGAGACTAGGGATCCGAGATCTTAAATATGACTTTTGGATTTTTCGTCCTCAAAATGGGGGGCCCACAAGGGGTATTTATAGGCCATTGAGGACTTTGGGAGAAAATAGAATGGGGCACACAAGTCACCTGCGTGACCAATATGTGGCGCGTAAGTATACTCGCGTGACCATAGTAAAACTTGTGCGACCCATTCTTAAGGAAATCCTTATTCATGCCTTTGTCAATTTTTGATGTTTTTCAAAGGATGAATCTCTTTGTGCTTAAGGTTTTCCCCTTTTTCATTCGTTAGAATCTGTGATGGAAATGAGTGTCAGCAAATATATAGTAATATGGATAGATTAAATGAATATATATGATATATTAATTATTTTTTATAGGTGCTTTATAATTTAACTTTCTTTTATTCCATTAGTTGAAAAACAAAAATAGTGTTTAGGCGTACATTCGACTAGCCATCTCCCTGAATGGTGTAAATAATTTTTCTATATTTACCATTTTTGGATGACTATGAATAAATATACAATAAATAAATATGATATTTATATCATGATTACAAATCTAGATATTATGGAACCATTATCAAATTAAATGGGATTGAACTACCGAACCAAATGTTTTATGAAAAATGAATTAGTTAACACCTGAAAATGAAAATATTAATAATGAATTTTTAATAATGGGTGTTGAAATGTTATTAATGGATCATATTTGATATTATAATTATGTAAATGTATAAGACCATTGATTTTCATACATAAATATAATATAATTTTAGATAAATATTAAATATATTACATTATAACCACTCTAGAACCGTAAAGGTTTAGTGTCCTCAGAGACTAGATATACAATCTTCTTATTTCATTAATGTTAGTAAACATCTCCCATAATTATCTTCCCATATTTTAATATTTAGTGAAATACCTTAATTAAACATTAATTTATAAATTGGGTAAAGGAAACAAAAGAATGGATGAGCTCAGTTAGATAGTATGGGTAAACATGGGATATATCAATTTATGACCTTAAAAAATTATAAGATAAGTATAAGGGTATGAGATCATGAATAGAACATACAAATATCATACCCAATCTATCATGGATCATAAAATTGATTCATGGTATAAATATTTATCATTTCAAATGACATGGATAATAAGATTGAAAAATCATTATAAATCAATCAAGAACCATAAATTCATGTCATAAATGTGTGGCACCATCATCGGTATAGAAACCATTTCACATTTCATGGTTAACTACTAAGACCATCAAATCATAGTAGATCAGGAATATTTTTTCCCATGGAATAATATATTAGGAATCATTACCTATTTTATTTATCGGATCAAGAACATAGACTTTCTTCCCATAGTGGATCAAGAACACCAACTTGTTTTTAATAGTAGATCATAACTGTGACTTGTTTCCAAGGGTGGATCAAGAAAATCGACCTGTTTCCCATAGTTATCTCATGAGATATAATACTTTATCCAATTAATTAGAGGGATATTTAATTATGGGCCTACCTATCACATAATGAAAACTATACATACGTGTTCCAAAAGATCATAAAAAATTCATCATATTATCACATCACAACCCATGCAAAGAATACAATATTTATAAATATTTAATAATTTCATCATAACATAACCCATAAAAAATAAATTAGTTTTGTAAACATGTCATACTCATGATCATAAAAAATCCATTGGAATAATAAATATGCTATCATTGAATCATATCCCTAGTAAAACACAATTAACATTATATGATGTTATTATAGAGGAAAATTATTTTAAAATAATCATTGGGATATTTCTTGAGGGAAATACCCTTTAAATTTTGAAATTACTTATTTAAAATATAAAAATTTCCAAAATATTATAGAAAGCATTATATTTAAAAATAAATATGTAAAATTTTAAAGGAAGTTTAAAATAATTGAGTGGTAATTATAACATGAAATTTAATTCATACTGATAAATTAAATGAAAACATTCCATTCACACTTTTGTAGAAGTAAAAAGTAACTAATTATGTAAATGATAGGAATATTCCTTTTATTTGTTTAAAAATTAAAAATTTTGTTAAAATTACTTTAAAAAACATTTTATAATAGTAAAACACATTTGAAAACATTTTAGAGAAAACATGGACAAGAAAGAAAAATTATTTTTGACAGAATAGTAAAACATAGTCAGTTTTCCTTAAAAACATTATTTAATTATATTGAGTACTTTAACTAAGTAAATTGAAAAGAAAATTGGTATTATAAAGATATAAATAGATTATTTGAAAATTAAACTGATTTATAATCAAAGGATAATTTAATTTCCTCAAAAAAATTTAAGCATAAACAATCCTAATTAAAATAAAATTGAAATATAAATACCTTACCTCAAGTCCCATATTTCTTCATATGCATTAAAAATTATTATATTATAAATATTTATTTATTTTAAATTTATTATAAAACAACTATTATATCTATCATACCATTTATGATTTAATTATTACATCTTATAACCCATTCATTAATAATATTTTATTAAAATCTTTATTCTTGGTGACAATTGCTGCATTTTCATGCATGTTTCTATTTAGTAGTCATAGTCCCTATACTTTGATCATGGTTCCATCATCAAAAAAAATGTTAATAATGATTTAAAAATAATATATATTAATTATATATATATTTAAATTCATCCACAATAGGTAGATATAGAAAAATGAATTACACTATTCATGGAAATAATTGACCATATGTACACATAAAAACTATTTCCATTTTTTGAAAAATGGAATAAAAAAGAAAAAACATAATTCATCTTCCCAGAATAATTATTATAACATATGTGTCATATATATTTAGGAAATTTATCCTTATTATGATCTATGTAAAGATTAAAATTAAAACTAATCACATTGCTTTGTGGAGGTGGTAGTCCACATGTATGCAAGAGAGACTTTATCATTTTCCAAAGGTTTGGAATGTAAGAAGGTAAATATGATATTATAATCCTAAAATAATAATTATGGCATAAACATAATGTATTTAAATTAAAACTATCATAATATGTATCCCTGAAAGATGGTTATGGAAAATGAATTGTATCGCAATATGGTGATGATAAGCCGTACGGACGCACGAGCGATACTTTCACTTATAATTTGATGGAAAAGAGGGATAATAAAGTTAATTTCATAATAATAATAAAAATTAATAATATTTAGGATATATAAGTTTTTATTTTATGATGAATACTATAGATTTATAAGAGTTAGAAGAAGAAAAAAATTGAAAGAATTCGGGTAATATGATTACCTACTCTTCAGTAATCCTCAATTAGATTCATTATTATGGACCCTCAGAATGGTTATTAAGAATAAAATAACCTATAATTTTAGGATAGGTAAGTTGAGAATATAATTAGGTGTTTGGTTGATCTAGATGTCTTAAAGTTGTGTAAATAAGCGAAAGGATCGGTTCCCTTTTATAAGTGTGGGTAGGGGCACTCTTGGAATTTCTTAAAATATTAAAATATAATATGGTCATTCTATAGAAAAATGATTCCAAATGGACATAGATTATAATATAAGATAGATTGTGGAAAAAATACAATTTATTAAAAAATTTATAGGTTTAAGTGGTGTTTTAAACCATATCATTTCTTTTATCCCCTTAGTTAACCTATTTTAACCTTAATTATAGTAACATTGTTTTAATAATTAAAGGGTTATAATTTTACTTATAAGAGAAAACCTATATCATAAATGGAAAATGGATGATAATTCGACCCATTTCTCATCATAATTTTCATACTTCACGATTTTCAGTATTATTAAATAATTTAATAAAATATTATTATTTGTAAAAAATTATTGTTGTCATTTTTAACACTATACACATCATTTGAATTTGAACACATCTTGACAAAAATGGAATTTGAATCCAAAATTTTCAAACATATCTTATAAGTTACATTTATTTAAAAAATTCTTGGAAGAAAATAATTAATCCATATTGCAGAACTTATAATATTTTTAAAATCATTTATTTTAATTTTCTATTAATTGAATAAATATTATGTGGGTGTTGCATAAGAATTTAAGGTAAAATTGAATCAATAAAAAATTTAAAATAAATTACTATAATAAATAAAATTAATATATATTTAAAATGAACATTTATAAATGAACATAAACTATTTTTACCCTTATGATAAAATATTATATATATTAAAATCAGAAGAGTGACATTTTGTATTTATTATTTTCATAATTTAATATAAAGGTCATAATCAATGAAATATGGCACCAATTGGACATATATTATATAATTGGATAAAAAGGCCTAAATACACCTCGATTAAAGGATATAGATATGTGTTATAGAAATTTTAAATCCTTGTCCCAATGTTTTGACCCTATTTTACCCATTTTACTCGGTGAGACAACCTTATTATGGTTATTATTCATATTTAATAAAAATAAAAGGGAAATATTTAAAAAGATCCTCCTAGTTTTAAATATGGAATCTAGTTTTAATGATTAAATTTCTATAAGTGGAAAAAATTCATTTTAAAATAAGTGTACAAAATGTAATGGAACACATTTTTTTAGAAAAATACATTTTTAAGCATAAAACAAGATATATATTATTATCTTTTGCATAGAAAAAATATTAGATGAATGTTAAATTTTTTTATTTAACATATAATATATAAATTTCATTAAAATCATTCACCAATAGTAGTCAATTTAATTTATTAATAAAAAACACATTTCATGCATAAAAATAGTTTTTAAGAAAAAAATATATTGTACTTTAAAATGAGTTTTATTTTAATTTATAATCAATTGGTAACCAATGAATTCATTTTATATATGTGTAAATAATACATTTATCATAATTTAGTTAGTTCTATTCAAACTCTATAATCCAAAAGCTAAGAAAAAATTGTATACTTTATTGTGGTTCATTTAGACTCAGGGTTGGGTGTGTCGTAAGGTAATGAAGAAATTAAATTTATTTCAAGAGAGATATATCATAAAATATTAGGGTGTTACATTATACCCCATTTAAAATGAATTTTTACCTTTAAAATTTTTCACCTTGATACAAACAATTTATTATATCTCTATTTCATCACATCCTTAGAATTCTACATAGTTTCCTCTAATGTATTTTTTTCCACAAAACTTTGACTAGCTGAGTGGTCTTAATTTGTACCACTTTCTCCCTATGATCCATAATCTCCATTGTTTGTTCCTCATAAGAGATACCATTCTATATTGGTACAAACTATGAGTTCATTATATGTGAAGGATCGGGTGTGTACTTCCTCAAGAGAGATTCATGGAACACATCATGATCTTGAGACATATTCAGTGGAAGTTCCAAATAATAATCTACCATCCCAATAAGGTCCAAAATTTCATAGATAACAATATACTTAGGGATAAAATTTCCATTATGTCTGAATATCATAACCTTATTACATATATAAATTCATAGGAATACCTTATTACCAACATCAAACTCTAGATCTCACCGAATATTGTTAGTATTACTTTTCTATCAAATATGAGATACTCTTATGTTCTGCTAAATGGATTTGATAATCTCTACCATTTCCTATGGTATATCTAGTACCAATATCTTCCTTTCTCCATATTCATCCCAACATGGAGAAGTTCTATTCTTCTTACTATATAGGGCTTCATAAGGAGGCATTTGAATGCTCAAGTGAAATCTATTATTATAAGAAAACTCAACTACATGAAGGTTTTGATCCTAACCAACTTTGAATTTCATAGAATAATGTATAAACATATCCTATAGGGTTTTAATGGTTCTCTCAGACTAAACATATATCTATGTATGATAATCAACATTAAAACTTAACTTTATATTTATATCATATTTAAGTATTCAATAGAACATTGAGGTAATCCTCAGATATCAATCAGATAAAAGAGAATTTTTTAATCCACTAAATCTCACCATTTACTTAATGTATAAACTACGAAGATGATCACCAGAGAAATATTCTTTGATGGAAATGAATTTTTATTACTTTATAATACGATCTTCTACAAACAATACAACATTGTTCCATTTATATGCTTTGGGGAGTCTAAAAATGAAATCTATAGTAATGTTTTATAATTTCTATTTAGGTATGGGTAACGGTTATAAAATCCCCTTAAACTTATGTCTCTTAAAATTTACTTTCTGAAATTCCAAAAATAAAATTACATATTCATTAGTATATATATTAATTTTATACCACCGAAAATAATCTTTTAGATCTATATATATATCTGTATTTCTAGGATGAATAGTGAATGATAAAATATTGGTTTTAACCAACTACTGCTTATTTAAATATGGTATGGACATGACACATAAAAGGTTATTGAATATTATCATTCCATCAAAATTATGATTGAACTTAGGATCATTTCTCAAAATATTTTTTAGTTATATATCTTCCTTCTTACCCTATTTAATCCTCACATGGATAGATGGTGGAATATTTATCTAATAACTATATGATCGTTCCTATCTCCTCAGGATTTGAACTTCCATATTCTAAAAATTCATGTGTATTAGATCTCTTTCAATCCTTATCATAGATAAACTAGCATGGTCTTTATGACTTATAGAACTAGCCTCCATGTTCTCTTTCTGTGGTTGGAAGAATATTGAGTAGTAATATTCTTTAATCAACTCAAACCACATTCTTTGATGAATATTAAATTTTTTCTCTATAAATATATTTTTCAAACTTTTATGCTTAGTATAAATATCACTCATATCATGTTAATATATACCTCTATATAATTAATTAAAAAATTTCCAAAGTTAACTACAAATCATGAGTTGGGTAACTTTTCTCATTAACCTTCAATTATTGTGTGGCCTAATATATTAACATATCACTCTAAACAAGGATAAATACCATTTCATTCCTTTCTGAATCACTATAAATAAAAACTCCTTTTTCACTATAGGATAGTGTGATCCCACGTTCACTGACCAAACTTCTCTTCATTTCATTAAAATTATCTTCACATTCATCTATCCACAATAATTTGACCCCCTTTCAACTAAACTTGGTGAGTGGGTTAGATAGGCATGAGAAATATATCTCAAAGCATTGGTAGTATCCAACCAACCTAATAAAATGGATTTTGATTATCATGGTTGGTCTATGCAATTTCTCAGTAAGATCCATCATTGATGTATCCAATAATATAACCTCTCTTGAGATTATATGACCCAAAAATGAAGATTTTTGAAGAAAAAAAGTACACTAGATAAATCTTTCATATAAATTATCCTTCCTTAGGGTCTTTAATGCAATTATCAAATGATATTCATGCTATTCCATTATATTTGAATATATATTAATATATTCTAAAAATGCTACAAAAAAATGATCAAGGTATTCTCTAAAGACTCTATTGATTAAATACATGAAGACATTTTGGGAATTAGTATGACCAAATGACATCACTATAAATTCATATTGCCTATACCTTGTATGGAAGGATGTATTGGGTATATCTTCCTTTTTAACCCTCAATTTATGATATCCTAAATATTTTTATATCTTATAAAACCATTTTTATCCTCTTTATCAATGAAATAAATCATCAATTTGGGGTTTATGATACATATTATTGATAGAAATCTTGTTAAATTCTCAATAATCAATGCAAAGGGACATTGAACCATCTTTGTTCTTAACAAAATGAATAGGTGAACCTCATGGGAATACAATTGGGTATATGAATTCCTTATCAATATTATCCCAAAATTACATATTTAATTCATACAAATTAATTGGTTCTATTATATAAGGATTATTTGAAATAGGTGTAGCACCAAAAATGAGTTCTATTGAAAACTCAACATCATGATTCATATTAAGACTATTAATTTCTTTTAGAAATATATAAATAAACTCTCATAAAATAGACATATTCTCATTTTTTATTTTCTCCCCAACCATATGATATAGATACCCATTATGGACATTAATTAAACCCATAATATGGAAGTAATTTCCATTAAGAGTTTTTATTCCTCATCACATAGATAAACTATCATTAGTTCATTTAGAATATGAAATGCAAATTACCTTACCCAACAAATGATATGGTATGCATAAAAAAAATTTGTGCCTAAAATAACATAAAAATCAACTAAAGGAATAATCAAAGTATTTTTAGGAAGAACATTCCCAAAAACATCAACCAGAGAGGAAAAATAGACCTAAGATGCAACTATTGTACTGTTAGAAGTTTTCACTACAAACTCAACATCTAATTATTATGGCGGTAACTCAATGAAATTATAAAATTACTTAGATATATAGATTGGGTAGTTCCAGAATAAAATAATACATTATATATTCTAGATTGGATGAAAAGTGTACATTTCAACACATCATTCTTATAACCCACATCATCATTCGGGATCACATGATATATCCCTTTTCCTTTTGGATTAAGTGGTTGTAGATGTAAATCATTATAAAAAACCTTAAGATTTTTGAACTTGTTAGAATAATACCCATAATCCTTATATTTTAAAAATTATAGAATGGTTGGTGTGTTATTTTGAATCATCTATTCCTTTGTTGTATCATATATCCTCTTCATTGACATTCAACATTCACAGTCATTATGACCTACCTTTAAACATTTAAAGAAACTCATAGTTCTATTTAAGAAATTACCTTTGAATTTATTCCCACATTTCTATTTTGTATATGGCTAGAATTTATTTCCATAATATTATTTATTTGAATTTTCATAAGTATCCTTATTCATTCTTTTCAAAACAATGGGAATAGTGTGAAATGACCAATTTCAATTCCTACCTTGAGTGAAAATTGGATGTTTTATTCATATCTACTAATGTATCTTATAACTTATACCTTTGGGAGACTTGGTTTGAAGCCATAAAGTAATATATCAACTTTTATATTAGGGGTGATGATTAAACTAGAAGTATAATTTACTTGTCTTGTAAAATTATCCTTATATGAACCAATGGATCCATCATCATTCTACATTAGCTCAAGAAATTCCTTCTCCATAATTGTACATAGAGTATAGGGGAAGTAATTACTGAAAATAAATCCTCTTATACTCATCAAATTACATGGAATCAATTTAGTACTATTTTCTAATATTCTTAATAATTTTCCACCATTAATATTATTCTACTTACAAATGATAAATGGATAGTACAACCTTTTCATGTGTTATGTATAGGGAAATATAAAATATTCTCTAAATGGTGTTGATCCATCACCCATACACTTGTATATTGAAATTACCACTAAAATATAATGGATGATGCCACATGAAGGAATCAATAGTACATTGTTCCCTCATATGACCATTTTGGTTCTCACTATGATTCATGGCCTAAGAAATTGAATGAGCATATCATTAAGACTATATATTCTAGTTCTGTTGCACTTGGTTTCCCAAGTGGACAATCATTTCATGTTCCATTATATTCTTTATCAACATGATGTCTCCTGGTTATATCCATTGACTAGAACCAAAAATAAGTTTGTAATCATCAAGAAAAATAATTAGAGTGAGTTATCAAATAATCATGAAATATCATTTAAATTATGTAAAAGTCATGAAAACTTATTATCAATTATTGTAACTACCAGTTTAACCTAGGTTATCCATTGAAATAAGAAAAAATATAGGATTGTGTCCTATACTTAGACACATATCTCGAGTTTTTATCGAAGTTCTCTAACTCGAATCTCTAAAGAATATCCAAACCCCACTATGATTCCAACTATAGTGGCCCATGACTTTTTATACATAAGTATAACACTGTTTTAGATTAATATTCAATATATAACATTATGATCCATGATAAAAACATAAAGTATTAGTGTCTTTTGAGAATAGATACACTATATTATTATTTCATGAAAGTTCTTAAACATATCCCTAAAATGTCTCCCCACATAGAACACATTGGAGAAATACCATACTTAAACCTTTCTTCATAACTTGGGGATAAAAACATAAAAAAAGGTGATATGTCAATCTTAATAAGGGTAAACATGGTAGTTGAAATCAATGAAAATATGAAATAATATGATAAGAATAAGGGTATGAGATAGTCAGCACAATATACAATATTCATAGTAAATATATCATTGATTGAAACATTAGTAATGGTATAAAATTTTATCATTTAAAAAGAAATGAATCATTATAGTGAGAATTAATCATAAATAAATTATGAACCATAAGTTCATTTCATAAAAGCGTGACACCATCATAGGTATATAAAAAATTTCATATATTATGGTTAACTATAATGGCCATAAAATCACAGAGGATCAGGAATCAAAACATATTTCCAAAATCATAATGTATTAGGAATATTTATCTACTTACCATATTGGATGAAGCACATAGACTTATTTCCCATAGTGTATTAAGCACACTAACTTTATCCCATAGAGGATCAAGAAAATCGACATGATTCCCATAGTTATCTCCTGAGATATAAAATATTAACCAATGAATTAGAGTGATATATAATTCTATAACCACGTGTGATATAATAAAAACAATAAATATGTGTTCCATAAGACCATAAAACATTCTTCACATCATCACATCATAACACATGCAAAGAAAATGGGTTTTATAAACATTTCATAATTTTATCATAGCTAATCCGTGGAAAATAATTGGGTTTCATAAAAATATCATCATCATGATCAAAAAATATCTAGAGAAGTAATAAGGATAATATCATTGGATCATATGGCTGGTAAAAAATATTTACATCAATGGATGTTTTCATATATGAAAATTCCTTTAAAATAATCACATGAATATTTCTTGAGGAAAATACACTTTTCATTTTAAAATTAGTAAATTAAAATCTAAAAAGATTAAAAAATATTATAATTTTTTTTATTTTAAATTAAAAATAAAAAACTGTAAAGGATTTTTAAAATCATTGAGTTTTTACGATGTTCTAAAATTCAATCCATGTTTTATAAATTATAAGAAAACATTACTTTCATACTTATAAAAATTTGAAAAGTTCCTTATTTTGAAAATAACCAGAGGATTACTTAATTTTTTTTATAAAAACTAAAAAATGTGTTGAAAAACTTTAGAAAATAATACTATAATATTAAAAAAATTTAAAACATTTTATATAAATCATTAACATGGAAGAAAAAGGATTTTTGACAGTATAGTAAAAAAATTTTGTTTTACTTCAAAAACTTTTCTCAATCTATTGAGTACTTAATGTGAGAAAAATAAAAAGAAAAAATTTATTATATAGAAATAACCATATGATAATAAAATTAAATGAATATTTTAGATAAGTATTATATAAATTACTCAATGTAAATTCAAGGATAAATTATCCCGAATAAAATATCATTAAAATATAAATCTCTTACCTCAAGTATCATATTTCTTCATATGCATTCGAACATCCTATAATAAATATAGATTTATTATTAATTTATTTTTGAAACATTATAATATCTATAATACCATTTATGATTTAATTATTACATCTTATCACCTATTTAGTAATACTGTTTTTTATTAAAATCAGAGTTCTGGGTGATAACCGCATTATTTTTAATGAACAATTTGGTTTGGTTTTCATAGTCCTTGTACATTGACCATGGTTAAATTATATTAATAATTTCAATAATTATGTAAATATAATATATATTACTAATATATATTCAAATTCATCAATAAAATGTATAATTATAAAAAATGGATCACACAATACATAGAGATGGTAGTTCGTACATATGCATAAACGTTGTTTCAGTGTTTTGATAGATGAAAAAAATAAAGGTAAATAATAATTCACCTTTATATAATCATTTTTATACCACACACACACACAAACACATATATATATATCCATTAAATGTATCCTTATTACCATCCATGTAATACAGAAATGAAAAATGAATCACATCACATCATAGATGTGGTAGTCCACACGCATGCATGAGTGACCTTATCAGTTTCCAATGGATTAGAAGGTAAGAATGTAAATATTTTATTATAATTATAGATGATTAATTATGTAATAAATATCATTTATAAATATTAAACCCACCAAAATAAATTTCCATGAAAGTTGATGATGGAAAATGAATTGTATCAATACATGGAGATGTTAAGTCGTACATATGAATGAGCGATGATTTCACTTCACATTTAATGTAAAAGAGGGTTAATAATGGTGTTTATATAATAATAACAAATTTTAATTATATTTATTATACTTAAGTCATTATTATATGATGACTAACATAGATTCAGATGAGATATAAAAAGAAAAAAATTGAAATAGGTTAGCTAATATGATCACCTCTTATTTGGTTAAACTCCTTTAGACCCTTTATCATAGATCCTCGTAATGGTATTTTAAGAAGAATAAAACCTATAATTAATTAATATTTAAGTTTTTAAGATAATTATTTAGGATTTTGTGGAGATATATGGCCCAAATTGTCATAAACATGAGAAATGAGGGGTTCCATTTTATAACTGAGGGGAGAGGTACGTTTTGAATTTCTTAAAATATTAAATTATAATAAGGTAATTATATATATAAATGATTCCAAATAGCCAATGATTTGAATATATGGTATGATTTTGTTTAAATACCATCATACAATAAAATTTATAACGGTTTAAGTGGTGTTTTAATCCTTATCTTTTGGGTTATCCCACTAGTTTGCATATTTTAAACTTAACTATGATTACAACATTTTCACACTTAAAGGGTTATAATTTTACTTATAAGTGAAAAATTAGATAATAAATGGAAAATAAATGATAATTTTAAAAATTTATCATCATAAATTTCCATGTTAAATAATTTTATGTTTTTTAAATTATTTAATGAAATATTATTTTTCATTAAATATCGTTAATGCCATTTTTGAAAATATTCACATAATTCAAGTTTGAACGCAACATTAAAGAAATTTAATTTAAATAAAAACCTTTCACACATATATAATAATTTATATTTATGTAAAAAATTCATATATTACAATAATTTTTCCAAATATTATTACTTATAATATTCTTAAAATCATTTATTTTAATTTTCTATTAATTGAATATATACCATATCGATGTTGCTCAAACATTTAGTGTAATTAATCAATCACTTAAAAACTAAAAATAAATTACTATGAGAAATAATATTAATTTCCGTTTCAAATAAAAAGTTATAACTGAAAATAACCACGTTTTACCCTTAATATAGAAATATTAGAGATATTAAAATCATGAGTGACATTTTGTATTTATTCTTATTAATATAAAGGTCACATTAAATTAAATATATAACTATGGGGTAATATATTAAATATGTGGATATAAATGGATGATATACACCCTTCAAATTGGATAAAGGAAAGTGTTAAAGAAATTTTAAAGCCTTATCCCAATGTTTTAATCCTATTTAACCCATTTTACCCTAACTGAGGTGACACAAATTTACTATGGTTACTATTAATATTGACCAGAAAATGGAACTACATAAAAAATTTGATCCAAAAGATTCAAAATATTGAATCCATCTTTAAATATTCAGTTTATTTTATTTTTATAAATTCATTTTAAAAAAAGTTTGCAAAACATGATGGAAACCGTTTAAAAAAAATACATTTTTAAACATAAAACTGGATATATATTTTTATATCATGATATAAAAAAATATAAGATAAATGTTAAATAATTTAATTAAATATATAATATATAAATTTTATTAAATTCATTCAATAATAGTGACCAATTTAATTTATTAAGATAAAAACACATTTTATTCATAAAAAAAGTTTTTTAGAAAAACATTTCCTTTAATTTCAAATGGTTTTAATTTTAATTTTTAATATATTTTCTCCCAATGAATTAAATTTATACATTTTTAAGCCAAAAACGTTTCATAATTTATATATATCCTTTTCATACCTACAAATCCAATGGCTAGGAGATAAATGTATACTTCATTACGGTTCATTCAGACTCAGTGTTGTTTTTATCGAAAGTTGTCTAAGAAACTAAATTTATTTAAACAAAAATATATCATAAAATATAGTATTTTTACATTAAATTACCCTGAAATATATTTATAATAAGTTTAAACTTACTATATTTGAGGTTTGAGGTCTTCTTAAGCAAGTCGAACTTGATGTAGGGGATTTATGTTATAATCTCATTATTTATTGGGATTGTTTATGATCTTGTTTCTCATGAAGAAATTTTATGATCTATTTATCAAGAATGCAATAAATATTCTTATACTCAATTTATTTCTAGAGATTATATTTTTTCCAATAATTTTACTCTCTATAATAACTCAAGATACTGAATGATGGTTTTTAAAGAAATTCTGATTTATTTCTCTCTTCAATTGATAATCCGTTTTCTTTCATATCCATATTTTCTCAAATGTTTTCAAGATTGTTTTTATTAATCACTAATGATTGATTAAGTTAATTTTTACTAATTATTAAATTTAAAATAATGTGCTAAAATAAATCTTAATATCATTTTTGAATGAGGTACTTTTGATTTTGTACTAAAAATGTAAAAGTAATATTTTCTTTAATGTACAGGCCATGAAAAAATTTCCCACCATCACGACTGCTCAAGGATTTGAAGTTTCCTTTGCACATTTACAAGTTTATTTTAAAAGTAAAATTTTCCATAATATTTTGAACATTTTTATATTTTAATGATGTTATTTAAAATTGAAAAGGGTATTATTCTTAATAAATATTCCAAGTAATATTTTAAAGGAATTTTCATCTAAGATGTAATCCTTTTATGTTACTTATTTTTTTATGGGGATATGATCCAATTATACCATCCTTATTTTTTTTCTTGATGGTTTATGATTATTATTTTTATGAATTTTTTTTTATTTTACATGGGTTATGTTATGATGAAATTTTTAAATGTTTATGAAACCCTTTTTATTTCTGGAGGTTATAATATGTGGTGACTTATTTATGATATTATAGAGCACATATTAATGTATTATGATTATTTTATGGATGGTAATAGAATTATATATCCCTCCAATTCATTTGTTGAATATGGATATCTCTATAGATAATAAGTAATGGAATGGGGAGTAAACCCAGTTTGGTTTCGGACTCTACCTACTATGATTATCATGGGAGTGAACCTTGACTAAGAATACAATATAATGAGGAGTGAACCGAATAAACTATGATAGTATAGTATGTGATCCTTGACTAATGATATGTTTTTATATGATTTTTCGTATTCCACAAACACATTTCTTAGTCCAATGTTTTTCTCTCATGGACCATGTTCTTTGATTCCTTTATGATTCATGTCTTATGACCTACTAATATTTATTCCATTAATCAATATTATGATATATGAAATGTAGGATATGGTTTTCAAATTTTAAACTCATGTTCCCATATGCTTGTTCTAATGTTATGTTTAATTGATCATTTATATCTCCCTTATTTACCCTTACTAAGATTAAGAGCTTACCCTTTCTTATGTTTCCTTTCCCCAAGTTACAAAGAATGGTTTTAATTATGATATGTATAATAAGGGTGATAGTTATGAATAACTTAGTGGGAGATGATGTAGATATATTATGAACTAGTATTTTATGTATCCAAGTTCCTAAAGACACTTAACCTATATAATTCTAGAAATGATCTTAATGTTATGTAATAAATATTCATTTATTAATATATAATGTCTATGTATGAAAAGTAAAGGTTTCTATAGTTTATATCAGAGTAAGTTTTAGTTACTTTTTTAAAATAAGACGAGATTTTTTTTGATAAATATTAGTATAAGAAAACATATAGGAGAAAATCATAAGTCATGGTAAAGAAAAGAGTGTGGTTTTCCTCGAATAACATCCATTTCTAGATACTAAAAGTGGATGTGGTTTTAGAATATATATATTTAGTGATAATAATCTAAAAAATATATGGATAAATATATCTCAACCATCATTATATTGAATGGTTAATGTTCCCTTAGTTCATACCACTTTTGATAGTCTCAAGAGATATACTTGGGTTAATTCATATTTTCATTTTAAACCATCATGAAGGATTTAGAAAGATTATTACCATGAATTACATAGGATAATCCTAAGGTTTAATAGATTGAAAATAAGGTTTCATTACTTATACATCCTATAAATTATTTTTCATGATTATGTGATTTCACACTATGATTATTATTTGTCACACTATGATTTTTGAATTTAGTCAGTGGCTATAACTCGAAGGAAATGTGTTAATACTGAATGTGGTGGACAATGAAATGATTTTACTCTTGAGAAACATAATTTTATGGGAGTTGGAATAAAAAATCTCATTTTTATGATTAAACATCATTATCATGTTATGAATTATGATGAGTTTTCGAATGAGAAAATCAAGGAACAACATTTTGATGAGTCCTTCTTAGGGAAACATCCAACTTATTTTAGTGGGTTTTTTGATCCTATAGTTGTTGAGGAATGGATTTGTACCATTTAAAAGATATTTTCTATCTTCTAGTGTTTGGAACATGAAAATTTTATTTATGTTGTTTATCATTTAGAAGGAAAATTATATCAAAGGAAGAATCTTATAAAGAAAAAGATCCAAACTGAAGAAATTAACTCCATGGAGTGGGATGAGTTTTAGAGATTTTTCTTCAATAAGTACTTTCTTTATATTATTCATATAAAAATGGGGATGTAATTACTTGTGATTAAGAAAAATGATAATGAATCCATTAGTACATATGAGGTAAATTTTACAATACATGTGAGATACTCTTTTGGTGTTATCATCCAACTAAAAATCAAAGTTGATCGATTCTTCAATGGATTAAAACCAAGTATCCTAAGGTATTTGGCTATAAGTAACATCAATAATATTAATAGACCATTCAAAGTGAATTTAAGGTGGATATTTAGATAGGTTCAGCCATTAATCTCAGGGTTCTGATAAAAAATAAATATAAAATTAAAAATAAATTCTAGAGACTTTGGAGAGAAGAATATGAGATTATATATATATATGATTTGTGAATGGAAACATGAAGGAAATTATCTTAATCTTACTATTAAATGTTTTAAATATTGAAAAGAAGGTCATGAAGAAATTTAATATTGATGTGATGGGAATACATTAGCTAATAATAGAGAAAAAATACTATAGAATGCACCACCCAAAATTTAGTATCCAAATACAAGGAATATAGGCCTTATGCTAACCTGTGATAAAATTAAAAAGTTAATGATAATGATCAATGTCAGTAAACTCTTTATCCTTGATAAAAATGGAAATCTCTTGTGATCACTATTCCTAATTTGGGTTACAATAACTAAGTGATGAAAGGTACATATATCATCTACTCTAGAACTACTAATTTCTTAGTGAATTATGGATATACCTACTCTTTTATATCTTTATAAATTTAGATGGGTATAAAAATACAAACCCAATAATTATATACTAAATAATTAGTGAAAAATTATAATGGTACAATTATTGAATCTTAGTCCTTAGATTCTTATTTGATTGAAGTTTATGAGAATTTGCTTCTTTAAAATCCCATTATTATCCCTCTAGTTAAATTTGATGTTATCTTTGGAATAGATTTAATTTAATTACATGAATTACACATAAATTACTGAGTAAGGGAAATCTCATTTGAAATTCCAAACCAACCTATGATAATCTATCAGTGTGATGATAAATATGAACATTTGATGGAAATTATATTCAGTATATGGGTCAAGATTCCTATTCAAAATATATTTTTATCTTAGATGGCTAGGTAGAAACTCAATATCAATTATATGCCTATTGTATGGTAATTTTTTTATTTAATTCCGGAAGAGTTTCCATGTATTACTCCAATTCTTGAAGTTTATTTTTCAATAGAACTCATACCAAGTACTAAAACTATTTCAAATAATCTATATATAATGGCCTCGACTCAGTTATAGGAATCAAAAAAGAAAATATTGGAGAATCTTGATAAGGGATTGATTCAAACAATTGAATCACCATGGGGTGAACCTATTATTTTTGTAAAGAATAAATTTGGATAAATTAGACTCTACATTGAATACTGAGAACTAAATTAGATCATTATAAATAAAAAGTATCCTATATGATTTATTGATGACTTTTTTGATCAAATACATAGATCTCTATACTTGTCCAAGATTTACTTTTATTACAGATATCATCAATTGAGGGCTAAGATAGAGAATATAACCAATATAGTACTCTATAAAAGATATGGACACTAAGAATCTATAGTTATTCTAATTGGTCTAGTTAATTAATCCTATATCTTCTTGGATTTAATGAATAATTTATTTTGAGATTAACTTTATTAGTTTTTGTTATAATTTATAGATGATATTCTTAAATATTCAAAGATAATGTAAGATAATGAAGATAACTTAAGGATTGCACTGAATACCCCGAAAAAAATCTGCATAATTTTTTCCACATATGAATTTGTGGTACAAAAAGGTCCATTTTTGTGTCATATAATCTCAAGAGAGGGTATATCAATAGATCCACCAAAGAATAAAGTTATTGAATGTTAACCTAGACCAACCACTGTAACTATGATATAGAGTTTTCTTGGGTTGGATAGATACTATTGACACTTTTTTTAAAATTTTATCATTATTTTCTAATCCACTCAAAAATTTAACTTAGATGGGAGCAAAGATCCTTTAGATAGATGAATGTGAGGAATATTTCAAGGAACTGGAGAGAAGGCTCTTCAGTGCACATATGATTACACTACATTACAATATAGAATTATTTTTTATCTATAATGATGAATAAAATATTTTTGTAGGATGTTTCATCATGTAGAATGATATGGTTAAAGCTTATTCTTCATGATAATTAAAGGTTCTTGAGAAAAATTACCAAACTCACAATTTAGAGTTATTTTTGGTAATTTTTTATTAATGATATATAAGAATTATATCTATGGAAAATTTTGTGACATATATAATGATAATAAAAGTTTAAATTATAAATTCACTCAAAAAAAGTTGAATATTATCCAAAGAAGATGGTTGGAGATGATTAATGATTATGTCTGCTTAATACATTACCACCCTAGGAGGGAAAACAAGGTGGTAGATTACCTATGAAAAAGTATTATTCAATCTTATCTATTATGAGGATCCCGAAAGAACCAATTATGAATTTTAAAAGATCAATATGGAAATCATGAAGGAAGGGGAGTTTTTTTTCTTTCTCATATGAGTGTTCAACTATATATCTAATTGAATATTAAAGTGGAAAAAAAGGAAGATGTAGAGTTATAAAAGAATGTATGAAATTTTCTAGAGTTCAACCTTGATTATGATGTAATGATAAGGTTCATGAACTATGTTTGTGTCACATCCACACCATATTTATAGATGGATCAATTGGATGGAGATCATATTTCATCATTCTATATTCATTATAGAAATATGAAGATGTATTGTAATCTGAAAGATTATTTTTGATAGGATAACATAAAGAGAGATATTTTAGAGTACATATCTTGGTTCTTGGCATGTCATCAAGTTATGGTTTAGAGACAAAAGTATATGGGTATTTTACAACCATTGCACATATGAAAATGGAAATGGGAAAAAATCACCATGGATTTTTTCATCAGAATCCCCAAAACATCTAAAGTCAATATTTATATTTGGATTGTAGTCAATCAACTTACAAAGTCATAACACTTTATTTCTATTAGGAAATATTAATATATTGATTAGATTGAAAAAATATACATTAATCAAGTGTTAAGGTTTCATGGAGTAAACTATTATATTGTATTTGATTAGGATTTGAGGTTTACCTCGATGTTCTAGAGAAGTCTTCCAAGATCTAGATTCAGAGTTGTGTTTTAGTACTTCTTATCATCCTCAGATAGATGTTCATTACTATAGAACCATTAAAACCTTGGAAGATATGATGAGACATTTTTCTAGGGTCTTTATGAAGTTTGGGATCAACAAATTCCTATAGTATAGTTTTATTAAAACAATAGATTTCAATTATAAGTTTGGATGGATCAATAAGAAGATCCATATAGAAATAAGTGTAGTAATCCAACATGATGCGATGAAGTTGGAGAAAAAATTCTTTTGGTACATAATCTATTTGAGAAAACTTTCTATGAAAGTCAGATCTATTTAGCCACACATCAAGGCAGGTTAGAGTTGATAGAAAAGTCTTGTTTACAATCATTAGTGAAATTTGGAATTAAAAGTTGGTGAGAATTTATTTCTTTGAATTTCACCATGGAATAAATTTATATGATTTATAAATAAGGGAAAGATAAGACCTAGGTATACTAGACCCATTAAGATTCTTTATCAAGTAGGGATTATAGCATATCACTTTGCACTTCCACCAAACCTCTCTCAAGTTCACGATGTCTTCCATGTATCTACCCTAATGATTTATATACCTAATCATTGAAATGTAATAAACATAGAGGTTGTACCATTGGATAATGATCATTCTTGTGAATATAAAAAGGTGTAAATATTAGTTCTTTGAGATAAAGTTCAATGAAACATGACTACTCACCTAGTTAATGTTCTCTAGAAGACTCAGAAATTCAATAAACTTCATGGGAACCCAAGGATGTGATGAAAAAGATATATACATGAATGTTTGTTTCAAATTATTAGAATTATGATTAACAAAATCATTTTAATTTGTGAAAATTTGAACAACCTTATATTTTTCTTTTATATTTCCCTTTAAATAAATTTAATTTCTTCGATAGCTTATGATACATGAAAACCCGAGTCTAAATGAACCGTAAGATAATATACCATTATAAAAAATATTTTAAAATTTTGGAATTAATAGGATTAACCAAATTATGAATATTATGTATAATATTTTTAGATAATGAAAATATATTGATAAATAAGTACCTAATTTTTAGTAGTATTTATATCCCTCAAAAATACATTTTACTCAAAAATGTATTTATTACTTTTTGTGAAAATTAATATAAATACTTCTCCCACTTTTAAATATTTATTTTAAAAAAATGAAATTTGTTTTCTAAATTATCATTTCAAAATTATCATATAGTGAAATTTTGAGAATTTTCTGAAAAGATTTATTTTTCAATGAATAGTGAAAAGTATTGATTTTTATTGAAAAAATATTTTCATTTAAAGCATTTAAAAAGTACCATTTTGTTTTAAGATTATTTTTAAAAATAAAATTAGTTAATTTATGCTACTAATAATCCAATTAATATCATTTTAATTAATTTTATGTAGGACTTTGGTATAAAAAATTTTATACTTAAAAAAACAATATTTCTAGAAAAATGATTCTCTTTGCATTTTTCCAGTTTAATTTTATATTAAATTATGTGAATTATTTTAATTGAACATGATAAAATGGATTTCATATTTTTAATCAAAAAGTACAAATTTACTTATGATTCAACCTTCATTTTTTTGTTAAAATGAATAAATTTGATGATAGGATTAAGGCTAAAATATGTTTACTCAGGGTTAATCCCAGAGATAAGGGTATGTTTTCCAATTAAACTTGTCTAAATCCTATTTTATAGAAATATATTGACCTAATACCATCTCAAATTTGAATATCTATCCATTTGGAAGAATTATTCTTGAGAATGAATTTATGATATTTTATTCTTTTAAGAAATTCCGTGTGTGCCCTCTCTCCCACTTATAAAAGGAATCCCCTCCCTTATCTTATTTATATTTCATGGAGCCATATATCTCAACCAATAACTATCCAATTATATTCTAAACTTATCAATCCATGAATTATAGGTCCAATTATTCTTAAATTTCTATTCCAACGGTTCATTTGAAAGAATTTATAGGAGGCCTACCAAAGAATAGCTCATCATCCTATCATCATCTTTCAATTTATTTATTCTTATAACACCTCTAAATATATGATATTAATAAATTAGGTATCATAAATATACATAAATGTTATTATTATTTTGGAAAAAACTTTATTACCCATATTTTCTATTAAATGGGTAGTGAAAGTATCAATTGTTCATACTTGTGGACTACCACTCCACACATAACGATACAATTAATTTATCATGACCATATTTCTTTGATGGGAATTATGATGGGATTAATTTTTATAAATTTAAATTATTAATGAAATATTCTTATATAGTTATAATTTCATATCTACCTTCTTTCTTTCCAGTCTTTTCAAATATTATAACGTTACCCATGCATACATGTAGAATACCACCTCCATGAAGTGATGCAATTAATTTTTGAATATCTATTTACATTTATGGTAATAAGGATATATTTTATAAATATGTAAAATAATAAATATTTTAAATTTAATTATTATTTAATTTTTTTTTCGATCCGCCAAAAAAATGAAAAAACATTAATGAGTACGTATGGCCTACCATCTCCATAAACGATGTAATTTACTTTTCTATCTCTTCCTTTTACAGATGAATCAATATATATCAATATAAATATAATTAATATATATATTATATTTATATCATGATTAAAATGTTAGATAATATGAAATCATGATCAAATTACACAGACTAGAACTACCGATCCAGAATTCTCATGAAAAATAAAATAGTTAACACCCAGAAACGATAGTTTTAATAATGAATTATAAATAAAATGGTGTTAAAATGTAATAAGTAGATCATATATGATATTTTATGTTTGTATAATACTATTTTATATAATTATAATTAATTTAAACTTATTATATAGGGGTTTATAGTGATTTTTACACAAGTCAAAATTGAGCTAACAGACTTATGTTACAACATAATTGTTTATCAAGATTTTCTATGATCATGTTTTTAATGATGAATTGTATGACCCATATCTCATGAATCACAAAAATTTTATTCAACAATTCTTATTTATTAAGATTACATGTTTTCCTCTCATTTTACTATATTTACAAACTCAAGATACCAAGAGAATTTCTTTAGGGAAATCTGACATTATTTCACTCTTTGGTCAAAAATATTTTTTTCATACATATAAATGTTTTCTAAAATGATTTCAAGATTTTTTTACCAATAATTAATTATTGATTAAATTATTTTTCCCACAACTTATATTTTTATAAAATAATATAAAGAAATCCTATTGTATTTTTCTAAATGAGATACTTTTTTAATTTCATCAAAAATGTGAAAGGAATATTTGTTTTAACATACAAACATGAACATAATTTGCTATTATGATGTTTGATGAAGGATTTCACATGTAGGTTACAAGTATCTAAGTTCATTTTTGAAAGATAAAAATGCATAATATTTTGGAATTTTTATATTTTAAGGATTTTTCTAAAAGTTACAAGGGTATGTTCCAGAAAAAAATTCTAAGTGGTATTTTAAAGTAATTTTCCTCAAAAACAAAATCCTTTGATTTTAATTACGCTTTACTGGGGATATGATCCAATGATACCATCTGTATTATTTCTCTGGATTATTTATGACTATGATATGTTTATAAAACCTATTTATTTTCCATATAATATATTATAATGAAATATTGTATTATTTATGAAACCCATTTCATTTTCATAGGTTATTATATATGATGAATGGTTTATGATCTTAGAGTACACATATGAAGGGATTATGATTATGTAATGGGTGGGCCTAGAATATTATCACCCTCCAATTCATTAGGGAAATATGGATATCTCATGAGATAATAAGTACTAGAATTGGGAGTGATCTAAGTTCACTAAGAGATTCTATCCGCTATGGTAGTCTTTGGAGTGAAAATTAGTTAAAGATATGATGGAATGTGGAGCAAACCCAATCTAGTATAATAATCTTAGTAGTGATAGTTTATTAAGGAAATTATTTTCTATGATTTTTTATATGACACAATCTTATGCCTTATGACAATGTTAAACTCCCACAACCCATGTTCATTGATTCTTTATGATTAATTTATTATGAACTACCAATATTTATTCCACAACTCAAGATTATGATATTTGATATGAAATATTTTGTTTTAAAATGTTAATATCTGTAGGGTCCTGAAAAATCTGCAAAGGATAATGAGAATCCACTTTAATCCAAGGGAGGTTCCACCCAATTTCCCCCAAAAGAATTGGGAAAGGCGGGGAAATACTCAAAGGATGGAATAAGCTGAACCGGTCCACAGACCGACCCAATGATAATGGTATGTGACCGGTTCCGCGAATCACCCCCTTCGTGGACTGCTGTCATTCGCAGAATGGAGGCGGAGATCCTCCGTAGGCGTGAAGCAGGATGGGCGCCAAATCGGTCCACCATCATGAACCGCCCCAGCTGTGGACCGCGTCGACCAGCCCGGTCCGCATTCACTGTCATTCGCGAAGTGGAGGTGGAACCCCGCACGACCGTGAACCACTCCCTTGAGTTCGTTTGGTTTGCGGGGGAGGTGCGACCAATGCACCTGTGAGTCGCGGATTGACCAAGTCATCCATGAACCGGGTCTCCGATCATGGGCCTCCACAAAAGGTGCTTCATGACCATAGATACATCTCTTTTCCCACTCTATAAAAGGAGATAGAGGGGGAAGAGCCAGGGAAAATTAGAGGAGGATTCAGAAGAGATTGATCAGATTCGGGTGGAAGGATATCAAAGGAAGGAGCTTAGGATTTCACAAACAGTGAAGTTCCAGTTCGCGAACTAGAGCAGGTGTGAACCGGGGAACGAATTAATAAGGAACTGGAAAATGCATAATAACTTGGTGAACCGCAAACTTAAAATAATAACGAAAGGAAGACCATGAACCATGTCTCCTTCACGGATGCACTTCCTACGGACCAAGGATTTTATGCCCCTTTTCCGATCCGTCACACCACGTAGCACCCTACTACGCGGGCGGAGCCCCGACCGATGAACCTTCGACCAACATCACCCTCGGCCACCGGTGCTCGCATGGACTCCTCCATGAACCACCCTGGTACACAGGCTGAACCCGAAGCCGTGAATCACCTTGGTTCGCGGGATTCCCACCAGCCCGTGAACCACCCTAGTTTGCGGAGTTCTCATTTGTCTGCAGACCACCCTGGTTCGCAGATGGCCTCTCCAGCCACGTAGCACCTCCCTATGCGAAGGAAGCCACCACTCATATATGTGTGTGGCCTGGGAGATCCTTCGGAGTTCCCATTCCCTGATCCAGATAAAATCCTTCCAATCCGGCCTGACCCTCCACGACTCCCTCATTGGCCCATTCACCGGCCCTAGGCGGAGGCCTCCACCAGAGCTTCTGGACTCATGTGATTTAACCCCCAGGTGCATCAACGTGCCGTTTTGAGTTCACATACCCATGTTAAGTAGGGATGAAGGGGTTTCCCCGACCCTTGGGAAAATTCCCAAAGCATTCCTGGGTTCACATTCCCATGGTAATGCAGAGTCAGAGCCCGGGAGCTTCCTTTCTGCCCCTCCACTTGTTAGGGCAGGGAAACTTCTCCCCTCCCCGGGGCGTGGTGGGATACCCATATTAAGGAATCCACCATGCACTTACTTACGTCCCCACAGCCATTCCCAAGGAAGGGCGTAGCGGGGAAGGGTGATCCCCCATCCTTCTTTGGGGACAAGTCCTTCTCCCTCTGCACTTTGTCGCTATGGGCATCCATCTCGGAGTAAGCCCCAACCATTTGGGCCACCTCTATGTATAAGCCCCACTCCACTTCCCACGGATGCACCTTTCGCGATGTGATCGTCTCGTCCCTACTACCTCTTGTTTCTCACACTGAGCATGAATCACGTGGGATTAGAGTAAGCATCGACCATGACATCCTCTTATGGGCCTCCTCATAGTGTAAGTCCCAATCCATTATTATGGGCCTCCTCAGAGTGTAAGCCCCAATCTAATTCGAACTACAAGGAATTTGATCCATGTCAAGGCATGGTACGTAGGAAGCCTCCCCAAGGTTTAAAAAAAATCACCGTTGGACCCCCAGGTCCACATTCACGTTGGATCTCCGACACTCCTATTAGAACTACATGGACTTTGATCCCTGTCACCCAGGCAGGGTATGTAGGAAGCTTCCATGTGTTTCATGCTCAACAACCGGTCGATCCAAATATCTTCACATCGGTTCACTGCGCCATTCCTAGCGTCGCCTCAATGAGTCTAGACTCCTCAGGGTCATTAATCCAACGATGGATGGTAAACCCTAGGAATAAATGATTCTGAACACCTGTGTCCAACTGACCATAGCCAACCAGGAGTAATCCATAGATACTATGCTTGGGTATAAACCAAAGATTCACAAAAATATGAATACATCTTAAATCTATAAGAGAGTCCTGGAATAGACAATAATTCCCCAAAAAAGGGTGCTATGAGCCCGACTTTACATCCTCTTGACCAATGTGAGTTCTTAAGCGTTGCTGGTCGAACCACCCAACGAACACCTGCCTTCGGAAAGCAAGTTTGCGTATCGTCAGATACAGAACCATTGGGCTTTTCGAAACCAACCTGAAACCAAAAATGGTGAACCCAACATGAATCTTTAACCAAGCATGATAGATTTAACCTAATCCCACCCTTTTTCCCCTTTATACTCACAAGGAGGGCCAAGAAAGGTCATTAATTATGCATGGGGTCATGCGATGCTGCTTTGACGGGTTTGCTGTTTGTATTTGTTAAAATGTTTTACAACTACCACTCAGAACTCCCTTTGATTCAATGGCATCACGAAGGAACTCACAGGAGCATGCTTACAACTACGAAGTGACCGGACCTCCTCACCAACGGAGGACCCCGTCACCTACCTAGCGTCTTCAATGCTGGGTATCTGATGCGCTGATCCGAGAGTACAACATGAACGGTACTCTCTCGACGGTGGAGGCGGCCATGCACGCACTCCAATCCGCCAAGACTCGCTGGTCGCTTGCCCAGCAGTGGCCGTGAGGGTAGATCCAGATGGCCCCTGTTGCTATCTCTAACCGTTTTGGGAGTCTATCCCCAGAACGGGACAACACATACCTCCCTTATCTCAGGGAGGTGGGTGAGGTCGACATTGAAGACTTCATCCTCGCTGAACGGGGGTTCCGCTCCATGGCCCCCAACAGAATACGTCATCATGGTCACGTCGCGACTCAACATACTCACACTCAAGAGGATGTAGACCCGAGGATCCAGACCCACGCTCCCCGAGCTATGACCCCTCGGACTGCCCGACAGGGTCGGAAAACTTACAACCAGGGACCGGTCATCACCCTTTTCCCTGAGGAGGAGCTCTGCTGCCCTGTCACAGAGACTTATCACGAATAGGTACATGAAACTGTTAGTTCCTCCAAAGCCCGCCATCCAGACATGGCGGCATCATACGAGCGGGCGCGCATCCCTGCCGAGCTCCGTCAAACCCGTCGCTCATGCAGGACGAAACCTACCCAACATGCACCTCTCCCTGCTCAGGGTCGTGAGGCCCACCAACTCAACATGGTGGCGAACCAGCACCTATAGGACCAGCTCCTCACAGATGCTCTTGATGCCTACCATCCTTATATGGTGGCGATAAACCTATCCCACCACCCAGATGTGAAGGAAAATCATAGGTGGGCACGTCTTCCTGCCAACAAATGCCACCGAATCGATATAGTGAGAATCCAATATATGCTGAGCCAGGTCCCTGTGGATGAAAGTAAAGTCTTCCATCTCGATGTGGCGGAAAATAGAGTGATAAACCGGCATATCCCGACCTAGGGGCAGATTCGTTCACCTGCCCCGACATAAGAGAATTGTCAGTACCCACTAAAAACCAGAGGACCGGAGCAGGAAATTCCTACTCTGATACCAGAATGGGATTTCATTCCCGTTCCAACTAAATATGTCTCTCTACATATCCTGGAAATTATGGAGGAGTAGGTATCGATACCAGATCATATCTTGCAGACTTTCCAGCATATAATTCCATTAGTGGCAATAGAAAGGACTCGGGCCCGTGAGACCATCTCCCCAAGTGAGGCGACTCTTCTAAGAGACGATATAGACACTTCGGAGCAGATCTGCATCCCTGCTTTTGCCCAGGAGGGTTGCCAGTTATATTCCGCGACGTAAGGGCAACCGGATCGAGCAGCTTAACTCATTCCAACTGGGGGACACCCATCCATCATGGTGGATGCTCCAGAGTTGGGATATATCCTTTCTAAAAGTCAAGATGTTTTTCAGTGTATCCTGACAGCATCCTAGGACCCAATTTGTTAGGGACCCAAAGGTGATGGCCATTTTCAATAGCAGACGGTCCCCACTTCCCGCAAGAAAGTGCCCCGAACGCGCCAAAGGTAGCTAGAAAATTAAGAGCGGGTTCATGACTCTGCTTTACTAGAAGATGGGGTTACTAATACCTCTAAGCACATATCAAAGGCTCCGAACCCTGCCCACCCATTACCATATTAAGGGGGTAGAAGTAGCAGTTGTGAAGGTCCTCCCCGCAATGTCGCTACTAGCAGCTCTGAAGGTCCTCCCCAGAGCACCCACGGCGACCTCCCCCACGGGCATATAACAATCGATCACGAGAGATCCTCTTTTGATGTGAGTCACCGAAACCCTCCATGTGACCAGAAGATCGAGGAGCAAGAAGGTCCTCCACTTGCTGCTGTCTACCCTGAAGGTCCTCCCCAGGGTATACGCTGCAAATATTCTCCATGCAGTGGGACCACAAATTATGATAGTAGTCCTCTCTATCATAGTCGCAACTATGGAGGCCCTCCGCACAGTGATGTATCATCACAACAATAAGGTCCACCCCTTATCACGGCCTGCCTAGAAGGTCCTCCCCAGGGGTTACGTTGCAACAGCACTCCGCGCAGCTGGGTATCAGATCACGGTGGTAGTCCTCGCCACCCTGATAACATAGGTCCTCCCCGTAGAGACATCAAGCAACAAGAAGTCCCTCCCCTCGTTTCGGTACATTCTAAAGGCCCTCCCCAGGGTGTACCCCACAAATATTCTCCCTACGACAGCTGTAATGGTAGTCCTCTTCATTGCAGCAGCTGTGATGGTTTTCCTCGCCACCACATCCTCCATTGCGAAGTTCCTCACCGTAGTGTCCCCAAGTAACAAGAAGGTCCTCCCCTTGTCACAATGTGTCTTGAAGGTCCTCCCCAGGATGTACATTGAATGTCAATCCATGATGGTCATCCTAACCATGATGGCAGTTGTTGCGAAGGCCCTCCCAGTAACAACACTACGCATCCAGAAGGTCCTCCCCTTGCTGCAACATGCCGTGGAGGTCCTACCTAGGGTATGCACTGCAAAATTCCTCTATGCAGTGATGCATGAAGTAGTAATGGTAGTCCTCGCCATTACGTCCGCCATTGCGAAGGTCCTCCTCGCAATGACATACCATATCGACAGAAAGGTCCTCCTCCTTCCTAATCAAGCACAAAAAAGACCTCATATGTCGAGGCACTCAGAAGGACGGGATCGAGCATGTCATATACCCAGCTAGTCATCAATGGCACCCTTCTTCAATCGGGAGATGGTCTGGGACCATGTTCATCTTCAAAACCACCCCGGAATCGCCCACGTGATGATTCGACACTTACCAATCCCATTGACTCCGACCACGCTATCGGTGAGCATCTTAGTTGGGCTGAACAGGTGGAGGAGTCACTAAAGGAGGAGTATGCCGACATGTTTCACCTAAGAAAACGGCTGGCCAGGGATGATATTCTAGTTATGTTTTGGTCCACATCCACCTCTCAATTCGACATACCCAGAGATCTGTCGGAAGAATGCGTGCACGACATCCGCTACAATATATGGACAGCCCTCCACCAGCTGAAATCAAGCTTCCTGCCCTATTATGGGTCTGTAGACCACATCAAGACAATAGAAAAACTCCTACATCACATTGACCTAGAAGCTCTTCCTTCAGCGCGACAACGGCGACCCGAGAGGCATAAAGGAAACATTGAGATAGCCTGCCTTTGTGCACTGCACCAGTTACGTCGCCTTATTGATGAAACCCCGATGGGAGTCCATATCAGGGGATAGGGAGAAAATGGAGCTTTTCATTTCACTCTGATCCCCACCCAGAAGAACCCGTTCAACATGGTGTCTTGCAACATCATCACATCAAGACAACAATCGAGTGGTCTCCCTGTTCATGAAAGGCAACACACCCAATAGAGTCAGGCCTTGAGTAAGTCCCAGAAGCGTCAGGCTTGATGAGAACAAGCCATTCAAGAACTCCTGAATCAGGCCACTGAGATCATACAACAAGCCTCTCGCATAAGAGAGTCCAATCGGCAGTCATTGCCTGCCTCCCTAGAAGGAATTGATTCACAGAAGAACCCGACACCAAACCTAGTTCACCCTCGAATGGGGGCATGCAAGATCCGGCAGGTAGCGATAGCAGCAGACACTGCCGCAATCCAGGGTCAACCCCAGCCTGTAGGGCTGGGGGAATTTTTAACAAAAAAAGCCCCCGTAAGACCAATAAAAACTGGAAGAGACTTAAGGTCCAAGGAATGGAGACAACCCACCCCTTAGGGCTGGGGGAATTTTTACCACCTCAACAAAAACCTCCCCCACAAGAATTAGTATTCTCTTGTCTAGGGAGGACAGTCAGAAGAGGAGGTTCCTACCCTGTCATGTCATTTGAATCATCATCCCCTCCAAGAGGGAGATGTAGCATAAGGCCGTGTCAAAGAACTCTCTATGTCACCCTTCGCTAAGGAGCCCAAAAGCAATCCCAGGAAAGAAGAGGGAAGGCCAATAAAAGATGTGGGAGATACTCTTCATATTTAGAAGATGACATCTTCTTCGCCTTGCAATATGCATCTATCAATGATATAGAGGTTAACCCCACAGGTGACACCAGAGATGATGCAAATCTGGATGGATCAGGAGAAGACAGTTACGGTTAGGCTGTGACTCACAACGAACCGCCGAGTGTGTACACCTGGAACCAGAGGGCCACCCTAAATATGGCCGCCCTAAATATGGCCACCCCTTCAGCTAACCTTCCTCTGCTCACACTTCAAGCTCCCAATAAGGATAAGAAAAATGGACTAGTTACCCTTAACCCGCCTCCTTCTATCGATAAAAATGATCAACTTATGCTCGAAGAGATATTTGCTTGACCGGAAGAGTAAATGAAAGAACTGAGGTGGCTCAACGCTGAGCTACTTCATAGGAACCGTCTAATTGAAAGCACGTCCCAAGAGGATCCATATCATGTGCTCCCAGTAAGTGAATCTCAAAGACCAAGGTTTGCCCCGAAAAAAAAAGCACGGTTAGGCCTCCCGCCCAACAAGGTGCCCAGCTCGTCCAACCGCCTAAATGTAGATCCAGATAAATACCAAGACTTCCCTCCACTCAGGAAGAAACCAGAGCGAGTACGTATGAACCCTCCAAAGGTGTCACAAATGACACATGCACCCCTAGTGCCGACCGAGCTGGATCCTCAAGAAGCGCCTCGGGCTACACCCGCCCAGGACCGGGCCCAACAGGATGTAAACTAGGGTCTCACTAACACCATCGAGGCACTAACAGCTCGATTAGAAGCGATATAAGGTCGACGCGCTCTGATACAGCCAGAGAGGATTCCCTACCCAGATTGGGTGAGTAACATGCCACCTCCACCCAATTTTGGGAGCCCTGTATTCCCTATCTTCAATGGATCAGGTGATCCGGAATAGTACTTGATGCACTACGCGTCTTATTGCGACCCTATGATGGAAACTCTAGAACAGAAAGAAGCAGTGAAACTCAGATGCTTCGTACGGAACTTTCAAGGACCTGCCTTCATCTGATATATGAGCCTTCCAGCCCAGTCAATAAAAACCTGGGAAGACCTTCGGCAACAGTTCTTATTCCACTTCAGCTTAACGCTGCCTAAAATAATGGTCAGTGACCTCATGAACTGTAAGCAGAGGGAGAACAAGAGGGTCTCAGACTTAATCTCTAGATGGAAAGGTCTAACCTACACTCTAAACATGCCAATTCCTCAAGAAGAGTTGCTTTCCATACGCATGGATAATCTTCGAGATGAGCTTTGAACACCACTCATACCAGTGGAGTGCACCACTGGCTTCCGCCATCTCTCAGCCATTGCCCAGAGAATTGAGGAATCCCTGTAGCGGACCAATTTAAAGTCCCAAATAGCCTCACAGGCTTCTGCAAAGCAAAAAGTTAAAGCTGAATAATCCTCTGTCATGCTCAACCCAACCCCCGTGCCTGCTCCACCGCTTAGCCCTCCACCAAATCGTCAAGGGATCCCTGTATATCAGCAGACACCACCACCCAGTCGGGAAGATCAGAAAAAGGCGAAGTGGAACAATTTTGAGGAATGAAGACATAAAGTATACTTGTTCTGAGAGGACCAAGTCCGCAACTACTTCATCACCTCCATGAATTGCAACTTGATCTGCCTTTCGGATCTGAGGAAACCTGAAGAAGTCAGCCATGATGACAGGCCAAAATACTGTCCCTACCATCGAATGTTGGGGAAAAATATTCGAGAATTCTTCGTCTTCAAATAACTCCTACAAAAGATGGTAGACTCTGGGTAGGTCGAGCTGGGACCACCCCCAACACATGTGGCATATATTTCTACCACTGACTCTGACAAAGGGGAGGGGTGGAAAGAGGTCACCAACAAGAAGGGGAAGAAATTCGATTACTGGATGACTCATAAGACTATCAACCGAGCTTGTGTCATACTCCGAGCTCAACTATAGCAGCCGGTGTTTCTGCCAACGACTCCCGATGCCGCATACCCAATAATTTCAACCTCACAACCCTCTAAGAGCCGGTCATATAGGCGTAATAAAAGAAGGAGGAGACAAGAAAAAGAGGAGAAATCCGCGATGAGGCCCAAGTTATCCCCAACGCTGTTAGATTTCATGCCCTCAGACTTGGCGCCACGGGCACCGACCCACCAAATTGAACCATCAGGGACAACCGACTCGGTTGACCTGTCAGAGGATGAAGAGCCAATCTTCCGTTCCATCAACGTCATCCATCTTATGGAATCGTTCCCTAACTAAGGGTATGGTTATGAACCTGAGTTCCCAATATGAGAAGCCAGGATGAGGAATCATAGAGGCAGGGATATCAGGGAAGGCGCAGTCGCGGCCGAAACCAACCCTATGGTTGGAACTCGACCCAAACCGTTAATATCACGGGAACCCGTGGGAGGGCCCTTCAATGGACTCAACAAGAGAATGAATATCCCTCCACATCCAAAAGCGACCACTCAACCCCAGTTATTCTGCGGTACCTATCAGAGGAGGAACAAGGGTCTATCCACCTAGTGTGCACAAACATACCAGCCGGGCCGAGTCCCTAGAACATGGGGACATCATCAGCATCTGACCCTGTAGCCGGTCCCTCCTCATCATGTATTCCAACTGCTAAGCTTCCCGCAAAATCTCCCCAGCCAATGGAGAAATGTTAGTTGCTGGAACAAAAATACAACATCCTTAAGAAGCTGGCATCGGTAACATCCAAAATGTTGATCCTGGATACCTTGGGTTTGTCAGCCGATCTCAGGGAGGCACTTATAGAAGCCTTGCTCAGCCCCCAAGAGTTTCAAGCCGAGGTAGCTACCGCTGAGATTTACCGAATGGAGACTGGCTCAGCTGAATGCGATGCAGTGATTTCCTTCACCGATCTAAATGAAGATGCCATCATGCAGGGACACATAAAACCACTATATGTGTCTGGCACGCTAGATGATGTTGAGATCCGCAAAGTCTTCATTGACAACAACTCTGGAGTTAACCTCATTTCCCTACAGACACTCCGTAAGTTGGGCTACAGTGAGGGTGATTTAATACCCTCGGCCACTAATCTGCTAGGTTACGACAAGAGTGAGCAGAAGACAATGGGACAAATTAAGCTAAAGACCCATTTTGGAGACCTAGTGGCCTATTCAGAATTCCTGGTGGTTTAGAAGAACACAACATTCAATGCCCTGCTGGGATGGACATGGATCCACAATCACATGGCCATTCCTTCATCCTACCACCAGTGTATTAAATAATGCATCAATGGGAAAAGTGGGACATTGCATTCCAATAAGGACCCTTTCGAGATCTCCGAGTCACACTACATTGACACCGAGTTCTATGAAAAAAAGAAGAAGACGACTTTGAACGATGGTGTCAACTAGATCCCCACACCAAATGGTCTGGAAATGGTTCCCGAAGACCCCATCAGACAGCTTGGCGGAGACTACGTACTGCCCATCAGCCATGTTGAGAGTAGGGGTTCAAGTTCGGATACGCACTCAGCTATCCTCATGACCTCGGCCATAACAGCCGAGCATGACAATACAAGAATGTTTGCCAACCCTCGATTTGGGGGAAAATACTTGAGTGAGGACACCCACAATGCTTCGTCTCCAGACTCCCAGGAGTTCGAGTCAAAAACTCTCCACCCATCAGATCAAGAAGATGAGGGTTTGGGAGAAGAAGATGAGGAAGATCTCAGAGGTGCACCTCCCGCATTTGAGGAAGGTATCTCCACCACTATGGATGAGCTCAGGGAAATAAACTTAGGTACCGAGGAAGACCCGAGGCCCACTCTTGTTAGTGCATCCATGTCCCATGAGGATCACGAAGTATATGCATCTTTATTGAAGCAACACTAGGATGTATTTGCCTGGAATTACACAGAAATGATGGGATTCGATCCCAAAGTTGCGACGCATCACCTAGGTCTGCCAGAAGACCACCGGGGCTATAAACATGCCACTAGAAGGATACACCCCTCACATGCTTCCAAAATAGAGGCTAAAGTCGATAATCTTATTGAATCAGGCTTCATTCGGGAGGTCCAATACCCCATCTGGTTGGCCAACATCGTCCCTGTCCAGAAAAAGAATGGGCAAATCCGTGTCTGTATTGACTTCAGAGATCTCAATCGGCACTGCCCGAAAGATGATTTCCCAGTCCCAATCATTGAGTTATTAATCGATGCCAGGTCTAGGTATGAGGCTCTAGCCTTCATGGACGGCTATTCTGGGTATAATCAAATTAGGATGGCCCGAGAAGACAAAAAAGCCACTACCTTCAGGGCCCCCCAAGGAGTATTCTATTATAGGGTCTTTCCCTTTGGTCTCAAGAACACTGGCGCCACATATCAACGTTCCATGCATCATATTTTAAACTGTTCCTAGGGAAATTCGTCGAATGTTACATAGATGACTTGGTGGTCAAATAAAGGCAGCGCTCAGATCACCTGTCAGACCTTGAGACCGTCTTCAACAAACTTCGACAACATAGCCTGAAGATGAACCCCTTGAAGTGCGCCTTCGGGGTTACCTCAGGGAAATTACTTGGATTCATCGTACGCCATCATGGCATCGAGGTGAAACCTAAAAAGACAAAGGCTATCCTTGACCTGCCACATCCCTGCAATCTCACTGAGTTGAGGGGACTCCAAGGACACCTGGCCTATATCAGGCGGTTCAGAGCCAACCTGGTAGGAATATGTTTTCCATTTACTAGTTTAATGAAAAAGGGAGTCATGTACCAATGGAAATATGACTTCCAAGAGGCGTTTGATAGCCTAAAGAAGTACCTTTTAATCCCACCGGTTCTCATGCCTCCGGTTGAAGGAATGCCTCTCATCCTATACGTGACGGCCCTAGAGCAGTCACTGGGAGCCTTCCTCGTGTAGAAAAATGATGCCAACAATGAAAACCGTCTCTATTACCTCAACCAAACCATGATTGATGCTGAAACTTGATACTCAAACATCGAGAAGAGTTGTTTGGCCTTGGTCTTCACAGTTAAGAAGTTGTGACATTATCTGCAGCATCATGAAGTCCATTTGGTCTCATGCAATAACCCGCTAAAATACATCCTCAACCACCCGATGCTGACTGGGCACCTATCCCAATGGGCAGTCATCCTGCAACTATTTTACATCTAGTTTGTGCCTTAGAAGGCCATCAAAGTCCAGGCGTTAGCAGATTTTCTGGAAGAGCACCCTTCAATAGGGACAACAACAACGGACGTCGGGCTACCTAATGAAGACATATTCTTGGTTCAAGGGGAGCTCCCAACATGAGAAATGCACTTCGACGGTGCATCCCGGAGCCTGACTAGGAAGAAGATGGAAGAACCCAAATTTAACAAGGTGGGTTTGGGGATAATACTCATGTCCCTAGAAAAGGCAGTCTTGCCATATTCCTTCCTCATGTTAGAGGGATGTACGAACAATGAAGCTAAGTATTAATCACTCATTGCAGGCCTTGAACTCGCACTCCAGGCACAAGTACAACACCTTAAGGTAAAATGTGACTCGGAACTAGTCATCAAGGAAGTCAATGGTGACTATGATATCAAAAAGGAGGAGCTGATTCCCCTATTTGACCATGTCTGAGGGTTAATGGTAGAATCTCTACAGAACCAACTTTGACCTATATTCCCCGGTCCAAGAATGCCCAGGACGATGCATTATCCAATGTGGCAATAGCCCTGGCTGACCCAGACTAGTATGAAACAGTTATCAGCATTGCTCATTATCAAATGGTCATGCCATTTTTTCAGGTCAAGACGGAAGAAATCAACGAGGTCAGTCCAGTCCCTAAGCCATATGCTCCTGCCACCGGCTGGATGACCCGCATTGCAAACTACCTTCAACGGGGAGAACTTCTATCTGACAGGGCTGAACGAGAGAAAATACGGATAAGGGCAATCAACTTTGTCCTATATGGCGACGCGGGTCAACAAGAGGTCCTCTACAAATGAGGCCTCGACGGAATCCTCCTCAGATGCATTATTGAGAAGAAACTGTCGCCATCATGACTGAAGTGCATGCCAGAGTATGTGGAGAACATCAGCCAGGGTTTAAGTTTACCATCCGGTTCGGAGGCTTGGGTACTATTGTCCCATAATGGCACGAGATTGCGAGTGCTTTACCGCAAAATTCCACTCATGCCAAATCCAGGCCAACTTCATACACCAAAACCCGAAGTTACTTCATCAGGCCAAGTAATCCTGGCCATTTTCCATCTGGGGAATGGACTTCATGGGACCATATCCACCCACCACAGCCAAACAGCTAAAGTATATCCTCATGGAAACCAACTTCTTTTCCAAATGGGTAGAAGCTGTACCCCTTAAGGAAGTCGGGGCGAGAAACATTGTCAGCTTTGTGAAAACTAATATCATCACCATATTTGGTGTCCCTCATACCATACTGACAGATAACGACATCGAATTATGCTCTATTGAATTGGATAAACTATACCAAGAATATGGTATAAAGGCTAACCATTCATCCCACTACCACGTAGTGTCCAATGGATAGATAGAGGCTTTCAAAAAGACCATGTCCAACATTCTCCATAAAATGGTGGACAAAGACAAGAAGTCATGGCCAGATAAACTCATCCATGCATTGTGGGATTATCGAACCACAATCCGCACCGCTACTCGGGATACTCCGTACTCATTAGTATACAGAACAGAAGCGGTCCTGCCCATTGAAATCCAATTACCATCACTCAGTGTTTCCATTTGTGATCAGTTATCCAACGACGAGCAATCAGAAAACCGGGTAGGTGAATTAGAAGAGCTTTATGAGAAGCAGTTGAACACTTTGCACCATTTGGAAATATACCAGAATTAGATTGCACAAGCCTTCAATAAAAAGGTCCTTCTTCGGTCTTTATTGGAAGGAGAATTACTATTGGTCCTTCAGACCCCAGTGATAACTGGAAAGAAACCTCCAAAACTGGAGCCCAAGTGGGAGGGACCATATGTTATACATAAGGTCTACTCCAATGGAGCATATGCCCTGATCTCCATGGATGGGAAATTCACCACCGCTCCTACAAATGCAAGATTCCTGAAGAAATATTTTGCATAGAAACCAAAAGTATTTTTTCATCCTTACCGCACGACGATAAACTGCACGAATAAGAAAAAAAAAGAATCGTCCGAGCTGTATGATGTTAAACTGCCAAGCACCCAACAGTCCAAACTCTATGACCCTAAACTAAGAGTATTTCGTCCTTATCGCAAAATGTTAAACTGCACGGATTCCAGAGAACTACATATGGCTTGATTCCTACCTTCGCAGGATACGTAGTGACGCCAGGGTTCCGCATCCTGGCCCAGCCACCCCTCAAATAAGAGTTAAAAAAATGCCCCCTTCCCCCGTGTATGGACCAGACCTGCATGGGGAGTATTTAGTAGAGAACTACGTATGGCTTGATTCCTGCGTTCGTAGGATACGTAGCGACGCTGGGATCCCCTATCCTATCCCAACCACTCTCAAATGAAATAAAATAAAAGTTAACAATGTCCCCTTCCCCTGTGTATGGACCAGCCCTGCGTGGGGTGTACTTCTTTCAGATAACTACGTACGGCTTGATTCCTTCCTTCGCAGGATACGTAGAAATGCCAGAGTTCCTCGTCTTGGCCCATCCACCCCTGGATAAAAGTTAAAAATTCCCTCTTCCCCCATGGACAAACTATCCATGCTTGGGGCGTATTCCTCGTCCTTACCGCACTACGTTAAACTGAATGGATAATGAGAAAAAAATAAGAAACAAATTCCCTTTCCCCCATATACGGACTAGACCTGCACAGGGTGGTGTACTCCTCGTCCTCACCATACGACGTTAAACTGCGCAGATAATAAGATTAAAAAATGATCCCTTTCCACCGAGTATGGACTAGACCTGCACGAGGTGTATTTTTACGTCCTTACTGCATGACATTAAACTGTATGGATAATTAAAGTTAAAAATGTCCCTTTCCCCCGTGTATGGACCAAATCTTCACGGGGTGTATTTTTCGTCCTCATCGTATGATGTTAAACTGAACGGATCACGTCCTCACCGCACGATGTTAAACTGAACGGATTTCATCATGAACCACCTAAGATGTATGGAGAAATGAGGTGGAAATACTCCTTGTGCATTTGGATGCATCCTCCCTATACATCAGACTCCATGGCCTAGATAATTATGGATCTTCATAACCATTCATGGCGATCAGAAGTGGAAAGTCATCAACCCATGGACACCTTTTCATGACTATGCATATCATTCCCTCAGTGGCTCTGCATATTGATAGCCCCTACCCCATCTACCAAAGGCAATATTTCCATAGGAGACACTCTTCCTAGCTTCGTACGCTTACCGGCCTCAGAGCCACCATACCATACCTCCTGATCCAGAAATTTATAGTGCATTGGATTACAAGTCCATCCCATTTTCACATCCAAACATCACCAGGGTATCCCTACCTGGTTAGACTATGTATCCACCCATGGTTCACATGACGATCTACATCTACAAACATCAAGCCAAGACTAGGCTACTTTGACTCAATGGACAATTGCAGTGAAGATGTTTCTTGTATGCTCAGACAACATTATCCCCACATGCCAAACTCTGTACTGTGAGCAATCTCGGATTTTCATAATCATTCATAGCCATCAGAAGTGTAAAGTTGTCGACCTGGGGATACCTTTGAATGACTATGCATACCATGCCCTCAACGGCTCTGTATATTGATAGCCCCTGACCTGTCTACAAAAGGCAAGATTTCCTTGGGCGACACTCTTCCTAGCTCCGTATGCTTACCGGCCTTAGAGTCCCCACACCCAATCTCCTGATCCTAGAAACCTCAGAGTTTCAGTTTACAACCTTTATCCCCCACCCTGTGCAGAGTATATCAGAGCATGTTGAATCAGTTATCCTTTGAGTGATTTCATCAATAGTCACCCAGTGGTCTGAGCTCTATGACCGCTAAACTAGGAGTAATTCATCCTTACCGCATGACATTAAACTGCATAGAGTAAAGGTACACCCCACACACAAAATAAATCAGCGCAGGGATCTCTCTAAGCTTTAACAGCAACCAGGGCCGAGTATGCTCGACATGTCCAGACATTTTCTTACCGAATGACAGACTTCGTGGCTCAGACAATTACGGATCCTCATAACTATTCACAGCCATCAGAAGTGGAAAGGCATCGACCCATGGACACATTTTCATGATTATGCATACCATGCCCTCAATGGATCTACATATTGATAGCCCCTGGCCCGTCTACCAAAGGCAATATTTCCACAAGAGACACTCTTACTAGTTCTGTATGCTTACTGGACTCAGAGCCCCCATAGCATTTCTCCAGATCCAAGAAGCCATAGAACCACAATTTACACCAATCAACCCCCTTTCCATGTCTCGGGAAAGCTGAGATATTCAATCCTAGTTACATTCTAATAAAGAGCGGCCTTTGCAACTAAATCCTTACCGCATGATGTTAAACTGTACGTAACATCTTGGCCGCTTGGCATAAAGCTGCAAAGACCAAGCATTAACCATCCCAGGAAATTCCTTCAACTACAAGCATTTTCACTAGTTTAAAAATTCCCCCGTCCTCGCTTCATAACGTAAAACTACAAAACACCCTTTAAAAATACTCCTCATCCTTACCTCATGATGTTAAACTACACGGAAGCCGTCCTTGTCACATGACAATAAACTGAACGAAATTTAAAAGTGCCCCTGTCCTCGCTGCATGATGGTAAACTGCACAGCATCCTTGAATAATTATCCTTGTCTTTATTGCATGATGTTAAAACTGCATGGTCAAACCCATCATGGGTTCAGTAAGAAACGAAGGCTTTTCTCTATCCCTCAGTGCACAGGTCAGATCTGCACGAACCACCATCACATAGCAGCATGAGAAGGAATGAATTCACCCATTCTCGGGATATTTATCCTAGAGGCTTCTCCCGTATCCAAGCTCCCTCTTCTCATAAACCACACTCCGTACTCAGAAAAAGATGAACTCTCATAAGCCACCCCTGGTGGTCCCAAATCTCAACTTCCCTGAAGTTTCTCAGCTATCGGGAGAATACAATCATTGACCCAAGGACACCTTTTTATGACTATGCATAGCATTCCCTCAGTGGCTCTACATATTGATAGCCCCTGGACTATCTACCAAAGGCAAGATTTCCTCCTCAGGCAATGCTTCTCTCCGTATGCCTCTTGGCCCCTGAGCCCCCATGTTCATCCCGAGATTCGGAAACCCTCTGAGATACAGTTTTCCAGCCTCTTTCACAACCCTACCTGAATATAGTGGAACATCTCTGAAAAGATTACCGAGGACTAGGAGAAGCCATTAAATTCTAGATAATATCCCAGATGCATGACTTTAAACTACGCCATGCCCCAACCATCCTTTACATTGGATAAATGCATAGGATAGGAACCTTGCTTCCACACTCCTGATTGATACATAAGTTCTAAAAACCTTTCAGATGTCACATACCCTTTCCAAGACACCCCTGGTGGTTTTCATAATTCTCTAATCCACCCATGGTGGTTTCTATAAGCTAGACTTTCATGAAGTCCTATGGCCATCATAAATGGATATTCATTGACTTAGGGACACCTTTGCATGACTATGCATACCATGCTTTCAGCGGCTCTGCATATTGATCACCCTTGGCCTATCTACCAAAGGAAAGATTTCCTTAGGCGATGCTCTTCCTACCTCTGCAAGCCGATATGACTCCCATGCCTTGAGACATGCCCTGCGTGTCATTCAAATATGAACACACTTTCCCCCCATGCACGTCTGAAGGGTATCAAGAAGTCTTTTAATCAACCAAATCTCATTGGGGCCCTCACCCCACCATGTCTGGTCAAATCTATTCGACCTAAAACATCAGTAATGATAGTCTTGTCGGTAGGAATTTAAACTGTTCACAAAAAAGAGATGCAAAGCCTGTTAGGCCGAAAACCCGAATAGGGCGACCAAAGAAAAAGTCAGGCCATACTCACCGGGTCCACACCAAACAGGCCCAGGCAAAATTAGGGCATTAAAAGAGAAAATACAAAAAGTTTGTGGGGTTTTTCTACAAAACCCTATCAATAGTCAAACTATGCTCGCTAGATCCCATGATCTAGGAAAAAGTTAGAGTTTGTTTTTATTTTCCTGAATTATGATTAATTATGATTCCATGAGTTGTTATTTAAGCAACAATTATTCCAACAACAAAGATTGTATTCCGTTTGAACAAAAAAAGGGGAGGACGTCCACAAGATGGTGCCTCTCCCTCAAATAACAAAAAAAAAGATGGGGGGGGGGGAGTAAGCAAAACAAAGTGTACAAGAATGGTTCTAACCATCACAAAGGATCCTGGCTCGCTCTCTCCATCAGATCGGCCACTTTGTGATGGAGGTTGTTGCAAGTATGCTCTAGCATGGCCCTCTCCCTGGCCTCAATGTCGGCCACTGAACGAGTACTCTCCACCATTGTTTAGAGATCGTTGATCCCTTTCCTGGTGACTTCAAGGTGACCAGTCGTAGTCGAAAATTGATCCCTCAGCATTGCTGCCCATACTTCACATTCATTCAACTCAGAGGATAAGATGTACGCCTGATCTCGAGAGCTCACCTCCTACGATATCAGCTGATAGAGCTTTATCATGACTTCCTCTAAGGATCGGGTCCCGCAATGCGAGGCAGGGAGGTGAGAAAGTTTGCGTTCATTAGTGGAAACTTCCTCATGGGCCATGACAACCTGGAAAGCGAGATAATGGAACTGCCGATAGTTAAAGCCACGTGACCCCAAACCCAAAAAGAGTTCGGAGAGCTTCGGTTTTAGTTTCCATCTCAGCTAGAGGAGTTTCAGCAACAATCTATCAAATCTAGGGCCAGTCACACCTGTTCACTGCTCGGTGGTCCGCCATGACGTGAAGATCTTTGGTATCCTTTCTAGGTGGCACAGGGACGAAGTCCGACATTGCGGTTAGTGCAGATACGTTCACACTTGAAGATGGTTCCAAAGTTGGAAGGTTTGAAGCTTCTAACCCCGGTTCAGGATTGGGGATCAAGTTTCTAAGTCTGGTATCAGTCGACAAAACTTCAGGCATTATCTCACTAGGACCCGAAGCCACAGGGTCATCCTCATCCACGTCCAAAAGGGTGGGGTCCGTCTGAATTTCAGCCGCATAAGGGATGGGAGAGGAAAACACCTTGAGTCGATTTGATCTAGGAGCCATAAGTCGGTCCTCCCTCAGAGCTGATGAGGAAGGTGTGGTAGGCACAATAGCTGCAATGACTCCTGATTTGGGAACCTGCCAGACAGCCTTCCCCAATATCCAATCGGGATAATGTTTCACCCATGTTCTTGCGTACTCCAAGGATAGGACGGTAGCTGCTCCTATGCTAGGAAAGATAATTCCTGTGTCAGATCCCTCCCACATCAGCATCAACCACCATTGACGGAGAGTGGCTGGGTGCAGTCCTCGATCCCGAGGAGGAGGAAGGGGAACTTGGAGTTTCATACACCCAAACTGGCGGGAAAAATGGTGGGGGCGTACAATTCTCATAGTGAAACCCCATAAATCCGTGCAGAGAGAAACCCATCCTGTAGTGAAATCACATAATATTTATCCTCTAGGATCCCCCTGCGGTTGTAAACCACGATGCCAGAAGGGTTGTGAAAGAAAACTAGGAGAAATCACTCAGGCGCTCAATGATTTCGTCATAACTGAGAGACTTCAGACGAACCCTAGCTATATCAAGCATGTAGGCCGAAAGGTAGGAAGCGGGATGACTGTGTTATTACAGTAATCATAAGAGTGAAAATGATTCGCTATCTAGCTATATAATAATTGAAATGGCCCACTCAAATGGTAGGGTGGACCACCCTCCTGCATGTGGCTCAGTAGTTTGTAAATACGAGCCAAAGTGGGCACGACCAAGTTCACCAGGCAGCCCTCTGCCAACTCAACTACCATCATCAAGGTGCAAGCTCTGACGCCTAGGGAGATATCCCAAGAAGGGAATATCCACCCACTTAGAAACATAGAAAATAGACCTGCTAGCCTAAGAAAAGGAGGCACACCGGGGCACACCTCATAACCCCATGAAAGGTAGTTTCCAGCTTCCAGAACTGCCCAGTAGGAACCTGGGATGGTTCGTGACTGTTGAGAAGGATGATTCCTGGGGTGCTTGATCTTCGGTACAGGACTAGTGGTGTTCAGAAATAACCCTATCCAGGTGACATAGGGAATAAGAGAGTGGGCACGCAAGGCCTAACCCAGTGATTGCTCCACCATAACTAGAAGATCCCTTACCAATGAAGGCACTTATCTGACATCGTCCCACGTGTCAGGAGTGGGAAGAAACTCATCATACATCTCACCGATCATTGGGAGCCCTCCCAATTGGTAGATTTCCCAACAACTAATGTCAACTTCACCATGGGCTAGGTGAAAGGTATTGGTGCTTGAACACCAGTGACTGAGCAGGTCAGGCCGGATCAAAGATGGGGGGTAAACAACGAACTAGGAGGCCCACAATATGGAGTACATATTGACTACTTCCAGTGACTCAGGAGATTCCCATCAATGATGATGGACCCAGAAGACCCAATCCCAATCATTTGAGAAAATCCCACCCGACCAAAGATCCCACCTAGAAATCCACCCTGCGTTAGGGTCCACTCGAGCAAGGTTGATTATGGAGGGATAAATCTTGAGGACATCTTCTTGAGATAATTATTGTGCGTACTGATCGCTTTGGGTCCAAACAGAGCCTCTCAAAATGAAAGTGTCTTTCAGATCAGAATATGAGATCATCTCCCCCAATAAAGTAGGGTTCATTTGAATGCACTCTGATGAAGCTTCCAAGCAAGGAGACAGAAGACATGAGAAAGTAGGAGGGATAGGGGTATCGTCTTGAAGACTGAAGCCGTAAAGCAAAAGTTTATTTGATAATGGATAACCCAAGATCTCAGGAGAGAGTAGGCCCTTCAAGACACCCTCACTAGGAATGATAGACCGACTAGGGTCCTCTTTGATGCTCACTACTCTACGAATCATAGATGGATGTCTCTTTAAAAAAATTGGTAGAGGCTCGGCAGCAGGCCAGGGTGCAGGGCGAGGGGGAACCATGTTTTCTCCCTACATTATGAAGATCAGAAAATGGTTAGTTTGAAATAATAAAATATGGACAAAAATACTAGCTGTATGGAAAAGGAATCGAGAAGCCTTTGTGAGCAGGACTCATAAAGTGGTTCATGATGATGGCATCCGGTGAACCAACCCTATGCAGAAGCAGTCTGCAGTACCCTGGACCGTAGAAAGTTGGCCAGAAAACCACGAACCAAGTTGCTCCGTGGAATCCTAATCCCAGATTTAAATAGTTAGGTTTGGAAGAATTAAAAGATTTTCAAATTTTTGAAGATTTCAACCCCCGGACCATTGAAACCACAAAGCAAGTTCCTATGTGGCCACACGTGACTTACTTTTTAATTAATTAAAAGTGTTCGTTCGTGGTTGAGAGATTGGTCCACGGATGAAGGCGACATCCAAGTAGGAATGGTTCTGGAAAAGTGGCAGATGGTTTGCGGGCGAGGCGTTTCGCAAAGGAATGAGCACGCGAAAGCAAAAAAGTGTGAGGGCTCTGGTTTCGCGAAAAATCCGGTAAAAGACAAAGAAAGGGCCCCCATATTTATAGGTGTGGTCTCCTACTAGGTCCACATCTCTACCGAAAACCATCCAAGTTTCAGAACCACTCTACATAAGAATGGTCTTCTCTTCATTCTGATAAGACCCCATTCTGATGGGGGGCATTTGTAGGGTCCTGAAAAATCCACAAAGGATAATGAGAATCCCATTTAATCCAAGGGAGGTTCCACCCAATTTCCCCCAAAAGAATTGGGAAAGGAAGGGAAATACTCAAAGGATGGAACAAGCAGAACCGGTCCACACACTGACCCAATGATAATGGTACGTACTGGTTCCGCGAAGCACCCCCTCTGCGGACCGCTGTCATTTGCGGAATGGAGGTGGAGATCCTCTGCGGGCGCAAAGCAGGATGTGCGCCAAACCGGTTCAACTTCACGAACCGCCCCAGCTGAAGACCGCATCGACCAGCCCGGATTTCATCTGCTGTCGTTCATGGAATGGAAGTGGAACCCCGCACGACCGCAAAGCACTCCCCTGAGTTAGTTTGGTTCACGGGGGAGGTGCGTCCAATGCACCTGTGAGTCACAGATTGACCAAGTCATCTGTGAACCGGGTCTCCGATCATGTGACTACACAAAAGGTGCCACATGACCATAGATATATCTCTTTCCCCACTCTATAAAAAGAGACCGAGGAAGAAGAGCTGGGGGAAATTGGAGGAGGATTCGGATGAGATCGATCAGATTCGGGTGGAAGGATTTCAAAGGAAGGAGCTTAGGATTTCACAAATAGTGAAGTTCCAGTTCGTGAACCAGAGCAGGTATGAACTGGGGAATGAATTAATAAGGAACTGGAAAACACATAATAACTTGGTGAACCACGAACTTAAAATAACAAAGAAAGGAAGACCGCGAACCATGGACCCTCCGAGGATGCACTCCCTACGGACCAGGGAGTTTATACCCCTTTTCCGATCCGTCGCACCGCGTAGCACCCTCCTATGAGGGCGAAGCACTGACCGACGAACCTTCGACCGACGTCACCCTTGTCCACTGGTGCTCGCGTGGACTCCTTCGCGAACCACCCTGGTATGCGGGCCGAACCAAAAGCTGCGAACCACCTTGGTTCGCGGGATGCCCACCGGCCCGCGAACCACCCTAGTTTGCAAAGTTCCCATCCGTACGTGGACCACCCTGGTTCATGGATTGCCTCTCCAGCCGCGTAGAACCTCCCTACACGAAGGGCGCCACCACTCATATATGTGTGTGGCCCACTATATCCTTCGGAGTTCCCATTCCTTGAGCCGGATAAAATCCTTCCAATCCGTCCTGACCCTTCGCGACTCCCTCATTGGCCCGTTCACTGGCCCTGGGTTGAGGCCTCCACCAGAGCCACTAGACCCTTGTGATGTAACCCTCAGGCACATCAGTGTGCCATTTTGAGTTCACATACCCACGGTAAGCAGGGGTGAAGGGGTTTCCCCGACCCTTGGGCAGATTCTCGAAGCATTCCTGGGTTCACATTCCAACGGTAATGCAGAGTCTGAGCCCGGGAGCCCCCTTTATACCCTTCCACTTGTTAAGGCAGGGACACTTCTCCCCTCCCCAGGGTGTGGCGGGAAACCCATCCGAAGGAAGCCCCCATGCACTTCTGTACTTCCCCACGACCATACCCAAGGAAGGGTGTAGCAGGGAAGGGTGATCCCCCGTCCTTCTTTGGGGCCATGTCCTTCTCCCTCTACACTTTGTCGCCATGGGCGTCCATCTCGGAGTAATCCCCGACCTTATGGGCCGCCTCTATGCATAATCCCCACTCCACTTCCCATGGACGCACCTTTCACGACATGATCGTCTGGTCCCTACTGCCTCTTGTTTCTCACACTGAGCATGAATCACATGGGCTTAGAGTAAGCATCGACCATGAAATCCTCTTATGGGCCTCCTGAGAGTGAAAGCCCCAATCCATTATTATGGGCCTCCTCATAGTGTAAGCCCCAATCTAATGCGAACTACAAGGACTTTGATCCATGTCAAGGCATGGTACGTAGGAACCCTCCCCGAGGTTCAAGCCCGATCACCGTTGGACCCCTGGGTCCACATTCATGTTGGCTCTCCAACACTCCTATTTGAACTACATGGACTTTGATCCATGTATCCCAGGTAGGGTATGTAGGAATCCTCCATTAGGTTCAAGCCCAACAACCGGTCGATCCGACTATCTTCACATCGGTTCACTGCGCCATTCCTAGTGCTGCCTCAATGAGTCCAGACTCCTCGGGGTCATTAATCCAACGAGGGATGGTAAACCTTGGGCATAAATGATTCTGAACCCCTGTGTCCAACTTACCATTTCCAACTAGGAGTAATATGTGGATACTATTCTTGGGTATAAACCAAAGATTCACGAACATATGAATATGTATTAAATATATAAGAGAGTCCCAGAACAGGAAAAAATTCCCCCCAAAATGGTGCGATGAGCCCGAATTCCCATCCTCTCGACCAATGTGAGTTCTTAAGCATCGCTGGTCGAACCACCCAGCAAACGCCTCCCTTTGGAAAGAAGGTCCGCGTATTGTCTGATACAGAACCATTGGGCGTTTTAAAACCGACCCGAAACAATATCATGTTATCATATCCTTTTCATCATTTTATGTTTAAGTGATCATTGATATATCCCTTATTTACCCTTAATGAGCATTTGAGCTCAATCTTTGTTATGTTTTCTTTCCCTAGGTTATAAAGAGAGGTTTTCATTATGATATGTCTAATAAGGGTTCTAGTTATGAAGAAATCAATGGGAGATGATTTTAAACTATTTTAAAGAAGTTTTTTATGTATCCAAGTTTCTAAATACACCCAATCTATATGAATCTGTTGTGAATCATAATTTTATTTAATTAATATTTATCTATTAAGATATATTATTTATGTATGAAAATTATGGGACACTATAAGAACTATGCCTAAAACTCCCATGGAATGAAACTATAAAATCATGAATCATGGTTTATAATCTATTAAAATACCATTATTATTCTAGATATTATGAAATCATTGACATTAAATGATTTCTGAAATAGTTATACCAAAATATACAAGAAACAATTGAAAAATACTAACAACTGATGATTGATATTAACTAAAAAGAAGTAAAAAAAATATAACTAATGGAAATAAAATATTAATAAAATATTTAATGAATATTAATATGTTTATAAAATTGATTATTAATTATTATTATTTTATTATACATAGGGTTTTATCATGTTCCAATAATTTGGAATCCATGGTAAGGGTTTTTCATTTTAATTTCCATTTTTTGTGAAAATTTCCATATTATACACCTATTTTTATTTTTATGGTGAATGCATTTTTTATTTTATATTTTATATAAATATTATATTTATATTAATATTATTTGAATTTCTATTCTAGGTTATATATTTCAATGGTTTTTATTCAAATTTTTTCAAAGTTGAAGGGATTCTTTGCATCTCACTTTCGAATCAGGATTATATATGTATGAAGTCCTATTTGGGGATTGTATTTATTATTTATCTATTAAACCAAATGTATTATATTATCTTATACATATTTTTAGGTTTTAAAAATTTCATTACCATTCAGATCACAATTGTTCAAAATCCAATCAAAAGTGTTTTTTTGTAAATGGTGTTGACATTATATCTTCTGTTCAGTCACAAATATTTATCCTTAATTTAAATATTTTTTCATTATAAAAATGTTTTTCAATATTATTTTTAAAGATAAAAAATTATTATATTCCATAATATCTATATTTTACTTTAAATCCTTTCAATGGAACATTTTATAACTTTTTTCACAAATGTGTTTTTTTCAATTAAACTACTTAGAGTTTAAAAAATGCATTTCATTTCAATATTTTAAATTTTGTATTGTATATTCAATATTTCATAAAATTAAATTTATTTCATATCTGGGTTCAATTGTTATTTTTTATTTAAAAATATTTTTTTAAAATTATTCTTAACACCTTATTGAATATGATTATTGAAAGTGACTCATAACATCAACTTTTTATGATATTGTTTAAAATGTTTCATGAAATATCGTCTCAAAGTTTTCCTCTAGTTTCCTCTCTATACCCAACATATATATATTTTATGAATTTACACACATGATTATACTGTATGTGATTTTTTGATATACTTTGTTTGGGTGATTTAATTTTGTGATCATATGATCTATCATTTAATGTGATACCATTTAAAAATTAAATGTAATCCATTTTATTTATATGGGTTATCATGATGATATTTATGAATGATATTATATGGGAAAGATGTGTATGCTTTATAATTATGTAAAGGGTGGTTCAGATACACCCCTTCAATATATTAGATATTTTTTTGACCTTATGAGATAATGATGTTGTGTGTGGACATGATTGTAGGTATATTTTTTACAATATTGTGTGGGAAAATGATTATTTAGTAATTTATTCACAAGATTTTGAATGGAAATTATTTTGGATATATTTGTTCAAAATATAGTGCATGGTCATGATTTTAGATAGTCTTTTCAACAATATTTCATTTGAAAATTATTTATAGTCTCTTTATTCAACAAATTGTGTGTGAACATGATTACAAATAGCTTTGTTCATAGATTTTTTTGGGGACTTGATTGCAGGTAAATTTGTTCTGAATATTGTGTGTGGACATGATTGTAAATATCCTTATTCAAATGATATGATTTCTTATTCTTAAGTATACTCCATATTCACATTACTATATTTTTATTTCATGATTATTAGATCATGTATCCACACTCCAATTACACATGTCTTGTGTTATGTAAAAATATGTGTTCCATGAGTCATGATATTTGTTCTAGGTTTTGTTGGATAAGATTCAGTTTTTTTATATCCATGTAACTTGATTATATTCTCATACCCATATGATTATCTTATTCCCACTTATGATATTTGGTTATTATATCTTATTCTCACCTTTAATGAGAATATAGGATCACCAATTTCTTATATTTCCATTCCCCGAGATAGGAATATGGGTATAACATATGGCATATCAATATGGGGGTCTAGGGTGGTGTGAATATTGAGAAATATTCACAGTGTTTTGAAATATGTTTTTATGTATCTAATATCTAAATACACTAAACCTTTGGGTTCTATGATTTTGTGTGAATTTTTTAGATTTCATATATAAATTATGGAAATGATGTAAAATATATTTTTTGTAATTCTTAGGTCATCTTACTTTGTAACAATGCATATGTGTAACATTTGAATTTTTACACTGGATCCAGGATTCTGGTGGTGGGGTGTCTCAGTTGGCAACATACTGGTGTTTAATTATTTTTGTTGATTATGTTAATTCATATTTTAGAACAAAACATAAAATAACATATGTTGAACCAATAGTTATGTAGGGTGATCATGAAATGTCATAGGTGTAATAATTTAGGGCATCATAGTATTGATTTCCCTTATCTTATGATTTATTACTCTGATAATTGTTTCTTCATAATCAAACTCACATTTTTGGTTTTTGACAATGGATAAAATATTGAGGATCAAGTTAACTATCTCAAACATAAAAAAACCTAAAACACACCAAATAAGAGAAAAATGGAAATTTATGGATATTTAGGTGATAAAGAAAACATAGGAAATAAGATGAAACTTCACACACATAAAAAACATTGTAATAAGAACCCAATTAAATGTATCAAATGAAATAGATGATTTTCATGTGTGTTAAATGCGAGAATATAGTAATTAACTACTAATTAAAATGTAAGATTTCAATTAAGATGATGTGTGATGATATAGGTCATCCTATGGTACCAATTATAATTCTATATTTTAAATGTGATGAATTTGGGAACTATGCAGTCATGTGTGCATATCCAAGGGATAAGAAATATTATAGACATAAAAAAACTCTTAATAAAAGTGATAAATGAAAATATTTTTCAATTGAAAATGTTAAATGAGGTCATGAAAATGAAGGGTGAATGGTATACTTATCATCCAATTAAGAACTGAAAATTTATTATTTGATTTTGGTTCAATCCACTCCATTATATCTCAAAAGTTTTCTAAGTGGGCCAATTATCTACTATAATTACTATATTATTGGTGAAATTTTATAGTTTTATGATTATTTATTCTAAAGTTAACAACTTCACTTAGTTATAAGTTTTTGGGAATATGTTTTTTAAAATCATATTATTCTTCACTAAGTTGAATTTTAAGTGTTATTGGGAATGTATTTATTTTCCATACATAAAGGCCAAATTAATTATTTTAATTGGGAAATAATATTTTATATCCAAAATAAACATATGGTCAACTATCGGTGTCATGTGGAATATGTCCTCTATTTTTAAATTAATCCCATTTTATGGGTCTTAATAACCAATCCTCGGTGGGATTTATCTCAAATGGTTAGTACAAAACTCAATATTTGTTATATTCATATTATGAGGGGGAAAATGGTTTTTGGGTGTCGCCTAAGTTAGTGAGATAACTATCTAATTATAAATTATATCTTAAGTATTATCTATCTTATGGATACTCCCACATATTAATATCAGTGATTGATAACTAAAATTTTGATGGCGTAATATATTCAGGGGGGATATAAGACACATGATTTTAGGAAAACATTTTGTTTCTGAAAACTATGTGTTTATAATTCTGAAATAAAATTTTCCATTTTTTAATGAATTAAACTAGAGTTTAAAATGATTTATACAACTTATAAATCAAACTAAAAACACTTTAATTACTCATAAAAAAGCATTACAACAAAGGCACATGAAACCATGTATTGCATACCTTAGATTATATCATACCATAGATTATTATATGCCATTGAGTATTACATATTACAAAAGTGAATAATTTAAAAGGAAAAAATAAATACAAAATAATAATATCTTCATAACTAGAAAGTGTTGAATTTGGGGTTCAAAACCCATGGGGTGTAGGTTACTATAGCAGCACTACAACGCTAATATAGTAGTCGAGATACTATTGCAATGATGACACTGTAGTGGTGGTAGGGGAACTATAGTGGCGATAGGGGAACTGTAGCGGAGGCGGGTACTGCGCAGCACTGCAGCAGCGCGGGTACTGTAGTAGTACTATTCACTAAATGGGTATTGGGCCTAAAATTTGGGCCTATGGGATATGTAATGGGATAAGTGCCCACTAGGATTATGGGCTATGTAATGGGTCTCCCTCTACCTAGTTAAAGTGGTCTTTGTATTGCTTTAATAATAACAATGAGGCTTCAATCCCAACCTTTAAAAAAACCCAACTACTTTGTACTTTATTCATTAATAAATACCTTATCACATCTTGACTGTTCTTATGCGTGACAATGCATGTGATAATGTCTTAAGGATAACTATTGAATTAATGGGTCATAGCATATCCCTACTATGATGTGAACCCAGAAGTGCCATAACACTATTCTTGAATATATGTTCTATGGTCGGATGATGTTATTTGAGGGACACAAATAATACAGGCCATTAGGGGTGAGGACTCATAAAACTTTGAGTCACCTTCTCATGGTGTGCACCCTTGGTAATATCCAGGAGGATATAATGAGAACGAGAACCACCAGTAGGAAATCCACATTTCATAGTGTCATTGGATGATCCTATCTACGGACATGTGTATTGGTCCTTAGACTTTAAGATTATTATTAATAGGTATTACAACTCGCGCACTTAGATGTATTTACAAAAACTGTGATGACACATTGTTCACAGTGAGGTAGGATACGTTGGGTGCATCACGAGTAATACTACATTAATAGATAATGAGAGAAATTATTTTTCCCTTGTATTCCATAATAGAAGTAGATATCTTAGGACCTTCGATGGAATTGATATAGCCTAAATAAATCCATGGCCGTGGTAAGTTATGGGCGAGTTCAATTCTGGAAAGTCAAAGAAAGAATAATCGACCACATGAGTTTATAACACTAGCATGAAACCTATTTTATTTGAGATATCGTGACAAAAGGATTATATTACTTGGTAAATGTTTGTAAGAGGTGACACGTCATTGTGGAATTAACTTCTTTCTCTATGGGTGCTTTGGCATGTTGCTAGATGCTAACCTTGGACTTTAGGCAGGCTCTGCCTAATGCCACTGAGAAAGGGGCCTAGAGGGTCACATACTAAGTGTGTCCATATATCTCAGTTAAATATTAATTTAAAAAGTTAATAAATATTATTCCTAACTATGGTTTAATAATTATTTAAGGATGCCTGATTATATTTATTTCAACACTAGTTATTCGAGAGAATATATTGTGGGTGAAATAATATATATTTATTAGCGAGTAATGCAGTTACATTTATTTAACAAATAAATAGCCATTACTCAAAGACTGAAAATTGTGGTGGAAGAAATAAAGGAAAATAGAAAAATAAAAGTACACTCCATGTATATTAAATATACATGCCGTGTAGTTTTATGGAAAATGAGTACACACCATGTATTAATGATTAAACAACATGTACTTTTTCCAGTCTGGATTTTGAGGAATTAATATCGTATTATTAAATGATATTTATTATAATTAGCATGGGCACATGTCAGGAAATTAATCATTCGATATGGGGGTTTTTAATGAGAGTTAATGAAATAAATAAAATGCGTAACATGTTTATTTATTGTCATAACTCTTTAACCTCAAACCTGATGATAAATATCCTCACAACCCCAACACTTTTCCCCAATCGCTGTGCACAAAAATTTTGGAGAATTATTTCAAGGACAAAAGAACAAATTCCTCTAAAAAAACTCTCAAGACCGAGAGAGATCCTCCTCCATAGGATCAAGGCGATCGAAGGAGGACATCGCAAGCGAAGGTTCTTCTGTGCTTCCACCTGGAGACCCCTTCAATGATGTCTAGAGATATGTAGAGCACGTGTGGATCACTGCTAGAGGAATCCTACACTTGGATTCTATGATGCAATGACTGATCACATCGGATTGCGACCAGAGACATCAATGAAGAAAGAATTCCACCAAGGTAATTCGTGTGAATTAATTAAATTAATTATAACCAACATATGATGATCCTATCTCTATGGTTCCAGGACCCCCTCTTTTTTTTCATTCTTCGTTCTATTACGAAGATCCGACATTTTATATCGTTACAGATCTCAGTTTAAACATTGTTTAACGCTAAAATCAAAGTTGGGCACTCCCACCAACATGCTTTCACTGCGCCCGGAACCTACAAGTGGTATCAAATCGGTCATATTGTTGACTATAATTGTTTTGTTTTTCGTTGGTGATTTATGAATTTAATAATTTAGTTGTTTCAATTCAAGTTAATTGTTCTTTAAATATGAATCTCGAGATCTGTTCCTCCTCTATCGTTTCTTGTTCACCATATAGAAATTACCTTTTTTAATTTTATTAAAATAAAATAAAGGATCTCATCTGGAGGTTCCAAATGTTCCTGTTCGTACAATACGAAAATACACGACATGTATTCAGAAGTACACACCGTGTAGTCTAGGTTCATGCATCAGATTGGTTTGCCAAATCATGCCGTGTATTGATCCTATATAATTCATTTAGGACACCGTGTGTTGACCAGGAATAGGTGGCACACAATTTCCGGATTACACACTATGTGGTCCAATAAACCATGGCCTGTAGTCCCTTCATGTTAGGGTTGGACCGTGTACCCCGTACACGACTTTCCCGACTGGAAACCATGTAACGTGGAAACTACACAGTGTGTTTCCCACTAAACACGCCATGTACTCTGAAAATTTTCAAAGTACATTAACACACCATGTCCCCGGGCGTGTACTTTGGATGGATGGTGAAGAAAAGTACACGCCGTGTAGTCAGAACTACTCTCCGTGTACTCACCCAAATTACACAAATTTATTAAAATTTATTATTATATTATACAAACCCTTGAGACGTGTACCATGGTGTAGGCATAAAGATGAGGCAGAACACGTGATAGGTGTTTTATATATATGTGTTTAATTTAACATCCGTGTAATGAACAAGAATTAACCGGGTTGCCTCCAAGGTACAAGTTACGTATAAGGATAATTTTAATTTATTTGAAATTATGATGGATGAGAATCTTAAAGAAATTCTGAAAAATGGTTTAAGATAAAAGGATTGATTAATTAAAGATAATTAATTGATTCAAGCACAATTTATCTTAAACAAGAATGATTAAAGAATTTAATACTAGTTTTATTTATGCATAAATATCATTGCATGTATGGATGATCATAAGCTAGACCAAGACCTTTGTATGTGAGTGGTTTATTTAATTTATTTATTTAAATTTGTGGTACTACAAGCCTTCTCCTCATTAATATGCAGGGCCTGCATGCCCAAGGATTATTTTATGTAAAAACCCCTTTTTACCACTCAACTGTGTGTGATATAAATGTATATGTAATGGATGGAGCACCCAAGCTAATGGAGGTGGATCAAGTCAGGAGCCAAGGCGAAACCAATCCAAGGAGATACATAGGTGGACAGGTGGAAAGCTATACACATGAACCTGAAAGGTTCAAGGTGTTTCTCCCCTAGGTCTTGGGTAAGTTTATCAACTGCTAGATAAACTAACCAAGAGAAAAAGCACATGATCATACCATTTATTTTATTTCTGTTAGTTTCATGGTTTATTAATTGTGGGTGTATTGTCAGGATCACACAATTAATGAATTAAACGAGCATGCAAGATGGAACTAAAATAAAACCGGCTTATATGTAAATATCATCTTAGACATGGTTAATCGCTTAAGTATATCCCACTTAATATTAAAAATCATGTAATAAAAGATAATAAATTAGAAATTTATATATAAGGATAAAATACCTCAAAGAAATATTAAGTCGGTATAGCCTTTCACAATCTTGGTTAGAATCGAACCATAGTTCAAAGTGCTTGACCAAACCCAGTTGGGGTGATTTCAATTATCAGGGAATCCTAATTCAAGGTTTTGGGTTGACTTAACTTGGTTCACATCAAGGGTTGACAGCCACAACCGAACTTGGTGTGACCAAGAGGCAAAGGTTGAGGAAATCCAAAATAAAAGGATTTCAGGATTGGGGAGTCCACTTAGTGGATCAAGGAGCTGCGGGTTAACAAAGTTGGAATTTGGAATTCCTACCTAAAACCCTTCAAGTTTCTTGACCAACCCTAGTTGGGGTAATGTGAAGGGAAATATGGATCCTTGACACTAGAATATTCAGGCAAAAAAATATTCCGAAGTCAATGGTGAGGGCTATTGTATTTCGATAAAATAGTAAGAGACTAATAAGTATTAATTTATTTATTCATCTCAATTTTACAATAAATTACTAAACCTTTGCTCATCTTAATTTGTATAAACAACAAGAAAAATGACTTCAAACATATCATTGTGGACCATACTCAAGAAGATAAAACTTCTCACCAAAACCAATTTCCAAGAGTGGAAGAGGTGTTTACGCGTCATCCTTCGCCATGAAAGGAAATTGTATGTGCTGGAAGAGCCTACTCCAGTTGTGCCTAGAAAGGAGGCCAGTGATGAGGAACTATCTCTCTATATAAAACACATGGATGATGCCACAAATTTCCAGTGTTTCGTGATATTTTCCATGTCTAATGAGCTCTTGAAGCAACATGAAAACATGGATGCATATAGAATTATGTCTTACCTTAAGGATATTTACCAAGAGAAAGCGAGATAGGAGAGATATGAGATCTCCAACGCTTTGTTTACAACTAATATTGGAGAGTCTGCACTAGCTGGTCCTCATGTAGTCAAGATCATTGGATAAATTGAATGCCTGGACATCTTAGGGATTAAGTTCCTGGATGATTTGCATACAGATCTCATCCTATCATCACTGCCCAAGGCCTTCTCAAGCTTTATTGTCAACTACAACATGAGCATTAATGAGAAGATTCTATCAGAACTTCAGACCTTGATTAACTAGGTAGATAATGACATGGGGTGTGAAAAACCCACTGTCCTTATGGTGAACAAGAAAAGGAAGGACAAGGCAAAGGAACCAAAGACTTATAAACAGTATGAAGCCCCCGAGCACCATCCTTCCCAGAAAGGGAAGATCTAGAGGCAGGGTAAGGAATGGGAGGCAGTGTGTTTTTCATGTGGCAAGCAAGGTCACTGGAAGAGGAACTTCACCCAAAAGCATCGGGACACTAAAGGTGCATTCGTTATCGAGTGTAATCTTTCTATTTCTACTCATTGGGTATTATTTACAGCTTTTGGGGCTCACATATGTATTCAAATACAGGAACCAAGTATATTTAAAAAGAGCACCAGAGGAGAGGTGGATCTTCGAGCTACCAATGGTGCAAGGCTGGCTACATTGGCTATTGGTGATTACCAACTCTCATTTCCAACTAGGATGATGTTGGTTTTACATAACTATTATTATGTTCCTAGTGTTACCAAGAACATAATTTTTGTATATTGTTTGGATATAGATGGATTTATTTTCATGTTTGGAAATAAGGGTTTTCTCTTTTATAAGAAAAACGTATGTTATGGTATGAAACATTTAAATAATGGTTTGTAAGTATTAAATTATGAAAATCAAGTGTTGGAAATCGATAATGAAACAAACTCACATGACTCATAAATAACCCAGTTGTGTCATCACTATCTCGGTCATGTAAATGAGAAGCACTTGACAAAGCTCTGCCAAGATGGTTATTTAGACTCTACTGAGCTAAAACCACTTGATAGATGTCACTCTTGTTTACAAGGTAAAATGGCCAAGGCGCCTTTCGGTGAACATGGTGAAAGGGCCATAGAGCTTCCAGGGTTGGTGCACACAGATGTATGTGGACCATTTCCCATAGAATCTAGAGGTGGATATTATTACTTCATTACTTTTACTGATGATTTAAGTAGATATGGCTATGTATACGTAATGAGGTATAAATCAAAGTCCTTAGAGAAATTTATGGAAATCAAGAATGAATTAGAGAATCATCTTGGTAAGAAGATAAAGAAACATCGATCAGATCGAGGTGGAGAATATCTGAACCAAGAGTTCATCGATCTTCTACGAGAGTCTGGGATTCTATCTCAGCTCACTCCTCCTTATACACCACATTGAGATGGTGTTAGTTGAAGGAGGAACCAAACCTTATTGGACATGATGAGGGCGATGATGAGTCATTCAGATCTTCTATTATCCTTTTGTGGATCTGAATTACAAACTTCAGCATATACATTAAACCGAGTACCAAATAAGGCGGAAAATGGAATTACCTATAAGTTATGGAATGGAAAGAAACCCATTTTTTCGTACACACGTGTATGGGGATGCGAGGAATTTGTTAAGGACTTTTTAGGCAACAAAATAGCAACTTGGGGAATGAAGTGTATCTTTATAGTATATCCCAGGGAAACAAAAGGATATTACCTATATAAACCTTCAGATAAGAAATCGACTATCGCCAGACAATCCATCTTTCTCAAGAGGGAGAACATACTCAAAAAGGATAGTAGGAGAAAGATTGACTTCAACAAAGTTGATGCTCAAGATACACACGAGTTTGTATGGGAACAAGTTCCACAGGTCCTCATGGAAGAGGTTCCAGAAACACAAGTACTGCGTAGGAGATCAAGAGAGGTAAAGGAACCAGAGAGATTTGGTTACATAGTCACTAAGGATAGTGAATCATTATTGTTGGAAAATGATGAACCTCTCTCCTACAAGGAATCAGTAGAAAACTAAGAATATGCAAGATGTCTAGAAGCTATGAATTCTGAGATGGATTCTATGTATCAGAACCAAGTCTGGGTTATAGTCGATGAGCCAGTTGATGTAAAACATATTGGATGAAAATGGGTATTTAAGAGAAAACTAGACATGGAAGGTCAAGTTAGCACCTATAAAGCAAGGCTAGTGTCTAAAGGATTCAGACAATGTCAAATAATTGACTATGATGAAACCTTCTCGTCAGTTTCCATGTTTACATCCATAAGAATCATACTTGCCATAACAACTTACCATGACTATGAGATTTGGAAAATGGATGTCAAAACAACATTCCTTAATGGTAACCTTTAGGAAGATGTCTATATGACACAACCAGAAGATTTTGTGACACCAGGTGAAGCCAAACGGGTTTAAAAATTTCAAAAATCCATTTATGGATTAAATCAAGCATCCAAGTCATGGAACATTCGATTTGTTGAAGCCATAAAGGAATTTGGTTTCATTAAGAACGAATGTTAGCCATGTGTTTATAAGAGGATTAATGGGAATGTGATCATTATCCCAATAGTATATGTTGATGACATATTTCTTATTGGAAACAATGTACCAGTCTTACAGTCAGTTTAGGACTGGTTGAACAAGTGTTTCTCCATAAAGGACTTGGGTGAAGCAGCCTACATTCTAGGGATCAAGATCATTCATGATAGATCCAAGTGGCTTCTTGAACTAAGTTAGGGTACATTCATTGACCAAATACTAATGAGATTTAGTATGGAACAATCCAAGAGGGGATTGGTTCTAGTGTCACATGGCTTACATATTTTTAAGAAAATGTGTCCCCAGACACAATAAGAGAAAGATAGAATGAGTAAGATCCCATACACTTTGGATATAGGATCCATCATGTATGCCATGTTATGTACCAGGATTGATGTTGCCTATGCAATGAGAATGGTAGGTAAATATCAATCAGATCCAGGACAACAATATTGGACTACTGTTAAGACTATCCTTAAGTATCTGAGAAGAAATAAGGATATGTTCCTAGTGTATAGAGGAGATGAGGAGATTTTCACCAGAGGGTATGCTAATGATGGTTTTCAGACAAATCAGAATGATCTGAAGTCACAATCTAGATATGTTTTCTGTCTCAATGGAGGATCTATGAGCTAGAAGAGTTCAAAGCAGCAAGTTGTTCACGATTCTATAGCAGATTCTGAATATATAGTGGCTTCTGATGCGGCCAAAGAATTCTTCTGGATTCGGAACTTTGTCTAGGAGCTTGATGTGGTGCCTAGAAGTAAAGACCCTGTCACATTGTATTCTGATAATATTACAGTGGTGGCTCTTACAAAAGAACCAAGGTCACATCAATGGACAAAGCACCTACTCCGAAAGTATCACCTATTGATGTATTTCTATCAGAGGGGTGAAGTTGCAGTGAACAGAGTGTCCACAGAAGAGAATGTGGTAGAACCCATGAATAAAGGACTATCTCAACAGAAGCATGAATATCATGTGAGAGATAGTGGGTTAAAGGTTGTTAGCAGTTGCCTCTAGTCCAAGTGGGAGTCTGTTGGAGTTGGTGGCCTAGAACCAAATACTTTGTAATTTATTCATTAATAAATACCTTATCACATCTTGATTTTTCTTCTGCGTGACAATGTAGGATCGAAATATAATATGAGATGCTCAATATACAAGAGGGGGGGTGAATTGTATACTTTAAAAATTCCTTTGGAACTTTTAAAGTTAGTTATGAATAACTAGAGTTTCCTTAAGAAAAGGAAAGGGCTAAGTTTAACAAAGTTAAACTAAGTAAATTCACAACACCTCTAACACCGAACTGAACATGGAAATTGATTCCAAAAGTAGGTTCCGAAAATATGGTTCCAGAAATTGAAACTTAACAAAAGTTACAATATGAGATTCTACCTTAAAGCGTATAGAATCTAAACTAATCAGAGTAAGTAAGGAAGTATAAGAAAGTTATACTTTCCTTAAGATACAAATTGCAGTGGAATAACAACAAGTAGTAAAACTACTAGTAACAAGATATAAGTCTTTTAACCCAAAGAGAAGGGTATCCAACAACCTTGGATAAAGGTCCCTTGATTTATAATTTCAAGCAAGTCTGTCTTACCCACACCAGGGTAAGCCCTCGATACGAAGATCAGAGTCTCTGTCTTGCTATCCCTGCAAGCCCTCAACTTATAGGTAGTTGGAAACCTCTGTCTTTCTCAGCAAGAAATCCCTCGATCTTTAAGGTAGTCGGCACCTCTGTCTTTCTCAGCAAGAAAGCCCTCGATCTTTAAGGTAGTCGGAACCTCTGTCTTCCTATCCCCGGAAGCCCTCGAATGTAATCACCAACATTCGGAGTCGCACGAAGCTTTGAGAGTTAATAAGAGACTCTCTCTCTAGAAATCACTTCAACAGCATGTAAGCACTTTTTCAGCAATCAGCACCGAGCTCTTTCAAATGAGCTCCAATTTATAGGTAAGGTCGGCTCCTCTCCAACAGTCATATTTTCCTTAAAGTTCAGAGGGACCTGTACACGTGTCACTTAGACAACGATTAGTTTATAACAAAATGGACGACATCGTTTTATAACAAAACAAGTGTAACAGAATGTACGACATCGTTTTAAACTCTAACATAAAGGTTCGGAATAGAAACTTCGGAGTGAAGGTTCGGAGTGAATAAATTCAGAGTGTATAAAACAATGATAATCAGATTCTGTTTAATAGGTGAATTCGGAATGAGAATTCGGAGTAGGAATTCGGAATAGGAATTCGTCATCAGAAATCGTAATGAGAATTCGTCATCAGAATTCGTAATGAGAATTCGGAGTGAGATTTCTTCATTAGAATTCGTAATGAGAATTCTTCATTGGAATTCGTAATGGGAATTCTTCATTGCAATTCGTAATGAGAATTCTTCTTCAGAATTCGTAATGAGAATTCGGAATGGGATTTCTTCATTAGAATTCGTAATGAGAATTCTTCATTAGAATTCGTATCCTGAATCTGGAATAGAACTTAGTCAGAGTTCATATCCGGAATTCGGAATGAAACTTCCTTATAGTTCTTGTCCAGAATCTGAACCCTAAAACATAATGCTTTTATATCAAAGTTTTAATGACTCCGAGAAAGTGAATCCGAATCTCATACTTAAGAAAAATATGAATGAAAATATGATAAGGATAATTTTTCTTATAAAAGCGATTTTCCTTAAGAAAGCAATTTTCCTTATAAAAGCAATTTTCCTTAAGAAAGCATTTTTCCTTATAAAAGCGATTTTCCTTAAGAAAGCATTTTTCCTTATAAAAGCGATTTTCCTTAAGAAATCATTTTTCCTTATAAAAGCGATTTTCCTTAAAGATAAGGTGTTTTTGATTTTCAAAACAAGATGGAATGGAAAAGTCATAAGGAAAACCTTATTGACTCAACAATCTCCCCCTTTTTGGAAAGCACAAACATCCTTACGAAAAAGCTATTCTAAGAAGAAGGAAACACATTAAAGCTTATCTCCCTTGGTTTAAGGATATAGATGAATACGACTAACTCCCCCTTAGGCTTTGAAACTCTAAGGATCGTATTCATATTTCCAGAGTGATGTTTCTTTAAGAAAAACTCCCCCTTAGACAAACTCTTATTAGAGTTCTTTTTCCTTGGGTATTTTTCCTTTATCCCCCTTTGATAAGCACTTATTAGATTTCCTCTTTTTCTTAAGGATCTTTTCCTTCTCCCCCTTTGTGATTTTCAAAAAGAATTGGAGGGAATGGAAAATTTAACAAAGTACCTGAAAAATTAGTACAAACGAAACAACAAACACAATTCTCATTATATTTGAAATGTCAGCAACAAAAACAGATTACAACAAAAAGATCGGATTGGTCATTTCGGATCTTTCTCCTTCGACATGAGCCCCTTAAGAATAGTCTTGATCTTCTTGAGGTCCTTATGATCTTCTTCAGCTTGCTTTTCTAAGGCAACTATTCTTGCTGACTGAGCTTCAATTACTTCTTCCTGAGCCTTCAACTTTTCTTCCCGGGCTTTCATCTTCTCTTCCTGAGTCTTCATCCTTTCTTCAAAATCGATCTGATAATCCCTTTCATATTTCCAACTTTGATTAACGGAGTTGAGCTTTCCATTCAGATCTCTCACTTCCTGAATCCGAAAGTTCTTTTCCTTTGTCAATTTTTCTTCGAATGATGCAGTCAGCTCTTTAATCTTCTTATCCTCAGTTTCAAATGCATCCTTAACATTATCCTGAAACTCATCCAGCAACCTCATCTCTTCCACAGTTTTCTTAGACCAGCTTGTCATCCTCTTGCAAGATCTTTTATGTGCTTCGTAACCAATAAAGAAATTTTTTAACTGGGCTTCAATCTCAACACATTTATCCATAACCATGGATACGGAGTCGGTTTTCTGATTCAGCGCATGTTGAAGCATCTGGCATCTAGAGTCTATACTTGAGAAGGTTGGAATGGTTCCCACTAACTTCTTCAAAGACTGGACAACAAAATCATGCCCCAACGAAGATGACTCCGAATCTGAAATCTTGCTAGGAGAATTTTCTTCTTAAATAAGCTCTAACTTCCTCTTAGAAGAACTACCAGCTTCCTTCCTCATCTTCTTTTCTGAACTCGGGGTATCAGCAGGAATTTGTTTCCCCTTATCTTTTTCCGGAATAGAAACCTGTTCCGGATATTTCTTCTCGCTATCAGAGACTTGAACAATATAATCTTCCTCATCAGCAACTTCTACATTTTCCTTCTGAGCAGCATCAAGTGAAAGATGTTCTTCTTCTCTCAGACAAGAAACTTATTCTTCAACTTTCTCTTCTTCCAATTCAGGAGTAACAAGCTTTGAAGATTGAGCTTCAGAAGTTCGGAGCGAGAGGTGTTCCGAAGGAGTTCCTTCAGCAGCTTCTTCAACTTCTTCCACTTGCTCTACTTCCTCAGTAGCAACAGCCTCTTCCGGAGTAACAAGATTTCTTCCTGGAGTCTCAGGTAGAGATTCCAGAGAAAAAGTTCTCGGAACGGGAATGGTTGCTGAAACCATTTCGTTGAACTTTAACAATGCTTGCACATCCTCGGCTTCTGACATTTTCTTCTTCAGTTTCTTCTCCTTTTCTTGCTTCTCGAGCTCATCAGCGGCCTTCTCTTTCAGAGCTTTATCCTCTGCAGGATCCAATCCGAACTGCGGATCCCCTTCTTTCCTTGTTTCTTTATCAGCTCTCCACTTTTCTGCAACCTCATCAGTATAGGTTTTCTTCTTCTTAGACTTAGGAGGTGCGGAATGGACTTCCTTAGACTTGGGTTCCTCAGCATCGACTACCACTTCTTTCAGCTTCCTCTTTCTTACCGGCTTAGATGATTCCGGATCAGCTACTTTCGGAGTCACTTCTACTTGAGGAGGTAGATCAATAAATTTCCCTGACTCCTTGTAAAAAGCTATATTCATTCTCTTAAGAGTGGCATCACTAAGCAGCATGATCTTGCACACCCTTGGTTTGGAACTACAAGCTACCTTGAAGGACTCAAGGCACCGAACTATGAGCTTTGACAATATTGCTGGGTACATCACAATCTGAGCTCTCAGATTCCCCTTCTTCAAATTCTCAATATTAAGAAGGATATGCTTCATCAAGTTGAACTTCCTTAGATTTATCAGAAAATCTAAGATATATATCTCACTTTTCTTCAGGCTATCCTTATCTCCTTTTCTCGGTACAATAAGCCCTTGCACCCATAACTCCAGCATCCGGAAGTTTGTAGATAGGCTTGCAATTTTCGGAGCCTTGTCATCATCCAATCCGAGAATTTCTAAGGCTTTCTCCTTGTTGAAACTACCCAAAGAGTCTGGCAATACGTGGGAAATAAATTCAGCTTCACCTTCGTAACTTAACCCTACCAAGCTTGCAGCCTTGGTGTAAGAAAGTTTATATGTCTTGCCATACGATTTGAAAGAAAATTTTTCTCTATTATCTTCCTCGAAGAAAGCAACTGACTCATAAAACTCAACAAGCAAATCAGAGTAGACTTCATCTTGGTTGCCGGTTTTTGATACCGCAACATCTTCCCAGCCATTCAGCTTGATATTCTTTGAAATAATAGAATCATAATTGCTGAAGAAATTCGGATGAACTAACCTCTCTCTGTAGACTAACCACTGAGAAATAGGCTTGGTTGAAGACATTTCTTGAGAAGCTAACTCTGCAGACATTCGGATCTGAAGTCTCTGAGAAGTTCGGAATTGAGAAGACTGAAGTTCGGAATGGCCTTAAATCAGAGAGTCAGAGCTTCAGCACGCAAAAGCTTGAAATCGATGTGGGACTCAAAAATAGGTTCCCCTTTATATAGGCAATGGGATGACAGTTCAACTTCCTCGGTTGATCTAACGGTCTAGAATGATCTGAGATCAAATCTGACGGTTGAGAGCTTGAATCCGATCTTTTTGAGGTTTTTATTAAAGTAAAGAATTAAGAAATCCAAAAATCGAAAACAAACTATAAGAAATTGCCAGCAAGTAAAATATGATTACGAAAACTTCAGTAAGGAAAACATACCTTTCGGATTAGCTTAGGAAAGTTATTCGTAATGGGTAATATAAAGACGACTACGAAAAACTTAATACGAAAAACTAAATACGAAAAACTCAATACGAAAAATGCAATACGAAAAATTCAATACGAAAAATGAAAAATTCAATACGAAAAACTCAATACGAAAAATGCAATACGAAAAATTCAATACGAAAAACTCAATATGAAAAATGCAATACGAAAAATTCAATACGAAAAACTCAATACGAAAAAGTCGATACGGAAAAGTAAATACGAAAAGGTAAATACGAAAAACAAAACTTGGTACGAAAATTTGGTTATGAATGTACCAGTACGAAAGTTGTCCATTCCGGAAATTTTCAATACGAATATCTTCATTCCAGAAGTATTCTGTTCGAAAATATCCATTCTGGAAAATAGTAGTTCCGGAAGTTCCATTCCGGAAATTTTCGTTCCGAAAAGTTTGAAAACAAATTTTGAAAAACCTTTGTTAAACAAACAATCAAATGTACTCCCCCTATGAAAAGGAGTTTATTACTGTAAGGAGATTTTTCCAACAGAAAGTTAATTGTGGAAGATTACCTTATGGTTATCATTCCTAGATTCTGTTTAATATATTCAAATCTATCAGAAGTCAAGGATTTTGTGAAAATATCAGCAAGTTGATCTTGCGTTCCGATAAATTGAAGAATAATATCTCCTTTAGTTTTGATAATCTTTTCAAAAAAGCTTTTGTTACTAGTCATGTGCCGGGAACATCCACTATCCATGTACCAAATATTGTTTTTGGAACTTTCTTTATTTTCCTGAAATTATGAACAAAGTTAGACTTTCGGAATCCAAACTTGTTTGGATCCGAGATTTCCAGACAATAAAATTTTAGGTATCCACATTTTCTTAGAAAAGTAAGCTTTATGAAATCCTAAGGATTGGGTTTTGTTTAAGGAACAATTTCTTGCCCAGTGACCACCACATTGACATTTGGTGCAAAATGGGGCACTTTGAGGAACAAAATAATTGTTACTGAAAACTGGTTTTGCATGGGTATAACCAAATCCGGATTTATTTCTTAAAGGTCGTATTTGAGAATACATCTTCTCAAAATTTTCCTTACCATGGGTAAAGTTTGATAAACACTTCTTTAAGGAAAAAATTTCGGACTTGAGTTTTACAACCAAGTTTTTATCCTCAAAATCATTAGTTTTAGAACTAGAGTTAGGCTCGAAAACATTTTTCTTAGAAATTACTTTTTCTAATTCTTTAGAAAGTTTATTCTTCTCAGAACTTACTTCCTCAAGATTTTTTGAAATACTTTCAAAATCAGCATTTTTCTTATCAAGATCTTTAGAAAGATCTGATATCTCTTTAGTAAGAATAGAATTCCTAGAGTTTGCCTTGTCAAGTTTCTTGTTGAGTTTGGAATTCTCAATCTCAAGAAGTTCAGCAAATCTAGAGACTTATTCATAAGTAGGTAAAGTATTTTCCTCATCAGAAGATGATTCTTCATCAGAAGAGTTATAATACTTACTATCATTAGGATTTAAGGAAACATTGGTCAAAGATTCAGCATTTCGTACCTTAGGCATAAGACAATGATTATCAATAGGTAATCTGGCTATAAGACCAAGATTCTTCTGTCCTGAAGATTCATATTCATAAGATTCATCTGAAGAGTCACCACCACTGGCACTCCAGGTGTCATTAGCTTTCAGAACTTTCTTAGCTTTGGCTTTGTAATACTTCTTCCTATTCCTGTCTGAATGCCTTTCCTTCCTTTCTTTCTTTTTGAGCATAGGGCAATCTGGTCTAATATGTCCAGCTCTTTTGCATTCATAACAAGTAACTTCTCTATCTTTCTTATGTTTCTTGTCCTTCTTCTTATACTTGGATTGAAAGTTTCTCTGTCCAGCTATCTTGTTCATCCTTCGAGCAAGATTGGCTAATTCATTTTCTGAGACTTCACTTTCACTAGATTCGGATTGGAAAATAACTTTCTTCGATTTGGATCTGGTTACTCTCTCAGGAGTCTTAGCTTTCATCTGATTCGAAGTTGTAGTAAAAGCAACAGTACCATTTCCATTCTTCTTCTTAATGTTGTCAGCATCTCTCTTAATTCTTGTTTCATGTTGTAGAAGAGTTCCAAATAATTCATCAAGAGTAATTTGAGTAACCTTCCTGTTCTCATCTATAGCTGTTCTCTTGGATTCCCACTCATTGGGCATAATATCAATTATCTTGTCCACAAGAGCTTCATCATCTAAACCTTTTTCTCCCATAGACTGTAGACTGTTGACAATAGTCATAAATCTTTGTTGAACATTACAGATAGGTTCTCCATAAGGAAAATTGAAGCCATGATATTCAGATCTAAGCATAGCTCTTCTAGTCTCAATCACCTTAGAAGTCCCAAAGTGTGTAACTTCTAACTTCTTCCATATACAGTTAGCTGCTTCACAAGAAGAAATTTGGCTATATATATTTCTAGTCATTGAACATAATAAAGTATTGCGTACCTTATAGTTGAGTTGATATTCTTGCTTTTCCTGGTTAGTAAAGGTTCTGACTTCCTTGTCAGGAATTTTATAATCACCAGTAAGCATGACAAAGTTATCTACACCAGTATTGATAACAAAAGTCTTCATACGATCTCTCCAGTATTCATAATCATTACCATCGAAGATTGGTGGCCTTGTAGGATTCAGATTGTCAATCGAACCAACATTAATTCCTTCCATACTAAAAAAAACTTGCACACAACCTTGTTAGTAGCAAAGATTCGTAATAACAAAGTTCGGTATGAGAAAAGTTCGGAATGGAAAAATCCGGAATGACAAAGTTCGGAATAGAAAAGTGAGCAAGAAAAACTTGTATGTGAGTACAAGTATTTCAGTAACCTTTGCTCTGATACCAAATGTAAGAATGGTATAGAGTAAGAGGTTTCCAACCTCTGATACCAATTGTAGGATCGAAATATAATATGAGATGCTCAATATACAAGAGGGGGGGGGGGGGTGAATTGTATACTTTAAAAATTCCTTTGGAACCTTTAAAGTTAGTTATGAATAACTAGAGTTTCCTTAAGAAAAGGAAAGGGCTAAGTTTAACAAAATTAAACTAAGTAAATTCACAACACCTCTAACACCGAACTGAACTTGGAAATTGATTCCAAAAGTAGGTTCCGGAAATATGGTTCCGGAAATTGAAACTTAACAAAAGTTACAATATGAGATTCTACCTTAAAGCGTATAGAATCTAAACTAATCAGAGTAAGTAAGGAAGTATAAGAAAGTTATACTTTCCTTAAGATATAAATTGCAGCGGAATAACAACAAGTAGTAAAACTACTAGTAACAAGATATAAGTCTTTTAACCCAAAGAGAAGGGTATCCAACAACCTTGGATAAAGGTCCCTTGATTTATACTTTCAAGCAAGTCTGTCTTACCCACACCAGGGTAAGCCCTCAATACGAAGATCGGAGTCTCTGTCATGCTATCCCTACAAGCCCTCAACTTCTAGGTAGTTGGCAACCTCTGTCTTTCTCAGCAAGAAAGCCCTCGATCTTTAAGGTAGTTGGCACCTCTGTCTTTCTCAGCAAGAAAGCCCTCGATCTTTAAGGTAGTCGGCACCTCTGTCTTCCTATCCCCGGAAGCCCTCGAATGTAATCACCAACATTCGGAGTCGCACGAAGCTTTGAGAGTTAATAAGAGACTCTCTCTCTAGAAATCACTTCAATAGCATGTAAGCACTTTTTCAGCAATCAGCACCGAGCTCTTTCAAATGAGCTCCTATTTATAGGTAAGGTCGGCTCCTCTCCAACGGTCATATTTTCCTTAAAGTTCGGAGGGACCTGTACATGTGTCACTTAGACAACGGTTAGTTTATAACAAAATGGACGACATCGTTTTATAACAAAACAAGTGTAACAGAATGTACGACATCGTTTTAAACTCTAACATAAAGGTTCGGAATAGAAACTTCGGAGTGAAGGTTCAGAGTGAATAAATTCAGAGTGTATAAAACAATGATAATCAGATTCTGTTTAATAGGTGAATTCGGAATGAGAATTCGGAGTAGGAATTCGGAATAGGAATTTGTCATCAGAAATCGTAATGAGAATTCATCATCAGAATTCATAATGAGAATTCAGAGTGAGATTTCTTCATTATAATTCGTAATGAGAATTCTTCATTGGAATTCGTAATGGGAATTCTTCATTGGAATTCGTAATGAGAATTCTTCTTCAGAATTCGTAATGAGAATTCGGAATGGGATTTCTTCATTAGAATTCGTAATGAGAATTATTCATTAGAATTCGTATCCTGAATCTGGAATAGAACTTAGTCAGAGTTCATATCCGGAATTCGGAATGAAACTTCCTTATAGTTCTTGTCCAGAATCTGAACCCTAAAACAGAATGCTTTTATATCAAAGTTTTAATGACTCCGAGAAAGTGAATCCGAATCTCATACTTAAGAAAAATATGAATGAAAATATGATAAGGATAATTTTTCTTATAAAAGCGATTTTCCTTAAGAAAGCAATTTTCCTTATAAAAGCAATTTTCCTTAAGAAAGCATTTTTCCTTATAAAAGAGATTTTCCTTAAGAAAGCATTTTTCCTTATAAAAGCGATTTTCCTTAAGAAATCATTTTTCCTTATAAAAGCGATTTTCCTTAAAGATAAGGTGTTTGTGATTTTCAAAACAAGATGGAATGGAAAAGTCATAAGGAAAACCTTATTGACTCAACAGACAACGCATGTGATAATGTTATAAGGACAATTGTTGCATTAATGGGTCATAGCAGACCCCTGCTATGATGAGAACCCGAAAGTGCTATAACACTGTTTTGGAATATATGTTCTGTGGTAGGATGATGTTATTTAAGGGACACAAATAATACAGGCCATTAGGAGTGAGGACTCATAAAACTTTGAGGCACCTTCTCATGGTGTCTGCCCTTGGTAATATCCAGGAGGATTTTATGAGAACGAGACACGCCAGTAGAAAATCCACATTTCATAGTGTCATTGGATGTTCCTATCTTCAGACATGTGTATTGGTCCTTAGACTTTAAGATTATTATTAATGGGTATTACAACTCACGCACTTAGATTTATTGATGAAAACTATGACGACACACTGTTCGTAGTGAGGTAGGATACGTTGGGTGTGTCACGAGTAATACTGCATTAATAGATAATGTGAGAAAGTATTTGTCCCTTCTTCTCCATAAAATAAGTAGATATCTCAGGCCCTTTGATGGAATTGATATAGCCTAAATAAATCCAAGTCTATGGTAAGGTATGGGTGAGTTCAATTCCGAAAATTCAAAGAAAGAATAATTGAGAACATGGGTTGATGACACTAGCATGAACCCCGATTGATTCGAGATATCATGAAAAAAGAATTATATTACACGGTAAATGTTTGTAGGAGGTGAAACATCATTGCGGCATTAAATTATTTCTCTATGGGTGCCTTGATGTGTTTCTAGATGCTAACCTTGGACTTTAGGCAGGCTCCACCTAATGCCACTGAGAAAGGGGCCTAGAGGGTCACACACTAAGTGTGTCCATGTATCTCAGTTATATATTAATTTAACAAGTTAAATAAATATTATTCTCGACTATGGTTTAATAATTATTTGAGGATGCCTGATTGCATTTATTTCAACACAAGTTATTTGAGAGAATATATTGTGGGTGAAATAATATATATTTATTAGCGAGTAATGCAATTACATTTATTTAACAAATGAATAACCATTACTCAAGGACTAATAAATGTGGTTTAGGAAATAAAGAAAAATGGAAAAATAAAAGTACATGCCATGTATATTAAATATATACACCGTGTAGTTATTTGGAAAATGAGTACATGCCGTGTATTAATGATTAAATTACATATAGTTTTTCCAGTTGGGATTTTGAGGAATTAATATCGTTTTGTTAAATGATATTAATTATAATCAGTGTGGGTGCATGTTAAGGAATTAATCATTCATCATGGAAGTTTTCAATGAGAGTTAATAAAATAAATAAAATGCGTAACACATTTATTTATTATCATAACTCTACAACCTCAAACCTGATTATAAATATCCTCACAACCCCAACACTTTTCCCCAATTGTTGTGCACAACAATTCTAGAGAATTCTTTCAAGGCCAAAAGAACTACTTCCTCCATAAACTCTCTCAAGACCGAGAGAGATCCTCCTCCATTAGATCAAGGCGATCGAAGGAAAATATCACAAGCAAAGGTTCTTCCATGCTAGCACCTGGAGGTCCCTTCAATGATATCCAAAGATACGCGGAGCATGTGTGGATCACTACTAGAGGAATCCTACACTTGGATTCTATGAAACAACAACTGATCACATCAGATTGTGACCGGAGACATCAACAAAGAAAGAATTCCACCAAGGTAATTCTTATGAATTAATTAAATTAATTATAACCAAAATATGACGATCTTATCTCTATGGTTCCAGGACTCCCTCTTTTGTTTTTTGTTCTTTGTTCTATTCTGGTGATCCGGCGTTTTATATCGGGAAGGATCGCGGTTTGAACATTGTTTAACGCTAAAATCAAAGTTGGGCACTCCCACCAACGTGGTTACACTACGCCAGGAACCTATAGAAAGTACCCTGGATCATATTTACTTTTGAGATACAATATTAGTATAAATAAAATAATAATGAAAAAGAACATTATGTAAATAGACGGAGTATTATAAAATTTAAATTAAAACTATAATAATGATATTTTTTAATTATTATGTTAGAATTGAATGAATTTATTAAAGTTAATGGAGGTAATATATTCATTATTTGGCTTTTATGGAAGAGTATATGGACATTTAATTGGTGTGAATAAATTTAAGTAACCACCTTAAAAAATCTATGAAAAAAAGGAAAGAATTGAAATCAAGTAGTAGAATTCCTTCTTATAAGGATAATTTATTTGAATTTGGGAAGGAGGTAGAATCTTCACAAGACTAATCTGATATGAAATTAAACAAGTAAAACTTGAGAGAAATTGTTTGTAGGATAAGTTCATGCTCATCGACATCACTAAGATTCCCCAGTAAACCGAATCATCACATGAGACTACCACCATTTATTATATTAAACTAAGTTTATATTCACAGGTATTTAGGGGTTTTTATGTAAAAATAAAGATAATATAAACATGTAATAAATTTATACATTATTATGGGGGGATCTAGGATTTAGCTGAGAGCTCTAGGGTTTCAACCCATGACTCTTCAGCTTCTTTAGGTTCTTTAGCAACATCTTTCAAGTGACGACATCCATTCAAAAGATCTGGGGGTTTTCTCTAGCGATGTGGGACATTATTGAATTCAAGAATCATGTTGGGTGGTAGCTTCAGGAATATGTATCCTATCAGATGGGAATCTAACTGTCTTCCTCAATGTGTCTTGGGTGAGTTCTCTGGTGGTGATAGCGGGTTAGCCTTTGGTGGCCCTTAGCAGTTTCTTGGGTGGTGGAGGGTGGGAGTCCTTGATGTTGACAGTCATTGGTGAGAGGGAGTTCCATATGTGTTCACATCGTCTTTATGGTCTCAGTGGCTGGTCGACATTTTTCGGTGGGTGTGATGATCTTTAAAATGAGAAGGATTTTTTGGACCTTAGTCTGCTTTGAAAATCCAAGTAGGGCTTTAGAGCAGCAACACCCAACTTTATAGGGCTACCAAATTGAAAGAATGAGAGGGTATAACATTTTCCATTAGTACCAAGAGTCGTTCATTTCTGCATGGGGATATGCTAGCTTTGCATCCCTATAAGGTGGGGTGATTGGGTTATTGTATCCAAATATATTATGGTAGGGTATGTTCTAGTGGTTCAGGTTTTTGGGACCTTTTGGGTCATGTTTTAGGTTAGAAACCTCTAGGCCTACGAGTCATGCGTTAGGCCTAAGTTTCTATGAGCTTGTGATCCATGTAAGGTTACCCCTAATCCCAGTTTGAAAAGGGGAAAAATAAATAAAAATTTAATGGCCTTTGTTCTTTTTAGACTAACATTTAATTAATTATATTTATATTTTCATTATTATCTGTATTTTTATACATTATAAATTTTTCTAAAATTATACTTCTATAGAATGAATTAAAAAAATAGATATTGTATTTAATAATATATTGAATAATGAAATAATTTTTTACTAAATAATATTTCAATATTAAAAAAATAGGAATAAAATCATTCAGTGTTGAAAATATTTCTTTGCAATGAATAATAATTTATCAATATTATGTGTATTTTAATAATAATAAACTAAATTAACAACAATTTAAATTTGATAAAAATAAAATTTTATGACAATATATTTATAATAAATTAATTTTAAATATAAGTATTCTCACATGTAAAGGAAAAAGAATAAATCTTTTTAATTCTAAAAAAAATCATTTTCAAAATTTTTTTTTACACATTAAGAAATTTTATTTTAAAATAAATTATTATCAATTTTGATTAATTGAATAAAAAAGATGGATATCATCATTAAAATTTTAATATTAAAATTAGGTAATACGGTAAACTTCTTTTTTTGAAATAAAAACAATTTAACAAGCTAATGTTAATTACCACGGTAATGGGAAAAAAGTTATTTTCAAAGAACAATTTTTTTTCAAGTATTTTATATTTTTATATAATTAAATTAAATTGATATATTTTAAATTACAACTCTAAGTGAATGTTTTTATATATTAACACTCATTTAATTAGTAAATAATAGTAAATTAGAATAAAAAACATAATGTTTAAAAAGTGATTTTTCTGGAAAAACAGTTATATATTTATATAATGTTTTGATTTAAAATTAATTTGATAAAATTTAGAAATTAAATTAGATTAAATGGATATAATATTTTTAATCAACATGTTGAAATTGGTTAACGTGGGCCATCTTATATTTCAAATAAAAAATAATTACCATGATAAATAATTAAACAAGTAAAAAGGGAAAAATGTGGTAGTTTATTATGGACTAATTTTTGTTTAATTAACATGAAATATTAACATTATAGAATAATTTTTTTTCTATGGGGTAAATAGTAAAATTACCATTAAAAATTTCTCACCTAAACTACATGTGATCCCAAATTTATCTTTCACCTAACTTAAATTTCCGAAGAAATTTCCCTCAACTTCACCTATAAAATAAGCTCTCTTTAACCTAATCAAATCCATCATTCTCATTTGAATCACTCTTAAATACACACCCATTTTTCATTTAATATATTTCTATCCAATTTTAGGGATCCTCTTGTCACAATAATGAGGCCAAAGTCCTTTATTCTAAGGGTAGTCATCGTGAGGTGCAATTTCATCATAGTGAGTAATGAGTTCATATTCTTTTATTTTAATTTACTTTATGACCTCAAATATTCCTAATACACGTTCACCAATCCAATGAAATTATATTAAAATAATTATTCTTTATTTTAAATTAAATTATCATAATATAAGTCTACAATGTTACTTATTAATTTTTTATAATGCATTCTTGTTTTGGTCGGTTTTACTACCCACATGAATGAAATTATAATGATTATATCACGAATGATTAATAATACATAAATAATAGTAATATTATGAAATAATGTTTAATTTTATATTATTTATTATTTTATAAATTTTAATATAAATATTTAACTCGCTATTAATATAACATATTTTTTTCATTAAAAAATACCGAACCAAGCGTGTTTTGGATTTCATCTAAGAGAACCATACCTAAAACTCACATGGAATAAAACTTGAACATCATAAATTGTTATGAAAAATATATTCTAGTAACTATAATATTTTATATATTATCGATTATTTTACATAAATGATGATTGAAATCATTATACTGAAACAAAAAATGGAATGACTGAAACTACTAAAAAATGATGATTGATATTAATAAATAATAAGTTATAGCTCTGTAATAAATAAAAAATATTAAAAAAAAATTCAATTAATATAAATATTATTTTTAAATAAATTAATAATTTTTCATTGTCTATTATACAAGAGGTTTGAGTGCATTCGACTAAGCAGGAATTCAATGTAAGGGGTTTTCATCTCAACTTCAATTCATCGAGACATATTTTTCATTAAAGACATATTTTTAGTTTTATGGTGTATTTAAAGGATCATTTACATATTAGATCATTATTAAATCCATATAAACTGTATTTAAATTCAAATTTTAATTTATACCTTTAAATAGTTTTTATATATAAATTTAACAAATCCATAAAAGTTTTTTCCAACATCACTTTCGAATCGAGATTATAAATGATCAAACTCCTATTTGGGGAAGGTTTTTGTTCTTTATATATTAAAACCCTTTTATTTTATTCTCCTATGGATATGTTTTAGTGTTTATATTTATTTTTACCATTTCACCTCCCATTTGTTCATAATTCGTCTGAAAGGGTGTTTGTAAATATAGATGACCTCATTATTTCATTTTTGTGAAGAAACATTCTCCTTTATGCCCATATTATTTATTTATAATTTTTCCATTATTATTTCGAAATATAATCATTAATTATCATATTCAATCTTCATATTTATATTTAAATATTTTCAAACATAAGTTTTACATAATTTTCTTCAATGTGGGGGTTTTCTCTAAAACTACCTGAAGATATTAAATAGACATTCAATTTCACTTTTTTCTAGTATATTCAACTCCACATTCCATATCATTGACTTTATTTTAGTTAATGTTTCCAATATTTTGGATTAAAAAAATAATTCTTTCAAAAGTTAATCATTTTGACTTCTCAATTTTTTTAAAGTTACTTGTAACTTTATCATTTTAAGATGTTAAAAATATTTTATAAATCATATTTCTATAATTTTGCTTAAATTTTACTCTATATAAACATAGTGTTTATCTCATATGGAGTAATGTTATTGATTATCCTATATATTATTTTATGATATACTTTCTTTGGGAAATTTAATTTTTGGATCTACCGATATAACTCTTGATTAAATATTACGTGGTACAATTTGAAAATGTTATGTAACCCATTTTATAACCATGGGATTACATGATGAGATATAAGATTTATGTTTTTGTGGAAAACATATGTATGGTTTACCATTAAGTTATTGGTGGGTCTGATATAGCACTCCAATTCATTAGGTAATGTTTTATATTTCACGAGATATTGATGTTTTGTGTGGTAATGAATATGGTAATAATTGTTCACAAGATTATATATAGACATGATTATGGATATATTTTTTCATAATATTTTATGTGGTAATAATTATAGATATTTTTTTATAATATGTTTTTGTAAATGATTTTAGAGAGAATTTTAAACAATATTTTGTATATAAATTACTCTAAAGAGAGGTATTGCAAAAACTATGCATGGGAATGATTGTGGGTATATTTGTTTCCAATATTGTGTGTGGACATGATTGTAAATACATTATCTCATAATTTTTTGTGTTAACTTGATTTTGAGTAGAATTTATCACATGATACAACATTGACAAGATTTATAATATCCTTTTCATAATGTTTTGACCTATTATATATATGTATAGGTTATATTTTTATTCTATGTAATGATTTTATGATTATTGGATCAAGTATTCATGCTCCAATTACTCATGACTTATATTATCCAATTTTTTTCTAATGAATCTTCGATTATGATCTATGATTTTTGGGTATGAGTCTATTTTTTTTATATCCACATACCTTAATTATGTTCCCATACACATATTCTCATCTTATGATCACCTATTATTGTTAACTATTAACTCATATGTTTAACTTTACTGAGTTTCAAAGATCACCCTTTTATTATGATTCGATTCCCCTAATTAGGAATAAGAGTGTGACATATGACATACTAGAAGGAGGTTTAATGGGGTGTTACTATATAGAAATTCTCACAGTGTTGTAGAGTAGGTTGTTTTTGTTTTCAATCTCCAATGTCACAATACCTATAGGTTCTGGGTTTATTTGTGAATTTTTTAAACATCATGTTTGAATTATCAAATTGATAAAAAATATATATGTGTTATGATTGGGTCATATCACATGGAATCAAATTATATCTTTGATGATTTTATTTTATTACTAGATCTAAAAGTGTGGGTTTGGGGTGTCTCATTCACCATGCTGAACAATATCACTAACAACTCATAATTACTACAATGATAGATAAATGTTATTTTTGGGATATCCTCCTTGCATACTCAAGGTTATAAATACTGGGACCTGATACCAATATTCAAATAACACTATTCTCTTTTCAATTGATGAATGAGTTCATTCATCCTTATAAGAGGGTATTTGTTAATTATCATGACATGATTGTGGTAGAAATAATTTATACAAAGCCAAAATATCATGTATTTCTTCTTAGAGAATAGAATAGGTATTGACCAATGGGACACACTATTCCTTTTGAATTCTGTCACTAAAATATCCCCCAACTACACCTTTATCTACTTATGATCTATAAAGGACATCTGATATGTTTCTATTGATATAAGTGTTTTCCTAGGGTGCAAGTCAATATAAAAATTAACCTTATAGTGATGGAGAAACCCAAGAAATTCCACTGGGAAAATATCCATACACTCCACCACTATAACAAGTATATACTCCACCATATCATTATGGATAGTTATAATCTCTCCAAATAATGGGTGATCAATTATAGTATCCTATGGTTTATCACTACTCATCCCATATGGGTCCCCATTCACTAGTAAAGGTGAATATAGGCCCATAAAAATGATGAAATATGACTCTATGTAGATAAAAAACTATCTAGTTTTGGACTAAAAAATTACAAGTCTATTCTAAGTATAATTCCATAAGTTCTTACATATTATATGATGAGGTCCCAAGAGAATATATCTCTTTCATGTATAATCTTTAAAAAATGAGTGATATGTGAGAGAGGATGATCATTACTTGTTATAGTCTCTAGTCAAATAGGATGGTATAATATCCTTACTAGGATCTCTAGTTCATAAATAATAATGTAATAATAAATTAATGAATTATATCAGTATCAATGTGTATGATTAATATAGAAGGAAATGTGAAAATTATACCTCAATCCATACTGAGAGCATCCAACTTGAAGACTATCATTGCCTATATCTTACCTCTACCTTGAGTTTACAATGGTCAACTAGAAGGAGGTTATGGATGGTGGAGTGAATAAAAGTTTCTCTAACTCATATATACTCATCCTCCATGGACACCTCTGGGAGGGCCACCATAACCACCTCAGGTAGGACCCCAGTTTATACACTTCTTCTATAGAGGATTTTCATCCACTATTCCACCCCGAAAACTGTATATTGGTCATCCTATATAAAATATTCATCCATGTGCCCACTCACTCAACTGAAAAAATAGATCCTACCTCTGGGTGAATTTGAATTCATGATGGATCTCTCCATTACTAATCCCCTAGACTGGGATGATAAATATCAATTCCAATGAAAATGGGATCCCGATTCCTGACATTATCTATATGCCCTAGATGAATCTACCTAAAAAAGATTAGAACCTTCCATGGTCTAAAAGAGTGTCTAAAAAATAAAATACATGAATCCCAGGGCTCTAAGAAATACCCCTACATAGGTGCAGATCTATAGAGGTATAATACCAACATGAATCACTCACAAAAAAAAAACTAAAACTTTCGATCTTGGATATATTCATCATTAATCATATCTCAATAACACATCTTGTGGGCTATAATCCTTGGAGGTTATTAAGAGACTTTTATACTACAATGTTGGAGGTCTAACAGCTCGTGGATCCATACTATCCTCAAGGTCACTGGATAGTATTCATCCCTAAATAAGTTCTCAAAATCCATCCATGATAGAGTATATTCACTAAGAGTCTGCTTGATCAACAACCACCAAGAGGCCACTATATTGTGAATAAACTCATAGTAAGAACAGCCATCTAATTCATGGGTTTGTGAACCAGATGAACGATTAAGATGATGGATTCTAGGTATTCAACTTCTAACCTAGGTTCTTAATTAATCCAAAATATTGGTGGTAATTATATATAAAACTCATGAAGCACACTCTACTAATGAGTAGTATTATCCTACTATATAAGAAATAATATATATATATATATTATGGGTAAATGTTCTCTCTACTCAACTTGAGGGGAATCAAAACTATACTCCATCAGTATGGGAAACACCTAAATAATAGGTCCCTAAAATGAAGCCTCATAACTAAATTGACTACAAACTATAAGTTAAATAAATTTCATGGGCTCAATATGTCTATACCTCTTAAGTAGAGTTGGTTAATTGTAGGATAGCATCCTACATTGGACAAGATAAACAAACTATTTTTAAGGATTATTTGGAAGAGATGGATTAAAGGAAGATTTATTGAATATTAAACTAACATTTAATATGATTCATATATTTCCTATTAAATCCTAAAACTATTGCTTCAATGTTTTGAGATAACTAATACATTATCACATTCATAGTGAATTTTTTTTTCAACTACCCACACCAATCACTGGGTTCCCCAGTCTATTAAGAAAACTAAATATCTATTAACACTATTTCTGTATTATCCCAAACCAATCCCCATGATATAGAAAACCCAAAAATTTCCCTCTAAAAATCAAACCACTTTGATACTATCCTTATTAAGACCAAGCTGGCAAAGAAGGTATTTGTTTTCAAGTATTGTGTTTTTTTGTCCACAAAATTTAAGATGAAATGGAAAATCAAATCACTTTGTATTTTTTGTGAACTTTATACTAACCACCATATTCAAAAGAATTAGACCCGCAATTTTTTTCCATAAAAATTGGACTCACTTTGTTCAAGAGATTCCATCATTTCGAGAAGAATATGTTTGGAAGAAAAGGTTCTGATCAGAGTCACCATGGATTCAGTATGAAAAAATATCATATTGAAGAATGGTTATCATTGTAATAATATTCACACTGAGTCTAGAAATAAGGGATCAATTTTATTAAAAATGTATCTTTTTGTAAGTAAATGGTCATCAGATTCACTCTGAATTCTGTAAGGAAGAAGTAATCATAATGTGAAAATCAGAGTATATATGACTAATATTAATGAAATATGATGATACTTTTTTGATTTTTATTTCAAATAAATCATACGTTTATTGGATAACATAAGATTAAATCTTTATGGAGTAAAGGGTAAAGGGTGTGTTCCCAATTGTACCTAGATTAATCATATTCGAGTGAAAGAGAAAAAAGATATACTACCGATCATATTTAAATTTATTGGATCTGGATGAAAAGAAAAGGCTGATGGTGGTCATATTTAGGCTCAGGAAGTAAAATATTTTGGTTAGGTTGAGGAATGAAAAGTTCATACTAAAGAATTCCTATCCAGAACAATCATACATAGTAAGATCGTATCTAGGAAAATCGTACTTAGAATGATTGTATCCAGAAAAATCGTACTTTGAAAGATCATAATATGGACAATCATATTCAGCCTGATTGTATTTGGGCCAATTTTATCTTAGAAAAATGTCTTAGGTTGAGAAATAAAGAAACAATCTAGAAAATATAGAAAGTTATGATACTTTCTAATATAAGTCTAATGATTCTGAAGCTATTAACAAATGTATTAAGATCCAAGAAGGGATTCATGATACAAGAACAATTTTTTGAAAGAAGAAAGTTTATGAAGTTGGAGCTATTGACACTGGTCTATAGTATTTGGCATTCCATCATATTCAAGAATTTGTTTTCAACAAATACCAATGGAAAATGAATTGAGATAAATGTGACAAGAATGATAATGACAGAGACCGATCAAAAAATGTAGTCAAACATTTAAAAGTGGTTGGATTATGTTGTTTCTTAAAGTGGATAAAAATCCATCATATCAAAATTTAAATGATTTTCAAATGAACCTAGAGAATTTATAAAGAAAAATGTTTGATACATTGTTGAGGGGGAGATTGAAATTGAAAGAGTGTTTTGTTTTTCTTCAATTGGTACAGAGAATTTTATTGAAGAAAATCAGACTCAAGAATTGAATTCAAACAAGAATTTGAAAAAGGATAGTATGATGAAGAGATGAAGTTTGAAGAAGTTTTGATAAGTTTAAATAATAGTTGACTAATTCATAAATGCACCCGTAATTCAAAGGAAATTGAAATTTGGGTGAATTTTTTTGAGCAGGAAAGATTTTTGGATTCCGGCTAAAATCTCTTATGGGTAACCTATAAAAGTTTAGTTTACATTGTGATTTTCCTAACTAACATATTATAAACTATAGAATAGAGATAATATATGATGTTTATGGAAGAAAAATAAGTTTTGGTATTAATCCTTTATTGAATAAGTTTTGATGAAAGAAGTGAAAGGAGAAGAGACAAGATCACCGCATTGTATTCTGCTAATCATCATATTTAGTGATTATCATATTTATTTGATTAAAATTTTCACCTTGTCAATCTTATTTAGTTGATCATCGTATAAGGATGGATAATTGGATCATGATTTATGTATTGGTATTTTTAAACTGAGGTAGAATGATTTCTAAATTGATTCAATCGTATTCTTCAAGAGCTCTATCTATTGTATTGAGAAATTATAATAGGAATAATTGTATTGAGTTTTTCATACCCATAATATAAGTGATGTAGATTCATCTCTATCAAATTCTGACAAATCCAAATATTTTTCATATTGTGGAGAATTGTACCTAGAAGAATCATATTGAGGAGAATCGTACTAGGAAGAATCAGGCTGGAAAAAATATACTAGAAAAATCGGACTAATTTTTCCTTATCAAATTCCTTGAAGTTCTTTCCATATTCTAGGTAATAAATTTAAGATTTTTTTTAAAAGGAATACAATTTTAAAGTGGAAAATAATAACAGGTAACATGCATTATTACACAAATATTATTTTACCCTATTTGTGCTAAAAGGTTACCCACACACTATTAGAATTTTTTACATAGTGATACATGAGTGAAAGGGTATATCCTACTCATTGTAATCCATTGATCATTTTCTAGTAGATCGTGGGGAATTGGATCACTTCCAAACTATACCAAGGAAGTATGTATTTCTATTGAATAGTGAACCTTGTAAATAATTATGTTCCTTTTTATATGTGTATGAATTATCTTCAGTAGGGAATGAAATATTTAATAGGAGGTGAATTTTATTTCAAGGAAACATAAAAAAATATTGCTGATTCACCCCTCCCCCTCTCAGGGATACAATTATCCTGAATGGGCATTTTCCAGTGGTCTTAGAGTGTAGGTTCCCTTCACTAACTCTTTACTTAAAATTTTAAGAGAAGTTGATGAATAATTTTAATTGTGTGAACAATAAAGGTATTCCAGTTTTCGATGGAATTAATTATCATATCTTGAAAGATATAGTGTTTCCTTATCTTATGTCTATTGGATATGATATTTTTGAAGCTACAATAGATGATTTTTCTCCTATTGATTATAAAGATCCTCTTACAGCTGATGACAAGAAGAATGTTGATAATGATATAAGGGTGAAGAATGTTATATTATCATCACTTTATAAAAGTGAATTCTTGAGAGTGAAAGGTTTTTCCTTAGAAAAAGGTATTTGGGAAAAATTAAAAAACATCTATGAAGGAGATACAAAATTAAATAAGGTAAAGTTAAAAATATGGATATTGAAGTATGAAGAGTTGGAGATGGGTGAGCATGAATCTGTTGGGGACTACTGTACCTGGGTAAATGAAATTTTCAGCACTATCAGATGTCTTGGTGAAAAGTTAGATGATTCCATAGATGTTGAAATGATCTTGAAAATCCTTCTTAACAAATTTGATGCAAAAGTTTCTTCATTGGATGACTGAGATCCTGAAACATTATCTCTTAATGGTTTTCATAGCACTCACATCACTTATGAAATGAGATGAGAGAAATATTTGGAAATAAAAATAAAAGTTGACTGTTAAATTTCATTCAAAGATTCTAAGAAAGAAAAATCAAAGAAGGTTCTTATTGAAGATGAAGCTGGTGATTCTAACTCTAAAAATGAGGTATGTAAAAATTTTGATTGAATTTTATCCTTATTTTATTAAAATGTTAGAATAGATATAGGGAAATACAAATGGAAACTTTACACAAGATTTTTTAGGTGTGGAGGTTGTGTTCACTTTGTAGCTAATTTTCCTCAAAGAAACAATTAAGAAGATATTGGTAAAGAAGAAATAAAATCCAATAATATCATGGAAGAAATAGGAAAATAATAAAAAATTTAAATCCATAGGGAAAGAAAGAAAGATCTTTAAGTCCAAAATAATAAGTTTATTGTCTAAATATGAAAAAAAAATCCAATGATGATGAATTTGAAAAACTATTTGAGTATGGTATTGAAAATATTTTTATAAAAACATTAAATGTTTAATAATTTGGAATCAGTAGTTCTAAATAAGAAGAAAATAAACTTGAACCTCATTTTAAATAAGAGTTGAAAGAATGTTTGAGGAATATTATAAGGCATGAAAATCAAAATAAAAAATTATAAGACAAATGTTCCTAAATAAGAAATCAAGATGGTTTTATCGATGAGAAAACGAAGATGGTGAAAGGGATTGAATATTTGAAGAAATATTATGAAGAAGAAAAGAATCATAATGAACATTTGGAGGTGAAGATGGAAGAAAAAGAAGAAAAGATGGAACTTGTTCAGAAAAAACTTTCTAAAGATGAAAAGAAAACTAGATGTTTCAAAAACTCTATAACTAAAGTTGGTAAAGGTTCTCAAAATAAAAAACTTGATAAGGTTCAAAAATATTTACCTTCAAAGGGTGAGAAAAACTATGGAATTGTTTTTGAATAAAAGAAAGCTGGGAAAGTTATGTATGTTTCCATGATCAATAACGTTATGAATTAAGAAGTGTAAAAAAACCTTGAGTCCGAAATTATTTTGAAACAATATGAATATAGAAAATTCTCAAAGTCTTATGATTCCAATTAGGCTAAAAAGAAGAATAAGAATCAGATAGATAACATAAAGGTTGTTAGAATAGAAAATAAAGGCAAAAAGATTGTTGAGAAACATATTCACAATTCTGATTAGTATGGAAGTTTCAAAAGAATATAATTTTTCTATGGATATTAAAATTATTTTAGTGGATTTAGAAACATGGAAAATATGTATTAGTTCAACCGATTTTTTTTATTATCCCATAGGTTATGGAAATAAATTTTTTAGGGGGGAGTCAATCTCCTCAAAGAAATAATTCTGGGAAGTTTATTTTAAAAAAACCTAAAAAGGATGAAGTAAATATTAAAAATGGGTTCCATCCCCTAGAAACTATTTGTAAAAGATGTGAGAAACCTAAAAACTTGAAAAATGATGTCTTGTTTTGTAACCGACATGAAAAAATATACTTAAAAATTCACAAAAGTTAAAGGTGAAGAATGTAAAGGAAGAATAAAAAGCTCTTGTTGTTGAAACTGCATTAAAGCTATAAAAAGAGAAAAACCTTGGATTCTTAATAGTGTGTGTTATTATCAAATGATAGGAGATTTGAAATTGTTTAAAAATGTGAATGAATTTAAAGAAGCAGCAACATTTGGAAATAATGAATCTTTGAAAATCAAAGGTGTTGGATCAACCATCATTGGGAAAGAAAAGATGAAATCCATTAAAAACTTGTATGTTGATGGTTTGAAACACAATTTTCTATGTTTTTCCCAATTATGTGATAAGGGAAAAATTATCTTTAGAAAAGATGGATTTGTTGGGAAAAGTGAAGAAGATCGGAAGATTGTTACAAGAGGCCAACAAATAAAAAGAAACTTGTTTCAGGTTGGTGAAATATAAAACTCCTGTTACATAATTATAGTGAAAGATAACCAATTATGGCATATAAATAATGGGACACATATCTCAAAGAAAGATGAGAAATTTTTCTAAAAGGGATAGTGTTTGATAAATTCATGATTTTCCAAGAATAAGAGATTTCTGTTGAACTATTTATCAAAAAGTAATGATTACAAACTCAGTGTATAAGAAAGTGTAGATTTATTCCAAAAAACCCCTGGAGCTGATTCATTCTAACATTTATGGGCCGATGAGAAATCAATAAAAAAATTGAGTTAATTACTTCATCAATTTCATTGATTATTTTACTCACATTACTTGTGTTATGTGTATGAAACATAAATCAAATTCTTTTAAAATGTTTACAAATTTTAGAAGGAATGAAGAAAATAAATGTGATAATTTATTGAATAAGTTGAGAACAAACAATGGAGGGGAATACAGAAGTGAAAAATTTGAATGTTTTCATGAGAATCATGGAATTTGGAATGAGTATTGTTCCCCATACAATCCTTATCAAAATGGGACTAATAAAAGAAATAATAGAAGTCTGGTGGAAATGAGAAAAACTATGTTACTTGAACATGGTCTTTGTCATTACTTTTGGAGGCAATCCACGAGTAATGCTTTCTAAATTCATAACCATTGATTCTATAGGGTTAATTCATATATGGATCTATATGAATTGTTTTATGGGAAAACTCCATGTTTGAAACACTTTATAGTTTTCGAGAGTCCATGTATTACAAATAATAAAGGTGGACACTATGGATAGTTTAAGAAGAAAGATGAAAATGGAATCTTTCTTGGATAGGCTTTGGAAGTAAGAGGTTATAGATATTTCAACAATGAAATAGGAATAATTATTGATTCTTTTGATGTGAATGTAATTTAAAAGGGAGATGAATATTAACATACTCAGGTAGACAAGGAATTTAAGAAGGATATGAGAATTTTTAAAAATAGTTCTGATAAGGATATAGATAATTTTAATCCCACTCAAGAAGTAAAATTAGACTCAGTTATTTCCAGTGAAGAGTAAGATACTTGAAATTATCATCATAGAAGGAGGAAACAAGTTGAAGCTCAGAATTTTATTGGAGATCAACATTAGAAGGTTTAAAAAATAAGAACAACAAATTCTATTACACATAATTTTTATTAAAAAGTGGAGAAAAATGATGTGAAATAATTTTTTTGGTTACCCAGAATGGGTTCAATCCATGGATAAATAATTAGATTAGATTTAAAATAATGGTACATGGTAACTCGTACCCAATCCAAAAAACAAAAACATCATTGGTACAAAATGGGTTTTTTCAGAACAAGCTGAATGAAGTAGGTGATGTGATAAGAAACAAAGTATTATTGGTTTACAAAGAGTATTCACAAATTAAAGTTATTGATTATGATGAAACCTTTTCTCTGGTTGAAATATTAGAAACAATTATAATATTTATTGCTATTTCTACATAATTAGGTTATAAGATCTTTCAAATGGATGTGAAATACGACTTCTTGATTGATGATCTTGATGTGGAAGTTTTCATTTAACAACATTGTGGATTTGTTGTTGGGAAAGATGAAATTTATGTGTGTATATTAAAGAAGGCCTTGTATGGGTTAAAACAAACTCCGATGGCATGGTATTCAAAATAGGATACATGCTTAAGGACGATGAATTTGAAGAAAGGAAGAGTTGATAGTAATATTTATGTCAGAGAAATTCAAGAGTATTCCCTTATCATAATTGTTTATGTTTATAATATTATTTTTTCTGGTAATAATGCATGAAGTTGTGAATGATTTGCTGAAGATATACAAAAGGTATTTGAAATGCCAATGTTGGGAGAAATGAAATACTTTCTTAGGTTATATATTTTACAAAAGAAGAAACATATATTTCTTTCCCAAGAATAGTATGCTAATGACTTCTAAAGAATTTCGGAATGAAAAACTCGAAACCTATTTCCACCCCAACTTCAATGGGAACAAAGTTGAAAAAATATGGAGAAGGAAGATTAGTTTATTAGAAGGAATTTTGGAAGCTAATTGGAAGTTTATTTTATTTTATTTCCTCAATACCTGAAATTGTTTATACTGTTACTTTATGTTTCGTATTTCATGGTGCTATGAAAGAATCACATTTAACTACTAGAAAAAGAAGTCTCAGATACATCCTAGGTACAACTGATTTTAGAATTAGATATAATAGCTCAGAAATTATTTTTTTGTTTGGGTATTCAGATAATGATTGGGTAAGAAATGTTGATGATATATGGTCCATGTATGGTGGTGTATTCTTTCTAGGAAAGAATTGTGTTAGTTAGAGTAAAAAGAAATAATTTTTTTTAACTCTTAGTATGTCTAGAGCCGATTATGTTTCTTCCACTCAATACGCTACTCAACTTAGGTGGATGAAAACTCAAATAGAATGCTTACTTGTTGAAGTGAAGTTATCCTTGCTCTTGGGTTGTGATAATCAAAGTACAATCTCAATCTCACCAGGAATCCAGTTCAACATTATCATTAAAAATATATTGATATCAAATATCATTTCATCAAATATCATGTGAAGAAGAATGAATTTAAGCTAAAGTATGTTTGAGCATCATAACAAGTTGCTGAAATTTTTACAAAACCATTACTGCAAGAATACTTTTCTAAATTGAGGTCTAATATGGGAGTACAACCTCATTCTCATCAAGGTTGAGGTATGTGTCTCTATCTCGTCCCTCATCTTACCTTTGGATAGTGTTTTCAAGGGGGATAATTGAATTGTTTCATAAATCTATCCTTAAATGGAATGTAAAAGGGGGATTTGCATGTAAGCTATGAATTAAGAATTGTATTGTGTGTAAACTATTCTAACTATTTATTGGAGTGGTCATAGGAAATAATTTATTTCGTATTACTGGAATGTTGAAGGACTAAGGAAGAAAAGTTGAAGAAGATGAATGAGGTTGTCATAATCATTACTTTTGGATATAATAGTTTTTCTGTCAATGATTCTTATTTCATATAAGGAGTTAGATTACATAGGCTTATAATTGTTGATATGTAATCCATTTCTTGAGGATACAAGGTTTAGTGATTTATGAAACTTGGTTGAAAACAAAATCCAAAGGGGGATATTATTAGGACCAAATTGATGAAGAAGGTTTTTTTCCAGGTATTGTATTTTATTGTCAAAGAAGTTTAAGATGAAAGGGGAAATCACATAACTTTTTATTTTTGGTGAACTTTGGACTAACTATTGTAATAAAAAGAATCAAACTGATTTTTTTTCTTCAGAAAAATCATTCTCACTTAGTTCAAGAAAGTCCATCATTTTGATAATGAAATGTTTGGAAGAAAAGGTTCTGATCAGACTCACCTTGGGTTTGGTATGAAAAAAGATCATATTGAAGAATGGTTTTGATTGTAATTGTATTCACATTGAGACAAAAATAAAGGATTAATTTTATTAAGATTATTTCTTTCTAGATGTAAATAGTCCTTAGATTCAATTGTAATTTGTTATAGAAGAAATAATCATAATGGGAAAATTGGAGTTCATACGACTATGATTAATCAAATGCGATGATGCTTTACTGATTATTATTTCACATAATTTATAAGTTGATCAGAGAACTTATGATGAAAGATTATTGAAAGAAAGGGGAAAATAGGTTTTTGTGATCATACCTAGATTAATCATATTTGGGTGGAAGGGAAGAAAGAGATGCTTCCAATTATATTAACATAGATCAGATCTGGATGAAAAGAAAATTGTACTAGTGATCATATTCATGATCTAAAAGGAAGAGATATTGGTGATACTAAGGAAGAATAATTTTATGCTGAAGAATTTTTACCCAGGACAATTGTACTCAGAAATATCATATCCATGCCAATCGTACTTATAATCATCATATCCAGAATAATCGTACTTAGAAAGATCATAATCAGGGCAATTGTATTCGGCGTAATTGTATTTGGGCCAATTGTTTTTTGACAAAATTTTCTAGTATGAGAGATAAATAAATAATATGGAAATAATGGAATGTTACAATACTTTCTTATGTAAGTATGGTGATAATTAAGCTATTCCCAAATGTATTAAAAGTCATGAAGAATGTTATGATACAAGAATAAGTTTTTAAATGAAGAAATTTTTTGAACCTGAAGTTGTTGACATGAGTCCATAGTATTCATGAAGAATTGTTTTCAACAAAGATCGATGGAAAATTAATTGAGATGAAGTTTATGAAAATAATAATGTTAGAGACCGATAAAAAATCCATTAAAACATTTAAAAGTGGTTGAATTACATTATTTCCTCAAGTGGGACAAAATGCATCATCTCAAATTTGAATTGTATTTCAAATAAACCAAGATAATTGATAAGGAAAAAACTTGGATTCATTTGGGGGGGGGGAGTTGAAATTCAAAGAGTATTTTATTTTTCTTCAATTGGTACAGAGTATTGTATTAAAGAAAATCATACTTTGGATTTTATTCAAATTGGAACTTGAAAAAGGATAGTATGAAGAAGAGATGAAGTTTTAAGAAGTTTCAATAAGTTTTGAGAAGAGTTAATGAAGACATAAATGCACCCATAATTTAAGGTAAATTGAAATTTGTGGGAATTTGTTTCAGTGGGAAAGACTTTTGGATTCTCTCCAAAATATCTTATTGGTCACCTAGAGAAGGAGAGTGTAATTTTCATTTTTGTTACTAACATACTGTTCATCGTAGAAGAGATAGAAACTCCAAAGTTTAAGGGAGAGAAATAATTTTTTGTGCTGAGCCTTTATTGAAGAAGTTTCGACAAAAGTAGTGAAAGGAGAAGAGATAAGATCGCAACATTATATCTAGATTATCATTGTATTCAGTGATTATCATATTCAGTTTATTACCGCATTTGGATTGTCAATCATATTTGGATGATCATCATATCAGTCTCGATAAATGGATTGGTATTTCCATATTGGGATTTCTGGACTGAGGAAGAATGATTTTTGAATTGGATCAATTGTATTCTGCCAGATCTATATCTATTGTATTGAGAAATCCTATTGGGAATAATTGTACTGAGTTTTTAATACCCAAAATATAAGTAGTGAAAATTCATATCTATAGTATTGTGAAAAGGCCATATATTTTTTCATACTGGGGAGAATTTTACTAGGAAGAATTATACCGAGGATAATTGTACTAGGAAGAATCAGGCTGGGAAAAACATTTTGGAAAAATCGAACTGAGTTGTCCTTATCAAAGTCCTTGATGTTCTTATCATATTCTGGGTAATAAATTAAAGTATTGTTTTAAAAAGGAATACATTTGTGAAGTGTTAAATAATCATAGGTAACATGCATTTTTACACAAATATTATTTTACGCTATTTGTGCTGAGCAGGTGCACCCACTATTGGAATTGTTCACATAGTGATAGAAGAGTGAAAGGGTATATCCCACTCCATGTAATACAAGGATTATTTTCTACTGTATTGTGTTTTATTGGTTCATTTCCAAACCATAATAAGGAATTAACTATTATTATTGAATAGTGAAGCTTGTAAATACTTGTGTTCCTTTGGATGTTTGTTTGAATTTTATTTAGTAGGTAATGGAATATTTAATAAGAGGTGAATGTTGTTCCAATGAAACATAAAATAAAAAGTATCACTAATTCACCCTCCCCCTCTTAGTGAAACAATTATCCAAACTGGTCACTTTCAATCTTGACATGACCTGACTGACTGTGACCCCAACTCAACCGATAGAAAGACAAGTGTGGCACCCAATGCCTACCTCCAATGGAGTAGAGATTGTTAAAAATATCCTGAAAATACAATAAAAATGAAAGTTAAAAATAATTAAAAGTATATATACCAATATTAAAAAGAAAAAAAAAGACTTTAAAAATGAAGAACTTCCAACAATGACCACTACCAAACAACTATATGCACCAAATCCTCTATCTCCATATCCTCCATGGAAAACACCTAATTATTAATCATCTACATTTAAAAACAACATCTATAGGAACAAATACCATATAGGGGTGAGTATAAATATACCTAGTAGGATGCTCTGAAATAATAAGAGGAAAGTATAATAACAATTAATCTCAATATTTAGTATATAGATATGATTAAATGTAAATAGGTAACCAAAGTTTGGTAGGTCATTGTTAGATACATCTTACCTCTACCAAGATCAGCTAATAAATATAAATGATTAAACCAGAGCACCATTGACCCAGAAACATCAATTTTCAAAGAATCAATGATACTATTCTGTATTAGTAGTTGGGGTTGTGCCTTATCATGGAGTATCAATATTGATCGATAGAGTACCTAAAACTAGTAGAGTACCAAACCCTAACACATGGGGGAGTATTGAATCCAAGTATAAAGGATTTCCCCCCAACAAACATGATATTTTTAAATCCATTTTTCAAATGGAGAACTATACCCTACTATGAGTATGTCTCCAGGGGAGTAAAAGATCTAAAAGTGCAGTGGAACACTCCCCGATACAACATGAATTAAATAAACTCCATCTTATCTCCAAATGTATCACCCACACTTTATCACAGTCTCTTCAAAGATAAAATCATTATACAATAAAAAGTGATCAATGAATATCCTCTGATGATCCATTGGATCATAATATTATTCTCTATGTTGAAAAAATACTTTCAATTGATATCTCATACATCCAAGACTAATATATGGGAAATAATCCATGAAAATACTAAAACTATTCTTGTACAAAACATGTCTTGTAGGTCACACAATGCATAGGAATCTCTAGAAAGGACATTCACGTACTTCATCCACCCATTCCATGTGAATTAGATATAAATATTATGTTTAGTGGGCTATATGGAATGTGAATTTTTTTTATTTACACATATCATATTTTTGAAATACTCAACATCTAGGTCTACACGGGATCCTGAGATTTACATCCATACACACTATGTTGTAATACATGATATATATGTTTTTTATAAATCACTACAACAGAAATTGGCTTTAGCGGTGGGTTTTTAGTGGCGGTTTTGGGAACCGCCCCTAAAACCTTTTTTAAAATGGTTTTGCGGTGGTTTATTATATACCACCAAAAAATATTTTTTTGTCAACACTGCCGACCCTTTCCCCCCACCCCGACCCCTTCTCAACCCACGACCCCGCTTTCCCCGGCCCCCTGCTTCCCCTGCTTCCCCCGGCCCCCCACGTCACCGATGACCCCGCGACTCCAGTGACCCTGTAACCCCGGCGACCCAGACCCCTGGCGACCCCGGAAACCCTGTGACCCCAACGACCCCAAGATACCAGCGACCCCACTTCCCCTGACCCCCCGTGACTCCGAAGACCTATACAAACCCTAAGGTTTGAATTCTATGTGAATACTTGTTTATGAATTTTGGAATCATTTTATATCCATACGTGATTTCAAAGGATGGTTTACGGGATGTTTAAATTCTATTTTTGGAAAATAATACGTGTTTATCACTTTATGAAAAAATGAGTTTCAATGGAAAGTTGTGAGACCCAATTTAGCCCCATGTTATTATTTTTGTTCTTATCTGGAATGTAATACCTTAAGAGTATTTCTTATATTGATTCATCCTTATATATTTTCTATTCTTTGATGTGTTTGAGATTGATCTTGTGAGTTTATAAGGAGGTGAGTCGTGAGTATTTTAAAATTTTTTATATTTAATTCATTTAATGGTTCATTTTTTCACACCACCATTTTACATTTCATAGGATTCCTCGGATTATTTAAGATGGATTTTGTATTTGAAAACTCTAGTTTATGTAGTGGGTTGAATAGGTATTTTTGTATAGATAAACAATGATGGATATACCAAAAGGGATAATATGCCTTTAAGTTAGAGGTATTGTTTTTTTTTCATGTGACAGTGATTGAGTGATAAGGTCATATTTTTGGATAGTTTAATAGGACTACCAAGGAAAATAACAGGTTCAATAGTTTGAGGAAATGTTCATTTTCACCAGCTCAAGTAATTATTACTCTATCCATAGGTCAATACCCATGACCTTAGGATTCTTTTTTGGATCATTTTTTTGGGATTCCCATTTTGTTAAACTATGTCATTTTATTCACAAATTAATTTATGTCAGCAATGTATTTTTGGTCTGTTTCTTTTCCTCATGACCTTAATTTAGTAGTTACAACATGTATACCTTACCCATTTCATTTATATTTTTTTAGTATTTGAAAAAGGACTCTTAAAATATTTTTCGCATAATGGTAATGGTTTGATATAAACGTGTCTTCAATATTCTATAAAATAATTTGAAAATCATTTTTATTGAAATGTTAAAAATTATATTATAATGATTATTTGAGTGTTTTTATAATAAATTTTAAACTATTAGATTTTGAAACCCCAGTGTTAATGGGGTTTAGAAATGTTTTTAGGCCATTTCTCCTTGTTTAACAAGTAAATATATTTTTAAAAAGATGTTTTGAAAACCATTTCAAAATTTGAAACATCTTTGTTATTTTAAAATGATTAATTTTAGAGGATTTCTTTTGTAGAACTTTTTTATGTGGTTCTATGAAATGGTTTTTTGGTAAAAAGGAACTTCATCCTTGGAAAAGTGATTTACAAGTGACTTTTTTCTTTTAATGACAATTAATAATGAATGTTTTAAAACTATTGATATTTTTCATGATAATTTCTATAGAATATTATTTAAAATGAGTATTTCTTTATTGTATTTAAATATATAATTTTGTTGAATTGAATTGAATTTGACCTGTATAAATTCCGAAAGTGATAACCAACTGGGATGTTTAGCTCATGCATAATTTATTAGTCCATGTTCATTTGAGTCTAATTAATTCATTTTGATCTTTGATGGGTTATGTGGACTTTAGATGGTGACATTGGGTCATTTAATGATTCTCAATAACAGTAGAAATATTCTTTAACTTTGGGATTCATATTGGTCACATGACCTGTTATGTTTTATGCATATATTTTATATTTTTCTATTTATATATAGAATCATGTATATAATTATTGTATATTTTTTTATTAGATGTTTCTTTATTCTTATATCTTATAGTAAGTTTTTTTGGTTATAAATTTCATTTCTTGTGTTAAAAATCATTACCAATGTATGTTCTATGAATCCTAGGTACTAGTAACCTTCCTATGGTTGTTGGGAATGGCCTTAAATCTATATGGAAGGCTGAGTTTGGCGAATGGTTAGATGGTAAACCAAGAGGGATATATAAAGCTACTATACATAACACCTTAGGGACATGAATTTTTTTTCTAATTTTATATTGATGAAATATTTATGTATTCCCAATGAAACATTACAACATATATTCTACTAAAAAGTGTCCCTAATACAGTGGATTATGAGGCAAGAATTTGTGTATTGTTACTCAGAAGTCTTCATCTTTTCTTTTCGGTAAAATGGAATATTGTAGTGTTCCTCCCTTAGAAGCCGGTATTTCAATGCAAAAAACATAAAACCAATGTTTTATTTCATACTGTCATTTACTTTACTTTGCATAAATTTATTTTGTGTGTTGAAGTGAATGGTATTGAATTCATTCTAAGTTATTTCAGTGGTTTGGATGAATAAAATTCTTCCAAGTTCCTGAATATAATGTTTAGAGAGAATTCCTTCTGGGATCTATTTCCACCTATGTGATTTTGATTATCTTATTATGTTGTCCTTGAGGATAGTACCAACACCCCACATTTCATCTCCAAATTCCCAACATGATTCTACTATGAAACTCCAAAAACAAAGCCCAAACACATCAACTATTCTTCAAATACCGTAGTTTTATCCCCAAACCACATCAACTGCATCATGAACGACATTTCTAATGTGGTCTCCACCTTACCACATAAAGTTTTATGCAACAACCATAGTAAGTCCTTCTCTAGATGAATTATACCAAAGGCGCTCAATCCCACCCACCAATGTGCTATCATATCCCGACCACGATGCCTTAAAACTCAAGGAATAACAAAAATGTTCAATTCCCACACTAAAGTCTAAATCTGACTCTTAGTTCAACTCCATGGTCAGATCCTCGATCGTCCCATTTAACCATAATTCTCCACTCATGAGCACTAACACATATATGATCCAAATCACCCTCAAGTCACACCACCACTCTTTTCTATTTGAATACACCAAAGAGAGGTATATGAATTCAATCCACACAAGGTTAGTAGAACCTAAAAACCTAATCTACCAAGTTATTTCATCATGAATTTCCATGAACACCACCAGTTATCATGCCTCAAGACTACCATCCATCATTGTTGGTTATATTGACGATTTTTATTATTTCAACAGATTTTTCTTAACCTTTCATTTCCATGAAAACCATTTAAATGAATGGAATATATTATAGATGTTTTCCCATACCTTATGAATGATTTTTATATACACATAGTTATTCCAAATTTACAATGATATTTGGTTTCCATGGTAAAGTAGCTACCACACTATCATCACACTGTTATTCTTTACCAAATAAACTTCCCCTATCCCAAACACTCGAGGGTTCATATCTAACTCAAGGGATCATATTTATTATATTATGTTTCTATAATCTTACACTATCATATATATGAATCTATTTCTCTATTTAGTAGTAACTATGTGCTTTAATTTTTTTTTATTGTGTAGGCACATTGTGATATATATGGATAAAAGCTGGATCACATTACCGAGGAACACACATCAGTATGTTAAGGCTTTGAATGATTTCTTAGATTTTTCAATTTCTAATTGATCTGTTGAAGGGAGAATAAGATTTCCATGTCCTAAATGTAAATTTATAACATGGTTGAAGAGTGATGAAGTTTATGAATATTTAATACTGAAGAAATTCCCTAGTGATTATTTGTGTTGGATTTGGTATGGATAATCAAACACTTCAAAAAGATTGAGCACTAATGTTAATACAAAAAATGAGGTCCCAAGTTCATCGAAAATGGAAAATGAAATGAAACACCTCATAAATTATGCATTCGGCACTACAAGACACCACTATCAGTATCAAAACATATTAGAACAACTATAAGAGGGTGGTACAAATTACAACGTGACAAGTGATGTTTTTGAGATTGTAACACAAGAAGATCAAGTTTATAACATATCATTAGATCCTCCTCTTGATTCTATGAAGCCAAATGTAAGAGAAAACTTTATTGAGGAAAATTCATTTCAGGATTTAGTTGACGATGGAAATAAAGAGTTGTAAAGTAGGTGTTTGAAATATTCAAAGCTTTCATTTCTGCTGAAGTTGTACCATATCAAATGTATATTTGGAATTAAAAATAAGGAAATGTCCATGATATTGGAATTGATTCATGATTCATTTCATGAAGAAAAAATCCCATAATATTTTTATGATATGAAAAAAGTTGTTAACAAGCATAATATGAATTATACAAAAATACATGCATGTCCCAATGATTGCATGATTTATTGGGGAGAAGATTCAAGTAGACAGAATTACAAGAAATGTTCTTATTCTAGATGGAAATCAAAGGGTGATGTTGGAAGTATGAATGAACATAATTTCATAGAGAAGAAGAAAATGAACACACCTGCAAAGGTTTTCTGTTACTTTTCTTTGAAGCCTCGCTTGCAAATATTATTCCTGTCATCAAAAACCACCAAACACATGAAGTGGCATTATATAGATAATAATAATGATGGGTTAATGAGACATAAAAGATATTCCCAATTGTGGAATACATTTGATCCATTACATCCAAATTTTTCAGCTGATCCTGGGAATGTTCGATTGTGATTGGTTGCCAATGGATTCAACCCATTTGGGACTTTGAGTACAAGTTATAGAATTTGGCCAGTTGTTTTGATCCTTTATAATATGCCTCCATGGATGTGTATGAAACAAACATATTTTATCATTTTGATGAATATTCCTGGAAAATAAAATTCCTATAAATGATATTGATGTATACTTGCAGCATTTGATTGACGAATTTCAGGAGTTATGGAGAAATGGTGTTGAGACATTTGATGCTTCTTCTAAAACAATGTTCAAAATGCATGCTACTTTAATGTGGACCCTTAGTGAATTCCCTGGTCTTGGGAATTTATCTGGTTGGAACACTTTCACGGGCTTGGATTATCCTATTTGTAACTTTGATTTTGAGCCCAAACGGCTACCTCATAGTAGAAAATGGTGCTTCTTGTTCCATAGAATATTTCTCGATTCTTCTCATAGATTTCGGCTGAACAAATCAAAATTTTATGGTTCCATTGATTGTAGACCACCTCCAAAGTTGTTAACTGCTTCTGAAATATTGACACAGCTTGAAAATGTTGAAACAAAATTTGGGGAGGTTCATCATTTGAATGATAGTGGAAAACGGGTCCGAAGTGCATCGTCAAGTGAAATCCGAACGCAATAATGGAAGAAAAAAAGTATATTCTTCAAACTTCCATATTGGAAATTTAATTTGTTGCAACACAATCTTGATGTGATACATATTGAGAAGAATGTATATGATAATTTTATTTTCACATTACTTAATGAGCATGGAAATTCGAAGGATCATCTTAATGTTCGCAAAGAATTACAAGTAATGAACATAAAAAATGATCTCTGGCCATATGGGAATGAAAAGTATGCTCTGACCATTTTTTCAATGAAATATAGGGATAAAGATACATTCTTTCAAATTTTAAAGAATGTGAAGGTATCTGATTGGTATTTGAGTAATATCTTGAGGTGTGTTGACTTGAAGAATTGTAAGTTACATGGATTGAAAATTCACGATTCACATATTTTTTTTACAATAGTTACTACCATTGGCATTGCGTACATTATTACCCAAAAAAGTTACTGCTGCTGTACTCAAATTCTGCACATTTTTCTAGCAATTATGTGGGAAATATTTACATCCATTTCAGCTTGACAACCTCTAGGAGAGGGTTGTATTGAACCTTTGTGCAATGGAGATGATATTTGCTACATCATTTTTTACTGTCATGATGCATTTAACTGTGCATTTGGTAGAGGAAGATAAATTTGGTGGCCCCGTTCATTATCGATGGATGTATCCAATTGAGAGGTATTTTATTTATATGTTTTTCAGTTAAGTAAAAAAATATTGGCGTTTTAATAAATGATTAATATTATTATTTTATTTCATAGATATCTTGGTCATTAGAAAGAATACGTGAGAAATAAAGCTCAACCAGAAGGATCTATTGATGAAGGTTACTTGGATCAGGAGTGTCTTACCTTTTGTTCTAGATATTTGGATGATATTGAGACAAGATTTAATAGAGTTGGATGTGTTGACGACACATAAACTCAGTCTCAAATGCATCGGAAATCAAAAATATTTCCTTCTATTGGCCGATCAGTTAGGGGGACCTCAAATGTGACACTGACAGAATTGGAATTATTATAGGCACATAGATATGTGCTATTGAATAGTGAAATTGCAGATCCATTTATTGAAGAGTTGAGGATACTCCCATTTCACTTCTCACTTCTCAAAAGTTGAAATTGTCATCGTGATATTTTTCAGGTCACCACTTCTCCTCATTGGATTCACCCCTATAATCAATTATAAATATATAAATATCCTTGATTCTTGAATCAATCATGGATCAGCAGGGCTTAGGGGTTGGGAGGAAGTCCACATCAAGAATGGTTGAGCTGCATGATCACCACATGGTCCAAATTCTATAACCTTAAATGAGTATTCCATGTCTATGAATCACAAATCTAAACTAATTTTAAATCAACCTTAGAATGTGTTGTGCGGTGTTGTACCCATTCTATATCAATTCATGTCATGTTTTTTACTCCTCCTCACTACACATATCCATTTATGATGTTCCACTATATTTTCCAAGCATCACGACCATAAATGTTTTACTAGTTGTTTTCATTATTTTTTAAATTTTGTGTGCATTAATCTGTTAGGCTATTGGTATTTCTGGTTTTATTTTTTTTCAGGGAAGTGGTGTAGTGGAAGAATAATTTTTTTGGTCATTTTTTCATGGTGGTTTTAACCTCCACGACCAGTATACAAGTAAGAAAATAACAATGGTTAAAACCGCTGCTAAACGTAAGTATTTTTTATATTTAGAGGCGGTTTTACGGCCATTGGATTTTATTTTATTTTTGGCGGTTATAACCGCCGCAAATAAAATAAATTCCAGGGTGCGTAAAAACCGCGACTCAAATCAGTAAAACCACCACAAAATGAGGCGGCCACGACGCTTTCCTTAAACTGTAGTTAAATGGAAATAACCACCACTAATAGATTGCCAACGCCCAATTTAGCGGCGGTTTCTGAAAAGATCTTCCAAACCATATAGCGGCGGTTTAAACCACCGCTACACGCAAAAATAACTGCTACTAAATGGAATTTTTCTTATAGTGAATAATGAATACAATGTGTGGGTATAGAATACTGAAATGGAATGTTTCCAGTTATACAATGATGTATTTTATCTCATGATACACAATATTTTACTCAATGTCACACGATGTCTAATATTTAAAATCAAGTAAAACCCATGCATTGCAGATCCAAGTCACTCATTGAGATATATGGGGCCACATTCCATATAGAATTAATGACTACAAAGAAATAATTGATTGAGATATACAAAGTGTGTGTCTTAAGACTACATGATATATACTGAAAAAAATTTAAAAATAAAAAATACTTATACTTCATAATGTAAATGTTGTTTTGTCCCCCATTACTATACATTCCTCCACAACCAAAAAAATAGATACCCCCAAATACTCTGGAACACCATTCAAGGAATATTTCTGACCATCTATCACCATCCAACCTATAGTCATCGAATCATCCATCAAACCATACCTTAAACCCATCACATCGTTGCTACCATATACCCAAATATATGATTCTTCAATTTTATTCCTTTTTATAATCTTGTAGAAATAATATAACTCTTTTTTTGAATAGTGGAAGGATAATAATCAACAAGGTGGTGGATGGAGGAATACATGAACGCTTAAGAACATTTTTTCATTTTGGTTTATCAACAAACTCAAGCACAAGAATAGAATAAAGTTGATATTAATTCTGTAAAATCTCATAATGTGATTTGAATATTTAAATAAAAATTTATTTATTGAATAAATAATTTATAAATGATAAATAATAACTTTAAAATTTAACACTATGAAGAAACTTTGATCTAAAAGTTGAACTAAGGATAAATTCTTGAAATAAAATTCTTAGTAAAACTGGATGTTTAATCCCCATGTTTATTCAATGTTATAAATTAAATAAACAAATATTCGATCTTTCATGATTATAGATGAAAATATTTTTGAAGTATTAAAATACTTTTCAATTTGTTACCATTTGAACATTATAATAAACTCTAAAACAATATGAGTCATGCAATGATTATGTTTGGAACAAGAAATTAATTTTTATAGCATGAATCATGAGATAAAAGGAATAATAAATTAAATTTTTATTTCATTTTAATATCTAATTATTTAATAAATATATTTCCTAATCACATTCATTATTTGTGAGTTGATTTTTTGTTAATAATAATTTTACATTGTGGAGAATAAAGAGAACACAATAATAAAATGTACCACCAAGTTTACTGGTTATCTGAACTTTAATATTTTCACCTAGATCCATGTTTTTTATCACCACTACTAAAAATAATGTGAAGAACATGAAAAAAATCTCTTATTAATCTAGGTTATTGAATTAGAGAAATACAAATTCCTTTTAGTTTTCTCTCATTGTGAAAACAGTATATAGCTTTCAATTTTCTATAGAATGGGAATACTGAATTTAGAGAATTTATTATTCCTCTAATTATTTTATTGTTAATTCCTCTATAATAAATCCCCTCCTAAAAAATAATAAATCGACCTATGATAATGATAAAACAAAATCTAATAATATTGGCAATAACATGCCAAAAATATCTAATTATGGAACCCCCATGCCACGTCATCGCCACTGTGTCATATCGACACAAAATCACCATTCCAATTTTTTTATTAGAATATACTGAAGATTTAAAAGAATACTATAAATTCTCAGTCTTGGGGTTTGATTCCATTCCATAAAAAAGTTTTCCACTCAATGGAAAAATCTCAATTCTTTACATATCTTTGTTCTTGGAAATTCGACATGAGACTCTATTTAGGATTTATTAAATGTTTTCATATACATAACTAAAAATGATATATTATATATAAAATATAATTTTAAAATCCAAAAATTATAAAAATAAAGGAACCAACTTCATGAATACCTCTAAAATTATTATAAAAATTTTTAAATTATTTTTTCTAAAAAACCATGTCACTAAATTCTATGAAAACTTTAATCATTTGGTCATTGATCAAGGATTATTTAGAAGACATGTTTGGTCAAAGGCTATAAAATTTAGTATGGGGTTGTGCCACACTAGCATGATGTCATGCCAAAACTTTAAAAAAAACTATTATGTGATTCACTATAGATAATTATGAAAGAAAAAAGAGCGTGAAATTTTTTTTAATGTGCGAATCAACCAATGAATGAATGAACATTGACAAAGAAGAGGAATTTAATAATGGAGGATCATCATAGTAAAATAGAAGCTCTGTATTATAATTTCCTTAATTTTTATTAACCCATGGTCACATCAATAATTGTTTAAATAATTTTATATTGAGGATATGATAAACCTCAATAAATTATTTCCCAATGGAAGATAAATAATAATTATTTTTATTATTTATTTATTATTTTTTATATATTTTACTGATGATTTAATATATCTTAATATTCAAAAAAATAATATTTTATATTATTTATTGTTTACATCCATTCTTAATAATTCTAAATGATAGTGCTTATGAAATACTTTGAAACTATATTTACATGGTTAAAAATATATAATAAATCCTAAATCAGAACCTTTTTTCACTCTAAATAAATATTAGTCATAAAATCTTTATAAGAATAATAAAATTATTCATAGAGTTAGAGATTTAGGTAATTGAGTGAAATATAAATCTTTACTATCATTTATCTCATGGTATTCTTAAAATATTTCAAATTTTGTTTCTTAATTTTCTTAAAAAGGTATTCATAATTATATCTATTTCAATTCAATTCACCATAAAATTTATCTCTATAAAATCCATTCTCTATGGTATGACCCCGTACTCCCATAATAATACAGTGTATTACAGATCCATGGATTAAATTTGTTTTAACAAAATTTAGTGCATGAATACAATAGTTTCACCACACAATAACCATGATCACGCATGGGGCCATGAATTTTCTAATAAATTTATTTTTTCTACCACACTTAGTTCACTCAAACTGTCTCTAAGATGATGTATTTTGACCATGAAATCTATGAAATTTTTAATAATTTACATAATTTATACTTTAATGACATGAAATTGAATGAAATATATAACAAACGAAATAAATATATACCAGTGAAATCACGGGTGTCAAAATTCTCCCCTCAATATCACCTTATATCCTGGAAATTCATTGCTGCTTAATAGTGGATTCTTGGTCCCATTTTTAAAATAATCCTTTATATTTTGTTACATCACTAAAATAATATGAATCAATTTTCTCAAATTAATCCTTTTGTTGATGTTATAACTTATAAATATATTTCTCTAAAAAGTTCTATCATACTCTAATATTATATTTTTCTATTCAATAACTTTATATTGGTTAGGTTTATACTTATTAAACTATCATAAATAGAAAAATATTGTGAATAAATATTAATTGATAAATAAAATTTATTTTGTGAAACTTATCCCATTCATGATATGATCATAAGTGAATCAATAAATATTAGAAAAATCACGCATAGTTTACAAAAACCAAAACACTCAATTCAAGGAGAAACTCTATGAAATACATAATCAACCCCGATTAATTATAATGACCCCAAGAATTATTATTATTTAACTGAATCCCAATGCAAAGTGGACAAGCATGTCTAGACTTATTTATATTTAGAAGGATCCATAATGATTTATGGTATATAATTATAATTATAATAAATCTCAATAAAATGAACATATTTCTCCTCTGAAACTCCAAAATCAAGAACATAAGGATATAGTATATATTTAAGATCTATAAATAATTTTCTATATATTTCCATCCATTAATGGATGATATGTCATGATAAATTTAGTTGAATTTCCATATCCACTAAAAAATATTCTAAATCTAAATTTTAAAATGATCGGTTTAGTCAAATCCAACAAGATTGTAGTTGAGTGGTATAGACTCCAACATTATTTCAAAAAGACTTCAGTTTAATTTTGGGTGTGTATGAATTTTTGAAGTCATTATAGCAGTTGTTTTAGTAGGAATTATATCAATTTAGATAATATTTACTATAATAGAAAAACTATTTACCTGAATTGGGCCTATGGGACACTAATTTGGGACATTTTTCCGTAGGTCCTTCGGGCTACTATAGAACTTTAGACCACTAAGACTTTAGGATACCACAAGAGTTCAGGACAAAGGATTTAAATCCATAAATATAGAGACCCTTGTTTTTCACACATTGATATTTCATCTTTTCAGGTGAATATTCAATACATAATATAATGATCTAAACCAAAATCTTATAGTTATAGTGCCTTTGTAAACTCTTATACATAAAAAACTGGTTTATAAGGAATATACATCATCTCTAACTTAGTTATTCATAACTACCACTATTCATAAACATATCATACTTAGTAAATATCTTACTAACCATGGGAAAGGAAACATAAGAAATTGTGAGATCATATGATCAGTAAGGTCAAACAAGGGAGATATCAATATAAAATTAGCATCAAGGTTAGTGAAAAGTATAATAACATTTGTAAAACAATACCCTACATATCATATATCATAATATTGAGTTATGTCTTAAATCATGGAAGTTCATAATATATGAATCATAAAAAAATAAAGGAATATGTTTCATGAGATAATAACATAGACATATGAAAGTTTCAAAAACATCATTTTATAACTTTGTGAACATGAATAAATAATGGAAGGTTTACTCACTAAGTTAAGGAAATGAAATTATGCTCTTGAAAAAACTTATGGACATGAAATCTTGGACCATGCATAATATTTTTGAAATAAAATATAGGAATATTCTTAATATTATGAATATCAAAACCTTTTCCATTCTTAATCTTATAGATAAGAAAACTATGTCCCCAAATGAAATTATAAAAATGAAATTAGGTTCATGCATATAATATTTACCTCATGAGTTATCCATATTTACCTAATGAATTGGAGGGATATATAATAATGGGCCTAACCATCACACAATATATATATATATATATATATATATATATTCCATAATATCATAAAACATTCATCATATCATAATCTAAGAAAATAAGTGTGTTTTATACACATTTCATCATTTCATCACAGAGTAAACCATGGAAAATAAAATGATTTCATAAACATCTTGTTATCATAACCATAAATCATCTAGAGAAAGAATAAGGATGAAATAATTGTATAATATACCAATTAAAACTTATGTAACATCAAATTATCTCATCTTAAATAAAAAATGTTTTTAAAATATGTGTTGAAAAATTTCACGAGGAAAATACAATTTTCACTTTGAAATAAATTATTTAAATCAAAAAAAATTCTCAAAAATAAAGGGAAAAAATAGCATTGAAATAAAACTTAACAAAATTTAATTAAATATTCAAATCCATGAGTGGTAATGATGGTAGTAAATTCCATTCATTTCCTATAAGTTAAAAGAAATAATTCCATTCCCATTTTTGTAGAAAAATTAAAAATGTACATCATTTTCGAAAATTAAAATATAATTCATTTTAATACATTTTTAAAAAATTCCAACATGTGTAGAAATGAATTTAATAAATCATAATTTCATTTTAAAAAACATAATTAATTTTTTTATAAAACTTGGATATAGAAGAAAATAGTTTTTCTACCGAAGAGAGAAATAAAGGTTATTTTCATTAAAAAAATATTTTCAGTCTCTTGAGTACATAAAGTTTGGAAAATGAAATTAAAACATGTATTTCAAACAAATAACTATAGTATAATAAAATTAATGAGTTTCCTAATAGGTATATCACAATGTTCACAATCTTAAACTTCATTATAAACAATCATAATAAACAATGAGATTGTGATATAAAACCCTTACTGCTTTAGTAACCTTTGAATCGTAAGCCCCGTGAAAGAAATAAAATTATATGAATATGAAAATAAAAAACCAAGAAGAATCATACATTAAATTAATTGTAATTATATACACCACATAAAATAAACAAGTGGTGAATATGGCCTTTGTCTCACAGAATTAAAAGTGATATGAAAATCACACACATTGAGTTCCACTTGCTTCGAATGAACTCTAACCTACTATGAAATAAACTACAAAAAGTTATAATTTGATATCATAATCATATATATACTTATAATATCGTATATATATATACATTTTATATATAATTATAATCATTCATAAAATATAGAGATCAAAAAATAAATTACACCATTAATGAAGATGGTAGGTTGTATATACACTTGAACATTGATTTCACATTTAAATAGATGTAAAGAATATTATAAATTACAATTAAACTTTATGAAATCATTATTATATCATATAAATCATATATAATAATTATATAAACTCTTATTACTATCCTTGTAATGTTTAAATGGAAAATGAATCACAATGTTTCATGGAGGTGGTAGTCCACACATATGAACTCGTGATGTTATAATTTTCTAAAGGATTTAAACATAACAAGTTATAAATTATATTTTAATTATATAGGTATAATTATATCATAATTATCATATATATAGATTAAACCTATCATATTAACCATCTAGTAAATAAAGTGGTGGAAAATGTATTGTATCGTTATGTGGAGATGGTAAGTCGTACAGACACATGAGTGATACTTTCACTTCCCATTTGATGGGAAAGAGGGTGGATAATAATGATTAAACAATCATAATAAAATTTAAATATATTTAGTATATTGAATTTATTATTTTATTATAAATACCATATAATTAGAGGCGGTAAAGAATAATTAAAAAAAGAAACAGATCTTGTTAAGGTGATTACTTATTCATTGAAAGCAATCGTTTAAATCTCATCTTAAGGATCCTTGGGTCTTGTATTTTCAAAATACTATCACCTATATAATGTTACTAGGATTTTTATTATGGATTTAGGTAGGGTATTTTTGATCTAAAAATCTCAATGTGGTGTTAATAATATAAAGGACGGGTGCCCATATATAATTGAGGGGAGGGAAATTCTTGGGATTTATTGGAATATTAAAATATAAAAAAAATTATCTACCTCAAATGACACAAAAGGACCATGAATTTTAAGTGATTATAATATAGGGAAGAAATACTATCAATCAATAAAATCTGGTCAGGTTTAAGGGGTGTTTTAAACAATATCTTTTTGATATAATGCTTTGTTAATCAATTTTAACCAAAAACACGATAAAATATTTTCTACTCTTAAAGGGTTAAAAATGTTACCATAAATTGGAAAATTACTCATAAATGAACCATTTATGATGTGTTAAAAAAAATTACTTCCAAATAGATTAATAAATCTTTTTTATGAATTTTAAATCAATGAATACAATATTATTTATTATAAAATACCATTAAGGTTATTTTTGACATTTTTTATTTAATTTCACTTAATAGGAATAAAGAAAAAGTTTTAATTTGAATATAATTCTTTTAAAAATCAACAATATAATATATTTATCTAAAAAAATCACAAAACACTATAAATCATACAAAATATATTATTAATAATAATTTTAAAATCATTTACTTTATTTTTCTATTAATTGATGAAATACTGCATCAGTTTCACATAAAAATTTAAGAAAATATTTTTATAAAAAATAGAGATAAATTTTTATCATGAATATAAATTAATTATTCAAAAAATATAAGTTTATATATAATCATAACAAGTTTTTCCCCATTTGAACACATAATTTATATCTAAAACTAAGAGAGTGACATTTCATAACTTTCTTTGCTTTAAATATTATACATTTCATTTTTAGGGACATTAAAAAAATAATGTTTTAGTATAAGGTGATAAGTGTATAATTATGTTCATACAATAAGTATTATTATGAAAAATTATGGTATTATCACTTAGTTTTAACTTAGATTTTCTTAATTTACCCTTTTTTAGGTGATAATTTTTTCCTTGGTTACTTTTCATATTGACCAACATTTAAAGGGGCCTATATACCAAATTTGGACCTACTAACTCCAAATATCAAATCCATTTTTTCAAAAATCATTTTATATAAGTTTTATGAATTTAATTAAAAAATAAGTGCATAAAATGTGATGAAAATTTATTTTTAGAAAAAAATACATTTTTAGATAAAACTTGGTATGTTCTTATCCAATGCTTAGAAAAACAATTTAAATGAATTATAAAACATTTAATTGAATAAATATCATATATATTTCTTTAAAAATCATTCAAAAATAGTTAATAATTTAATTTATTATGATAATAATACATTTCATTCATACAAAGAGTTTTTTTAAAAAAACATTTTTTTTTATTTTCAATGGATGTTTACATATATTTATAATTAATTAATAGATAATGAATTCATTTTATACATATTTAATTTATGAAATAATTTTTTCATGAAATTTATTAAACCATTTATAATACTTTTCAATGTTTTCAATTAATTTTTTTTTAAAATATTTGAATTCACATTTTAATAATTAATATGGTTTTAAATGAATAGAAAATTTGAATTTAGAAGTTCAGAAATAAATTATCAACTAATTGTTGAATATTAATACATGTTGTAACATTTTTAGGTTTAAATAATTGGCCATCCATTGGCTAGAGCACAACCAATTGTTCATAATACAATTAGCTAGCCTCACAAAGGGAATTACCATCCAAGTAAACCATAGGGAGATCCCTCTGAGGTGGATGGGAGGAGATCATGGTGTATGGGGAGGATACTATGCATCAGTTGGGATAAGGACCACCTGGGATATACATGTCAGTGAAAACCAAGTATGTGTGTGATCATGTAAGTAGATATTGATCCACCGCATCCATATAATATCTAGTGGCGGTTGCATGTTGAAATATATATGAGTATTAAATGAAGTCTCATTTTTTATACGGGATGCAGTTGAAGTGGGTATTTTTCATGACATAACAAAACAATGTCGTTATTTTATAGTTGCGTGACCCCATATAAGGATGTATCTCACTGCCACTCAACACCACTTATCTCCCTTGAATTTGGCTATCACCATCTTTAACTCATTGGAAAATCCATTTTTCCACTATGGGAGCTCGAGATCAATAAAAATTGCAGTGATGAGGTCTCTAACCCCCACGGATACCTTTTAGAACCTCGAGAGACCTTAGATATTCCCACTATAAATAAAGATGAAGCCTTTCATGGAATAATAGCTCTATCTAGACATTGTTCAGTTCAGATGGCGCTGATGAAGAGCTGTACCATTTCCAGGAGCACCACTACACCGTAGGCTTTGGATTTATAGCAGAGTGTCTAAGGGAGAATGAAAAAATGAGGAAGGATTACCCATGAAAATGCAGATCATAATTTCATTCACCCTAGGCATGAGATGGTATATAATTAATTACCTTCCCTAAAGGAATAATTACAAGGGAATAAAGGTTGCATTATTTTTTACTGCCTATGCCATAGCCATGAGAGATAAGAAAATTCAACTAGTAGATGTGAGTTACTGTCACTGAAAGAAAAATAGTACCGTTTGATCTACCTTTTGACCTACCATTAGAGCCACTGTTCAACCTATCATTCGGGATACTATGGTGAGATACTGTCTCTATGCTACCACCACTTGAGGATATACCGTTGATCAATTAATGATTCCTTGTCACATCATGGAGAGGTGCATGAGCTTCCATGGTGAGCCCCATGAATGAGAAACCATCACCAATGGTAGATACTTTTACAGTGATGAGGTAACATCATGAATGAGTTACCATTAATGCTGCTACCATGGTTGAAAAAATCATCCACAATATGGCAAAGAGAAAACTAGTTATGGGAGATTATTATTGCAACTTTCTATGTAGGAAGGATGAGATTCTGCTAAGTAAATCCAATGGATACAAAATGATGATGTGATCAGGGTTTTACATAGAAGAAAAAATATAGAAATTATCTACTCCATAACAATATAGTATTCATATAGAAAATAAATTCTACCATAGCCATGTAGATACCATGGAAAATTTTAAGTAGGTGCACTGTAAAGAAGATCCATGATAGAATTTGGAATTCAAAATATCTTCACATATTCAACATCACAACTTAAGATAAAGATACTAAAATAAAAAAATAAAAAAATAAACTTTTACCATGTATGAAAATAATATATTAAAGATTTAAATGAAGATAGAAGAAGGTATTCCTTACTCTATTAATAATAGGGTATTTCTACGAAAAAAAGGATCAAAGGATCAGAAGTGAGAACCTACAATACTGCTGCTCTATTTCAGCTTCATTTTTTTTATTTTTTAGTCATTCTCTCCACCCCTTATACTAAATTTATATATTCTTGAATGGAGGGGTTGAAACTTTGAGTGGTTGGGTAAAGGGGATGTAACATGATTATATTTATTGATTTTAGGAGCTTAAAGAAATTCATGATTCCATTTTCTTTGTTAAATTGTTTTTAATTATTAAATTCTGGATTTTATTTTATTATGATTGTGTTTTTGATTAATTATGAATTTTAAATATTTCCTTTATTAAAATATTTTCTCCCACCAACTGATTTTGAATCATATCGATTGATTTGTTTAAAATTAATTAGAGAGTGTTTATTGATTACTAAACATGTGAGGAGGAAATAATGGTCTTTACAGGGTGTTTTGGAATATCAATACCAAATCAGGTATTTCCTAGGTTATTCAAAAGAGAATCATTGGGGATTTAAATCAATGGAAGGAGAGTAATTAAATCAAGGAAATTATGAGGATTATTTTTATCATCAAAAAACTTAATCAAGGGTGGAAAAGGAAAAGCAATTGTGACTCTTTCCCTTTAATCAATTGAAAAAGTCAAGATATTAACTTGTAAGAAGACTATGATGAAAATATTAAAGGTAATAAAATCCAAAATGAAATAACTTCTCTCTCATTTTTAAATGTCAAAATCCTTGTTCTTGGTTTGATAGTCCAACATTTGTTCTTGATTATTAATCCCCCCATGAAAACTAGATTTATGAATTTAACCTTAGAGATGAAATTGGTTACTACTAATACTCTAACCACAGGGAAAATAAAATAGATTTTACCAAACCACATGATAGTTACATGTCAAAACATGGAACCATTATTATGGAGTGAGTGATAATCTATCCAGAATTTCATTAGTAGGACCTCCAATGAGAAACTATTCAATTTTGGTCCTGATAAAGATATGAATTTTATAACTAGGCTTATAAATCTTAATCTTGATAATAACATTGAATAAATAAATTTTTAGGACTTGAGGGAAACTCAAAGTGATCACTCCGATCCCACCACCATGAAATTAACCCCACAGTAAACCTTAAGGGACCTTTGTGCCCCACAATTTTCAACCAAAAAAACCAACTATCCTTTATTGATCAATAAAATAATTTTTAAATTATGTGTAAATATGATTCCTATAATACCTAAATTACATGGACATCAAAGTAAAGATACTAAATGAAAACTGTAATAATTCAGCTTCGTATGTTCAAGATTTAAGCTAAGATGAGTCACTGATGAGAAATTCAAGTGGATGGAATTCCTCTTTTCACATGAGGGAGCCTCCAAGGTGCGGTTCTAAAACCTAAAACCATAGTTATCAATGATTGGGATGATATCCAAGTATGTTTCATGCAAATATTATTTCCAACCTCATGGAGAACAATAATAATGAAGGAAATCTATGATATCCTATAATCTATTCATGAGACCCTTTATGAGCATTGGGAATGATTCAGAAATTTTTGTACAATATGAACTCATCAAGTGGTGGAAGATAACCACATACCAATATTCTTATACCATGGACCACTTGATAATGAGAGTAACCTATAGGATGCCTCATTTTGAGGATCATTGATTGAGAAATCACCAACAAAATCTAAGATCTTGATCGAGAAAATAAAAAAAAATTCAAAATAGTTTGGAACTATAGGTATAAGAAAAATAGGTATTAATGAGGTAAGAACTTATAAATCATCCCAAATACTAGAAATAAATATTTAAAAACTGAAAAATATAGTAATATATATTGTTATGAAACAATTGAATGAATAATATTCCCCATCCTTGGTATGCGATTTGTGTTCATCACCCCATCATTTCACTGACCAATGTGTTGAGATATAGTGTATGCAGAGTTGTAAAAATAAATTTTTACCAAGGAACATTTAGAAGGTATCAACTATATAGAGTAGTTATACCCCATAAAGTATTTTTAGGTCAACAAAACCAGGATAAACCTCTGATTTCAAACTAATTCCCAAAATCGGTCTCCTTTCCAGCATTATTTCCAAAACCCACCTTCTTTCCATCAACTATAAAATCAAACTTACCAAGAGAAATATTATTAACCAGATAATTTTCAACACAAATAAAATGGATAACCATCCTTTAGTGCATAAAAAAATGAGTAAAGAAAATGAATGGAGTTTGAGGAGCTGGAAAATTTAGTGAAGTTGTAAAAAAATTTAGGAGCCACAAAGACAAGATATCCAAAAACCCAAGGAAGATACTAGCTCAAACAATACCAAACCTAATGGAGAGTTTAATTTTGATCATCAATCATAGTGGAAGTAAGATCCAACCATCAGAACCTAAGGAAGATTATGCTAGATTGAAAGAAGGTATGTTTATAAATTCTAGACAAAATATGGAAGAATAACCCTCTCAACCAAAAGAAGAAGAAAAAAAGAAGGAAGAAGAGCCCAGAAACACATTTAAACATGAAAGAGTTGAAACTAAATTAAAAATTTAAAAAATTTAAATAAGTATATTCCCTAACCATTCAATTCCAGGTTTACTAAATTGGAGAAGATAGAGGAAGAACAAGTTCAATGGGAGTTCTAAGAGACATTTCAAAATGTTAAAATTATCCTACATCTCTTGTAAGACATCCGAAAATTACAAAATATATTAACTTTATTAAGGATTGTACCAAAATATATATTCTTTATAGGAATGAGATAATCATCCCATGGATTAGTTTATCATATATGATCACAACACCATTGCCCAAAAATTTCAAGATCTAGGGACAAATTTTATTCCCCACATGGTCAGTTCTTTGAAATTTTCTGATTCATTGTGTGGTCATAAATACTATATAAATTTCATTTATAATTATATTTTTTATACATTTGAAAAATGGTTAATTGAATCCCACAAGGGTGGTTATATAACTACAAACAAATCCACTTTTTTTCCTTGTAGTATTTTTAGAGGATGTGCAAGAGGGAGTGGAAGGAAAAATATTTCCAGTAGATTTTTATGTGATCACTATAGATACAAATAATTCACCAAGACATTCACCCATATTATTAGAAATACCATTCTCGAAAACATTCATGAAGATCATAAATGTATATGAAATAACACTCTTAATGGATCTTGGAGATATCAAGTTGAAATTAAACATCCTTGACTCTAAGAAGAATACTTCAAGAAAAAACTCTATCTTTGAAATTACCCATGAATGAAGATTTTATCCCATTGAATAATCAAGTATTATTCAAGAATTATTAACCTCAATAGATCAATTTTCTATTGAAAACACTAAGGAAAAAGTGAATACTCAAAAATATGTAAATTCTGTTTTCAAATTTCAGGAATAAATAACCTTTGATTTCATTGATAATTTATTGGAAGAGGTAGAAATAATTCCATTTATGTAATAAATTAAAGCTTTGGATGTGTGGAATTTGAATTCAATATCAACTCTAGAGTAACACCTAATCTGGAATTAAAAACTCTCCCATGAGATTTAAAATATTTATATCTTATGTAAGGAGAATAATTTTTAGTAATAATAGCTAAAAAACTATCCAATGAACAATATAATAATTTAGTTTTACTTTTGAAAAGAAACATCCAATCCATTGATTGAAGCCTAGGAGATGTCCATGTAATTAACTCTGAGGTCTGATCCCATACAATATTGTTAGAGGGGGACTCCATACCTATTGGGAATCCCTAAAGGGGGATAAACACTGCCATTATATATGTATTTAAGAAATAAATAGAGAAGTTTCTAGTATCCTATACTATTTACCCAATTTCTAACTCAAAATCGGTTAGTCCAATCTGCTGGGTTCCCAAGAATAATGGTTTGATGATTGTGGAAAATGAGAATAATGAATTATTTCCCTAAAGATCTTAGAACAGCTGGAGACTATGAATTGATTATATAAAGTGAACCACATCAATACAAAAGTATACTTTCCCATCTCATTAATTGACCAAATACTAGAAAAGTTATCATATAGTATACATTATTATTTCTTTGACAAATTTTTGTGATACTTTCTGGTACTAATTACCCTGAAATTCAAAGAGAAGACAATATTCACATATCCTTTTGTGACCTTTTCTTAAAATATGAAGCCTTTCAGGATATACAATGCCCTATGTATATTTTAAAGATTCACATTAAGCATATTCTTAGAAGAAATTTAGGACTTCCCAAAGGTATTACTTGAAAACATTACTATTTTCAGTGATTCCTTTGATTATTTTTTTGGGTATCTAAAAAGAGTTATGAAAAATATGTATTTATAAAAAACATGTTCTAAACATTGAAAAATGTCATTTCATTGTAGAAAAAGTAATAGTGTTATAACACATAATTTCATAGAATTTCATTTTTGTGGATAAATCAAAGATTGAAGTAATAAATTATTTTTCATTTCCCACTTGTGTTAGACATATTATATCATTATTTGGCCATGTGGGATTATATATAAGTTTGATCAAGGAAATTGGTAATATTTTTCTTCATCATTTGAAATTTATTTTAAAATAAGATGAATTTAACTTTAGTAATGATTATATGAAGGTATTTTATGAGCTAAAGTAAAAACTGACCAAACCATTGATAATGCAACCCCCATATTAGGAATACACATTTGAATTGCTATGTTATGTATTAAACAAATATGTGGGATTAGTACTCTCCTAGAGGATTGAATTAAGACCAAAATTTATAAATTATCCCTCAAGAACCTTTGATTCCACTCAATTCTAATACATAACTACTAAAAAATATTTCCATGATTCCATATTTTCATTAGATAAATTTTGATCTTATTTACTTGGAACTAAAGTTGTTGCATTTTATGATCATATAACACTTAAGTACTTAGTGAAGAATTTTTATGCTATGAAAATGTTGGTATGATAGATACCTCTCTCAAAAGAGTTAAATATTGAGATCAAGGACAAAAAGGAAGATAAAAATTTGGCATTGGACCACCTTAGCATACTTCCAAACACTATTGAAACAAAAAATATTGAAATGAACTCACTCAGTGATCACATTCTAGGAGAAAAAGTATACATCATGGAAGATGAAGTACCATGGTATGATTTCATGGTAAATTATTTATCCACATATCATTTACCATCACACCTTAACTCTCATCAAAATCATAAACTCAAGGTTGAATTTAGATTTTGTATTTGGGATAATGCATTTTTGTGGAGAAATTTAAATTACCAATTCATAATGAAGAAATTACCAAAAAGTTAAATAGAATATGTATTTTAATTTTTTAAAACAATTTCATGTGGAGTCTACTTTGGACCTCAATGAATGGCTATAAAATTCATGGAATATATAATTTATATTCAAAACCTCATAAAAGTTTCTTTTTAGTATTATAAGAAATGTGAGAATTTTCAATTTTCTAAAAATATTTCAAAATGATAGGAGATGCCTCAAAATTCCATAATATTTTTTGAAATCATTAAATGAAGGGGAATTTATTTTTTGGGACTCTTTGTATTGTCTTTTTGAAATTATTTCATTATAATTACTATTGATTATGTCTTGAAATGGGTGGAATACAAGGCCACCGATATTGATAATGCCAAAATTGTGTGTGATTTTGTTAGGTAAAAAATATATTTTTTGGAGTGATAAGGGCCATCATATATAACCAAGGAACTAGTTTTTTCAATATAAATATAGAGTCTATCCTTAAACATTATGGGTATTATCACACTACATCTACACCCTACCATCCTAAAAAATGGCCATGTTGAAGTGTATAACTTGGAGATTAATACCATATTTAAGAAAATATTTGAACCTAACTAGAAGTACTAGAGAATACATATTAAATAAACCATATGGGTATACTAGAAAGACTATAAGTCACCCATAAGTATGAGCATTGACATGTTGATTTATGGGAAATTTTGTCATCAGGTGGTGAAGTTGGAGAACCGTGTATATTAGGCTTTCAAAAAGATGAATTTGGATTTGAGGAGTTCTATAAAAGAGATAAAAAATTAGTTATAATCGTTTCTGAAATTTAAAAAGAGGATTTTAAATACTATATAATTTATAAATAGTGAACTTGAGTGGCACATGAAAAACTTATTCAGAAAAGACCTTTCAAATAAAAGATCATGTTATTATCTAGAACTCTATATTAATGTCAATGTTGGGTAATAATGTTTTTTTAGGTGGGAAGGATCTTTTATTATTACTCATTTCTATGACATTAGTTACACTAATATCATGAAATTGGAAAAAACCCATTTAATATCAATAGTAAAAGGATTAAAATGTTCCATGGGAGTTTACCTCAAGAACTGGTGGAGGAGAACAAACTTCTCCATCCCATCTACTGATTTCTTCTTATGTGTTTAATCAATAAAATGATATTAACAAAAGGTTCTTCTATGAGAGAGCCTAACATTTTTTAGCATTTATGAGTATATTATAAAGGAACCACTTCCCTCTACCCATTTGAGATTTCATTGAGCAGTTCTTACACTAGTATGTGTTGTGTTGTTTCTCTAGGACCATCATTGAAGGAAGTCATTAGGAATCCCCAAACAATGTGAAGGAAAGGGATAAAAATTATCATAAGGAGAAAGGTGTTCAATTTTATTATTATCTCTTTAACTCCCAGTATCCTTTTAAAAATCTATTTGAAACTGAAAATTATTCTAGTTATGTAAATCCATAAATTACATGACCACATTAGAAATTTTTTCCCTTGCTTGAATAATATAGGATACATGAGATTATTAGAAACACTTTGATTATATGATTTAGATTTAAAATATAATGAGATAGAATGAGTAAGAATGATAATTGTATTATTAGAGTGAAGCATGAATATTAAAACGATGACTTGTGATTTTAAGAAATTGGTTGATTCATGTAAATGAAATTTCCCTACCATTTCTTAAAAATTGAATTTCTAAAATTCATGTCAATTGATTTATTATTATTAGTCATGAAACGAGTTATTACCCAATATCATTTTCCCATTATAGAGATGATTTATAGACTAAAAAATTTCTAATTAATCTTGAGAATTTTTCATCAGTGATCTTGGGGCATGTCAGCTTGTAGAAAATCTATTGGAACTTGTTCAATATATGACCACACAAATCCATCTTTAACATGATTAATGAATATTTATTAATAATCCATTATCATTGAGACCACCTTTTAAATGTTCCCTAGTTTGGACCATAGAGACCATGAATGGCCTTATTAAGAATGATATACATTTCAAGACATTTATATCTATTCCTACTCTTCTCTTATTATTTTCATGTTATTTTAAAGTTGAAGTGTTGGGGTGAGGTAAGTCATGGTTAAAGGGATGAAATAATTGGTAAGGGAAGAAGTGTGGGGGTTTTACTTTGGGTGTTGTGAAAGGATGACTAATTCATTTGTTATACATTATTAGTTTCCCTTATTGAGAAGCAAAATGAAAAAAAGAATGGGTTGTGACTTGTGAAAATAAAAAATAACTGTTACTTTTCCCATAATTTTTATCATATCTCGTTAAGTGGTGTATGCGAGGTTTATTAAAATCATGAATATTGAAAAATTAAAAAACATCTGAATAATTATTTTGAAAAAATAAAAAAGAAATAAAATTAGAGAAAAATTTAAGAAGGTGTAATTCATTCATTATGCTTATATTGATCAAGAACTTACTTTGTGTTTGGGAATTTAGAGTTATGACTTTTAAGGGGATATTTTTATTGAGCTTCTACTTTTGATATCATGCATTATACTTTAATAGGCAAGATTCCCCTTTGATCCTTTATGTTTTTCCACATCAATTACTACCATCCCGAAGCCTTAGAATCATTTTATGATTAATTTGATGTCTTAATGATTTCATGTGATTTTTTTTCCTAAAAAATTAGAAAAAGTAGTTACTTTTAAAGTCTATTGGAAAAGATCATGTATTCATGATATGAGAATAACTTTACCTGAATTTATATCATGCATTTTAATAGAAAATAATTCAAAAGAGGGGTAGATCATGAATTAAAATTTTAATACTAATAAACGTAGATTATTAAATAGATAAAAGGAAAATATCCATCATTTTATGTGGGAAAATGTAAAATACTTGGGTACATTTCTTCTTTGAAAAAGTGTGAAATTCAATTATTTCTTTATGCGGAACTTGAAAATTTGGTTGAACATTAATAATTATTTGATTTTATTTCATTGAATTTTAAATATTGGTAAAAATTTGTTTATTTTTAATTTAATATTGAAATTTTATGCTTGAGGAAAATTATTGTTATAGTGTGAGGTAATTTGACACACTCAGTTTTGGATGCAATTTTATAAATTATTTCTAACAATATTAAATGGTTTTTAATGGTAATCCCCATATAATTAATTATTATATTAAAATGTGGGAATTCATATTTGAAGAATTAATATGATTTTAAATCAATAAAAATCATGAAATTAGAGTTTAGGAATTTAATTATTAATTTATAGTGGAATATTACAAAGTGTTTTCATATTTTTGGGTGTAAAAAATAGGCCATCCAAATGTTGTCCCTAATATAATGGTCCAAAATCCACTTAGCCAATCCCATGAAGTGGCCATATGATAAAGAAAACCACTGGGAGAGATTACATAGACAACAAAGAGGAGATTAGGCCAGGTGGGGAGGATGTTGTGCTACTATTGGGATAAGGCCTTCATGAACCACATGTGTTGGTGCATCCATTGTACATGTGTGAGCATGTAAGTGGGTGCTAATACCCTATAGCCATATCCTATCTGATTTTAGCCGCATGTTGTAATATATATGAGCATATCATCCGATCTCATTTCTGATGCTGGACATGGTTGAAGTGGGTATGATTTCTCACTTGCCAAAATGATGTTGTTCAACCACATCCACGGGACCCCCATGATTGGATTCATCTCACCACCACTCATTATTTCTTATCACCCTCGACTTTGACCACCACTATATGCAACTCATTGAAGAAACCATTTTCACCACTAAGAGATCTCATGCTTGAGTTAACTCACCATGTTGAGGATTCATACCACTATATATCTATCCTAGAACCTTGGTAAACCTTAGTGATACCCACTATAAAGAAATATGAATCCCTGTATGGTAGAAGAGCTCCATATGACAACTGTGAAGGCTGAATGTCCTCAATAAAGCCCAAAAACACTGTAAGTAGTACCACTACATAGCTAGATTTTTTTTTGTGTATTAGTTTCCAAGGGATACTCAAGTAAATATGAAGGGTTCTACATGTCCATATATCTTTGGATTTCATGCCGCATAGGCACGTGATTGTACATAATAAAATATAATTGCTCAAAAAAGAATTACATGAGAAAATATTATGCACAATTGTCTAATGAATGTACCATAGACATGAGGGAGTAGAAAATTCAAATGGTATATGTGAGCATCCATCACTAAAGGAATGGAAGTAACATTTGAACTTCCATTCAACCAACCATTCCACCTACCATTTGATCTATCATTTGATATACCATTTGAGATTTATGGTGAGATATCATCACTATGATATCATCTCTTGAGTATCTACCATAGAGTGATAGATGTTCCACTTTCACTACATGGAACAGTGGATGAGCTATCATGGCGATCCACCATGTAAAAGATACCATCTCCAAAGATATATGTTTCTACCATGATGAGGTACCTTCATGTGTGATCTACCACCGATGCTATGACAATTGTTACAAATATTTTCCATGTGAAGTCTAATAAGGAACTAGCTAAAAGAACCAGTTATTTTAACTGGGTAATTGGGAAGTAGGAGATTCAGCTAAGTAAAACCAATGGATGAAGAAATAGATAAGTGATTATGCGTTTACATAGAATTAAATTTTTTAGAATTATCTACTATGTAAAAATATAGGATCCATATAAAAAATAAATGCTATAATAGATATGTAAATACTATACAAATTTGAATGAGTTTGGATTCTCCATATCTTCACAGATTCAACAACATAATTTTAAATAGAGACACACTGATGATAAAATAAAAATTGAAACCTCTACCAGATATAAAAATAATATATTAAATATTTAAATGGATATAGGGGAAGTGATTCCTACATCTTTAAATAAGAGAGTGCTACTCCAAAAGAAAGGATCAGAGGATCAAAAGAGAGTACCACCACTACGACTTCTCTATTTCTGCTATATTTATTTTTCTCAATTTTTTCCTGATCTCTATCCATTATACTCTATTTTTATTCATTAGTAGGTAGGTGGAAACCTTGAGTGTTTGGGTTAAAGGGAGGTGACATGATTTTAATTCCTAAGTATAGTACCATATTAAAATTTATGTTTCTCTTTTTTTATTAAATGGTTATCAATTATTATGTTCATGATTTAATATGAATATAACTATGCATGTGTTTATTTTTTAATTTTAACAGTTTCCTTGAATAAAAAAAATTATTCCTCTTACTAATTTTGAATCATATATGCTAATTAGTTTAGAATGAAGTAGAGTGTGTTTAGTGATTACTAAACATGTGAGGAAGAAATAATGATCTTTATAGGATTCTTGGGAATTTCAATACCATATTGGGTATTGAATTGGGGATTCAAAATAGATTCATTATGGCTTTCAACAAATGGTATGATAGTAATCAACAAAAGGAAAATTTTAGGTTTATTTTCATCACCATCAAACATAATTAAGCGTGGGAAAGGAAAAATGATTGTGACTACTTCTATTTAATCAATTAAAAAATTTAATATATTTTCTTATAGGAAGAATACGGTGGAAATATGAAAGGGAATCTACTACAAAACCCAATAAATTATCTCTCATTAATAAATTTAAAAAATACCTTTTCTTTCTTTCATAGTCTTATATTCTTGTTTTATTATTAATTTATTCATTGTAATAACAATATTTATGCATTAAACCTTGAATATGACTTTGGGTACACTAATAATACACCCCTAGGTGAAATTAAATAACCTTTACACACCACATAAAAGGTTTGGTTTAGTAAAAATATTTTTTTCATAATTTATTTAGTATGATTAATACCCTTGAACGAAACAACTAGGTGATAACTATCACATAATAGTATTCCAATAGTATATCATGGATCATTTAAACTCAGTGTTCAATGAAATTCATGATCTCGAAGAAATGAAATTTTTTAAAGAGATATATTTTAAAATCTTAGAGTGTTGAATTATACCTCATTAAAATGAATTTATCCCTAAATTTTTTTCACTTTGATACAAATGAATGAGGATATCAATGTTTCATTACATATATAGGTCCCCATATCAATTCTTCGAATTTCTAATTCATATACCAACAATAATAATATATGTAGTCTTATTCCATGATACTTTGTCCCTATTATCCAAGATTTATGCAATTTTTCATTATAGTAAAGATTATTCTTTAGTGGTATGACCTATGAGTTTATTAGATGTGATATATTAGGTATGTACTTCTTCAGGATAGATACATGGAATGTGTCATCAACTTGAGAGAGGTTTAGTGGAAGATCTAAGAGATAATCTACCATCCCTACTTGATCATGAATATCAATAGTGACAATATAAAGAGGTATGAACATTCATTTCTTTATAAATATAATAACCTTCTTACGTGGATAAATTTATAGAAAAAACATATCACTAACTTAAAATTATAGATTAAACAAATGATTACTAGAATAATTTTTCTGTCGACTCTAAGATATATTTATTTTTTGTTCAATGGATCTAAGTTTATTTTCCATTTCCTTAGATAGATCATGTAATAATAGATTTTTTTATATACCCTCATCCTAATATGTTTGAGTTCTACACCTCTTTCATTAGATGGATTCATAAGGAGCCATATGAATTCTTGAGTTAAATATATTTTTTGTAAGAATACTCAACTCAAAGAATGTGTTGATCCTAAAAACCTTTGAAATACATATAAAAAGATCTAAAAATATCCAATAGGGTTTAAATGGTCCTCTCATATTGACCATATTTTTTAGGATGATACATTGTACTAAAAATAAACTCTCTATCTAGAGACTACTGAAGACATCAACAGAACGTTGAGGTAAACCTTAGATATTGACCTAATACAATATAATACAATATTCTATGTGATTATACAACTTCATAAATTTATATTTTGGTAATATGATCAAGAGATAAGTCTTGTATAATTATAATTAAGTGTACTAACTTTGTAAGGCAATCAATTACAACCCATATGGCATAATGGCCCTTAGAAGTTTTGTAGACTTAAATGAGAAAAACCATAAGTATATTTCCCCATTTCTATTATGGTATGGGTAATAGTTACAACATGAACTTATAATTATGTATCTATAATTTTTTTTACTAACATACTAATCATTGAGAAGTGTACTCTATAATATATCTTTTTATGTAGTCCCATAATAAATACTATTTTATATCTCTATACATCCTCATGCTTCCAGGATGAATAGTGAATGATGAACCAAGAGCCTTATATAAAAAATTATATTTAAATATAGTATGGACAGAACACATACATGGTTTCTAATTTTTTTTTATTCCTTCACATTCAAGGTTAAACTTAGGAAAATTTCTCACATTATTCTTTAGCTCAACATCATCCATTTATTCCACTTTTGTCATGAATCAGATAGATGGTTGAACACTCATTTGTAAAAGATAGGATTTCTCCCCTTAAATAATTATTTCAAGATCTATAATTTGAAAATCCATAAATATAGTATCTTTTGTATACTCAATATAAAAATATATCTCGATCCTTTCAAATCATGGAATTTTCCAACTTATTCACTTTCATAGGGTGGTAATGTATTGAGCAGTCATAAACATTAATTAGAACCAACCACACTATATAGATCATATTCAAATATTTTTGTGTGAAGGTATACATTACACATTTATGATCATAATATATATAATAAATTTCTATATTAAGATAATTCCTCCATATCTTTTAGGAAAAAATTACCGCAACTAACTCCAAATCATGGGTTTGTAAATTTTACTCATGAACCTTCAATTAGTATGAGGTAAAATCTATTACCATATTATTTTCCATGATTAATAATCCCATATTATTATTTTATGCATCAATATATAATAAAAACCCTTATCCACTATAGGGTAATGTAAGTTTATGCGTACTGAATAACTATATTCTTCGATTCCTTGAAATTTTATTCACATTCATCCATCTATATGAACTTAGATCTCGTCAAAGTTAAATTAATCAGTGTATTATATAATAATGATGAACATTACAAAAAGTTACAATAATATCAAGACAAACCAAAAAACTATAGATCCTAATCACAGTTGTAGGTCTGGGCCAACATTCAATAACATTCGTCTTTGATGGATCCACTGATATACCCTCACTTGAGTTTATTTGACCCAATAATGAAACATTTAAAATCCAAAAGGAAATGTTTTCATAATGATTATCATCCTAAGATTCTTTAGAAAAAATTCTCAAATGATCTTAATTATTTTCCCTTCTCTTTGAATACAGAATAACATCCTCTATAAATTCTACCAAAAACTGGTCAAGGTAATCTCTAAATAATCTATTTACTAAATCCATGATGATAGTCGGTGAATTAGTAAGACAAAATGGAATCACTACATATTCACAGCTTCCATACATTTTACATAATCTTCTCTTGGGTATATAATCTTTCTTGAATATAAATGGATGATATTAATAATGAAGGTCAATCAAGGAAAAGTATTTAGCTTTGAATAGTTGGTCAAGAAAATAATCAATACAGGGTAAATGATACTTATTATAGATTGTGATCTTATTTAGTTCTTGTTAATCAATTTAGAGTTTCATCAATACATCTTCCTTATTATAGAAAATAATTGGTGCACCCCAAGGTGACACACTTGGCTAAATAAATCCCTTTTCAAGATTATCCAAAAGTTTCTTCTTTAATTCCTACAACTCAACCAGGGCCATTCTATAAGGGGTGTCTAAAAAATGAGTAGAACCATGTATGAGTTTTATTTAGAACTCAAATTTAGGATTTTTTAGAAGAATAGGAAATTATTCTGGAAATACATCAACATACTCTTATACAATAGGCATATCGTTAATGCTTATTTTCTCCCCAACAATTTGATATAAACATCCCTTTTGAATAGGAATCAATACCCACATAGTGCATTTCATTTTCATTAGAAGTTTATATTAATAAGAGAATTGATATAAAATCATATATTGGATTAGAATATCGAATGTGACTTTCCTTCTATAACAATTAATGTGGGATTCATGTAATGAAAGCTAACAAATGCCCAAAATAAGATCGAATTCAACTAGAGGGAGAATAGAAAATATTTTCTGGAAACACATTCCATTAAACTTAAACTTGAGAATAATATTATACTTGATATGAAATAATCATAACATTATGGGGTTTTACTACAAATTCAATATCTAATAATTGGGGGATTATTTTTCCAACCTTATCAAATTATTTAAATATAAAAGAGTTTATAAAATTAGATTCCATTAAGACATTATTAGTTTAAGTGTAGATGGTAAGTGTACCTTTCCCCATGTCATTATTGTAACCCTCATAAAAAATAATGATTTTATGAGATTCCCATTTGTAATAAGGATTAAGAGGTTGCTGATGCTAATCATCAACCTTAAACATAAAATTTGAGCACTGATTATCATAATTCCCAAACTCCTTGAATTTGAAACACTTGAGCATGGGTCGTGTATTTTTTGGATCTTTCTCTCTATATACATAATTAGATAAATACTTCCCAAAACATCAACATTTGACTTCCCAATGAACTTACTTTCCACATAAAATATTTACCAGTCCCCTTAAGAAAATTTCAACCATGTTTCCATCAATTATTCAAGTGAAATGAAAATATTATCTTCTTTGATCTATTTTTTAGGGTTTAATTTGAATTGAGTATTTATTTTATTATGAAAAACCTTGAGATTGATAGGTAAATCCAATCTTTATTTCCATATTTATAGTAAATTGAATGATTTATTCATAGGTACTGACTCATATTATGGATAATTTCCTTCATATACATGGTTATAAGACACTAAAAATTCAATTAGCCTTAATATTATGTTTGATGATAAAATCCAAAATGTAGCATGAAAGTCTTGTAACATTTTCTTCATAGGTTCCAACGGATTCATAATAATTCTTCTTTATCTGAAGGAATTCCATCCCCATTTTCATATGACGAATAAGGGGAATGAAATTATTGAAAAATAATACCTTTAACTCATTCCACTCCTTGGATTAAATTTCTTCCCGTTTTCTTGTATTCTTGAGAATAGTACACCATTGATCAAATTTTTCTTCTAAATGATTGATATTAAAAATGATTTTTTTCATCATATGAGCTCTGGAAAACAAAAAATATATTTTCAATGGTATTGATCCATTACCAAAAAACATGTGGATCATTAGGAACACTGATATATGGTGGATGTTTCCTCATGATGAACTCAAGATAACATTGTTCCTTCCTTTTCTTGTTTGGAAGTTCCACATGATTCATAGCTTGAGAATTTTCTGTGAGCATAACAATTTGATTTTTCATCCAAAATCTCATAATATTTGCTTTATTAGGAAAAAAATCACTACATTATCTATCAAATTCATCATTAACTTGATTAATTTTGGTTCCATCCATTGAATAAAACAAAAAAGTGTAGTGTGAGAAATGATTATAATGGAAGACCTCATAATCTTTAAAAATAATTTATTATAACTCCAAATAAAGACATATCATTTTAATACTACACCAACTTAGATTTAACCTAGGTAATCCATGATAATTATAAAAAATTTAGGATGTTATCCTATACTTAGACTTATCCTCATGGTTCTTACAATTTGTTTCTCATCATAGTTTCCAAAAGGGTAACTAAACCTTTCTATGATTGAAACTATTGGGACCCCTAATTTTCATACATAGATATTTAATATTTTTAGATGAATATTCATTACATAACATAAAAATACCTGTAGGAATCTTATTGGTCTATTTCCTTTAGAAAATTAGATAAGTAAATAATAAGTCTATAAGGGATCTAAATAATCTTCCACTTATTTCTTCATAACTAGCTATAACAGCCCAGAAACCGCACTCCTGGATCTTGTGATGAAATTTGTATCTTTACATTTTCGGCTATGATGCCAATAGTTATGACAAAATTTTTTCCATGAAAACCATACAACTTCATAATGAAAACTTAGATCACCTACATAATGGAGGAAATTTTAGTATTATAGTTTTATAGAATTTGGACAAAATCTTATAGAAACAAATCATATCAAATTGGATTCAAAATTAATAAAAAGAACATTTCTCCCATTTAACCCATCATTTATTATTTCAAAATAATTCACTATAATCATCCTTTTGAAATCATTTATAGTCATAAATCATTCAACATCATTCATTTAAACCTATGGAAAACGAAACATAAGAAGGGTGATCTCAAATGATGAGTAGGTGTAAGAATAATCACTAACAATTAGATGCCATCAATGACCATAAGAGTGTATAAAGGAATTATGACATAACCAAAGTGCATGAGTGAATCATAAAATAACACATACCCATAAATACCTGTACCATAAAATATGAAAACATGGAAAAGGTAAGATTCATCAGAATCAATAATCAAAAGCCATGTGATATCAATCTCGATTATGAGAAGAATTATAAACCCATAACAAGCATAAATAAACAATCTTGGTATCTTAGAACATCATCTCATTTAACTCTTATAGAAACCTTATAGAACCATTAAAAATGGATAACCTATATGTATGACTTACATCTATGGAGTATGCAATGAATCATATCACTATATAGGTGCACCCATCATATAATCTATAATGGGCTCACCCGGGGATATCTCAGTGGACCCATAAATTTCCAAGAATATAATAAATAGATAATTCATAAAAACTAATTGAAAGAACTTTTATTCTTTTTTCAAACATGAATAAACCAAGAAAAGGAAATAGTTTCCTCTATAATCTATTTCAAACATGATTAACCCAAGTAAAAGGAAATGGGTTTCAAAACAATATCTCTAAAACATTATAAAACCATGAAAAATAAATGGGTTTCAAAAAAATCCCTCTAAAAAATAATTAACCCATGGAAAATAAATGGGTTTAATAATAATCTATTTGAATCATGAATAACCCATGTAGAGGAAATGGGTTCCATAATAATATTTTTAAATCATGAATACCACATGGAAAAGAAACGGGATAAATAACAATCTATTGGAAAAATGATTAACCCATTTAAAGGAAATTAGTCTAATAAACATATCTTCGAAACATTATTAACCTAGTAAAAGGAAACAAGATAATAAAAATATCTTTGAAACAAGAGTTACCCATTGAAAAGAAATGGGTTAAATAATAATAGCATTGTTACATGATTATGCCATGGAAAAAATGGGTTAAATAAAAATATTTTTGAGACATGAATAAACTGAAGAAAATAAATGGGTTAAATAAAAGTATCTTTGAAACATGAGTAACACATTGAAAATAAATGGGTTAAATAACAATATCTTTAAAACATTATTAACCGATGGAAAAGAAATGGGTTAAATAACAATATCTTTGAAGCATACACAATACATACAAAGAATGAATGAGGATGGTATTAGTAAAAAATATTCCAATTGAAGGATAAGTGATAATAATTTTTTTTAAGTTTATTAATGGAAACACCATTAAAAGATCCTTAAAACATTATTGATGAAAATAATCTTTAAACATTCCAAAAGCATCCCATACCACTTTGAAACATTTGAACCATTAAACCCATGAATGGAATAACTATAAATTATTGTTATAATATCATGAGAATAAGGATATTCATGATATAATATGTCAAAGTATAAGTATATACACATCATAAAGGAATATAGGTGTATATAATATCAAATGTCACAAAGAAGGGAAATTGTGACAAAAGTCCATTACCGCTTTAGTAACTTCAAAACCATCAACCTTATAAAATAGAGATCATAAAAAGGGTATGTAAAACCACAAAAATTTAAAGGTAATAATCATAAAATTCATTCATGTTCAGGATATATACCATATAAAACAAACTAAGTGCATAAGAAAAAATAATTTCCAAAGGAATATAAATTGAGACAAAACCCATTACAGTTGTGTTAATATCTTAATACACAAAAATTTAATAATCATAAAATGAAACATTAAAATTACATTAATATAGAACAATTCATGATATAAAATAAAATAGGGGTAGTATATACACCACAAAAATTAAATAAGTGGTGATTATGGTTTATGTCATTTGAAAGTAAAAGTTAGACACACATCCCTTACCTTGAGTCTGATTTCTCAAGGTTGTTCTCTATATTGCGAAATAATAAACTTATTTTAATTATATACTTTCTTAATATAATTTTTCAAGTTTATTATTACTTTTATTTCACTTATAAACAATTTATATACATTGTATTAACCAACAATGTTTAAGTAAGGTGTTTAAACCATATTCGACTTATGTCTCAAAACTGTCATTGATTGGATAACTATGGCCAATGAGGTCATTATATAAACATTTAAAAAATAATAACCATGACATAATTTTAAAATTTATACATCAATTATAATGTTTAAACTAGTCATGAATGATACCAATAAAAAATGAACCAATGTTATAATCATGGAAATGGTAGGACATACATACGCATGAGTAACATTATTCATTTTTCAATGGTCATTACAAAAAGAAGGTAAGTAAAATTTATCCTTAAAAAATTATCAATATATAATAAATAACATATTATTTAATCATATATAATTATCTATATAATTATATTGATGTAAGAGGAATCAAATCGCATCAAGGAGGTGGTAGTCCACACATCTACGAACGACGTTATTACCTTTTTAGTATGTAAAAGGGTAATAAAGAAAATGATATATTATATTTACAAAAATGTAATGATTTCATGAACATAATATATATGTAATTTACTTCAAATATGTTTAATTAAACCCATCATTAAATACACGAATGTATCACATCACTTTGAGGAGGTGGTAATCCACACGTCCACAACAATGCTATCATATTTACTCTAAATGAAACGAATAAAGGGATGAGTTATATAAAAATTATGTAATTATTAAGAGAAAATAAATATATTATGTAAATATATATCATATAACAAATATTGTGTCCATCATAATTTCCAACCATGAGAGGTAGTAGAGGAAAAATGAACGACATCGTTACATGATGCGGTAGTTCACTATGCGTGAATGGCAATTTCAATACCCATTTGATGGAAGTGTTTGTAGGTTTAGGTAGAAAAATTATATTTAAAATAGGTCAGTATATTTAGGATACTGTTTTTATTATATAATAATGGAATAAGAATAATTTAATGGACAGAGAAAGAAATAAAACTTAAATGGACATTCAAGAATGTTACCACCTTTTCGAGTAACTCCTTTTGGTTTGCACCAAAGGGATTCCTTGTTTTGATATATACCCAAAGTAAAGAATTTATCATGAGGGGATGTATTTTGGGAGAATATTTTGGAAATAACGAGTTCTTTTTTATAATTGAGGGTAAGAGTGAGTGCCTTTTTATAGTGGAGGGGAGTGACATTCTTGTAAATCATAAAAGGTAAACACTATTTGGAGGTATCCCTTACCTAATGTGCTTAAAAAATTGAAAAAATGTAATAAATGGTAAGTATGGTCGATACAAACTCACAAAACACAAAAAGAAAGGATTTTTTTTAATTTAATTCCTTATCCTTTAATATTACTTATTTTTTTTTCATTTTTTTATTAAGTAACTAGTTTTCTATCCTAAGTAATTTATCCATTAAATATAAATTAATGTGAGATTTATTAGAAAATATATACCAAATAAATTATAAATATTATGTATAATTTAAAAAATTTAAATTCCATATGTGTTGGAAATTAATTTTAAAACAAGCGTATGTAATGCGTAAAAACACCATTTTAACCTGAAAAATGCTAACAATGTATTTTACTATCTTTGGGTAAATATGATAATTATAAAAGATAAATTGGTACATTAATAGACCATAATTGATATTTATTAACACTTAAAAATATAGTAGAATAAGGTATTATTTTTTATTAATTTTAAATCATTTAATAAAATATCATTTATTGTAAAATGATATTAATGTCAATTTTGACATTATTTCCTTCATTATAAGTTTTAAAAGATAAAAAAAACGATGAAATTAAAATATATTAAGTTAAAAGATGTGTAAAATTATATATTCATATATTAAAATAATTTAACATAATAATTCATTAAATTTAATTTCCTTTTAATAATTTAAAATCATTTATTTTATTTTATTATTTACTAAATAATCCATGCATTATCATTTGTTAAGAATTTAATGTAATTATAACTTATCTAAAAATTAAAGTTAAATTACCATGATAAAAAAACTCAGTTTACTTTCAAAATAATGTTTATAAATGAAACTATGTAGCTTATTCTATACTCTAAATCTTTATAAATGTTAAAGGTAAGTAGGGTTCCTTTTTTTATTTTTTCCATAATTTACTTATTATATGGGTCAATTTCATGAACATGTGTCCCCATAATTCATAAAATTAAAACCAAGGTGGTATATGGTATAACTATTAGAATAAAATTACCTTTAGACAATTTTCTAGGTCATTTTGGCTCTTATGTTTATGGTTTAGCCTCTTGTTCAGCTTAATTTTACCTTAAATGTTGTAATTAATTTCAATTAATTTTACAAATATTTTTGGTCAAAGTGAAGTTTATGTTATTTGAATATAAATATTATACTAATTATAACCATGTATATATCCTTTTCAAAAATCAATTCACAGAAGTGGAAAATTTAAATTTAATGATAATCCTATCAACATGGTGAGAAAGTGGGTTTTTAAAATGAAAATGTTCCAAATTTAATTAAGTCTATATCTAAATTATATTTTAAAATGATTACAATGAACTAAATTAGATTAATAGTTATTTTAGTTATCTAATGGGACTTTAGAAAAGAACTTAAACGTAATTTAACATTAATAATTATCTAAATGAAATGGTAGTTTACAACTAAAATGCAGTATTTTTAACTATTCATCAAAAAATGAAGCTTCTCAAAAAAATACCAAAAATTCAACCTTGGCTAATTTTGATGTTATGATTTAGAAAATGAAGTTTATTTTTTTCATATAAAAAATTATAAACATGTAAAAAAATTATATTTAAAATATTTGTTCCATTAAAAGGTGGTAACACTAACTTTCAAAAACATACAACCTTTTATGCTTACAATTGGATTTATTTTTATTTTAAGCCTATCAAATTGATTGGATTATTTTCAAAACACTTTATAAACATGTGAAAACATAATATATTTAGTAATATTCACACTGACCGATATAATTACCAAACGATAACTTCCATATTAAATAATAATATCATCAATATATTATTGTTCGTTTGGACTCAACCTTGCGTGTAACGCAAGTTATACAGAGACTCAATGTTATATGAAACACAAGATAAACATAGTGTTTAATGTGATTCAATATAAACTACGTATTTCATGCAACACAATATTCTAATGAATTTAAATTAATTTAAAAGAATATATTTCATAAAATCTTGGGATGTTATAACATGAACCCCTTAATCTGAATTTCTCCCTCGAAATTTATCTTGGTTATAAAATGATTAAAATTTATATAATTCATTTATTGGAACTGAAATTGTATAAATGGTATATAAAACAAACTTTTAAAAAATTAATGTGGGAAACATAATGGTCACTAGAAGTTGCGCATAACTACGATTCCATAAAGGGAGAACATTGTTGGGAAATTAAAAGATGGATTTGGAAGGGAAAACTAATTCTTAGGGAATAATATAGATTGATAGATAATATGGTCAGAAGTAAGTAAATTATGTTAAAACCACAATCCTAATGGGTGTGTAAAATTTCATTGATATCATCATAAAAGATGCGAGTGGGGTATAATTTTGTTTCAAGTTCCTTTTTATAAAGTTAAATAATTGTCTTACCACATAATCCAAGTGAAAAAGAAAAAGGAAATATACTTAATCAATGAGTATAATTTTATCATTTAATTAATTTCCACCAAAATATCAAATTTTTCTCTAAATGATGATTATTCAGAATGAATTTTTAATTCCTGTATCACTAAAATAAACTTTTAAATACCACATATCCAAAAAAGGAATAATTTAGATATGCTACCTTTCTTTATAAACTAACCGAAATAAAAATTGTTAGAACATGGTAAGATAATTCCCAAAATGAGTAAACCTTCAAATGATACCCTAATCATAAAAATTTAATATTAATACACAAAGATGAAACTAAATTATTCCCTAAATAACTATCCTTAAAATTCTTCAAACATTTCCTACTTAAGTTTGAACATAATGTTTAAAAGGATTTGATTATATATTCTTACAAGATTAATCAACCATTATTGCTAAAATGAAATCACATATGTTACCAAAATTAAAATCCTAACCTATAATAATTTTTATACTAACCAAGGCATCAAGTAGGATAGTGGCAGTGTGTGAAACCCATGGTATCCTCTGGTCATGGGTTCAAGCACCACCGCCTAGATGGATGTGATGGTTTTTCTGGGTTGTCACCAAGCATACGCATTGTCCCCATCTTTTTTTCTTCAAATATGAGAACTAATTCCTACCTAAAACACATCATTTTTATCTATGGAGATAAAAATACCTCATCAAAAAAAAATTCTAAATATCTCTTTAAGATATAATCGCTTAAAACATTAATGGGGTATCTAATACTTTGAACATATCATCATAGTTAAGAATATTTACCTATAATAGTATCCTTATATCCTAGGTTAAGCTCACAAGAAAACATCATAATCTCCAAATTTATCTAAATAAACCTTTTATACCAACTATAATAGCTCAGAACCCATACTCCTAGATCCTAGGTTGAAATCTATAACTTTACATTTTTGTCTATGATGCCGATAATTGTGACCCAAAATTTTCCATGAAAACCATACATAGTCATAATGAAAACTTGGATCACTTAAACACTATAGGATATTTTAGGGTTATAGTTTTATAGAATTAGAAAAAACTCTTATATAAACAACTCATATCAACTTGGAATCATAAGTCATAAAAATATCATTTCTCCCATTTAATCAAGCTTTTCTTATTTCACAATAGTTCATAAACATCATCCTTGTAAATTCCATTATAGACATAAATAATTCAACAACATTTATTAAAACCTAGGGAAAAGGAAACATAACTAGGGTGTGCTCAAACACTAGATATGGGTAAGAATAATAATTGACAATTAAATATCATCAATGAGCATAATAGTGCATAAGGGTATGATGAAATAATCAATGTTCATGAGAAAACCATAAAAGAACTCATACCAATCAATACCCAGACCATCAAATATGAAAACATGGAAAAGTAAAGAGTCATCTGAATCAATAATCAAAATCCATGTTATGTCAATCTCGATTATGAGAAAATTATATACTCATAACAAGAATAAAGAAAACATATTGGTATCTTAGAACATAATCTCGTTGAACCCTTGCAGAACCCTAAAAGAACTCTTACAAATGGAATAACCAATATAGATGACTTATATCTCTACAGTAGCCAATACATAAAGTGATATCTAGGCTCACCCATCATATAAGCTATAATGGGATCACCCAAATTTATATGGTTGAAACCATTATTTTTAATGTCTAAGAACCGAATACATAGAGAATTCATCAAAACTCATTGAAACAACCTTTATTATTTTCAGAACATGATTAACCCATGAAAATGAAATAGGTTCCACTACAAATCTTTGAAACATGATTGAACCACGAAAAATAAATGGGTTGTAAAAAAAACCTATTTGAAACATGATTAACCCCTAGAAAATAAATGGGTTGAAAAAAATCCTTTTGAAACATGATTAACCCATAGAAAAGAAATGGGTAAAATAGAAATTTATATGTAACATGAATAACCCATGGAAAATAAATAGATTCTACTAAAATCAATTTGAAAAATGAACAACCCATGTAATGTAAATGTGTTAAATAATAACATCATATAAAAATGATTAACCCATGGAAAGGAATTTTTTCTAATCAAAATATCTTGGAAAAATGACTAACCCATGGAAAGGAAATGGGTTATATAAAAATATCTTTGAAACATGAGTAACCCATGAAAAAGAAATGGGTTAAATAAAAATATATTTGAAACATGAATAAACCAAGGAAAATAAATTGGTTAAATAACAATATCTTTGAAACATGAGTAACCCATTGAAAAAATGGGTTATATAACAATATATTTGAAACATTATCAACCTATAGAAAATAAATGGGTTAAATAACAATCTCTTTGAAACAAAAATAATACATCCCAATAATTAATGAGGATGGTATCATTAAAAAATATTGTATGTGAAGGATAACTAAAACAAGGGTTTTTGACATTGATGAATGGAAATACCATTAAAAGATCTTTAAATCAATCTTGAGGAAAATAATATTTAAACATTCCAAATAATCCTAGTCCACTTTGAAACATTTGAACCATTACCACCACGAATTAAATAAAAATAAATTAATATTATAATATCATGATAAAAAATAGATTCATGATACAACATGTCAATGGATAATTGTATACATCTCGTAATATAAGAAAGATGTATATCAATGGTCTAAAAGAATGGAAATTGTGAAAAATGTCCGTTGCTGCATTGGTAAATTCAAAACCATAAAACCCATGAAAGAGAGATCATAAAAAGGATATGAAAAACCACATAAATTTAAGGGAAATAATCCTAAAATACATATGTGGTTAGTATATATACCACATAAAAGAAACTAAATACATAACAATAAATAAGTCTCAAAGAGATGTAAATTGAGATGAAACCCCTTACAACTGTGGTAACATCTGAATCGAAAACACAAAAAGAAATAATTATAAAATGAATCATTTAAATATCATTAATATAAAATAATTCATGATATAAAATACAATAGGGATATTATATAAACCACATGAAAGAAATAAGTGGTGATAATGGTGTATGCCTCATTAAAGTAAAGGTGAGACAAGAATCCCTTACCTCGAGTCTGATTTGTCATGATTGTTATCTGTATTCAAAAATAATATTTAAGTCGGGTGTTTTGACCATATTCAACTTATTTCTCAAAACTGACTTCGATAGGTTGACTATGGACAATGAGGTAATTATATAAACATATCCATAATAATTATATTGAAATAATTATCATATTTATATACCAATTATAATTTTAAATCCAAATCATTAATTATGTCTATGAAAAATGAACAAACTTCATAATCATGGAGATGGTAGGTTCTACGTATGTGTGAGTAACATTCCCATTATTCAATGATCATAATGGAAAGAAGGTAAGTAACATTTATCCTTACATAATGACAATTATATCATAAATACGTTATTATTTAATGATATATACTCATATATATAATTTTTATGATTCAAGAGGAATCACAACCCGTCGAGGAGGTAGTAGTTCACACATCAACAAACAACGTTATCACCATGTGTTAAAGGGTAATAAAGAAAATAATATATTATATTAATAGTAAAGTAATTATTTCATGAAAATAAATGTATTTAATTTATGGAACATTTGTTTAATTAAAACCATCCTTAATACATTTCATGAAATGTGTGAATGTATCACATCACTTTGAGGATGTGGTAGTCCACACATCCACAAATGATGTTATCATATTTACACAAAATGGAACGCATAAAGGTATGTGTAATATAAAAATTTATAAGTATGAAGAAAACATAAATATCATTTAATATCATATAAAAAATATTTTTTCCATCATAATTTCCAACCTTGAGAGGTGGTAAAAGAAAAATGAAAGACATCGTTACGTAAAGTGGTAGTTCAACGTACACAAACAATAATTTCCTTAACCATTTTATAGAAGTGTGTGTTGGTTTAGGTAAAAAACTTAACATAAAACATATTATTTTATTTTTTATAATTATGTTATCATATAAGAATGGAATAAGAATAATTGAATCAGTGGAGAAAGAAATAAAACACAAATGGATGTATAAGAATGTTACCTCTTTTTTTGGAAAACTCATTTTGGTATCCATAAAAGGGCTTCCTTGGTTGTTTTTTTCCAAAATTTAGGACTCTAGGGTGAGGGGAGGTATTTTTGGAGGTTATTTGGTAAGGGTTTATATGTGAAAATATGTCTTGATAGACATGAGTAAGGGGAAGATTGGATTTCTTTTTATAGTGGAGGGGGAGTGGAATTATTGTAAATCATAAAAGGTAAAAACTATTTGGAGGTCTTTGTTACCTAATGTACTTAAAAAATAGAAATATAACGGAGTAAATTGGAGGTATGGTTGATACACACTCACACTATAGAAAAATAAAATCATTTTTATCATTTCATTCCTTAGTCTTTAAGTTTCCTTTTTATTAAAGTAACTAGATTCCTATATTACGTAATTTAGCAATTACGAATAAATTAAAGTGTGTTTTTAATAAAATATAGACCCAATAAATTTTAGATATTATATATAATTTTACAAATATAAATACCATGTGTGTGGGAAATTAATTTTAAAACAAGCATTCGTAACGTGTAAAAACACTGCTTTAACCCGAACCGTGCTAGTAATGTTTTTTATTATCTATGGCTCAATATGTTAATTATAAAATATCAATTGATCCATTAAATAAAAATATTTTATATTTATTAAAACTCAAAAAACACTTGGAAGATGGTATTATTTTTTATTAATTTTAAATCATTTAATAAAATATCATTTATTGTAAAATGGCATTAACGCGAGTTTTGACATTATTTAATTAATATAAAATTAAAAATATCCGAAAAATTATGTAATTAAAATATATTAATTTCACATTTTTGTAACATTATATATTCATATAAAAAAATAACGTAACATAATAATTCATTAAATTTGATTTTAATTTTTCTAACATCATTTATTTTATTTAATTATTAGCTAAATAATCCATGCGTTAGCGTTTGTTAAGAATTTAATGTAAATATATCATCTTTAAAAATTAAAGTTTAATTAACATGATAAAAAAACTCATTTAAATTTCAAAATAATGTTTATAACCAAAACAATGTAGCTTCTTCAGTACTCTAAATATTTTTAAATGTTAAAGGTCAAGAAGGTTTATTTTTCGTTGTTTTCCTTACTTAACTTATTATATGGGTCACTTTCATGAACATGCTTCACAGTAACATATAAAATTAGAACCAATATGGGATATTGTAAAACTATTTGCATCTAATGTAGTTTGGATAGGTTTCTAGTTAATTTTTACCCTTATGTTTATGGTTTAGTCCCTTGTTAATCTTAATTTTACCTTAATTGATGTAATAATTTTAATTACATTCACTAACCTTGTTGGTAAAAACCTAAGTTGATCTAATTAAAATATTAATATTATACTGACTAAAACCAATTATTTATTTTTTTCTAAATGAAATTCACATAAATGGAAAAATTAAATATAATGTTAATCACACCGACATGGCAAGAAAGCGGGTTTTTATAGTTAAAATGTTCAAAAGTTCATTATGTCTCTATATATAAATTATATTTAAAAATTAATCCAATGAAATAAATTGAATTAATAGATTAATAATTGAAATATTGTGCCTTTAAAACAAATATAAAAAATAATTTAACATTAATAATTATTTTTAAAAGTGTGTTTTTAACTGAAATGTAGTATTTTTCACTATTTATCAAAAAATAATGCTTTTGTGAAAAATCCCAAAAAATCACCCAAAGATAATTTTGATGTTTTGATTTCAAAAATAAAGTTTATTTCATTATATAAAAAATTATAAAATGGTAAAAAATTATATTTAACATAAGTGAACCATTAAAAGGTGGTAAAATTTCCTTTGAAAAATATAGAGATTTTTATTCTTAAAAATGGATTTATTCTTATTTTAAGCCCATAAAATTTATTGGATTAATGTCAATTTTTTTTATAAAAATGTTTAAAATTAATATATTTAGTCATATTCACACCCGAAAATATAACGACTATATGATAACTTCTATATTAAATAATAATATCATTAGTATATTATTATTTAGTAAGACCCTACCTTGAATGTAACACAAGTTATCAAAGGTACTCGATGTTTCATGAAACACATGAAAAACTTGGAGTTGCATGTAATTAAATATTAACTATGTATTGGGAATAACAAAATATATAAATGAATTTAAATTAGTTTGAAAGAATATATTTCATAAAATCTCAAGATGTTATACTAGCACCCTTATTAGATAGATCATACATAATAAATTTCTTCATAACCTAGGGAAAGTAAAGATAATAAAGGGTGATATAAGATTCTCAGTATGGGTAAATAGGGGAGATATAAATAATACATGAACATAAGGGAATTATAATATGTGCATGATATTTGAAAATACACACATTTTAAATCATAGATCACAATATTAAGGCCTATAATAAGTCTTGGTAGTTCATAAGACAAGAATCATAAATTAATAAAATAATATATGACATAATACCATATAATATGCATATTAATATGATATAAACATCATTTTATAACTTTTTTGGACATGTATAAATAGAAATAGGTTCACCCATTTAGTTAAGGACATGAAATTAGGTTCTTACATAGACTTATATACATGAAAGCCATGTCCATGATTAATCTTGTAGAAATGAAATAAATTCATATTCTTAGTCATATTGAAATGAAAAACAGTTCCACACTTAATATTATGGAATTTAAAACCATGTCCACCAATGAAATTGTGAGCATATAATTAGGTTCACACATATAATATTTACCTCATGAGTTATCCAAATATAACCAATTCATTATAAGGTTATATAATTCCATGCCCTCCCATCACATATTCTAAAAATCATATACATGTTTCCCACAAGATCATAAAACAATCATCATATTAGGGCCCCTAAAGATAAATGAGTTTCATAAATATTTTACCACTTCATCACATCATAACCCATGAAAAATTAACAAATTTCATATACTTCTTATCATCATAATAATAAAACTTATTGAGAAATAATAAATATGTTATCATTGGATAAAATCAGAAATAAAACACAATTAACATAAAATGATGTAATCTTTAATGAAAAATATCTTTAAAGGGTATGTTAAAACATTTCCCAAGGAAAAAACCCATCTCTATTTGAAATCACATATTTAAAATCCAAAAATATCTCTAATATTAAGGAAAATATTTTCTTTAAAAATAACCTTAAAAAAACGTAAATGAATCTTCTAAAAATTGATTTTTTATAATGGGGGGGAAATTATATTCATGCTGAATAAGTTAAAAGAGAAAATTCCTTTCACATTTTTGTTGAAATGGTCAAAAAGTACCTTGTTTTGGAAATGAAAATAATATTCCTATTAAACCCTTTTTAAAAAAAATTCAAACATAGTCAAAAATTAATTTTAATAATTATAGTATAATATTAAAAAACATCATTAAAAATATTTTATAAAACCTAGATATGAAAAATATATATTTTTAAAAGGTTGGGGCCCAAGCCTCAATTTATTATTTAAATCAAAGTCCTCTTTAAGACAGGGTAGGGGGAGACCCATTACATAGCCCGAAGGCCCAAGGCCAAGTGGCCTGAATACAAGGCTTGAAAGCCCATTTTTTTGGCCCAAATGAAAACACATATTTTAAATAAATAAACTTATTATAATAAAATTAATAAGTTTCTTGAGAGGTATATAATGATATTTTATCATTTGTAACTTAATCATAAACAATTTTGATAAACAATGAGATTGTGACATAAAACCATTACTACTTTGGATCATTTGAATCGTAAGACCCTTGGAAGAAAGAATCATAAATGTATTTTTAAATCCACATAAATTTAAAAATATTAATCATAAAAACATATTCACGAGAACTATATACACCACATAAAATAAATAAGTGGTGAATATGGCATGTGTTTCACAGATATTTAAGTGAGGTAAAAATACCATACCTTGAGTTCACTTGATTTGATGGAACTCTAAACCACTATCTAATAAATTTAAATTTATTATACTTATATATAAGAATAATTTAAATACTTATAATATCATATATGTACATTAGACAAATATTTATAATCATTCATAAAATATTGAGAAAGAAAAATGAATTACACCGTTCATAGAGACAGTTAGACGAACATACATATGAACATTCTTTTCACATTAAAAAAATGGAATGAAAGAAAATAAAAATAATAAATCACATTTATATAGTAGTAATTATTTTATATAAATAATACAATTCTCATTATATCTATCCTTATTACCAGATAAGTAAACTGTAAATGAAAAATGAATCACATTTCTTTGTGGAGGCGGTAGTCCACACGTACGCTCGTGTGACATTATCTTTTTCCAATGGATTTAAAGGTAAAGATTTAGACATAATATTATAATTTAAAAAGTATAATTATATCACAATTATCATATAAAACATTAAACCCATCATAATAACCATACATGAAATATGGTGGGGGAAAATGAATTGTATCATTACGTGGAGACGGTAATCCATACATATGCACGAGTGATACTTTTAGTTCCCATTTGATGAGAAATATGGTTGATACTGGTGGGAAAATAACCTTAATAATATTTAATAATATTTTTAATACTAAATTTCTTATTTTATAATAAATACCATAGAATCAGAAGAGTTAAAGAAGAAATAAAAATAAAGTGATTGAGTTAAGGTGATTACCTCTTATTTGAATGAAATCCTTTATATATCCTGTTAAGGATCCCAGGGTTGGTATTTTGGAAAGTCCAAAACCTATATATTGTGTATAAGTAATTTTATAAGGTATTTATTTGTGGTATGATTGAGTTAGAATTCTCAAATTGGTGTAAAGAAGAGAAACAAAGGGTGCCCTTTTATAATTGAGGGGAGATGAACTCTTATGATTTAATAAAAGATTAAAATTTAAAAAAGCCATTATCTAACTCAAATACCTTGAAAAGAAAATTTATTTGAATATAATATAGTATTGGGTTTCAATCCCATAAAAAAATAAAATTTTTATAGGTTTAAGTGGTGTTTTAAACCTTATCATTTTTCATTAACTACTTAGTTCATCGATTTTAACCATGACTTTGATAACACCATTTTTACTTCAAAGGGTTATGAACATTACCATAAATGGAAAAGTGAATAATAAATGGAGAATGAATAATTTTTTAAATTATATTCCATTCACATGAATAATATAATATTTTTATGACTTTTTAATCATTTAATAAAATATAATTTATTATCAAATACCATTAATGTCAATCTTGAAACTATTCATTTCATTTTACTTAAAATACATAATGAAAAAGTTTTAGTTATAATATAATAACTCTAAAAATAATTAATGTGTTATATGTATCCATAAAATTCATTAAACACTATAACTAACTATAATTATATTAAATTTTATATTTTTAAAATTATTTATTTTACTTTTCTATTAATTGTAGAAAATCTATGTTGGTGTTGTGTAAGAATTTAAGGTAATTATCTAATCAGAAAAGATTAGAAATAAATTAACATAATGATTTTTTTATTATTCATATAATATACATTTATGTTCATCCATAACAAGTATTTATCATCACGTGAACATGTGTGATATATTTAAAACTAAGAGAGTGAAATTTTGTAACTATTTTTGATTTAAATATTATATAGGTAATTTTCGGGGAAAAATTTCCATTAAACAAATAAATATTGATATTAATGTTATAAGTTTCAAATTAAATACAGCCAATAAAAATTAGAATGAATTCATCTGACTGTATCACGTAGTTTTAAACTAGATTAACCCGATAAACAGTTTAACAAGAAGATAAATTTTATCATGATTATAATTCATATTGTCCAAAAATAAAATTATTCTATTTTCAAAATTTTAACCTCATAATTCCAAATATGGAATCCATTATTAAAAATTATGATTCTATATGTGGTAGAAATTGATTTAAAAAATAAGCATGTAAATCATAACAAAATCCTATTTTTAGAAAAAATCATTTTAAGTATAAGACATGGTTTATTCTTTTCCCATTATTTTAGAAAATACTAAATGAATGATAGAATATTTTATTAAGTACATAATACATAAATTTAATGAATATAATTCATTTATATTGATTAATTTAATTTATTAGGATAAATATTCATTATGTTTATAAAACAATTTTTAAGAAAAACAATTTTTCTTATTTTTAAATGATTTTTATTTTTATTTCTAATAAATTGAAAACCAATGAATTCATATTATAAATATGTAATAATAGGTTTTTCATATTTTTTTATTCTTTTTTTTATACCAAACTATTCAATGACTAGGTGATAACTGTAACATAATAATATATTAATAGTGTACTGTGGTTTGTGTAAACTCGATGTTGCATTTAACATAAGATATTGAAGAAATAAAATTATTTAAATAGAATTATATTATTAAATATCAAGTTGTTTCAATAAATTATCCTTTAGTCCATGGTTCCTCTTGGAAATGAAGTAGTTAGGTCGAACCACAAATGAGCATACCGTATAGGAGGAATCAGAGAAAGTACAAAACACTAAAGTAGAGCTAACTATATTGGTAATGAAGGGAGGTACATCATAAAATAAACAATTAGGACCATGTATCATGAAACTATTTGTGGGGAAAATATCACTAACAACCCATGTGAGGTGGGAGCTAGGTTTTATCAATAAAGTAGATGTTGATGAGGGGTAGTTTTTGGGTAGTCAAGTCTTTAGGACTTTGGGTCAGGTTTTGTGACTTGTACCTCTAGGAATCTAGATTATGTAATTATCTAGGCATCTACGTCATGAAAGTGTTCCATCATAACCCTATTTAAAAAGGGGGATTATCAAAAAAATAAAAGTATTCAATTTTTTGTCATAGGGTCTTATTCAAAGATAACTAAAGATAATACATGATCAAATTTCATAATTTTTTAATGATAAATCATTCATAGATACTAAACTTTAAAACTATAGATGATTAAAGTAAAATGAGGAGATTTGGTTAATAAAGTGATAGTCAGCCAAATAAAATTCCATTAATAACAAGATCAATTTAATATTACCACAATGTTCATGGACACCATATCCTAAACCCTTTTATGAATAAAAAGGATTTGTAATAAACTAATGGTATTTTGATTATTGACCTTAACATGCTAACAAGTGTTGAAAAAAGAAACAAACTCAACAATTTTTTATCTCATTATAGGCCTCATATATTAAAATTTGAAATCATATTACATAATGATAGTGTGTATATATATAAACTAGTAATAAATACAGAATTCACTTATCACAAATTACCTTAAGGAAATAGAAATTGTGAGACTCTTCTTAAAATATGGTGTAACATCATAATATTGAAACCATTTTCCAATGGTCTCCACACTTTTTAAATTCATATTATCCTTTAGAATTCTAAATCACATACTTTTTCTTAATTAATTTGATAAATCAAAGAATATGTGACTTGCACACCGAATATGAACATTTTATTCTCCTCTACCTTAATATTTCAATTTCATTATGGAAAAAGAGTCCTAAATTTCCATTCATCAGGATATTACTTAACTACCTATATAGAAAACATCCAACTAAGGGAATTAATGATCTCATCTAATTTAAAGGGGGTGTGGGATAGATCAAAATCATTAGTCTATAAGTATTAAACCTATCATATTTATTAATATTAAAAATATATTTTATTATATAAGTACTTTAAAAAAATTTGATCATTGTATATATTAACTTCTCCTTGAATAAATATTGATTCTAATATTTTAACGAATGCATCAAAACTAATAATTCACGGTCTATGGGGGAGGTCTATTTATCTCATATGGGAATAAAGAATGGATTTTATATAATAAACATGATCATTTTAAATGTTAACATATCCTTAACCCAAATACGAGGCATCACATTAAATGGTGAAACCTTCACCTAATATTGGAAGAATTAACATAGGATTTAAAATCAACATCTTATTGATATTATCAAAATATCTTTGAAATTATTAACTTCACTCAAATATTACTCCCTTTTATGTCAAAAATATCATGAGAGAATAAAATATTCCAAATTTTGTGACAAACCGTTCTTAATGACCTAAAAATCTTATGAAACATCTGATTTCAAAATTGTTATTTGGAATCTCCCAAGAAATCACTACATATATTTTCTTATGGTTAATATAAATTTTATCATTGTACACCTCATATACTAATAATTTTACTTGATAAACAATAAATTAAATTTAGATAATTTTTCATACAAACAATATTCCTTGAACATCAATAAAAATATCATTATAAGTTTCATGATCCCCCTTCAACATATAATAATGAAAAATATCATTTAAATTTATCATGACCATAGTTTTGAATTATAAATAGAAGATTTTGTTCACCAAATCCACAAAATCTATATAAATATTCATAATACTTAATGGAATCACAAGGTATCCTTAATTATGATACTAAATTATAATATAAGTCTTAGAAATATTCGAATGTTTCACCCTCAACTAGGGATATCCTGACCTAAAGTCAATTTTGAAAAATTAAAATTCTTCTCTATTTTGCTTAAAAAGGTTATATATTCAATGTAATAGGAACATGTTCTTGAAACTCATCTAATTGATCTTCCAATAATCAATATTTAGGCGAAGTATCTAATCTAGCTTCTTTGTAATGAAAATTAGAGATGCATAAGGGGAGTCTATCAGGAATATATAACCATTTTTTATTAGGTATACTCATTGAATATTTAATTATTTTAATTTATTAGGATTCATGTTGTTTGATTATAATGACATGGTACTAATTATTAGAATTAAAACAATCTATAACTCTATGACTCTATATTTTAAATCATAAGAAACCATCCAGACAGAAATTCAGATTCCTATTTACCATTATCTAGAGTTCATCTCTAGAATTATCCTCAACCACATCAAGAAGAATGTTTGATAAATGACATGAGATGGTGAAAATATGAAGAATAATTAGTCTATATCTTTTTGATCTTGGATCACACTCACTATAAATGGTATGATAATTTCCATCCGGTAATAGAAACAAACTTTTTAATGATATAAATTAATATTGGAATTGAGAAAACTATCTTATCTATTTCCAAAATAATATAAAAAAATTCTATATCAAGTATAATGATAGACTATATAATATCAGTTTCATAAATCATCACATGTTAAAAAGGAATTGAAACCCCTACTCCTTTTTACCTTGTTGATGTAAAAGGATCCATAATGTAAGGTATAATTTCATCTAAAAAACTTATCTCATTGACTAATTTAGAAGATATGAAATAATAATAGGAATATATATAAAAGAAAAAATATATGGAATGATAAAAATTCTATGTTAAACTACTATCGGTTTGGAAACTAACATTATAGGTGTATGTCAATTAAAAATATTTACCCTAAATATGGTCGAACCTGGTATTTACTACTTAGATGAAAATCACTATATATATGTATCACCATTAACCCATTCATTGAGGGTGTTATCCTTACTATCATGATGGGGAGAGTTCCTAAAGATTAATTATAGACTTCCTAGCAGAAAAAATATATGACAATTATTTTTAACCTCCTAAAAAATGGGATTTTATATTCATCCTTTAACCACATAAATAATATAGGATATATTCATACTTATGAAGTTAAGGGAATAAGGTTAGGTAATTACTATTCACTTTGACTACTTCACCACCAAGATTCTCTATTATTTCTCTTTTGATGAGGGGGTGTACTATGTATTACACTAGCTACAATTGATATACATTCCACACAATTGATACCCACCCATCACTACTCTAATAACATTAGTATATGATGTTAGGTAGAAAATAATAAATCTTGATTAGATAATAGTTCACAATCCCATCTCAAAATGATGAGCTACATTAATTTAGTAAAATAGATCACATAATTTATACCTATATGAGGACCTTGATGTAAATCTATAAACTCATCTTTCTTTTTCATCTCCTGGGAATTTTGGTACAACTTTAGATTGAATAAATCCAATATTTTAATCAAAGTAAGATCTATATATAGATTAAAATAAACTATATACTCCCACCATTTCCTAATTAGTCCCTCCAGTATATACATAAGGATAATAAACTTAGTTATTCTTTCTATATGGATAAAGTATATGATCATTTCAATCTTCTATAGACAATATTTTATTTTTTAAGACCCTTGGACACCTTGAATGGAAGGTGGTTTCTACCCAGTAAACTTCTAAACAAGATATACAGACCAAACTAGATCATATTTTTGTTTTCTAATATATTTACGATAGTACGGATGATCATATATACTAGATTAGGATCAACATGAGGTTTCCATGAAGAAATTTATTCTTGTCTTCATCTTTATAATTATTTAGAGAAATTATAGGGTAAATAATTCTATAATATATATAAAATGTTAAATATCATGAAAACATAACTAAATATTACAATGTAACATAAATATCATTATAACTTAATAGAAAAAACAATCATAAGTTAAAATCTTAGAAAATTATCCAGAATGATTCATAAATACAAATAGAAGAGACATAAAACCATAAAGTGATAAATTTGCATTGAAACATATGTTTATCAAAATTACATAAATTTAAATTCATGGTCTCTTGACCCTGTGTATGGTAATGTAAAACTCACACAATGCCTCAAAGTGACTTTTATAGTGTAGATAAATGGTCTATAAATTTATGAATCATGATTATATAACATGTAATTTCTTACATTTTTCACTCCAAATATTGATATTTATAAAAATAATCCTTTGGAATTCAATATAAATCCCAAAACAATAATTTAAACAATATTACAACACATATAATTCATAAATAATGTTTAAAATAAAATTAAACTTACTCAACATCCCATGGAAACTCATTGTTCAAAAATAAATGTTATTCCTTGATACATCCCAATGATATATCTCTTGAGAACTGATTATATTATCTATCATGTAAAAAAAATCCTTAAATACCATATTCAATCATGTCTCTGATACCATTTCATATCATACTAGTTTGATTATTTAGGCTTAATACCCTAGTCAGCCTACCAGAGGGCTTAAAACATATTTTAAATCACCATATTATATTATATGTTTCAAAGGTATCGACCATTTACTCAAGGTAATGATTTCACCATCACTGACATTATAATATATACTACTTGTATTTCTATTCTAATTTTTTCACTAAGTATCCATATATTAAACTATACATGATAAAAGAAAGAAAACTAGTTTAAATAAGACTCAATCAAATAATTCATAATAAAAAACCAAATCATAGGACCATGTAACCATGAATAAGACATTTTTAATAAAAAATAACCTAACATAGTATAAAACATCAAATAATAAAAATAAATTTATACACATAATATATTGGGATGTAATAGTGAACCAAAAAAAAGAGAAAATGGGAATGATTGATATGGACAAACACAAAATGCATCCCAAAAAACCAAAACATTCCCAAAACAGCAAAGAATCCACATATCCTTATGATGAAAAATATATAATCAAATATCTGTATGTGCATATCTATAAGCACATAAAAGGGTCCCTCGGTGAGAGAACATGACATTATTCCTTTACATGTACCATGGATAATAAAATCTATATATATTTGAATATGTGTATGTAGAGATCAAGTATATTCCCAATAAGATACCGATAAATAATATATAAATTTCTTTTCTATGGAAAACTATAATTTATAGTTTGAAAATAAATAATGTATTTTTTTATTTAGTTAAAGAAACAATTTAAAATAAATATATGGTTTTATCAATGTTTAAACAAGTGAAAATAGTTTAAAATCCATGTCTATCGATTTAATGTAACTAAAAAATGGCACACCCATACACATATAAATACTATAGTGTAATGGGATAACATTTCCTTAATGAACAAACCTAAAGTTTTTAGGTATCAATATAGAAATATAAATCAACAACACCATCACACTAATGTTTGATGTAATTTTATCAGGTCACACCCTAATTTTCCTCAATTGACCTCATCATGGACACATCCCACTAGTCAAGGAAATGATCATATATTGTGGTAATAGTCAAAAATTGATCATAACTAGTATGGTACTCATCATTAAAACTTCTAAATTGGGAACTCATGGTTTCCTTGAAGTTTAAAAAGCAATCATCAAACAAATCAAGAAATAAATTATAAAATCAATCAAATAACCTCCAACACAAACTTTCATAGATTTAGTATATTTCACACACATATATATTCATTCCATATCCTAAACAAATAACTACATATATAAAAATTTATAAAATCTCAAAAAAATATTTATAAAACCATTTTCACTTTTATAAAATTAATAAAAAGTTTTAATACCATAAAATTATAATTTAAAACCATTTTATTTTTTGTAAATAATGTAACCAATTATTGAATCCCAATTCGGAAGTGTAAAAGCCAAATATTCTATATTAGAAGTTTTAAAACTCTACAAATCCTTTTTTAATTATAATTATATATAAATGTCATTAGAGCAATTTGATAACACATAAATTTATCTAATAGAGAATGATTCTATTAAAATAATATGATGTAAAAAATTAAAATAATGCTTGTTTCTAAGGTAACTTGAAATATAATACTCAATAATATATGGTTATGCCAAAAGGATGAAGGTATAAAATAACCTAAAAAATATCTATATAAATGACACAAAATTATTAAATATGAGTATATTGAGGCTTAATAGGAATTATGCCCTCCCTAAGGACCAAAAGTGTAGGTTACTATATTTTTATGAAAATACATTCCTTAAAAAACATATATTCATAAATATATTATTTATTTAATCACTAGGGTATATTATCATATGCACAGTAAAGAAAAATACATCATTTTATTTCAAAACAAAATATTTAAAAAATTTGAATATATTCATAAAGTTTTAAACAGAATATAAAAAGATAATAAAAATAGTTAAATCACATATTAAAAATTTGTAAATATATTAGGTCATGGTCTCCTAAGAATACCACAACTTTGAAAAACACTAAAAAACATAATAGAAGAATAGAAATAAGATTAGTATTTTATACATGATGAATAGAGAACCTTGATAAAAAATTTACTGGATAAATAATAATGGTAATAAGAGTTATTTATATGAAGGAAAATGGTTATGTGACTATTGAAATAACAACTTGGTTGTTAGAATAGTAACCTGACCATTAGAATAATAACTGAACTATTAGAATAGTAACATGGTCATTATAATAGTAAACATACTATTAGAAAAGGGAAATAAATGATAATTAATATTAAAAATAAATAAAACAACTAAATATAACCACTATAATTTTGTAAATTCATTTTTAAAATTAACTAACTTAAAGTATGTGAAAGAGTAAATTTTTAATATGGTATGTTTTAACTTATTATGTATAATGCTATTATTCTATATATAATTTAAAATTTTGAATATCTAAATTAAGAAATTTAATTTGATAAAACGGATATAATTTTTTACATTATCTATTTATATTTATATAAGGGTTAATATTTAGTACTTTTTTTAAAAAAAATTGAATTTTGGGATAAATATTAAAAATATAGTTTTTTTCATATGTGATATGTTTTATAACATCATTATTATATAAAAATGAACGAATAATTTATATAATATTTTATATGAAATAAAATGTATTTAATAAGAAAAATTAATTTTTAAAAAATAAAAAATTGAATTTTTAAAACTTCAAATCAATTTCTATTATATAAAATATATTTTATTCTAGTAAAAAAATATTTTGGATTGTTTATATTGAATAAGATATTTAAATGACATAATTAGGTTTTAGAAATTTATAAAGGTAAATAAAACATCTACGATTTAATCAAATAATCTAAATTTTCACATCAATACTAGTCATAGTATGGTGAAAAAATAATAAATTATTCAATATTTTATATAAAAACACACCTGTTGTTTGCCAATAAATACACCCATTCTCCACCAATTTCAACTAACATAAAAATATCCCACCACTTTCATAATCCTAATAAATTATATCTACCATCCCTATTAACATCATTTTTAAATCCCTAGTCTAACCCAAAGAAAAAACCATTAATGTCTTATAGAGTATTTCAAAGGAGGCACCTCATTGGAAGTAATATTTTCTTACCCTACATTTTTTTTCATATCATCCCCTTATAAAACTCTATGATACAACACTAAAAACATGATTATAATAGTATAATTCAAATTTAATATACTAATAAAAATAAATTATTAATTAGTTTTTCTTTTCTTTTAAGTTTTCATAAAAACATCTCTCACAGCATGGTCAATAGATACAAGAAATGTGAGAAATGATTTTTTTATGGCCACCTTTCACTTATACATTTAAATAAAAAAATTGTGCATAATTGTAAAAATATGATATTTTTTAAAAAATTAATATTTTATTGATATAATATTCTAATGAAACATCAAGCTTATTTGACCCGTGAAATATATTTCTTTAAATAGGTTGTGGTACATGCAACCCCGAGTATATATGAACTGTAATATAGTAAACTGTTATAATTGAGCCATTAGATTAGAAGGTAGTAATAGGACTAACTAAATTAAAAAAAATATATTGTTTACATATTTATATAATAAATTAAATTGTTATTTATTTATTATAAAATAAAATAATAATCATCTGAAAGAAAAATAATTGTTTTCTGAAAAAAACTTTATTTTTCCAAAAGACATTGTCATCGCACTTTGCACGCATACATTAAAATTAATTTTTACCACTTTCAAAAAATTTATATTAAAAAATGGAATTTATTTTATAATTAATAATATAAAAATTATATCAGGGAAAGGTTTTTGGGATTTTTTTGGAAGATATTCATTTTCAGTGAATAGTAAAAATATTGATTTTTGCAAAAATATCATTTCATTTCAATAAATTAAGTAATTTAAAAGTACTGTTATGTTTGGAATATTATTCAAAGTAAAATAAAAATTATTTAATTATATTTAATCATATTAATTATATATAATTAACTTAATATAGGATTTTTGTATAAGTTTTTTGTGTTTAAAAATAGGTTTCTATGAAAAATATTTTAAAATTCATAGTGCTTCTCCATATTCATTAATTAAAAAACCATAATGGAAATTTATTTAAATTAAATTTGATTATTATATATCTATGGAAATGAATTTATGTTCATACAATTATTTTTACTGGTCATGTAGTTAATATAAAATCACCATTCTCTTTAAAAAAACACTTCTTCAAAAATAAATTTTCCTCATGTTTGGGGGTTTAATTTTAAATTAAATTCCACCACTTATGTGAATTTAATTTGGTAAAATGAAATAATTATTTTTTCTCATAATTTATATTATTTAATAAGGTCAACTTAATTTTCTATCATAATAAATAGTGAAAATAGTTCAAATCCTTTACTATATTTATGGAAAAAACAATTTTACCGGGGGTTAAGCTAAAAATTATATGTGTCAAAATGACCATACCACTTTTTTAAATTTATTTTTATGGAAATATTTTGACCTTATAATATATAATTAATGATAATGGTATATTTTTGATCCTTTTGAAATGTGAAAAATAGGGGTATCACTATTTATTTGCAAAAATTATAGGTGTGTCACTCACCTCATATATAAAAGGCCACCCCTATCCTATACTATTCACAGCAAAAACACTTTTTGTTCTTAAAATATATACCCAAATGAATTAAATACTTTCCTACCCACAAAATATAATCATTAGTGGAATCATAAAGACATCATAAGGAGGATTTTGGTGCAAACCTAAGGAGGTTGTTCGAAGAAGAGGTATCGTGCTTAACGGAGCATTTTTATTCTATTTAATCTTACACATCCTTAAAAAATTATTCAATTATGATTATATAATAAAAAAATTATATCCCATATAATTAGATATTATTATTTAATAACCTAAATCCATATCCTCTTACATCAAATGGGATATGAAATCCTCATTCATGCGTACAATGGACTACCGCCTCGCGAACTGATGTCATTTATTTTCCATCATCGCCACTCAAAAATTGTTATAATGATGGATTTAATGTATATATATATATGATATTTGTAACATATTTACACTTAATAAGTTATTATATCACAATTATCCATTAATATTTATTCTATGGGGAATATAATAACATCATTCATATGTACAGCAGGCTACCACCGCATGAAGTGATGTGATTCATTTCTCACTAACATTTTACATAGAAGGTAATAATGGAATATTTAATGAATATATGTGATATAAAGTAAATAATAATGATATTAATTAAATATTTTTAATTCTGAAAATATAATATATTATTTTATTTCTTACACAGAAAAATGATAAATTCATTCATTTGTACTTGTGGACTACCACCTCTATAAAGTGATGTAATTATTTTTTCATCACAATAACACCAAAAATATAAAAATATATTTAATTAAATAATATTGAATTTATGTTATTATAATAATTATGTAAATATAAAATTTTATTTACTTTCAAGCCATAATGATCGTTGAAAAATGGAAACATCACTCATGCATATGTACGACCCATCATCTCCATGACTGTAACATATTTCATTTTTCATAAAAAAATTTCATTATTGTTTTTAAAAATATAATTTATGTATAAAATTATAATTGTTTCATGATTATTATTCTGTATATGTTTATATAATGAACTTTTTGACCACAGTAAACACAATGAGTCCGTTTTTGAAACAATGAACCAAACACCCTCAAAATACATGATGTGGAAATAACTACTTAAGTATTTAAATATGAATAAATAAAATAAATGATTTAATTATAAGGTATTAAACATGTAAAATTTTATTATGTAATCAAATAATTGATTAAATCTTGTTTATACATTATTTAAAGGACATACATGGAATGTTTGGAATTTAGGTACGAGAAATTGTCTCAATTTTCCTTCATTGAAGAATAATTTAATGTTATGAAACTAATTAATTTTTTATGGTACGTATACATAAAATTATACATTTAATATCATTAATCCTTCATATATTATTGTTTTTTATGTTTTAATTTGAATTATTTCATCTAATGGGATTTGAGATGAAAGTTACCAAGTTGTGATGAATTTCAAAACTCAATTTATTTTCATTTGGTTGTATTACTTATTCATTGTATTTGATATTAAATTTTATGCGTGTAATGAATTTTGATTTTTTTATTTTTTATTTCCAATTGTTTTATGTGGATTTAAATTTGATACACATATTTTATTCCATGACTAATTTTCACTTCAAAGTTATGATCATTATAAGGGTTTCTCATCTCAAATTGTCTTCTTTGGGAAATATGTTATGTTATACACCTATATTCTTTAAGAGGTATATATAATTCTCCTCGATATATTGTATAATTAATCTCATAATTTTTATGATATTATATTTTTAATACGATGTTATTCATTCATAGGGCTTGTGACTGAAGAGTTCCCAAAGTGGCAATGGCATTATGTTTTCAGGATTGTTTTTGTTCAAGGTTCCTTTGGGGGATATCATATGATTTTAATTTAGTTAAACAGACATGTTTATTATACACTAGTTATGAATTTGTTTAACATGTTTTATTTCTATTTCTTTCTGTATTCATTAAAGAAACCTCAAGAAGGTAGTTTTTAATTGATATTCATCTTGTATTTTCATTCAGATCACCTATATTTACCTTCCATATCAATGTTTTCTAAAATGTTTTCAAAAATTTTATTTATGAAAATAAAATATATTCTAATGTTGTTTTACATGGTCTTTGACCATATTTTAAAAGTTTTTAAAAGGAAATTTCTTAACATTTTCCAAATGGGTCACTTTTGACCCGGTTTAAAATTTCTTTTTGAAAAAAATGTTTATTTTTAACTATGAAAATATTTTCCCCCCATCATGGGCATTATTTATTTTAATGATTCATTATATGTTTTAAATTTTATTTTCAATTAAAATAATTTTCACAATATTTTTTCAATTTTTTGTTTTTAAAAGTTATTTTCAAAATGAAAAGGTTATTTTCCTTAAGAATGTATTTAATAAACATTTAATGGTATTAACATTTATCAATGAAAAAAACCATGGATTTTACTTAAATTAAAATGAGGACGTGTGTTGTTGATATCATCCTTATTATTTCTATGGATGGATTATGTTATTTACATGGAGCCTATTTTTTCATAGGTGAATCAAGTATGGAAATAACAATGGTTATTATTAAGATTGAAAAGTGAATGACTCTAAATGTATTAGTCTTGAAGAGTAATAATACATTATTGATTATAAAAGGGTCATACCAAAATACATTATATAAAGGATTGATCTCAATTATAGCTTATGAGTGAGTTTGAAATTGATTAAATGAATGGTGGGACCAAAGAGAACTGGGTGATCATGATATAACAAAAATGATTGGTGTGACAAGATAATGCTGCAATTAATTTAGTAATAACCCTTTTCTATTAATCAAATAATTGGGGGAGTTATTGGAAAGTTTATTCGATGGATCTAACTAGGCTCTAGTAGTTTCTAACATGGGTTTAAAATGGGTTACGGAGATTATTTTCAATGATACCAATATTTTTTCTTTATGATATCTATGAGTGTCTAATGATTCCTTCAATCAAGACTGAAATCACATGGATCATGATTACTAATTCTTATGAATCTTTCCTCTGATACAACTTTATGAAATGTTTCATATATTGATGGGTATAAATAATTGTATATTTTTCTCATTAACTTTGATTATGTTATCATAACTATACTCTCTACTTATGATCACTGATGAAATTCAATTTTTAATGCTAATTTTTACCCTTACTAAGAATTTGAGTCGTCCCTTATTATATTTCATTTTCCCTAAGTTATCAAGAGTGATGTTGAATGAATTATTTCTACAATTGTTTCATATGTATAATGATTATAAACTATTTTAAAATAAGAAAATATGGGTTTAGTGGGAGAAATAATCACTTGAATTCATTGGTATTGTTTATGTAAGAGTTTTTCCTAATCCTCCAAAGTTCTAAACCTAAACGGTCCGTGAGTATGTAAGTGATCCAATATTTCATTTTAATTTTGTATGATTTATATGATAAGAATTGGTCTACCCTCATCAATATAAAAATTTCACCACCCCTTCCACTAAATATGCCCCTCCTAAGATGGAAATAGATAAAGAGAGATAATGAACCCCTTAGTCCCACCTCCAGTAGGCCCCGTGGTGGTGAACAATACTAAGGGTATACAATTCTCAAAAAATGGGAGGCATTACCCTTTTTATAGTAAGCATGATCATAATATAAAGGGTATCATCCTAAAAAATCTCCAAGAATTATATATAAAAGAATACAAATTCCATCCCACATGCATATTTAAAGTAAAACTTATAGAAATACAATAAAATTTCAAAGTAAGTACTAAAATAAAAAATCATAACAGTGACACGATAACTATCCCAAAGTCTAAGCTAGTATTTCTTAGAACGGTACCTGTAATCCTATTATAAACCTAAATGCTATTTTATAACATAGGGTGAGAAAAAAAGTATACTCAATAGGAAAAACCAATCTATGTCGTGCAAAAGTGGGAGAAGCATACTAATGCCTCACGAGAAAACAAAAGTACCAACCACACCTAACAACGTATCTTATCCATTCCCACCTCACTTTGGCACACTCACCATGTAACTCAAGTTAGGTAAAGCAATATTGTAATAAAATCAATGATAGGGTACCCCAAACCACTTTCCCATTGATTAGACGCTCTCAAACCATAATAGAAAACGTCATCGATCTCTCACCTCTTCAGAAAGTACCACATCACTACCCACATGTACACAATTGGGAATCATAGATAGTCCCGCAACCTAGGAAAATGAATCTCATCACATCTCAACCACACACACCTAGGCCTTACAACCACATACCACCCACAGATACCTATGATACATACCAAAAAACATCCCAAAAACATCTGGTAAAGAACAACACATCTCATCCCAAAGACACTTGAAAAAAAAACTCATCTCATCCCAAAGACACCTGGGAAAACAAAACTTGTCTTCACACATTTGGGCCTCATAAACCACTGCCCGCCTAATGAATCTTGGACTATCACCACTTGGAAAAGGGATTAGGGAAGAGTGGGTGGCCATCTATCCATCCTCCCATCAGGATGCTTGGTAAAGAAACCATCTGCTGTGATCATGGGGGTGTTCAGCACATAGTGCTCAACTAGGATGGGGTGTGTATAGAAAACACAAGGAAAATATATATATGTATATATAGTATCAAACACTGAAGACCAACCTATGTGTTTTCAATCAAACAATAAACTACCCTAAGATACTTCCAACTTTGCTACTACCTCTAAATGTATTTATTAACACCAACAACAGTCACTTTGAAAGTTGATAAATGAAATACGTCCACAAAAAGACACAACTCAAACATACCCCCATCCAAACAATTTAACCAATTATCATTATTTATTAAGGAACCATTTATTCATTCCATCCCTACCGAGAAACTACCCACCACAACACACAATAATCCACACAACATAAACCATGTAGAGGAAAAAGAACTACAGTATAGGAAATCACTTAGTTTTTCGACTCCATTCAACTCCAATACCAACCACTTCCATCATCATTGTTTAAAATCATTCCTCCATTCCTTCCTCTCAATAAGAAAACCCCTAAGTTATAGACAAGACCAACAACACACCTAATCATAACCTACCCCTACTGTATAACAACACTACACCCATCACACCCAGAAAAATAAAAATAGAACCACACAAAACTATAGCCCCACTGCTCAAACACATCCCATTTGTTCCATAATCCATCAATCTCTCAACCTGAGATTCCATTTCACCACCCATAACACCCCCATTATAGTTTTGATCTGAACCCCAACACCACACAACCACATAGGGAACATGACAGAACCAAAAAATACACATAGAACACGACCCCAACAAACAAGGCAAGGTGTATTCAGATTTAGAAAACAATCGTTCTTTAAATCTACTTTAATAATTCAGAGTTTATCACAAAGAAAGTTCGATCCCAAGGAATCCATTTATTTAACCAGATGTATGTGGTTAATCAATTTCATATATATATATATATATATATCCATTCAACACATGATAAAAAATAAGCCATCACAATTCATCCAAATTTCACAAACAAAGACCAACAAGGACCATATTTTCAGTAGGCATATAACACATATAGATCAAAATATCAATAAACAATATAATAGAATCATGCATCACTTTCCCCTAGACACTGTTTATTTGTTTAAAGGTGATTAAATTTTCTTTATTTAATTTTAAATCAACTTACTTCACATGGGAAACATTCGAAAACCCACCCTGCACGATTCACAAATAAAATAGAGATGAAGGGATACCTACCTCATGAAATAGATGATCACCACCTCCTCCTTGAGCCGAACAGGGGGTGCATAAGGATCCAGAGGAACATAATCCAAGGGTACAATGTAGACTTGTGGTTACACGGGGAAGAAAGGTTCTGGGATGCCCAGGTATTTATATAAAATATAAAGAAATAATGAATTATTAGTGTCTAGATTTTAAGGACTAGTTCTAAGACTAAAGGGATATGAAATTGTTTTGAACTCCACAATAAAAGAAGATCTTGACAATGAATTCAAACTAAATTATAACATACAAAGAATTAGTAAATTAAATATTTATTTTAAATCATTTGAAACAGATTCCAAAAAACTTAAATATGGTTTTAAACCTAATTTACTTCAAATAAAATGTTAAGGGGGTGAATCTAGAAAAACGGGAAAAAACTTGAAATTTTGACAAACTGTTGAAATGACTCACCATTGGGTGAGTCACCGGTGTGAGCTACCATTGGTGAGTCACTATTCAATGACCTATCATATGTTGAGTCACCATTTGGGGACCTACCATTCCTAACTCATTGTTGGATGACTCACCTGTGTGAATCACCGGTCCTGACACATCGTGAGCAACCTACCGTTCCTGACTCACTGTTGGACGACTCATAGGTGTGAGTCACTATTCGTAACTCACCAGTCCGGACTCACCATCAGAAACCTACCATTCCTTACTCACCATTGGATGATTCACTTGTGTGATTCATTATTCCTGACTCACTGTTAGTGACCTACCCCTCCTAACTCACCATTGGAAAACTAGAAAAATTGGAAAACTCTCGAAAAGATCCATAATGACATCCAGCACTCCTCAAACACCGAATTTTCATAAAGCAATAGAACATGAATGTTTGGGAAATTACAGCAGATAACTCTCAAACTATTATTGTTATCGAGAATCAAAATCCAACCCAAAAGAAAAAGAGTGGTCCAAACAACCACCCCATGAGACAATGCTCAAGGTTCCCACTATGCTTGAAACACTAATACCGACTAAGGACACCAAAGTTCAACTATAAAACACCTTATATTGTTTGAAATCTAGAGTAAAACCTCAACATCTAAGAATACCTCCTTTGACATATAATAAGCCAACTGAACACAAGATTCAGCACAGAAGCACCAAAATCTAATTTGTGTGGACATATGAATCTAGGAATTACTTCCTCTATGTCAAGATACTATCCACTCCAGGTGAAACTGACTCAACTACACTGGTTTAATCGAATCTCAATTAATGCATATTGATTAGGAATCTGGTCTCCCCCCTTTCCAATGTAATGAATTTTTCACACATCACAGAATGAGGGAACGACTCATCTCATAAAAAACATGGTACAAGTATTAAATTAAAAATGGAAACATAATAAGGAAAAAATCAGAAAAACTTAGGGTTCTAGGAACGCATCTGCATCTCCCTTTCCCAAGAAATCTCCTCTAGGACACCATTCCTCCACAACACACGAACGTAGGGAATAGTCTATCCACACAACAAATTCTCTTGAGGATCTTGGATCTCTACTGGATACTCCACAAATGTCATGTCATCTTCAACACCCAACTCTCCCCTGTTAATGAAATGGGAGTCATCATAAAGATACCAATGAAGATTAGATACATGAAATATGTTATAGACCTTCTCCAACTACGGTGGTTGTGCTAACTAGAATTCCACCTCACTAACTCGTCCCAACAACTCAAAGGGTCTAATGAACCATGGAGAATGTTTTATACCTTTTCCAAACCTCCACTTCCCACGTAGAGGGGAAACCTTCAATAACATGTGGTCCCCAACCTTTAATTCCAATGGCCCCTCCTATAATTAGAATATGACTTCTACTGATCTTGTTTCGATTTCATCCTCCCATGAACAAGCTAAACCTTCTCTGTTGTGATTTTCAATACCTTAAGACTAGGAACATGTGTGTCCCTAAACTCTGCCCATCATAAGGAGGAATGAAATGGTATTCCATACAAAACATCAAAAAAATCTATACCAATGAAAGAGTAATAGCTATTATTGTAATCAAACTCTACAAACGGGAAACTATTGAACCCAAGATCCACCAAAGTCCAATACGCATGACCTAAACATGTCCTCTAACATTTGGATAGACTGTTCTGTCTTCCCATATGTTTGAGGGTGGAAGGAAGTGCTGAGGCACAACTGAGTGCCCAATGAATCTTGCAATTCCCTTTAGAATCATGAGGTAAAACATGTATCCTGATCTGAGACAATGGATCTCAGAACTCCATGTAGTTGCACCACCTCATCCATATACCTCCTTACCAAGTCATCCACTATACCTGACTCCTTTATTGCTAAGAAGTGATCCAATTTTGTCAATCAATCCACTACTACCCAGATAGCATCGTAGACTCCTAGAGCTCTGGGTAACCCTACGATGAAATCCATTGAGATGTCATCCCACTTCCACTTGGGGATATCTAAGGGCTGCAACAAAACTCCAGAAACATGGTTCTAAACCTTCACCAACTAGAACACTAGGAACCTTTCCACAAAATCTACCACTTCCCACTTCACCCCAGGACACCAAATATACATCCCAAAACCACAATACCTCTTTGGAACTCCTAGGTGTATAAATAAATGTGAGACAGAAAACTCATGGATAACTCCCTCACGCATCACCACTAAAACAAACAACCATCCATAGAATAAAATCTGATTCTGACCATCCCTTTGGAGCATCACCATTGTCAACGCAGTCATGCATAACCTTTTCCTCTAAGTCTTACCACTAAGGATCCTATCCCTTACACATCAGAGAATACTACACAATCATCTAAAATAGAAAGCCTCTTCCACCATCCATTTCTGCAGCTAGGTTCAGGGAAGAAAACTCCTCCATTGCTTTCCAAGCATCTAGAAATTCTCGAACTACCTCCTTCCGCAAATTTCTGCCCAAAGAATCAGCCATGAAATTTTCTTTTCGTGAGGTTTAAGTGGGTTCTATGTCTTAGTCATAGAGAAAATCCATCCACCTTTACTATCACAAGTTTAGATCTCATTGGGAAAAGATATACCTTAAGCTCCTGTGATCTGCGAAGACCAAAAAGCACACCCCAATGAGGTAATTCCACCACAAATTTATCAAAAACATGACAACTGCGAGATCCAAATCATGGGTGGCATAGTTACATTTGTGGAGTCATAACTTCCAAGACCCATAAGATATCAGTCCCCACTATTCCATCAACCCGTACCCCAATCTTAGAAAGGATGTACCACAAAACACATTTAAGATCACCCCTTTCTATGGAAACCAGAGAACTGGAGCACTAGAAAACTTCCCTTTTAGGTAGATGAATGCTTCCTGACACTAACTCTGCACAAAGGCTTAGTATTTCCTTTTCAAGGCTGTAAATAGAACATATACTCAGGAGAAATTGGTTACGAATATCCAATAATAACCTACCAGACAAAGAAAATTGAGAAACTCTACAAAATTCAAGGGTGATTACCAAGAAACAACTACCCTTGATCTTCAAAATGTCTACTATTACACACTATCACGACATCACATTCCCAAGTAAATGTACCTATCTTTTCCATTACTTACACTTGAAAAAACTTACATAGAGCTAGAGACATCAAAGAACCTCTAAGGAAGCCTTATGATGATCAGTATGCTATTATTATGACATTGATTAGACAAGGATGTCATTGATAAATATGATGATGAACCAGTCTAGGAACTTATGGAAAATAGAGATCATGAGCCCCATGAACATGGATGGTGTGTTCATAACAAGAAAAAGAATAAACATGAACATGAAGTGCCCATAACTGCACCTCAAAGAAGTCTTCAGGATATCACCTTCCTTCACCCTCAGCTGGTGATACCTAAAATGTAAATCGATCTTAGATAACCAAAATTCTCCCTTCAACTGGTCGAAATGACCATCTATCCTTGGGATAGGGTAATGGTTCTTGACTATTACATGATTCAACCTCTGGTAGTCTATGCACAACCACATATCACCATTTTCATTTTACTCAAATAAGACCAGAGCACCTCATGGTGACATAGTGGCCCAAATAAATCCCTTCTTTAACATATCATCTATCTGAATCCTCATCACCCACAACTCAGAAGGTTTCATCCAATAAAGAGCCATCGTAATCGGAGAAGCACCGAGCTGCAAGTTTATCCCAAAAAATCAACATCATGTTGAGGGTGTAGAGTCAAAACCTGATAGTGGAAGATATGAAAGAACTCCCCAACAATGATGGGAACCTCCCGCATCTCAGCATCCACCAATTCCACCTACAGCTTAGCCAACAAGGAAAGAAGGGTCTCTATATGACGACTGCCCATCTGAAAACTCCTCTCGCCAATGAAAACCACACACTGGCCATCCACATTTGAAAAAATGACTCTACTTAGAAAGAAATAGACAACAGCATGCATAGAGTATAACCATTCAATTCCAAGGATGAAATCATATGGTTTCATCTGTAATAGGAAAAGATCCCTATGGGACTGACGCGGTCCCATAATCATCCCACATACTAGAAACATATCAAAAAAGATGGTTTTAACTCTGACTGGCATACTCAACACTGGGGTCACTTGAAGCCTCTCTATTTATAATACCATATCATGGGATATAATGGGTGTAAAAAATGAGTGTGAAGCTCTTGAATGAAATAAAGTGCAAGAAAGAGTACTGAATAGACTAATTGTATCTTGAACGATCTCTGACCCTACTGGAAATGCTACCTCTATAGCATGCAACTAACCATGACCATATTCTCTTCCCCTCTACTAAAAAATACCTCCTCAACCAAGATCAGGCCGAGGTCCCTGACGAACTCCCAGAGGATGGCCTCTACCTACTCTGTCTCCCCTCGATGGATCGTGAGGTTGTTGTCCCTGTTGTGGGAACTGCCCTGATAGCAACTAATGCATAGGTGGGTACTGGACCTACCCACCTCCACCATACTAAGATAGAATGGACTTTGGAAACTGACTCTAGATATTACCATAGACTCCATATATAAAACACATCATACCTATTCCCATAGGATAAGAACGAGGGATAAAAGGTGAAAATAGAAACTGCGGAGGTAACGTCCCCACCAGTCGAAACCTCGAAGGCCATGTCACCTGAGACCTGTTACTGATAACCTTTACCTATGAAGAACTAGGATGAATCTCATATCATAGTATATCTCCTTGTGAGCGCATCTTATATACTACCTCCTCTTTCTTCTGGACCTCCATGTATGTCGGTAAGCTAAAGGGAGTAACTGCGTAATGGAGAGAAGGAAGAAGTGGCTCCTCTAGGTGTCTCGTATGAGACTCCTCATCAAAAATTAGATTCGTATAAAAATGAATGAGATCCTTGAACTTGATCCCCAACACCCATACAAATATAATCCCCTGCTGGAGTGAGAGTAACACCTACCTCTTCTTAGACATCATTTTCAAAGATAGGAACTCTGCTCGGAACTCCTTCTCAAAATCGACCCACAGAATGTCATCCAACTTTCTCTCCCATAGGTAAAGAATCCACCACTAACATGAAACTCCCTAAATCTGGATCACCACCAAGGTAACCCAGTACTCCATCGTACCCTAGATCAAACTAAAGGTTTGCACAAGTTCCTTGAGATAACTCTCTGTTTCTATGTTCGAAACACTTACCTCATACTTCTCTATAGTCTTTCACTAGAAATCACATAATGTTTCCTAATACTGGTCATACTCTTCCACTCGATCAATCCTCCATCGATCAACCAAGTCGGCCTGTCGAGCCTCCACTACCTGTACAACACGCGAACGATGACCAAGTGACATTAATGAAAAGGTAAAAAGGTCCTCCTAAGCCTAAGTAGAATGAAATTTTATTGAAGATTCATTTCAACTCATCATTTATTTAAATTACCCAAATCATCCAATTCAAACAAGAACACAAGTGACTATGATGCATGAACCTTTCCTAGGGTCTTTACCCTGCAAATGTTGTAGCCTCACTTGACAATTTGGTAGACACAAAGTTCTTTAATTGGATCATGAGGGGCCCTAAAATCCAATCTCCAAGCTAGTCATACCTAGCCTATGACACACACCGAGATCACCTAACACTGTCACTCTACCAACCAATGAAATCATCACAATTCCTAACTCCAAACAAAATCCTATATCTCAACCATCAGCCTCAGATACCATTCTTTCATTAACCCATTTCTCCAAAGATTTCCCTCCTGAGTCAATAATGGAGAAAGAGAGATAAAGACCCCCCAAGTACCACCTCTAGTAACCCCTACTGTGGAGACTAACACCAATGGTATAAAATTCTCAAACAATGGGAGGTATTACCCTTTTTATAGTAACCATGGTTGGAATATATGGTGTATCAACCACAAAAAAACACCAAGACTTGTATATAAAAGAATCCAAAATATATCCCACATTCATGTTTAAAGTAAACATTCAAGAAATATAATAATATTAAAAATTACCAAAAGAACAAAGCTTTGTAGAAACATGGTATCTATCCTAAATTCTGAGCTAGTAATTCTCGAAACGGTCCCTATAGTCCTCCAGGAAACCTAAAATAATTTTTATAACATTGGGTGAGCATACAAGTATACTCATTAGGAAAAATAAATATATCTCATGTATAATTTGGATAATCATACCAGTGATCCCATGAGAAAACAAAAGAACCAATAGCACCTAACAGGGTATTCTAGCCATTCCCACCTCACCAAGTCACACTCACCAAGTAACACAAGTCAAGTAAAGTAATATAGTAAGCACATAGATGATAGGGTACCCCTCACCACTTTCACACTGATTAGATTCTCTCACATCCTAACAGAAAACATATTGGTGCTCCCAACTCTTATGAAAGTACCACGTCACAACCCACCCGCACACAGCTAGGTCTCACAACTAGCCCTGTAACTTAAGAAAATGAAGCTCATCACATCTCTCCCAAACACACCTAGGAATCACAAACATGTCCCTCCCATAGACACCTAGTTTATATACCATGTCAAATCCAAAAAAATGGGAATGCACAAAACATATCATCCTAAAGACACCTAGGAAACCATAACTCATCTCATCCTGAATACACCTAGGAAAACAAAACTCTCCCGCACACACCTAGTCTAACAAACCACTACCTACCCAAAGAATCTTGGGATATCACCACATGGAAGATGGAACAGGGAAGAGAAGTTGTCCATACATCCATCCTCCCACTATTATGTTTGGGAAATACACCCTCCCCTATGACAATGGGGGTGTTCACAATATAATGCTCAACTATGGTGGAGTGATTATAAAAAACACACAGAAAATGCAGGTATGCATATATTGTATCAAACACCCAAGCACAACCTATGGGTTTTAAATCAAACAATTAACCACCCTATGATACTTCCAACTTTATGGATACCTCTAAATGCATTTATTAACACCAAAAATAGTCACTTCAGAAGTTGATAAATGAAATCCATCCACAAGAAGACACAACTCAAAGATACCCCTGAAAAACGGATTTAACCAATTATAATTCTTTATTAAGGAACCATTTATTTATTACATACCTACACAAGAAACTACCAACCACAACATGCAACAAGACACACAACATAAACCTTAGAGAGGAAAAAACCGTAGTAAAGAAACTCCCTTATTATTTCCACTCTATTCAACACCCATACCAACCAATTCAATCATCTTTATTCAAAGTCATTCCACCCAGCCCTTACTCTCATAAAGAAAACCCCAAATTATATCCAAACCCCACAACACACCCCATCAAAAAAACCCTACAAACTTGTTTTATAACAACACCACACCCGTCACACCCAATAACATAATCATAGCATGAAGCAAACCTGTAGCCCCACTACTCAAACATTTCCCATTAATTCCATAATTGATCAATCTCTCAACTTTAGATTCTATTTCACCACACGTACCACCCCACCTTATATCTATTCTCTCAACCCCAACACTACACAACCACACAAGGAACAAGACATAACCAAAACCATACACAACACAAAACAACACCAAACAAGGTAAGGTGTATTCAGATATAGAAAACACTCATTCTTTAATTCCACTTTAATAATTACGGGCTAATCACAGTGTAAGTTTTATCCCAAGGCATCCATTTATTTAACTGGGTATATGTGTTTAATCAATTTCATATATATACATTCATTCAACACATGATAAAAAACAGGAAATCAAAATTCATCCTGATTCCACAAACAAATACCACCAACAACCATGATTTTTAGTAGACATATAGAAAATATAGATCACAATACCAATAAATAATATAACTAAAGCATGCATCACTTCCCCCTAGACCCTGTTTATTTTTTTTAAAGATGATTCAATTATATTTACTTAATTTGGATTTATATTCCTTCACATGGGAAAAATTCATACACCCACCCAACATTATAAACAAATAAAAGAGAGATGAAGGCATCCCTACCTTGAGAAACCGACAATCAACACCTCCACCTTATGCCAAACAAGGGGTGGACAAGGCTTTAGAGGAACAATATCCAAGGGTTCAACATAGATGTGAGGATACTTAGGGAATAAAGGTTCTGGGACACATAGGTATAAAGAGAAAATATTAAGAAATAATGAAGGAAAGGTGTCCATCTTTAAAGGACTACATCTGGGGCTCAAGGGATATGAAACTATTTTGAAAACCCCATTAAAAGTGGATCTTAACCAAAATTTTTGACTAACTTAAATCCTAAAAATAATTATAAAATTATATATATATTTTACATCATTTGAAATGGATTTAAAAACACTTAAATATGTTTTAATCTTATGTTACATAAAATAAAATGTTAAGGGATAAATCTGAAAAAACTATAGATTTTGAAAAACCGTCGAAATGAATCACCATTGGGTGAGTCAGTGGTGTGAGATACCAGTGGTGAGTCTATGTTTAGTGATTCACCATTTGATCATGAACTACCATTCATGAATTACCTTTGGATGACTCACCAGTGTAAGTCACCAGTCCTAACTCACTGTTAGTGACCTACCGTTCCTGACTCACTGTTGGACAACTCACCGGTGCAAGTCACCATTTCCGACTCACAATTAGTGACCTTATATTCCTAAATCATCATTGGATGAATCACTGATGAATTTAACTATTATTGACTCACCGTTAGTGACCTACCTTTCCTGACATAATGTTGGAAAACATGAAAAACTAGAAAACTCTCGAAAAGAGCCACTGTGACCTCCAAAGCACCTCAAACACTGGATTTTCGGAAAGTAATGGACTGGGGAGGTCCGAGCCACTACCCAAATACAAAAATGTATATATCATGCATTTAGCACTGGATATGGGAGTTCATATTCAGGTCTATTATAGATGGTATCAGAGTAGGGTGTAGATAATTTTTGATATTGTGATACTTTTATGTGAGGTTATGATATGAGTTACGGATACCATCATGAGATTATGGGATTACTGTTGATCATAAGTTTAATGTCTTGGAATCCCATTTTAATATTCTAATTGATGAGATCTTAAATTTATTAATGGAACTTTTAGAGTCATTTTATTTAGGATGAATTATATTTAAATATTTGTTTTAATGTGATGTAATCCTTTAGGTTTTGTGAACATAATTTTCAAGGTATTGCTATAATTTAGGGTTTATATGATCTTGGATGTTGATGTAAATATTGGAAAACAAGTTTTAACATATAGATAAACGTGGGATTGAAAATTTCATTGGAGGTTAAGTGATTAAGGTTATTTTATAAAAATATAACTATATTTTTGGTCTTTTAATCTTAAATTTATGAGAAAACCTTTGAGGTTAAAAGACTATTTAATGTTAAGTTCATTAATTATATTTAGTATATAAGGTTATTCATTTATAGAATATTTTAGTTCTAAATAGGGGTATTTTTATTTAATTTTGGAGATTAATATAATTTTTTATCATGTGAAGGAGTATTCATTATGGGAAACATCTTACCATATTCTAACCATTTTAATTTTTGTAAATTTTGAATGATGAATGGAATAACTTGATTTCCCCTTTTATTGATATGTGGTCCTTTAAAATTTTATTTTAGTGCTTTAGGAATGTAAAAAGTTCATCTTGAATACTCATAAGTTGGAGTAAAATATTAGATTGTGGTGAAAAATGATTAAAGGTTGAAATTCTACTCATCATGTAAGTATATCACCTAATGTTCTTAGTGAAGATGGTAAATGAATTCCTAAACACCAGGAAAAGGATCTTGAATAATTTGTGTTTCTAATTACCATTATATCTGATGATGTTAATGATCCATTTAATAACTATTTGGTTTATGGATTGGTGGTTTTTATCTTTCACATGATCATTCACTTTCTTGTATTAAATTATCTTTTTCACTCTCCATCATTATTTGGGCATTATGCTTTTCTTCCATGACTTTATCTTTACTTCTCACAAATTTTTTCCTACTTTTTTTACTAGTTATTTTTTATTTCTATTGACATTCATACAAACCTTTCTCTCTTATCTCGGGTATGTTTTGTTATCCCTTTTTATTATGCGTGTTTTCAAAAAATGTACTTTCAAATTTCAAACCTTAATTATCAAGATCATGTTCCAATTGTGAGGACACAATTTATTAAATGGGGAGATAATGTAACACCATAATATATTTTAAAATATTAATCTATGTTTGATAATATATTCGACACACAACACTGAGCTTAAAAGTCCTACAAAATATATTTCTTTAAATAACTTATGGTATACACAACCTAGAGTATAAATGAACTATAATATAATATACCATTACAACCTAGCTGTTAAATATTCAGTTATGAATAAGACAAACAAAAGTATAGAAATCATATGGTTTACACATGTATAAAATAAATTCATTGGATAAATATTTATTATAAAATAAAATAAGAATCATCTGAAATAAAAATAAATGTTTACTGAAAAACAATATTTTTCTAAAAGGCAGTTTAGTAATGATTTGCTCACATACATTACAATTAATTTCTAACACCTGTACAAAATTTATTTTACAATATTTTCATCATTTTTTAATTCAGAATATAAAAATTATATTAAGGTCAATTTTTTTTATATTTTAGAAAAATTGATTATTCCGTGAATAGTAAAAAATACATATTTTTGTAAAAAATTCATTTCTTTTCAATAAATTAATTAATTTAAAAGTCCAATTTATTTTTGAATATTGTTTAAAGTAACACAATTATTCATTAGTTATATTTAATCCACTCAATTACTATTTAATCAACATTATATAGGATTTTAATATAAATATATTTATGGTTTTAAAAATGATATTTTAAAGAAAAATATTTAAAAGTGGATAATGTTTATTAATTTTAATAAACTAATTAAGAACTTCTAATAGGGAAAAATTTAAAGTAAAATTTTATATTATATATTTATAAATATGATTTTAAGTTTATAAAACCCATGTTTTCATCACTTATATGGGTTTATTTTTAAATTAATTTTTCAATTTATATTGATTAAATTTGATAAAATAGATTCCATATTTTTAATCATTATAATTTATATTATATAATAAGATCAACTTAATTTTTTTCATAGTTAATAGTAAAAATAGTAAAAATAGTAAAAATCATATACAATGTTTAAGGTAAAACAGATTTATTGATGGTTAAAATAATAATATTTGAGTTAAAATGATCTAAAAATTCTATAGATAATATTTTATAGAAAGTTTTCAACCTTATAATCTATAATTATCTATAATGGTTTATTTTTGATCCTTTTTAATTTGAAAAACATGTGTATCACTTTTTCTTTTAAAAAATTACAAGTCTGCCGCTCACCTCACTTATAAAAGGCCACCCCATCTCCTCTTCTATTCACATCTTAATTTTTTTTGATTCATCCAAGAAGAAAAACTTCCTTGATTATTTCTATAAACACAACCTAGAAGCCTAGTTGTGATCATAAATTCATTCTATGGAGGATTTCAGTTCTAACCTATAGAGGTTTTACAAAGAATATGTATCACGCTTTACTGAGCATTTTTATTTTATTTATTATTCCAACTACTTCAAATATTCTTTAATTATTCCTAAATATTCACAATAATATCACCCATATATTGATAGTTTATTATTTAATAAAATAAATCCATCTCATCTTACATAAAATGGGGTAAAAAGTTATCATTCTTGTGTACAATAGACTACCACCTCACGAACCGATGTCATTCCTATTCCATCATCACCTCTCACAGCTTGTTATAATGATAAATTTAATATATATATATATATATGAAATTTGTAACATTTTTATACTTATTTAGTTTTTATATCACATATATCTTATTAATTTCCATTTTATGGGGGATACAATAATGTTTCTTGTGTGTGCAGTAGACCACCATCTCGTGAAGTGATGTAGTTCATTTTTCACTACCACTCACATAAAAGGTAACAATGATAAAATTAATGAATATATGTGGTATAGGAGAAATGATTATTATATTAAGGAATTTTTTATAATTCTTAAAATATAATATATAATTTTATTTCTTCTGCTGAAAAATTATAACGCCGCTCGTTTGTACGTGTGGAAAACCACCTCCATGAGGCACTTTGATCTTTTTTTCATCACCACAATATGTGGATATATATATATAAGTATATTTAATGAAATAATATGGAATTTATGAAGTTATTATAATTATAAAAATTTAACATATTATTTTCTTTCTTTTTATAATTATTAATGAAAAATGGAGACATTACTCATGCATACATATGGCCTACCATCATCATGATCACAAAATAATTCATTTTTCATAAAATTATTTAATGATTGGTTTTAAAAATATAATTGATGTATAAAAATGATAGTTATTTCATGATAATTATTTTTGGATATTCTCAAATAGTTATCTCATTGACCACAATCAACACATTGAAGCCATTTTGAAACAATGAACCAAACACACTCAAAACACACAATGTGGACTTAACTGATTAAGTATTTCAATAATCCATTAAAAATAAATTAAATAATCAATTTATATATAAATTATTAAACATTAATAATTTTATTAAGTATTAAAATAATTTAAATAGTTTTATTATAAAGTATTTAAAGAAAACACATTGAAATTATAGACTTAAGGTACGAGACTTCGTCTCAATTTTCCTTAATTAAGTCATATTTTAATGTTATAAACCTAAATTATTTTATACAATGTATATAATACCCCTTTTACATCTAATATCATGAATCCTATTTAAATAATTTTATTATATGTTTCAATTTTAATTATTTTATCCAAGGGGATTTGACATGAATGTTACCAAGTTATAGAGAATTCTACAACTCAATTTCTTTTCACTAGGTTGTATTTTGTCTTCATTGTCTTTAATATTCTAATATTATTTGTGTAATAATTTTTTATTTTCATATTTTTTATTTTGACTTTTTTATGTAGATTTAAATATTATTAAAAAAATAAATTCATTAAATAATGATCCCTTTAATTTTATAATCATTTTATGGGTTTCTCGTCTCAAATTGTCTTCTTTTGGACAGATGTTATGTCATACAACAATATTCTTTTATGAGGTGTATCTAATACCCATTTTATATGTTGTATATTTATTCTCCTAATTTTCATGATATTTAACATTTTGTATGATGTTATTCTTTCATGGTAATTATATTTTAGGAGTTACCATGGTGGAAAATACCTTATATTATAATCTCATTTCTTTTGGGTTTTTTTACATTTAAGGTTTATTTTGGTGAAATCATATGATCTTATTATCTTGAACCATAAAAAATTATTCTCTAATGTTTATGAAAGTGGTTAACATTTTTGATTTCTATTTCCATCCTTATTTATTAAATAATAATTAAGAAAGTAATTTAGTAGTGATACTGATCCTATATTTTCTTTTAGATAAGTTATCTTTCTCTTACATATCCATGTTTTATAATTTTTTTTTAAAAAAACTCTTTCTATAAATAAGTGATTTTATAAATCTATTCTAAATGTCACTAGACCTTATTTTAATTGTTTTTAAAAGGAAATTTCTTAACATTTTCCAAATGCGTCACTTTTGACTCGCTTTACAAAATGATTGAAAAGAGTTTTTATTTATAACATTTACATCCTGAAAATGTTTTCCCACCATCAAGACCATTGATTTTTTAAAATAATACTTTTTAGGTCTCAATGATTATTTTAAAAGATTTTTTCACAATATTTTGTGATTTCTTAGTTTTTAAATTTGATTTTCAGAATAAAAATGATATTTTCCACAAGAATGTTTTTAATAGCCTTTTAATGATATTTTTATTCATCAATGAAAACAAAAATTGATGTTACTTGAACTCTATTTGGGACATGTGGTATTAATTCCATCCTAATTCTTTCTCTGGATGGATTTTGAATTTGACATGGAACCCATTTCTTTTCTACAGGTGAATTAAGACATAAAAAGATAATGATTATTGTTTTGATTGAAATTTAGAGTACCCTATTTATTTTATTAATGAATGGAAATATGAAATTATTGATCAGGAAAATGTGAGACTGATATATCTTATAAAAATGGTTGATCTCCATTAAAAATATTGGGTGAGCCAGATATAGCTTATATAATGGGTGCACCCAGATAGAGATGGGTGAGCCTGTTATAGGTTATATGATGGGTGTACCCATATATTGCTCCAATACATTGGGTAATGTTTCCTGTCCATTAAGGAAATAAGTAGGTATTTACTAGAGTGTTTCTCCTTTATATTTAACTTGGATACCATTATTTCAGACATAGTTTTAAAAAGGGAAATGAAGATGTTGTTTAAATATACCATCTTATTTTCATTATGTTTACTATGAGTTTTTAATGATTCCTTTGATCAATATTGAAATCACATGGATCATGATTAATAATTCTTATGAATCATGCTTATATTAATGATTTATTCCCTATTTCAGGCATTGATGGGCATGAATATTCTTATGTTATGCTCATTCACTTCTATTAGGTTATCATAATCTTATTCTCTTCATATGATCACTGATGACATTCAATTGTTAATTATTATGTTTAATCGTACTGAGTATTTGGGGTCATGCTTCTTATAATTATTTTTACCCAAGTTATCAAGAATTATTTTAAATTAATTATGTTTAAAAGGGTTTCATATGGTTGATGTTGATGACCTATTTTGTAATATAAAAATATGGGTTTAGTGGGAGAAACACTCACTTGAATTCATGGGTGTTGTTTATATGAGAGTTTGTCTTAATACTACAAAAATATAAACCTAAAATTCTTTGGTTATTAAGGTGATACAATATCTCATTTTTATTTTGTACGTTTTGAATATTGAAAATCCCGTCACCTTCATCGGTATCAAATCCAGAAGTGTAAAAAACACATTTTTATCACCAGATCAGGGAGTGCAGGTTTGTGACTGTTATGAAAACTATAATATTAATAATCAAATTAAGATATATTTTAGACACTATCATTAAAAGGTAGGAATTATATTAAAAATATTAAACCATTAGATCTAGTCAAATAACATAGAAATAGTCCTATCAAGAAATGATATATAATTAGAATATACATTAGTGTATCTACAAGAATATGGTAATGACTTAGCCTAGATCTATTGAATAAAACTAAATCAGGCGTCTTCATATGACCTCGGGTGTGCCTCCCCATAACCTATAAGCTTTTGGTTAGAATTGAGGGCCTAATGCAGTTATGGGTAGAATATTCCCTAAAAATAAAGCAAGTGGGTTATGCCTGAATCTACCAAAATTTCATCATGACCTATTTATATAAAAAAACATCCAGAAAACATCTACACATAAATATTTGAGTCGATGTTCCCTCAATGTTTAGAATAGGAAGTTGTAAAACTATATATATGATACAGTAATACAAAATAGAGTCCCAGTAGATGAACATGGAATAATAAGCATCATATATATGATCAAATGACACACTGTCCCGTAAATTTTGTACCAAAATGAAGGTAAATACACTGGCCTCTAGCCCAAATCACATAATAATAAACTAAATTAAACAACTCCAACACCTTTTAATTGAACCATATATCGAGCTCCATGCAGTACATGTACCCTGAAAGAAAACATGAAGTTATTCTCATGTACAACATAACTAATTCCATTTATATGGTAATGGGTGAGTCCAATGACCCAATTGGAACCCCCAATGCCTTTAAAAATATAGAGTTATTATTTGATCAAGTGGATGTGCATGAAATAAAAATAAAATTTTAAATCAAGATCACATAACACTCCCAGCTAAAAAATTAAAACAATGGATAAAAAAACATACATGATAGGTCACCAGGTGCCAACAGAGTGACCTTGAACCTAATCATACCAATTTCATATAGTTCTAGAGTGTATCCAAACTTGTTACACCAACCACTCAGGGAGACTAGGTCCTTCCCCTAAACCAGTACCTAATATCACACCAAATTTTATTAGTTCGAAGTGTCCCTAACAATAATACGCATTAATCGAGATCTAAAGACATAGTCCAAGGAATACTACAACCAAACACATAATGCATGGATAAAGTGAAAACAAATCTAAGACTAAGAACATAGATGATTATTCAATATCCACAATGAAAATTCATATATACATGAAGGTATAATACTAGGCAACAACCTAGGAATTTGATATAGGCCTGAAGAACAAATCACAACATCATTGGAATTACATATATACCTGAAGGAAGAATCCAAGGTTATTTCTCATGACATTCATATAGACCCATTGGATGATTCCTAGGTAGAAACCTTAGAATCCCACTTAGATCTGAATTTCAATTTATAAGTAATCACTCTAGGAAATCCATATAGACCAAAAAGAAAATTCTTGAGTGAGCACCCCAAAAATCTATATTGATATACTCAGAGGGTAGTGCATCCCTCATGTTCACCTTATTATCACAACTATTGGAAGATAAATTTACCCCTTTCATCTCACACAATATATCTCATATGGGTTGGCCATTCACCAAATCCATACAATATAAAAATAAACATCCACTAAAGTTAATGAGAAATCCTTACCAATAAAATCATTTTAGGTTCACACAAGGGATTATAGCTATATGGTGTTAACCAAAATTATTACTGAACATAACCTTCACCAACCCTCTCTAGGGTTAACTAAATTTTGGGGAGGACACTAGGGTTCACTAAGTCTCATCCTAGAAAAAACACCATACATGGGTTCTGTAAACACTTTAACATCTTTCATCTGAAGCCCATCATTCTGATCTCAATATCCCTCAATGCCTATAAGGGTATTTAACACTCATCTCCCCCTTAGGGGGTCTGTCACATCCAAATTGATCAAACCAACACATTCATACAATAAGAAACCCTAATTGGTCAAAATTACTAACATGAATCATCACGTAATAATAACTACAGAATAAAATCACAACCATGGGTATATATAAAATAACTCAATCTTATGGAAATAGGTTATCGACCTCATAAGGTCAGAGAGAATAAAGTACTCTCAATCAATCCCTTCTAGTTTTCCATTTGAAACATAGTAACATACACTTTTTAAAACCATTAAAAAGTCATCACAAGAAAAATTACGCACATTAGGGCCTTAGAAAAAATACAATAAAAACATTCTTTAGAAAAATTTAATTTTTTGAAATACCATTTCAAAACCCTACCTTCAAACAACTATTTTCCCTTCAAAATTACTTTTTCATTCAAACCCATTTCTAAATTTTTTTTAAAAGGAAATATTTTGGCCTTTAAAATAAAACTCATGCCACCAAGAAATCTATAAAGAGGGACATTGGGAATCATTTGAAAAAATTTGCACCATTAAACTATTTAGCAATCTATGTTGTACATTTTGACTCTTAGGAGATCATGATCCCATCTCAATTTATGGTTGAGGTAACACAACTCATGAAATATGTAGAAAAATTTAATAATTATAGGATGAAAACAAAAATCAATAATTAAAAATGAGAATGAAATAAACGTAAGTACACTAACATAAATGATGTCATTTCTTTTGAATCTAAGTCCATTAATCCTATCCTAGGATCATCCAAGAATCAAATTAACTCTATATAACCTACTAAAGCCACAAAATCTAATAAATATTTATAAACATTTAATATAATTATTAAATTCATGTATAACATATTATAATTAATATATAATTTATCAAACTCAGTCAAAAAGGTATAAAATCCTAAAATATCATTTATTCGTCTAGATGAACCAAACCCACAACCAATGGGATGTGGTCTACTCCTAACAGGCCCTCAAAACATCGACACAACAAAGCCTGGTAACTATTCAAAGTAAAATTTCATTTATTTTAGGTCAAAACCCAAGGAAAATTTCTTATGACGATGTAACTTCACATAAACATAATGTAACAATATACAAACCCCATCTCAGAACATCCTCTAGATATTCCATAGGAAAAACCCATGATCATTGATTATTTTCACATTGATTCAATGAAGTCATCACCTAAATCCAATGTTGGGTTAGCCAAATTAGAGGGAATCATAAAAGGAAGAACAAAGAGTAAAGAGGAGAGATATATCACCCCACAACATAGAAGAATCACTATAAGAGTTCCCCAAAGTAATGAGGGATTTAAGGAGGAGAGTGGGAGGTATCCTCTCTCTATTTACCCAATAAAGGGAGGGGGGGACCTAAAATACAGTGTGAAAATGGTGATTTACAAATTTCTAATTAAATTTAGATGAACTCATAGTTTGGGTACTTGTTTTTCCAAAATGCGCATCAACTATCTGATTGGATCTAACTTAAGACATCCCCATCATGTGGTTTAGACATATTAGTTTCCAAACTATGGGATAACCATGAAAACGTCACTATCCAAGGCTAAATACCCTATATTATTTGGATAGATATTTTAACATATCATGGATCAACTATGAAAATATACTATTGTGATTAATTTTATGTTTTACATAGTTTCTCTATAATTTTGGACTAACCATGACCAGTATCCCCATTCAAAACCAAGTAACATTGTTATTCGACACAGTTTCCCCAAACCACATAGTAACTATTCATAGAGGTAAAACCCTTTAGAAACATCTAAAACATATCTAGAGGCACTCGAGACTCACCCAAGAACCTAATGAACCTCTTGGGACATGATGCACATCCTACATAAACTACCCAATACACTCTAGCTCTTGGAATTCCAATAAAAACCTATGTTATTAGAGTTTCATTTACTTCATAAATTTAAAATAAATCATTCCTTAAAATTAATATCTTATAAAGGACAGGGGTTTTACAATATATCCATCATTCCATATTTTTATTTTTGATTAATATCGATGGTATTTCAACCATTAATACTAACCATCTTTGATCACCAATTCACTACTAATTAACTGTATTCTATCTCAAAATGTTGATGTGCTTCTATAGCACAACTCCGACAACAACACCCAGACTCACTGCCATTCCTTTAAAATCTTTTCCGATCCCCAAACCACCATAATGAAATCCCAAATGATTCCATAGATATAGTTTCCACCAAACCATATCTATTATCAAAATATTATTTGTTATCCCTATTCATGTATGATTTTACCTAATAAATAAACAACCTCATTCACTGATGCATTATATCCTCACCCAAGCTAATCAAGATTCCTTTATTCTTGATGGAATCACTAAACCCTTTAAATTCCCATATAAATATTAAAACATACTCGTTGTGTAATTACTTGGTATAATACATAATAGATCCATTTTTCTATCATGATCTACCTAGAAGAACAGAAAAATCACTGATCTGATCCACTCATATATCAGACAACCACCATATCGAGCATGTTTCCAACACCCATAATCAATCCAAAATAGCTTGTTAATCTTTAAATTGGGAATTTTTTCTCACCAGAATATTGTTATCATCTAAAACATACACCAACTAGTTTCACAAAACCCCCAACCCTCCTAATGTGATTATTATAATTTTGAAAATAATAAGATCCTACCAACCAGAGAAGTATCTTTATCATCAACTCACAAAGCTAACACTAATCTCCACTACCCACAACCTATTCATTACCACACATATCGATTAGATATGAAAAATATCTCCTACCTGAGTTCCAATGTGAAAAACTGATTACCACACACCAACAAGGTGTTCAACCACATCCATTGATCCAAAACCACTAAAGTTTAAACAAATGATATGACTAATGATTATGGGGATAATCTCCATAAGAATCCACTAAATGAGGGTGAAACTATATAATTATGATCCCCACTATAGATGTATCATACAAAAAAACACACTATGCGGTCTAACCCATGAAATTGTCAAAATGAACCCAATGAGGTCCGATCCATGAACCCACTTCCAAACATCCATCTACTAAAACAAAAAATAAATATCTGTCTATTATCCTATTATACATAGATATTTGAAAAAACTGTGGTATACCCCCAAATTAAAAATCACACAACCAAGTGACCATTTTTTTAAAATTGAAAACCCAAAAAACTTTCTGAAACAGGCACCCGGTACTCTATACAGACTAAAAAAATTAATCTAAACTAAATTGAAACCTCACACAAAACTTCCATGAAAACATGGAATATATCCTAGTCACACAATTCAATCATATGAATTACTTCTCAGAAAAACAACAAATATATGATACATGGTTTACATGGAACTAATTTTTATTTTAAAAAATAATTTAATCCAATTAAAATAGTATAAAAAATTTAAATATTTCAAAATTACCCATGGAATCCAATAGTTTTCAACAAAAAACAAAACCACAAAACATTTCCCCAAAGATAGTCCATTTCCAAAAAACCAATCATATTTCCAAATAATCATTTAAAAATAATTGTTTTTTCAAAAAAATTTCTTTACACTTTTCTCAAAACAATAAAATATTAACCATTTTTAGTTGTTTTTTAAGATACATTTCATGTAATTTTGACACTAGAAACCATTTTACCCACACCTCAGGCCAAAACATGACATTTCCATTTAAAACAAGGTTTTTCTTAAAAACCAACCATATGAAAATTTTATTTCCCTATATCTGTAAAATAACCAAAATAACAATAAAATTAATAAACCCTATGAATCCATATTAATCTAGATATCCCTTATAATATATTATACAAAATAATGGTAATAACATAAGTTGCATCAATTATTATTCAATATGATGAGTATCATGTCAAACAACACCATCAGTATAAAAATTTATCATTCCCTGACCATCCCTTAATCACGATGCATGAAACACTAAAAAGATCCAAAATGAGTCAAATAAATGATTATGAGTCTCATCCATTATTCCATGGGATTCCCATTCCAATCAAAAACCTCACTCATCTTGGTGTTCCTAGTCCCAAAACTATACATCCTATGGAAATTAGGTTATAAATGATGTCACACTGGTTATGAACCTACTCATTATACCTCATGACTCTCTATAAAAAATCTCTACCTATATATAACATTGTATTATATCAAAACATTCTCTAATACAACTATGTAATTCCCCATCCTAGATCACCTACACAACACCTGAGTGGGGATCTCCACATGACCAAAGGCATGCCTCACCCAATGTTAGAGGTGGAATATTAGTGGAAAGGGACTAATGAAATAGTGGGGAGGAAATACCCTCTAAAATAAATCATAGATATCATTATAAAATCTACTGAAATTACTCATCCATATAGTAAAAATCCTAAAAAGTTTTAGATATAACATTAGGAATCGATGGCCCTATATTGTAACAACCTAAAACATTAATTTATAAAAGAACTCATGTTTTATAGTTACTACATTATTATGTTCTAAAATATAATCTCATAGAATTAATTTTACTTTTAATTACATATGACGAATTTACATTAACTATAATAGCTAGAAATAATATCGGGAGATAAGTGAAAAAGAACAATGCACACTATAATGTAAATTCCATAACCTTTAATTCTAAAATAATTATCGATCCTAATATAACAAATTCAAAATAAATAAAAGATTTATGAATATGATAGACATTATCAATAGATTTTTGAGACCTTTTGTAAGTGATGTAGAGAAAAAGAAGAATGAGAATGTTTGATTATATATATTTATGTTAAGTGTAATTTTTAATGTGACTATTAGGATCTAGAAATTTTCTAACTATTGGTCTATATGATCATTTGTTAATTTGACCACTAAGAATTATGAGTGTTGGAAATATATTATATAATGATTAATTATGAGATATAATTAATGCATAAGGGTGAAACATTGACCACAACTAGAAGTATCATGCCTTTTGAAGACCATCTATCAGAAAATGGGAGAGAGGTAGCATCATTCGGGTTCACCCCTGACCAAGCCAAAGAAAATATTTAATAAATAAGGATTGAGAAACATCTACTACTTGAGATGTTCAAGTTAGTGGAGATCACCACGAGATCATTGTTAGCCGAGCCACCCCACTTAAGTATCACTATTACACACCATACCCTTAGGGAATTAGTCAGTGTAATAAGGGGATTTGTGTCTTGAACTTAGTAATATAAGATATAATTTTCTTTTTAGATATAAAAAGGTCATCTATCGAATCCCATTTTCTTTGAAAAATAAACACGATAAATAGATTCTTGAATATAAATAAATCATAATTGGATTATTGAAAAATATAAAACTAAAATACACTATTACCATACATTTAGGTATTTTAATAAAAATATAATTTCTTGAAATAAAAATATAAAAAACAACTTTTTAAAATTCTAATGATTATATAATTTAATATTATCTGAGTTAATATTTTTAGGTGTCTTAAAGTTGATTATGTCATAATATTTTATAATTTTTCAATAAAAAAGTTTTTTTATTGAAAATATAAAATTAAAAAATTTATACATTTATTTTGATAAAATAAATTTTTTATTTGACATTATCATGTTATGATTAGGTAATGGTGAAATTTGTAGAATTTTATTAAATAATTTATTTTCAGTTAAGAATAAAAATACAATATTGTTTTTTTCATAAGTTTTATAACTTCAAAAATATTTAATAATTATCAGATGATTAATAAAATTGAATTTATGAATAAAATTAGGTTATTTTTTAATATATCATGTATTAATCAATTAGAATGAATTTAACAACCTATAAATAACATTCCAAAGTATAAAATGAAAAGAAAGGTTTTTAGAATATTAATTTTTGGAAAAATTATTATTTACGATGTGAAAAGTAATATGAAATATTTATGTTTGGTTATGAAACCAAGATATGTCAAAAAAACTTCATAATGTCATAAAGCATGATACAATAAATGGGAAATATATCACTTTTGTATTTTCCACAACCATGATTCTGAAGCTTTATATTTAGAAGTTAATAATGATTCCTCCCACATTTTTTTATAAATATCTACCTATAAACCCCTATTTCATAAAATAAAAATCCATAAAATAAAATTTCCCATCATTTTCCCTATATAATTCATTTAAAAAAGTTTCTATTCTTTAAGGGAAATCTCCTAGAGTTTTAAGAATGCATCTCACAGGATCAAGGATTCTATTCCTCTCCCTTTTTATATAAGTAACTCATTTGTAGTTAGACTTAAAATTTCAAATTTATTATGTTCTCATGAACTTATGATCATTTTATTACTTTCAAAATTTTTCTCTATAACTGATAGGCTTCCATTCTCTCTCATTAAATACTATTTAGTAAACAACTTTTTTTACCTATTTTGTTTTGAAATTGATCCATTGATTTTCCATGCCTCTCTTATTATTTTATAAATACCTAAACCTATTTTTATTCACGGGAATTCATAAATATGAAATTATATTTCATTAATTAGGAATTTACATTCATGAAACCCACATCCCTTTTCATGTTTTAAAAATGATGAAAATTTCATGTCTTTAGATACCTATGTACTAATTGATTTTATATAAAACAAATTCTTTATTCTCTATATACTAATAAATGAAATTGTTTAATATTATTAATGAGGAACTGATAAATTAAGAAATATTAATGCTACTTTTTAATAGATATGCAACTCATTGGTTAAAAAATTAATCTATAGGCATGAAGTGTTTTATGATTCCTTGGTGAATAACCTTGGTAATATATTTTACGACACTGTGGTATTTAAAATTGGTGACATGATTATGAATTTATCATTTTTTTCTAATTTCAACATTTTCGTGTTATATTCAATTATTGTCTTATATTATTTCTCATGTTTATCCATTTTAATATCACATGTTCTATTTAATTTTTCTATCCATTATTGGAATTTATGTTCACTGTATTATACATGTGTATGTCTTTAGGAAATCCCTTTTAGTGAGTTAACCTAGAATGGGATAATAAAAGAGACCTATAAGAGGTTCAAAAAAGTTTTCCATATATGTAATTATTGTAATATGTACCTATTTTCATAGACATTAGACCTGAAATAGTTCTTTTACTTATTAATTTAATATTATCTTAAGGAATTGTGTTAAAAATCCTGTATTAAAAGGTCTAGTATATATAGTTTTTATCAAAATGAGGGTTTATTTATCTATTGAAATTTTTTCTAGAAAACATTAGTAAGAACCCTTGAGATATTTCTAAATAAAGAAAAAAATCCTGAAAGTTTGGTAAATTATAAAGCCAGTGGTTTCCATGAAATGAAATCCTTATTTGGATACTAATAGTGGATGTGGATTTTTCAAAAATTTACCTAGGTGTAATAACATTTAGAGGTCTTATTGGGTATAAACACAACTTTTACATAGTGAAGAAAAAAAAAGACCTTGTTATACATATGGTGTGATACTCTCAAGGGATATTCTTTGTTTAATCACATTTTTTACGAATCATTATGAAGGATATATTGATAATAAAAAATATATTAATATTGAAGTATATCACCCTAGAAGCATTATTTTAGGAAATTTTAGGATTAGTATTTACTTTAAAATTATTTTTATAAGATTTCCAATAGTGATAAATTTTAATTTATGGATTATTCTTTTAGAAAAATGCCAGAAAATAGAAGAAATAATGTAAATAACATATAATATGGAAACTTTAATGAATATATTCTTAAAATGGTGGAAGATAGAGTTAAAAACTCTATAATGATGTTGAATTAGTTAACTCAGGTCATGACTAATAACCTAAACCTTTTGGAGAATCCAAATTCAAAATGGAAAGAATAATTAGCTATTGATTCATTCATGTTTCAATGACCACTTATTACTATTGTAACTTATGATATACTAGTCTTAGAATAATAGATCAACACTATAGAAAAAATATCCCATATTCTCTATTTTCTGAGTACAATAACTTTGAAAGTTTTTTTCTTAGAGGTATAATCTAGTTAGTGGAGGAAACAAATAAAAAACATAAAAACTAAGAATGAGGTTGATTCCAATGACTGGGAAGACATACAAAAAGTTAATTTTCAATAAATATTTTCCATTAACCCCATATTAAATATAGATAAATAATTCCTTTATTAAGAAAAACAAGAGAATGAATTGGTGGGAAGTAATGAGATGAACATTATAAGGCTTTTGTGATAAATTTCATTATTTTTTATCGATTCTGATGGTAAAATCGACTGGTTATTTTGTGGGATAATACCTCTTAGGTAGGAAGTTCTCTAAATTAGATAGTTTGGGAGTTATAACCAAATGTCACAATATAATCTCAAAGTATAAATAGAGTATGGAGATTCCAAGTGGTATTCTAGATTGAATAATAAGAAGAGGATAGAAATAAAATTTTGAAATAATTTTGACTAAAGAAGAGAAATAGAAAAAAAAAACTACCTATGTGGAATATGTGTGGGAAGAAGAATTAATATAATTTTCTTCAAGGAAGTGGAAAGTGTTATTGTTGTGGAAGATATTTCCTTAAAAATCAAACCTATATTAGATATGTAAATCCTCAACATATGAATTCTAATTAAAAATGTAAGAAAATGTTATTACAATAGGTAATAAAATGATCTATATTTTTGGGCAGAGAAATTTCACTAATAAATGTCCAAATCAGAAGATAATGGTGGAAACTGCAATCAACCCCAACATATTCCAATGGAAAAATGATGTTTTTTCAATCACTATGGTCAAAGTCATGGCTCTAAATTATTTTGTTATAGGTAAATTCACAATACACTCAAATATAGAAAGTGTAATTTTTTATTCTAGTATTATGAATTATTTTATTTCATTAAAATTTTCAAATAATTATATGTTAAAACCCAAAATGTTAATGGAAAGGTTTTGTTTAAAACTCTTTTAGGAATAATCAGAACAAAAAAGATATATAGGGATCCCCCAATTAACATTATTGAGTAAAATCTCCCATAAACCCACAAACCATTAAAATGGTGGAATTTTACATTATATTATGAATGGATTGGATACCAAATAATAATTCCATGATGAACTATCTAAGAATGAAAATTTAAATTATCCTAAAGGGAAAAACTATAATTATATTCAAATTAGAGATTTCCCAACATGAGTATTTCCAATAACCACCTCATATTTTCTTCATTATATAAACGATTAGTGAATAAAGAGAAGAAATAAAAATTATAAATAAATGAGATATACACATTATTTGTGAATATATAGACATATTCCTGAAGATTTTTATGGACCTCACACTGAAAAAGATGTATAGTTCTCAATTATACTCATACATATATCTAACCTAATATTTAAGACCATACATATAATTTTATACATAGAGTTAGATTAATTTGATATTCTACAACAATGTATTTTTGTGAAGGGTTTTATTTAACCAAGTGTTACTCCAAGGAGAAATTTTTTTATCATTATAAAAAATAAGGATAGATCAATGTATTTATTCATTTATTATATATAAATTAATGGGATTATAGTGAATAATAAACACCCTATTTCAATGATTGATGATTTATTTGACGTGATTTATGGGTATCAATTCTTCTCTAAAATTTACCTTCAACCAAGGTATCATCATTTAAGGGTGATGAAATAAGATATCACAAAGTATTACTTTCAAATAAGATATAGACATTAATATTTTATTTTTATTCCCATTATATCAACTAATGATATTTCCATATTAATGGATTTGAGGAATAGAGTACTTAGGGACTACCTTTAATTTTTTTGTGACTTTTTTTTATGACATTATGATATATTACAATAATCAGGAGGATAATTAGGATCATTTATGGGTTATGTTATGAACAATTATGAAAGTGGGTATTTTTGATAAATTAAAAAAATGTGATTTTTTACAACAAGTATCATTTTTTGGGACACATTGTGGCCCATGAAGGTATTTTAGTTGATCCAATAAATAAACATTATATAGAGGAGTGACCTTAAACATCAATAGTAATCATGATTCATAGTTTTCTTGGACTAGTATGATACTATATAAGGTTTTTGTAAAAAATTATTTCTTTCTAATCCATTAAAAAAGGTAACTATAATGTGGTTTTTGTTTATCTATAAAATTGTGTGTGAAGAAAGTTTATAAGAACTGAAGAAGTGGTTGGTTTTTTCACTAGTTCTAACATTGACATCTAATGGGGAAGGAATTTTCATTTATATCGATACATCATTGAATGAAAATGGATGTGTACTCATGAAAAATGATAAATTGATTTTCTATGTATCTTTATAGTTGAAACCACTTGAATAGAATTTTATTATCCTTATTTTGGATTTAATTATATTTATATTTTCAATATATATATGGAGAGACAACATTTATGGGGAGATGTGTTATATATACACTAACAACCAGAGTCTAATGTTTATATTGAAACAAAATTACCCAAATATAAGACAAAGGAGATGGATGAAAATTTTTATGGACTATGATTATTCACTCTACTTTTATCATGTAAAAGAAAACAAAGTCCCTAATGTTTTGTGTATGAAAGAACTCAGTGTTCTTATAATAATGAATATTGAATGGGACCCATTTATCAAGGACTAGGTAAAAAAGTTCATGAAAATTATAAGATATGGGACATTATTAATCATATCCTGAATTATTTTCCAACAATTATTACTAGAGAAGATTAAGAAAAAATATAGAGACATTTATAAGTAAAAAAAAGATAAAATATATGAAAAATGGAAATTTTATGTAGTTAAATGTTCATAATGGGGGAGTATTGAGGTTTGGTAAAAGTATATGTATCCCATATATTATAATGTTAAAGAAACATCTGATGGATTTTACTTATACCTCTAAATTCTCTATACATCCAAGAAGCACAAAAATGTATAAGGATATATGGGATTATTATTTGCGGGATAACATTAAAAAGGAAATTTATGACTATACTGTATGATATTTTTGATGCCTCTTAAGAGAAAGTTGGAAATCATTGGGTTTCAATATCTATTATCTAACTTTGTCCACAATGATAGGATTGGGAGTAAACGATGACTAAATAAGTGATTTTACATCCTTTTGTGTTTACTACAAACATATGTCTTATGATTATGATATGTTCTTATAGATAATAATTAAGTATATATGATTCAACCCTATTATATATTATGAATTTTGATTGATAAAATGGTATTCTCGGATTAATGATCATGATATATGAATTTATGGGTACGATTAGAAAATATTAAGATCATGATATCACACCCTTATTTTTATCTTATGTTCACTTAATATTATTTATTTATATCTCTTATGTTTACCATTACTGAGAATATGAGATAAAAAATTCTTATGTTTCTATTCCCTAGGTTACAAAGAAAGGTTTTAAGTATGATATATCTAAGAAGGGTACTAGTTATGGAGAACATGATGGAAAATGATGTAGATATTTTACGTATCTGTTTTTTATGTATCCAAGTTTCCAAAGAAACCAAATCCTTATGGTGATGGAATGCATCATATTGATATATATTGAATATTAATCATATAAGTTATAGTAATTATTTATGAGAATTATGGGTCACTATATTTCTAATTAGAGAATGTTTTAGTTACCATTGGAAAATTGAATGAGAAAACATTAGTAAAACCCCTTATGATAATAAATAGTTCACTAGAAAATCAAAATTCATGGTAAATAAAAGTTTGTGGGTTTCCTAATAAAATATTTCCCTATCTAGATACTATAAGTGGATGTGGCTTTTCCATGGATGGATATTGGTTCAATAACCCCAAAAGAGTTGGTCAAGATTATCTTGGCCATGATTCTAATGCATGGTGAACGAGTCCTTACTATGAACTAGTTAGAAACACCCATGTGATATTCTTGGGTTGATTCACATTTTATTTTAAGTATTATTATAAAGTATTTTAGATGACCTAGGTTAAAACCAAATTTCTATATATTTATAATAAATTATAAATATTTTGACATTCTATAAATGATATTCATGATAATAAAATTTACCACTATGATTATGATTTCTCATACTATTATTTTAAGTTTCTTTCAATAGATAGAACTAGAAGTAACCATGTTAACACTGAATGGCACAAAAAATTAAATTATTTTCTTCCTAAGAAGGTAAATATTATGGGAGTTGGAATAAAAAATATTGTTGATAAGATTATGAGACTTTCTTAAGCCATGAATCACATAGAGACTCTAAATGAGAAAAGGTGGGGAAATTTTTTTTGATTCCTTCATGAGGAAATATCTACCATCTTTTAGTGGTTCTGAAGATACACTAATTTATAAGAAATGGATCAGTACCAGTGAATAGTAATTTTACATTCTCTAGTACTTAGAACATGAAAAGTATATCTTAGTTTTTTTATCATCTATAAGTGAAAAAGATCAATTGTGGACTCCTATTAGGAATATGAGGCAATGGAGATAATTTTACTCTTTATAGTGGGTTGATTTTAGGAGATTATATTTTAATAATTAATTTCCCCATATTCTACATAAAAAAGGATAAAGATTTCCTTATGATAAAGTCAAAGGATGATGGATCCTTTAGTACCTATGAGGCTAATTTTACATGACCTATGTGGTATGATTCTTATATAATTATTGAACTGGAATGTAAGATTGATCAATTCATCAGTGGCATAAAACCAAGTATATTAAGGGAATTATCCATAAGATACTTCAATAGATTTGAATAAATAATTAGATGAGATATCAAGGTAGTGATGTAGATTTAATTAACACAACAATTTCATGGTTTTAATAATAAAAGAGAGATGGGATTCAAATGAAATTATAATAAAAAATTATAGTGGGATGAAGTTGAGTATTCAGTTATGAAAACATCTTGCAAATAAACATGAAAGAAACTTTATTAAGGGTAATAGTGAATCCTTTAGGTGGTTAAAGGAAAGTTGTTGAAAAAAAAGAGTGTTGAAGTTCTGTAAATAGTCTATTTAATTAACTAAATGATGAAATAGGTACAAATAACTCACTACACGCAATCATATTTTTCAAATAAAAGGAAAATGGTCATTATGATAACATGTGATCGAATCAAAGGGTTAATGAAAATAATAGGTATCAGAAACCTCTTAATCCTATAGATAAAGGGATATCACATGTAATCATTATTGCTAATGAGGGGTACAAGAATAAAGTAGTGAAAGGTATAAATACCATCCACTATAGAATTGCTAATGCATTGTTCGATTCTATTTATAAACACTCTTTTATATTTGAATAATTTTATAAGGATATTACTTTATCACCTCAATGATTAGATATTGAAATAGAAGTAAAAACTTCTAATGAACTGATGATCAAAACTCATGTATATGATTATTTCTTAATTTATGTTTGTGGGAATGTGCTCCTAGTAAATCCTTATATTCATCCCCCAGCTGGATTTGGTGTAGTTTTTTACATAGATTTAGTTTCTTTAAATAAATCTCATATCAATTTATATTGAATTTAATTCATATTTATTATTGATAACCATCCATTAATTTTAAATCATTACAAGGATAAATATGTACTTATAGTGGAAATTATATTTTTTGTATGGGCCTTGATTACTATATAACGGTTGTATCAATCTCATATGGTTGGGGAGAAAATAAACATCAAAGACATTCCTATTATAATAGAGTTTTTTATGTATTTCTAGAAGATATGCCTAGTTTTATTCCAAATCATGAAGTTATGTTTTTAATTATCTCATACATAGTGCTACACCAATATGAAAGACCCCACAGATAATATCCCTAATTGAGTTATATGAATTAAAGGAGGTACTCCAAGATAATATTTATAATGTATTCTTTCAGAAATTTTCATCACCATGGGGTGCACCTATTCTTTGGTAGGAAGAAATATGGATCAATGCGGATCTGTATTGATTATCAGGAACATAACACGATCACTACTAATATTAAGTATCATTTTCCACATATTAATGTTTTTTTATCCCTTACTAGGATATCAATATTGTTACAAGATTTATCTTTGATTTGGATAATATTAGTTTAGATTCAAAAGTGATTACATACAAAATACTTCATTTCATTTGAGGTATGGGTAGTGAAAATTTATAGAAATTCCATTTGTTCGTACTAATTTTCCTTTTATCTTCATTGATTTGTTTTGGAAAAAATTACCAAAGGTAACATTGAAGTGTTTTGGGTTTATTGTGTTTGTTGAAAAACTCGGTTTCCATTGTCAATTGTGAAGTCCCATCATGATTATTAAAATGGTTTGTTGGAAAAGATCCCAGACAAATGAATGGATTCCCCATAAGAGGTATAATAAATTGTGTATAAAATGTGGAACCATTTCCTTGTTTTCCAAAATTTTTGGTTCCAAAATATTGAGAATGGATGAAAATTTGTAAAATTATTGATGTTACTAAAGGATATATATATAGACCATGGTTTTGAGCTTTCCAAAGGCTAAGTGAGGTTCATTAATGTGTTTGAGCTAAAGAAAGGAGGTTGTTTCATGAAGTCTGGTTGCGCTTCATGAAAGAGGAGATATTTATAAATGTTTTGGGGTTTGTCATGGAATTATATACTTATGAATAATTGGGACATTTCATGAAGGATGTGTGAGATTTATGAAGGTAGTGAGCATTGTGAAAGTATTAAAAAGGTATTTCCCCATAAATCTATAGTAAACTGGTATTCATAAAGTGTATGAAAGTATAACTTCAATGAAGAATCTACCTAAAACTGAGGATATATTTGTTAATGAAAATGAAGGAACCTACATTTCCATAAACTATGTATGATTCCTTTTAGGAGTAGTGAGAAAAGGAAGAGGAATACAACGATCCTTTCCACCAATAGTGACCCATAAAAGGAAGGATTGAGATAATTACCCTTGGGAAACAATGATTTTTCCCTAAACATTGTAAAGGCAGTGATCCTTGGAATAGAAGTGATCTACCTCAAACCTTATGGTAGTGATCCTTAGTGGATTTGGTACATTGACACATTACTATTTTATACTCCTTAGATATAGCCCAGTGAGGGTGAACTAAGTAAAATAATAGTGTATCACGCACGGTTTCATTTCTATTCATATATTTTTTTGAAATAGAGAGAATATAGTTTTTTTAATGAAAAAAATGATCTGTAAGGGTAATTGTTTTAATCAATCATACACTGATTCACCCCCTATCAGGTTATTTAAACTAGTTTAGCTAATAATTGGTATTAGAGTTAAATGTTAATATCTATGTTTCTTTCTCAAGGGTTTCAATGGATGTTTTCAATAAAAAATGGATTAAGATCATCAATGGAAACACTTTTCAATTATGGAAGAACTAGATTCAATATCACTTTTAATATCTTGGAATGGATGTCTTTACAATATCGATGCACGAAATTTTAGCCAGTATCGATAGTGGTGCTTTATCATAAGATGGTTAAAGGGAATTGTATGATTACTCCAAAGGAATCAATGTTTTAGGGGATCCATATCAAATGAAATATATATAAAGGTGATGTTCTTTAAGTCATCACAAGATATGTGGGAATGTTGCTAAATATTTATGAGGTAATCTCAAAAATTATTGAATTAAATTTGTAGGTTCTATGGAACAAGTATGAGGATATTAGAAACCACCCTAATGAGTTAGTTGATGCATTATTTTATCAGGTGAATGTTTTTTATAAGGCATGTGTGGTATTATAAAAATTATTTAATATGTAAATATTGTTAAGCTAATCTCGGGATGAATTCCACCTCAATTCAACCTGAAAGCTTATGTATTAGAAGATAAATATCCAAAGGAGATGAAATTAGATAGCTTTCATAGTATTATTATTGCATATGATTTGAGAAATTATGAAAATGAGCTTGTGGAGAAAGGTAAAAATAAATAACTGGAATTCAAGGAAATAAATAATATCACTATTGAAGATGTCCAGGAAGAAGAAGATTCAGATGAAGGCATGTCATTATTTTCATCAAATTTACAAATAGAAAAAGGAAATTTCAAAGGGAAATTTTTCATTACATGCTTAAAATGTGGAATGGTAATATATCTTAAAAAATAGTTCCCCAAGAAGTTTAAAGATGATATTAAGGATCATGTCAAAATTCCCATGAAGAAGTATTCAGCCTATGTGAAAGGTAAGAAAATTTTTAAGACAAATTTATTTAAAAAGAAGAATCTCATTTCATAAGAAAATGGAAGTTTAGTAGAATATATGGTTAAATATATACAAAACTGCAAATATCATAGATAAAATTCTATGGTGGTAGTTGTTGGTTGATCCTAGAAATAGGAATAAATTGACAATGACAAATAACAAATCAAAGTAAGAGTTGGTCTTCAAGATAAATTTGATGTCTCTCTTATAGAGATAAATGTTGGGAGATCCAAAATGATGAAATCCAAACAAGTGTTCCATGATTCCAATCTCTTTATGTAGAAGCAGGAAGAATACAATTATGATATAATGGAATAAATCAATAATCTTAAGACTTCAATTCCAAATAACTCAAAAATGTTTAGTGAGAATAAGATCAAATTTGAAGAATAGAAAAGGGTGAACATTGATTTGAATAACAGAGGTAAAGATCAAGAAAAAATCATTGAAAATATTGAGGTTAAGGATGTAAACCAGTGAATGAATGTGAAAGCTCAAAAGAAACTCTGGACTCTAGAAAAGTAGGTTGTGAAGGCATCAAAAAATGGAAAGGTTGATTTCAAAGTCCCTGTGAAAATATAAAGGAATTCAAGAAGAATAAAATTAAAGATCATAATGATATAGCTGTTATGGGGTTTGATCGGAAAATGGAATTCATAATGTTTGAATTCTGATCAAAATAAACTTCTTCGAGATTGAAGATTTATTTGGTTACAAATTATAACTAAAAGATTTATAGGACCCAAGGGAGAACCAGTAGTGTAGTAGTGACATTTACCATGTCTCTTTGTATTTTTATATTATAAAGTCAATAAACTTACTATAAAATTCCAAGATACCCCCAAGTGGTCCATTAATGATACTCCTATCATGATATAAGTACTTTCGCCTATGCTTATATTTTTATTAATATAATATCAATTAATAATATAATATTTGTTTTAAAAACTCATTTATGTCAATTTTGACACTATTTAATAATTTATTTTTGTTAAAGTCTTAACAACTCTATTAATTCGAAAAAAATTCATTTAAGCAATCCTAACATGTCATATTAAGAAATAAAATTTTTGGATGGCATCAAAACTTCGTAATTATATTTATTTTAGCATTTATAATACTAATTATTTGATTCTTTAATTAATAAAGAAAACACTGCATCATTATTGTGTCATAAATAAATTTAATTATTCAATGCCCAAAAATTATAAAAAACCATTATGTAGAAAATATTTATTGTCTAAAATATAACATATATAACTCTATGTAAAAATTGTTTTGCTAAAAGATATTTGCTTATGTCATTTTTGTATTTACTTTAACTTAATTAATATAAAGTGTCATTATCACTTACAAGTGGATCTATGGGGTCCCAAAATCGACCCAAAGATGCCCATGGTCAGACATGTTTCAACCAATAGGGTTAGGACACATTTTAGGGTAATTTATTATTATAAAAATATTATTTGTTACCCTTACTTACCAAATTTACCCTTTAACCATGGAAAATAAAATATTTACCGATATATTTATTCAAAATGTCTAAAAATAAAAGCTACCTATTTACACAACATGGACTTCCTGATTCTAAATATGGAAACCATTTTTCTAAATTCAAAACACAGAATTGGAAAAAATTAATTGAAAATTAATTCCTGCTGTCAAAACAAAAAGTGTGTTTTTAAGAAATAATAACTATCAAAATATTGACATTGTTTATGTCCGGTTTAAATGTGAAATTGCATCCAATGACCAACATTGTATTAAACGGTAAAAATATATTCTAAATATACTTTAAAATCACTCAAATTCATAATTTATCACAATTAATTATTTCGATTAAACAAGCTGTTTTTAATAAAAATTTAGTAATTTTCACTATTCATCAAAATATGAAATTTATCCGAAAAGTACTAAAAATTCACCATAAGCTAATTTCGATATTTGGAATTCAAAAATGAAGTCCATTTTAAATTATAAAATTTATAAAATTTCAAAAAGTGGGTATTACTATTTATAATGGATAGTTAGATTGGTTGTGATGTGTTAGAACACGATGTTGCGTACAACACACACTACCGTATTATTCAAAGAGAAGCATACCATGGAAGCTTGGGGTGTTAAATGATTACAATCTATATGTCCAAAATGATATCAATCGAAGGAATACGATGTTGGCGTATGTTGATGCCATATTTGTTGGTAGATTATATGAAGCATAGTGAAGATAGTTCACAGAATTAATGAAAAGTGAGTTTGAAATGTTAATGATTGGTGAACTAAACTTTTCCTTGGTTTATAGGTGACATAAGGAAGGAATGAATCATTTATTTCACAATAAAAATATGATAATAAGGTTCTATGATGATTTTTAATGGATAATTCTTTAGAGATGATGAATCAAGTAGCTATGTGGATGAAACTACCATGAGATGATGAAGGTAATACAATTAATATAATAGAAAAAAACTAGATAATTGGAAGTTTGTTCTATTTATTCATCATATGACCAAATATTGTTTTTACCACGTGCTAAAAATCACAGTATCAATGTAATACCAAATTAATCCACTAACTTGTAGTAAAAATGTTACTTCTATATAGTAAGGGGAAGATGGATTTTGGTTTGCTGTATAATGAAAAATATTAGAAAGAGTTATTGGGCTATACAGATGTAGACTTGGATGATTTAATAGATGATGGAAAATAAGCGTTAGGCATTGCATTCTATCTTGGTGGATTTTTTATTTCTTGGATAATCTAGAAACATGATTTTATTTCATTGAGAACCACAAAAGATGAATATATTATGTCTAGTCAATATTTCATATAGTTATTATGGATGAAGCAGTAGCTTAATGATATTGGAGTTCTAGTGAAGACTCTAGTTTAAATCCATTGTGACAATTCAAGTGCTACAAAAATCCAGTCTATCACTCAAGTACAAAGCACATTGAAATCAAGTATCATTTTATTAAGGAGAAGTGGGATCATGGGATAGTGAGGTTGGAGTATGTGCCTATAGAACTACAATTTTAGGATATTATAAAAAATACATTGCATAAAGAAGCATTTGAACATCATTAACTAGATATTGGAGTTAATTCAACTCCCCACACTTGAAAAAGTTTGGATGTGGGACCCCTATCCCTGAGGCATGGGGTATTCTCCCCTAATGTACTAATATATGTTGTTTACTCTATGGAAGACCAAAAGGGGTGACCTCTAGGCTTGTTAACGTAAGGGGAGAAGTTTTTTCCATATAATGGGAGAAAATGACTTAATTAAGATTGGGGAGAAGATGATAGGTAGAGCAGTGAGATATGCGGAGTTTCAATTCTAACGATGCAAAAAGTGGTCAATCAAAAGTTATATATCACCATAGATGGGGTTCGTAATGAAAGCAGACGAGTTGTTTTGGGATTAAGTGATTCATTGATAAAATTTTTGTGCTACTCCGGATTCTCACAATTACTATATATCATGTGGGATTAGATTGAATATTGGGTGAATATTTGATTTCTATCAGAATCACAAGAACCGAATTTGGTTGATAAGAGAATATTATTTAATGTGTACCAGAATGTGTAGAGTTTTAAACAAACCCAAAGGGTAATATTATTGGGAAAACCCCCCTCAAAGTAACTTGGTAGTGTTTTTGGGTTGGTTGTGTTTATTAATAAAGAGGACTTACATGGGTAGTTGTGGAGTTCCATCATGACTATTGACATATAGTATTGAAAAAGATCCAATAAAAAGGAGTGGATGCACTGGAAGTAGTATAGAAAATTGCGTATATTAGGTGGTGCCATTTCCTAGTATTTCTCAAATTTTTGGGGCCTAAAATTTTGATAATGGATCAATAATCATTAATATATTGAATTTCTCAAAGGATAAAAAAATATTAATGAAAGTTGTGAGCTTCAAGAAGGCCAAATATGCTTCTCAAAAGTGTTTGAGATTCATAAAAGGAGGTTTCTTCATGAAGGATGGATGATCTTAATGAAAGAGGTGAGCATCATGAATGTTTTGGTGTTCATGATGGAAGAATATACTTATGAATAATTGGGTAGTTTTGTGAAGGTTGTGTGAGCTTCATGAAGGTAGTGATCATCATAAAAGTACTAAAAAGGGATTAACTAAAATATATATAGTAAAGTGGTATTCATTAAGTGGATTAAAGTATAACGTCAACAAATCATCCAACTATAGAAGATTATGTATTAATTATTTCTAATTATGGGGCCTACATGGCCATAAACTGTGTGTGAGTCCTTTCTAGAGTAGTGAGTAAAAGAAGAGGAAGAAGGTGATCTTTCATCACTGATAGTGAGACATCGAAAAAAATATTGAGAAAGTGACCCTTGGGAAGTAATAATCCATCCCTAAACATTATAAAGGCAATGATAATGGTCATAAAAGTGATCTAGCATGAACATCATTTTGAAAGTGAGCCTTAGTGGATTCGGTACATCAACACATTACTATTTTATTATCCTTGGACGTAGCCTAATGAGGGTGAACCAAGTAAAATTGATAAGTCTCATGAATAATTTCATTTGTATCTATACGTTTCTAGGAGAAAGAGAGAGAAGAGTATTTTTAATGAAAAACCAGATCTGAATGGGAGTTTGTTTTAATCTGTCATACCCTAATTCACCCCTTCAGAGGGTATTTAACCTAGTTATGATAAAAAATTTAATTAATAGATACTTTAGGGATAAACATGGTCATTTTTTGGTTATCTTTATAGAAACTCTTATTTTATATTCCAAGATTAAGGAAGAGAAAAATATCAAAGAAGGATTTTACTGAATTTCCAAAGGAGGAGAATTTGTATGTAATATTTACTAATTGGGAATTTTTTCCATATAAAGTTTCATTTTAAGGTTATATAATCTCAAGTGAGTATATATCCATAGATCCATCAATGATTGAAGTTAGTGAACATTGCCCTGGAATATCCATTGTGAATGATATACAAAGTTTCCTTGAATTGGATGAATATTATCAGAACTTTTTAATAGATTTTCCATGGTTGTGTCTTCCACTCTCCAATTTAACTCAAGTGGGAGTTAAGTTCCTTAGAACTAATGAATGTGATGAAACATTACAAGAACTATAGAGAAGGTTGTTCAGTGTAACAATGCACATACTAACCTAAAGTGGAGAATGGTTTGTGATTTACAACAATTCATCAGAAAGGTAAAGGAGTGTGTTCTTATTTATAATGATATGGTGATAGTTTATGACCCATGCCAATTGAAATTTCTTGAGAAAAGTACCCAACCCATGATTTAGAGCTAGTAGTGGTAATATTTAAATTAAATATCTATAGGAATTATCTTTATAGAGAAAGGTGTGATATATATATATAATAAAAATTTAAATTATATATTCATGCAAAAAGAGTCGAATAATATCAAGAGAAATTGGTTGGATTTGATTAATGATTATGATTTCTTAATACATTAGCACCATGGGAAAGTGAACAAGGTGGATGATTCGTTGAGTCGAAAAGATCATTTTATTTTATCTATAATTAGGATCAATAAAAGACCAATATTTTTTAATAAGATGGATGTTGAAATCATAGAAAAAAGGGAAATTATTTTCCTTCTCAAATGATTGTTCAACTATATATCAATGTGATGATTAAAGAGGAAAAAAGGAGGATGTAGAGTGGAAAAAGAAGGTGTGAAAAGTTCTTTAGTTAAACCTTGATTGTGATAGAATGATAAGGTTTAGGAAATCAGTAGGTTCCCTATAAATACAATAAATGAATAAATATTTATTGTATAATGATCATAGATCGTTGTTCTCTATTCATTCATAAATCAAGAAGATATATAGATATTTGAAAGAATATTTTTTGTGGGTCAAAATGAAGAGAGTTATTGTGGAGTATGTATCTTAGTTTATGGTATATCAGTAAATTAAGGATAAGAGATATAATAATAATGGTATTTCATAAGCATTACCCATACCAAAATGGATATGGGAAAATATCACCAGGTATTTCTTCATTGGACACCCCAAAACATCTAATTTACATAATGATATTTGGGCTATAGTAAATCACCTTATGAATCTATCAAATTATGTTTCTACAATATTATATTTCCTTCTTGATGAAATTTATATGATATAAATTAATTAAGTGGTAAGCTTTCATGTAGTACCACATTATATTGAATATGATTAGCAATTGATGTTTACCATGATGTTTTGGAGAAGTCTTAAAAAAACTCTATTTATAATGTTGTGTTTTGTTACTTCTTATCATCATTAGATAAATAGTGAGTTTGGGAGGAGCATTTAAACTCTAGAGTATATTTTGGGACCATTTTATCTAAATTTTAATGGTGGTTTGGATTTACACCTTCTTTTAGTTGAGTTTTGTTACAATAGTAGCTTTTACTCAAGCATTCAGATGGATCCTCACAAATCCCTCTATGGAAATAGGTGAAGAACACTAACATGTTGGGATGAATTTTTAGAATGAAGGATATTGGGAACTAATATATCCATTAAATTTATGATAAGTTTAGAGACATTTATCATTACATCAAGGATACTCATATTCGATAGAAGTGTTATGCTGACAATTTTTTTGTGATATTAGGAATTTTAAGTTAGTGAAAGGTAATTTCTATGAATTTCTCCATGAAATAAGTTTATGACATAGAAATAAGAGAAACTTAAGACCTAGTTATATTTTTCATTCAATATTCATGATCATATTTGGATGATTTCTTATCGATTGATAATCCCAATATACCTCTATCAAGTTTATGACGTGTTATATGTATCTATTCAAAGGATGTGTATATCTTATCCTTAATACATAAAAAAATTAGTGGTAGTACCATTGGATCATGATAATTCCTATGAACATAAACTTGTAGAAATAGTAAATTATAGCGATAAAGTGATAGAAAACAATACAACTCATTTGTTAAAAGTTATTTGGAGGAATTAGAAATTTGAGGAAGCTACATGATAACATGAGGGTGTGATAAAATAGATATGTCCTTTTTTTTGTATAACAATGCTGAATTTATTAGCTAAAAATTATTTTTAAGGGAGGTATAATGTAACAACCTAATTATTTATATTTATTTCCTTTGAAATACACTTGAAGTATTCTATATATTTCCTTACACACAACACCGTGTCTATATAAACCATGATATAGTGAACCGTTATAACCTAGAAATTAAATTGCTATGTATGAATAACAATAAATTAATTATTTTAAATACTTATAATTGTTTTATATATTACTAATGTGTTGGTTAATTAAAACTAAATATGTACTCAATTTTTAGTAGATACATTTTATGCTTCAAAAATAAGTTTCCTTGAAAAATGGGTTTTATCATATTTTTTCATATAAGCATTATAATTAATTTATAATTTATCTAGGAGTTTTATTTTAGTAATCTAATATAATTTTTTTAACTCATAATTTTATATTATTTAAGGGTGAATTAATTTGGATTTTTTTCTAAAATATTTATTATTTAGCGAATAGTGAAAAATATTGATTTTTTTTTAAAACTATCATTTATTTTCAAGTAAAAGAGCCATTATGTTTTGAATTTGATCTTAAAGTAACCCAATTATAAATTAATTAGAAATAATTTAATTAATTACATAGTAATTATAATTATAATTTATTTTTTAATAAGTTAATTCTTGGGATTAAAAAAACATTTTTCTATAATTTTTTTTACACGCAACATGTTCTTATCATAATAAATTAAAATAATCTCTATTAATTAATTTTTTAGGAAATTTATAGATTATATATTCAATATAATATTTTAACATTTATTTTATGGTTTTTCTAAGTTTTTTAATGAATATATACTAAGATTTATGCATAAAAATTATTTTCCAAAAACAAGTATTTGTTGCGGTTTGCACGCTTATTAAAAATTACATTTCTAAAATTATATAAATTTAATATAGTAAAATTGATTCCATATTTTGAATCAGTATAAAAAATATCATTTATTAGGTTAAACTTAATTTTTGGTCAGGTGAATAAAAAAACGTAAACCTTTGTTACCACAGTTAATGTTAAAATAGGTTTACTGGGGAGTTAAACCAAGAGATAAGGGAATTATTTTAACCCATACCTTTCAAATAAAAATTTATTAAATATATTTTAACCATTTATCATGTTTTATAATACTTTTTCATTTTTAGAAACTTTCTCAAAAAGGGGATCTTATATCATTTAATTCTTTTAATAAATTACACGTGTGTTCGTCCCCTCACTCATAAAAGTGAACCTCTTATCCTCCATTATTCACACCATTTAATCCTTATATATGGGAAAATACATACTAATAAACTTCCTATATTTTTTACTATTATACAATATATTATTTTATTATCATATGATTAATCCTTTAGGGCTTAAGGTGTATGTCGAAGGAGGTATCCTTAAGAAGAGGTATAAATCATAACCAAGCCTTTTATTTTTTATTTCTTTTTTTAATTTATGGAAACATGTTTTATACATAATAAAATAATTAATATAGTACTATAAAAATAATTTTATGTTATTATGATTATGGGATAATCATTTTCCACCTTTTGTTCATCAAATTGGAGATGAAAGTTTCGTTCGTGCACACATGTGGACTACAGCCTCCATGGAGTGATACAATTAATTTTACACCACCATATTTCATGGATGGTTATTAAGTTATATTTTAATATAAATATGATATATATTATATATTAATTTCTTTTAACTTTGAATTACTAATTACCTTTCTTTCTCTCCATCAATAAAAAATGAAAACATCACTCATCCGTTGGTACAAATAATCATCTCAACATAGTGATGTAATTAATTTTTAATATTCCATATATATGAATGGGTATAATTATGTATATAATAAAAATATTTTAAAATTATATCATAATTAAAATTTTGGATATAGAGGAACCATTTTAAAATTAAAATAATTATAACTATTCAACAAAATTATGCATGAAAAACAAAGCTTTTTACACCTGAAATGATATAATAAGGAAATGTTGTTAACAAATAGTTGATAATATTTATTAATAAAAAATTTATGGTATTATAGGTATGAATATGGTTATTTTATAGAAGTTTAATAAATTAAATTTAAATAATGGATCTTATAGTTCTTACAATGTAAGAAGAACTTAAAGTATTCATTTTTATATTACAATTTCATTTTTTATCGGGATTGTTTATAAAAATTTTATAATTATCATATTATGTGATATATCTCTCATAAATACCATATGATTTATTATAATTTTTTAATTTATATGGATTGAAATTTTCCCTTCCATTTTACACTCTTTAATTATATAAGAGATTGAAATAATATTTTTAAGGAAAGAAAACATTATTTATCTCTTTGGTTCGAAATCATTTTTCTTCCACATCCATGCTTTTCTAATTTATTTTCAGGAAATATTTTTATAATCTCTAAGAGTTTTTTAAATTAATTTTTACCCTTGTTCAAATTTATATAATTTTTAATGAATCTTCTTGTTATTTTCAAACAATGTAATTTATAAATTTTACTAAAAATGTGAAAGGATTTTTTGTTCCAATATACACTACATGAATAGATTTTCCCATTATCATGAATTAAATTTACTTTAAATATTTCCTAACATCATTTCCTAGTTATTTTTTAAGAATTTTTTTTATAATATAGTTACCTGACCCCAAAAATCTTAAATCCATTTTCTAATGACATTAAATTGAAATAAGATACAAGTAAATCACGTACCAGAGGACCAAACAATTTAGTAGTATTGTTAAACTAGATACTTAAATGTGACTTGATTTACAAATGAATATAAAAATTACAGCATAATTTTTTTCAAGGATAACATTATTCCATTTAATATTTCCTTGTATATCTTTCTTAGTACGCTTCCGGGAATCATGGGTAAAAGAAAACAAATAACGATGAGATGAAGTTCTTATTAAGTGTAAAGTACAAAATAAACAATAATGAATCAATGAGAATAGTCAATATGGAAAGGTAATAACTGAAGAAACATTCCATGAAATTAATAAACTAAGAAGGAAGTGTGTAAACAATATGGAAAGGTAAATAACTTAAAACATATTCCATTTAATCAATGAAATGATAATGAAATCCATCCAAATATAAAGTCAAAGGAAAAATATCATGGATAAGAATAAACGAATACTGAATAAAGGAAATGATTAATTATTAGAAATCATGTTTCCCAATAATATGATACCTTTACTATTAATACCATTCACAATATGGTTTAACAAATTACTATCAAGACTTTTCACAAAACAATTTAAATATGTGGGTAGAAACACATTTATCCATCTTGGAAACAAACTCAAAGGGTTTTTCACTAAATTATTTTATCCCATGAGACTATCGATTCATCTTGGGGATTTATTTAAATGGTCCCCAACCTGTGTCTTACATATCCAAATCATTCCTCATATATCGAATAATCGATTTAATTCAAAAAATGAACCTTATAAAATGTCCATATTGAATAAAGGATACAGATTTATCAATATTTCCCAAGTAAATTAAAAAACATTAAAATTAAACACCATATGTAAAAATAGTATATGGTTTAGGAAATGAACATATCCATGATAAATGATATGTATAATTAGGGAAAATTCAATGTTCAATGATCATAATAAATTGAATATTTCAAGGGGACTACAGAAATGAATTAAGGAAGTGAATTTCAATACTAATATCGGTAAAATTAATAAAAAACCAACCAAAGAAAGAATAAGTACGATATCAATACAATATAGCTTAAGTGGAGTAAAAATAATGGGTTGTTATTATTGATGAATGAAAATATTCTAAAAAGATCATTTAAAAACATTCTTGAGGAAAATATATTTTTTATTTTGAGAATTTTTTTTTGAAAATAACCTTAAAAAAATTTCTTTTAAAATTAATCTTTTAAATATTTAAAGGAATCTTCAAATAAATGATTATGGGAAAATGTTTCTCGGTCTTATAAGGTAAAAATAACATTACTTTTTCATGGTAAAAAGGTTAGAAAAGCGACTTGTTCTGAAACTGTCAATAATATTCCTATAAAAATATTTTTAAATGAAAAAAATTCTAAAAAATTATTTAATAAATCAATTTTAAGTGTTTATTATTGTAAGACCTTTCTAGAAAACAATTTTTTTAGAAGAAAATATGTTCTCTGATTAAATAGAGAAATGATGTTGAATTTTCTGAAAAAAATTTCTAACACATTTTGAGTACTAAAAAGTAGATAAATGGTAATATTACTTGGAAAAGGTCATGAATTACTAGATTATAAGCAAATTAAAGTATTTAATGAAAAATTATCCAATAATTTACTCTAATGTAAATTTATGTTTAAACAATCCCGAACAAAATGATATTGTGAAATAAACACTTAAAAAGACCATAAAATTTATGTGAGACTCAATCAATGAATAGATTATGTGTGTACAATGTAAATACACATAAAAATAAGTGTAAATACAAAACTAGACAGTAAAAAGTGATTACACACATAATATTAGAATATTAATGACAACTAGGAAGTAATATAACCCAATGAAAAGAAACTGGGTTATGAACTTATTTACCACTTGGTTACTTTTAATTCAAATACCCTTTGAAAAAATAATTTGAATTAAAAATAAAAATTAAATGAGTATTAAATAAGTCATGATATAATATATCAAAATGGGTAGTAGATACACTAAACAAAATAATTAATTGGTGAATATGACATTTATCTCACTCATGTAAAGTGAGATGAAAATCCATTACCTTGTGTTTCCATTTAGGTGAACGTCCTTTAACCTCTTATATAGTGGTTATAACCATTTAAAAAACTTTAAACCGAACCATAATAATATTTATAATATCATATATAATCTTTTTATAAAATATTATTAACTATTTATTAATAATTTTTCATTATTTTCACTATTTCAGGTGTTAATTGCCTAGTTTTTCCAGTCTGTTTCAACTTGATATTTTTGTTCTTCTTATGTAGATCATGACATAAAACTCTAAAAAATTTAATAAATGAATTAATTATTATATATATTAATTATATATTTATTTATAATAATCCTTAATATTTTGATATAGGAAATGAAATGCACCGCTCATAGAGATGGTAGGCTGTATGTATGCATGAAAACTATTTCCATTTTCTTATCGCATTTAAAATAATGAAAATTAAATGATATATATGTCTATGTATATTTAATTATAGTATCATATTTATGTCATATATCGATCATAATTTTATCAAAACAATCCTTTATACATTCCATGTATAGCGTGAATGAATCACATTGCTTCAAGAAGGCGGTAGTCCACAGGTCCACAAATGATGTTATCATATTCCCGTAAAATGGAAAGGATGAAGGTATGAGTTATATAATAATTAAATAAGAATAAATAAATTATAAATATAATAAATATCATATATAAAATATAAATAAATCTTTATTTCCAACCTTGAAATGTGGTAAATTGAAGGATAAATGACATCAATCTGCAAGGCAGTAGTCCACCTTACACACGAACAATGATTGTATATCCCATTTAATGGATGTATGTGAAATTTTAGGTTGAAATATTATCAAAATAAAATATAAGTATATTTAAGATACCGAGTTTATTACATAATCATGATATAAAAATAAATTAATGGTTGGAGAAGTAAATGAAATAAAAGTGATCGTTGAAGAACGCTACCTTTAATTCGGGTAACTCCTTTTGATTTATACCAGAAGACTTATGGTTATATTTATTAAAAAGGTGAGTATTCTAAGTTTAGGGGAGAGAGTTTGGGAGATTATTTGATACAATTTTTGTTGAGCCAAATAGACTTAGAGGTGTGAGTAAGTGTGAGGGGTAATGTTTTTTTATAGTGGAGGAGGAGTGGCATTCTTGTAAATTTTAGAAAAGGGAATTCCACACATGTTTTTCCCATGTAAGTGGAAACAATAATGGTAAAAATTATATAAAAGTTATTATTGGGTATAAATAAAAACATATAATGGATTTTATTCATGTTTCCAAGTCATTTTCACCCTTAAGATTAAGGTTTAGTCCCTAGTTAAGCTATTTTTCTCTTAATCACTGTAATTAATTTAAATTAATTTCACTAATATTTATGGTCAAAAAATAATTTTATCTTATTATAAATTATAAATTATTATAATTCCAAATATTTATTCCATTTTTCCAAATTAGTAAAAAATAATTGGAACAAATTAACTTTAAATTAATCCTTAGATCGGACGACAAATCGGGTTTTTAAAGTAAAAATGTTCAAAAGCTTGCCATTTTTATAGAAAATTTGAAAGTGAAATCAATTAAAATGAAATATATTTTATTAATATTTGTAGAATTTATATAATGTTTCATTAAAACCAATTTAAAAAAATTTAACTTGATAAATTATTGATACAGAAATTCAGTTTTCAATTAAAATCCAATATTTGTCACTATTTATCAAAAAATGAAACTTCACATAAAAATGAAAAAAATTCACCCTAAGATAATTTTTATGTATTATTTTAAAAAATAAAATTTATTTTTTACATATAATATTTATAAAATTTCAAAAAATTGGATTTAAAATAGGTTATCCATTAAATGGCAGAAAGTGACTTTATAAAAATATAGCTTTTTTATGTTTAATATTGAGTTTGTTATTATATTATGTATATCTATTAAAAAAATACAGAAACTATTTTATTTAATATTTAATATATATATTTAATTATTTTAATTCACTAATATTAATAAATTTAATTTATTAGTATAGAAAACATCTGTGAGTATAAAAACATTACCATTATACTCAATAGTTTTTTATATTCATTTCTAATTAATTTGAAACCAATGATTTGATTTTATATTTATTTAAAAAATATATTTGTATATTCTAGTTAATAATATTCATTGATTTTAATATAACTGCTAGGTTATATCTTATTATATTAAATAATAATATTTTAAAAAGATATGTTTGTTTGCTAAAACTTGGTCTTGTGTGTAAATGATGATGTCGAAGAACGTCATTATTGTGTGTGATAAAAACTAACATGGTATTTAATGAATTAAAAGATATATATTATAATAAATTTATTTAAAATATTAAATATATCATAATGTCTCTAGAGGTTATACACTATCAAATAAAAGTTACTCATTAAGAATTTTCAAGGTGTTACATTCTCCCCACCTTAAATAAATTGTGACCTCTTAATTTAAAATTTATCTTGGGAAAATATAGTTTTATATTTACTATTTTATATACTACATTTTGATAAGGGTTCATAAAAAATATTATAGAAAATATGGAATGGGAAGTACAAAGTTCATGTGGACTAACTTATAGTTAGGTTGCTATGTAGGAGATCATTAGTGGAAAGTGGAGATATATACATGGAGGAAAAGTGTAAATATTTATAGGGGTGATTGAGGTCATTGATAAAAAAGTAAATGATCAATAGAATGTTTAGGAACTAAAATTCCTAAATATATTGTTATTTAAAAGATCACAATTTCATCTAAAATTAAGGTATCTATATAACTGTTTTGTTTTAAGATAATTTTGTTAGTGTTGAGGAATTCTTTTATTGACTAAGAATATAAGGAAATATACTTAGTTGATATGATTTGATTTCATAATAAAAATTAAATCTTTTCTTTGTGATTTGATAAAATTGTAATTAATCCCTTACTCTATGAAATCTATTTCCTATAATGGACACTATTTTTTCTTTATAAAGCAAAAAAATTTACATTTTTAGATCGTAAGATTTTTAAAAAAGTCATTATATTTGTCTCTTACTATTTTCCAAAAAAATATTGTTATGGAATTAATATAAAAACCTAAAAATTAATACTAATGGTTCATCATTAAAATTTATTCATCAATTTTTTAACTAAAAATAATTACACATTAACAAGGATATGTTGTAGGATGGTGGTAAAATGGAGACCCTTATCATCCTTCAGTCTTAGGTTAAAGCTATTTGGCCTTATTGGATTTTATGTGTTTTCACCCATAATACTTGTTGTAATTTTCTAAAACCACTATAATATAATTTTCAAAATAATTATAATCGATTTAATTGAATTATATTTAATCACTAAATATTATTTTACCTATGGTTTTCAATACAACCTGAATGTATAGATACAATATCCATTTATTTCCTCATAGGTTTTTCTTTGTTCTAGAGTTTATCCTATATAAGTGGATATTGACTCATGAAATTCCTAGGTTTCCCACATTTAAAGAAATAAATGATAGATGGATCCTTATGATGAGATTTTTTCCTTCAATTGTATCCTTCATTTATCATCATAAATTATTTTGTTTATGTACTTATTTCCCATCCATAAAGCATTTCCCCATTCCATTGAGACAAATTCTTGAGTTTCACCTTCCAAATTTTGTTGTATGATAGAAATCAAGACTTATTTTCTATATGGTATCTACCACTCAATATGTTAGAAACTTCCATCATTTTCTTTTTTGGTGAGTTTGGGAGTTGGTTATGGTATTTTTTGTTTATCATATTTTAAGGAAATATATTTTGCATAAACAAAATATCTTTCAATCCTATCAATACCTAATTTGGTTTCTCATTTTCACTACCTTTTCCATAAAATTCAATGTTAACAAGATTTTTTATGTTTCCATCCATTGAAAAAAAACTAGAAATCATATTTTGAGTAATGATAGTCATGGTGAGATAAACATATAATCATTTATAGGATATCTAAATCATGAAACCTTATTTTCAATCCAAAACACCTTAGGTTTATCCTAGACCATTCATTTTCCTTGTCTATTAAAATTATTTATAATGGATTGGAAAGTAAATAGGAATTATCCTAATCATACCCCCTAGGAGTGTCAAACCAGGTGCATAGTAAGGTCCGTTATAATATAATAGGTTATATTCGAGTCAAGACTAACACTACTTTTTAGATTTGTTACCCTCTAGGTACATCAATTCTAGAACCACCTTCACTTATTGTATCCATACATGTACGTATTGTTAGGAAAACCACATAATCTCAATATATCTGAAGCATTAGGATGTTATTATATACTTATCAATAAATTCTATCTTAGTGAAATGTTCTCTAATCAATGTTTTCCTAAATCTTTTCCCCAAGATTTATACTATACCTAGATATGATATGAACTATAGTGATATAACCCTAGTAAGATCAGAGATGATGTCTACTACCATTACATTAGAATAAGATACAATCAAATATAATCCTAAAAGATTTAACAATTTAGTAGTATTGGTAAAATAGATATATACATGGGTGTTTTATTACAAATGAATACACAAATTATAACGTAATTTTATTTTGAGGATAAATTTATTCCATCTAACACATCCTTATATATCTTTCTTAGCACACTTCAGGGAATCCAGGTGAAAGGAAACATAATTAGGGTGAGATCAAATTCTTAGTAAGGGTAAAGTACATCAAAATCGATAATGAATAGATGAAAATTTTCAATAGAGAAAAGTAATAACTTAAGCCATATTCCATGAAATCAATAAATAACATGCAACGGTAAATAAATGAAAACACATTCCATTTAATTAATGAAATGATAATAAAATGCATCCACAGATAATATCATGGAAAAGATATCATAGATAATAATAAGTAAATATTGAGTGAGGGAAATTATTAATTATAAGATTTCATGTTTCCTAGGAACATGATTCCTTTACCGTCAAGACCTTTCACAAGATGGTTTAGCATACTACTATCAAGAACACCCTCAAGATATTTTAAATCCATGGGTAGAAACCTCTCTATTCTATTTGGAAACAACTGAAAGGGGTTTTAAGCAACTAATTTAATCCTATGATACTACTAATGCAACAATGGGATTACTTAAATGGTCCCCAAACTATGGATCACTTTTCCAAATCATTCCTCGTATATCTAATAATCAATTTAATTAAAAAACAACGTACCTTATCAAATATACATATTAATTAAGGGATACAAATTTATCAATATTTTACCAATGAAAAAATAACTTTAAAAGTAATCACTATTTGAAAAAATGGCATATGATTTAGTAAATGAACATATCCATGATAAATGATATGGATAATTAAGGAAAATTCAATGTTTAATGATCATAGGAAATTGAACATTTCAATGGGACTACAAAAATGAATCAAGGAAGTGAATTCCAATACTATACTTGGTCTAATAAATCAAAAACCATACAGAATAAGAATAAGGATGGTATGAAAACATCATATCCCAAGTACAATAAAAATAGGGGACTGTTGTCGTGGATGAATGAAAATATTATAAACAGATCTTTTAAAAACATTCTTGAGGAAAATATTCTATTTATTTTGAAAAACATATTGAAAATAATATTATTTGAAAATAACTTAATGAAAAGTTTTCTTCCAAAAGAATCCTTTTAAACATATAAAGTAATATTCAAGAAATGATGACAGGTAATCCCATACATGCCATATAGGAAAAAACAACAATCATTTTTCACAGTAAAAAGAATAGAAAAGAGTCTTGTTCAGAAAGTGACAAGATTATTCCTTTGAAAACATTTTTAAATAAAAAGGGGTAAATATTTTGTTAATAAATTATTTTGTAAATGGTAAAATCATTTTTTTAAATATTTTTAGAAATCAAGCTTTTTAGATAAAACAATTTCTCTGACTAAAGAGAAAAATGAAGTTGAATTTTTTTAAAAATATTTTCTAAAATATTTGGAGTACCAAAGAGTGGAAAAATGGTACTATTAATTAGAAAAGGTCATGAATAAACATAATAGACTTAAATTAAAGGATATATTAAAAATTATCCTATAATTTCATCTAATGTAACTTCAAGTGTAAACAATCCCGAATAAAATGAGATTTTCAAGTAAACCTCTGAAAAGACCATAACATTGCCGTGAGAATAAATCAATGAATAGATTATGTGTGTCCATTGTAAATGCACATAAAACATGTGGAAATAAAATAATAGATATTAAAAATTGATTATAAACATAATCGTATAATACTAATGATATAAAAAAAGTAATATAAACCAGTGAAAAGGAATCAAGTAATGGAATTCTTTACCACTTAGAAACGTTTAATTCAAATTAAATTAGAAGAAATAAATAAAATTGATACTAAAAATAAAATAAATATAAACTAATTAATGGTATAATATATCAAAATAGTTTGTATATATGCCAAAAAATATATTTAAGTGGTGAATATGACATTTATCTCATAGATGTAAAAATTGAGATGGAAATCCATTACCATACATTTTATTTCAAGTGAACACATTTTAATCTCCTATATAATGGTTTTATTATATAAATTGTCACAAACCATCCCATTAGGGCCTATGCCGTGACTCCCCAAGCCTGCCTCCAATAGGCCAGGGGCTGGTGACTAGCGGTGCGAGCCCCCCTGGGACGGGTCGTGGTAGAGTGGTATCAGAGGCAGGTTTGTTCCTCTTTTGTGGTTTGGATTTCTTCCCCCTCTTCTTACCACAAATTATTCATGTTCTTTGTGGAGCGACGAACAACAGATCATTTCAAGTTTGTTTGGAAACACAACGATCTGAAACTAGAGACCCGACATCACAACGACTCTACAGAGGTGCGATGGGAATGGTGGATGACGAATCGGCTCAAATCGGAAGGGACTGTTCTTCGAGCATTCTTCATGCAGGAGAATCGATGCATGTTTTTGAGGCCGATAAGAGGCCCAAAAACAATAGTGATGACTTTAGGACATCAAGGTGGCCTAGAATCTGGAGTTTTGTGGCGATTAGATCACTAAAACGAAGATTGGAGAATCACGAGAGGCGCGTCGGTGAGAAGCCTCGTTTCTAGAAATTTCTGCAATACTAGGCATGTACCCCGATGAACACGCCGTCTAGTATTGGCAACGGCAGCTAGGGTTTTGGGAGTCATACAGGTATCAACCGACATGTGACCCCGGTCACACAGCGTGTTAGACCTTCCCTAAAGCTCGGCGTGTAATATGTAAGGTAAACGCACACGGGATGAACTACACGGCGTGTAGACGCTACGTGACATGATAGAGGCAACTTCGTGGGACTCAGTATATATCCAGGGGATACATGAACATGAGTTGGAGTACATGGTCATGTACTCCACCATACGTCCAGGCGGGGCTAGTAACGTAGGTCACCCTGTGTACTGATTACACGGGTTGGCGTACATGGGTTGAGGCCGTGTATATGCACATGGCCAGCGTACACGGAGCGGACCCTAGATACTTTGACATGGATTGTGATTCTTTCTATATGCCGTGTAGTTGCGTTTCACATGAAAATCCTTATGACACGGTCCATTGTACACTGGCAGTATCCAGGGTCAGAGAACACAACGTGTGACATATCTACATGCCGTGTACTTTTCAGTACAAGTCTTGATCTTCTCATCTATCATACCTTGGACATGTTTCATTTGGGTTAGTTCCCCTTCTTCTTGTATCCTTGAAGGTCACGTATCATTTCCCACTACAGTAATGTGATCCCTTCTACAGGACTTTCTGAGGTAGAGTTAGTTATCCCTCCAAGAGGCCCAGAGAGAGATCCTCTATACATTATTGAACCTAGGTAGAGTCAGGTATCGACGTGACCAATACCACGGGGCACCGATCCTCTACATAGCAGGTGAATCCGAATGAATTGAAGTATCCACCAAGGCCCTGGCAGGAATCCTCACCAGTGTATCATGATCTTTTCTCACTCAGGAGTGTATCTATCTCTCGTGTCTTTTCCCGATGAACAATAATTCTCAACGGACATCATCAGAGCTATCAAAATCTTGGAGTGAGTTCTCCTGGAAGAGTGTTTTGTGTAATCTCTGAACTGAATCCCTAGTGGGGGTATGCTATTGCGTGACCTATCCCTAGACTACGAGTTAAGGATTTGATTATATCTGCATTGTGTTCTCCTTTTAAGGGCTAGTGTCCTGAGAAATAACTATTTTTTACTTTGATTACATGAATGTACACTTATTATATATTTTTCATTATTCTGGATGACTATAATATGATAAAGTCCTAGAATATTTGTTGCATTTATATGGTCATGGAAGATCTCTACTATGAAGAGAACCTTGAAATGCTTTAACAATAATCTTAAATAAAGTTATACAGTTTGATGACATACTATTATAGGACGTATAGTATATAGACCATCATGTGTGAGTACTTGTAAGAAGATGAGACTCTCTCTCATGGAGTTAGCACTTGGTGATCCCCAAGATGGGAGATTATGAGAACAGACCCACCAGTAGTAATTCCGCATGTTTTGGTGTCATCTGACATTACTATCTACGAGCGCGTGTAATGGTCATTAGACTATAAGATTATAATTAACTCTTGTCATGACTCGCGCACTTATATTTGCTGACAAAAACCGTTATGAAGACAGTTGGAGGGAAGTAGGGTACATTGGGTGTGTCATGAATGACATGTTGTTAATGTATTATTCGACGAAGGATTTGTCCCTTACATATTTATGTAAGTAGATATCTTGGTCTCTTTGATTTAATTATAATTATTGAAAAAATTCTATGGCCATGGTGACACGACGATTTTATTTCTGAAAGTCAAAGAATGTCATATCAATCATATAAATTTATGACACTGCCATGAAACCTGCTTGATGAGATATTGAGACAAAGGGATTAAATTACATAGTAAGTGTTCGTATGAGGTGACAGGTCAATACGGCTTCAAATTATTTCTCTTGGGCTCCTTGACCCATTGCTAGATAGTAATCTTGGACTTTAGACAAGCCCACCTAATGCCAATGAGAAAGAGTCCTAGAGGGTCACACACTAAGTGTATTCAAGTATCTCAAGTAGAATAAGGATTATTCCCGTATGTGGTTTAATAATTATTCAAGGAAGCCTTAATCGTTTTAATGTTAGAGGAAGAATAAAATGAAAACAAGTACACACCGTGTATTAATGATTACATGTTGTGTAGTTTTTATTTTAAAAATAGGTACACACCGTGTATTAATGATTACACGCCATGTAGTTTTCATCTTGGAAAGGAAATGAAAAAAATGAAAAAAAGATATACACGCCGTGTACATTGAATTCACACACCGTGTAGTTTTCAATGAAAAACAAGTACATGCAGTGTATTTATAATTACACACTGTGTAGTTTTTTCAGTAGGTATTTTGAGGAAATAATATTGTTTTATTAAATGATATTTATTATAATCAGTGTGGGTGCATGTCAAGGAATTAATGATTCGACATAGGGTTTTCAAAAGAGTTAACTAAATAAATAAAATGCCTAAGACATTAATTTATTGTCATAACTCTACAACCTCAAACCTGATTATAAATATCCTCAAAACCCAAACTATTTTCCGAAGAGATTCATTGTGCACAACAATTATGGAGAATTATCTCAAGAACAAAATAACATTGTCCTCCTAGAATTCATTCAAGATCGAGAGAGATCCAGCTCAACTAGATTAAGGTGATCTGTGGCAGACAACACAAGCAATGGATTCTCCATGCTAGCACCTGGAGATTACTTTGGCGATATCCAGAGATACATGGTGCACGTGTTTATCACCGCTAGAGGAAGTATGCACTTGGCTTATACGATGCAGTGATGAATCACATAAGAACATGATCGGATATATCAATGAAGAAAAATTACTTAAAAGGTACTTCTTGTTAATTAATTAAATTAATTATAATCAACCTGTGATGATCTTTACTTTTTGGTTCTGGGAGTTTTCCTTTTCTTTGTCTATTTTTGTGATTTGATCCTTCGAGAGTGTTGTTTATCATCGTATTGATCCCGGATTGATCATTGAAAATGAAAAAAATTCCAAGTGGTCACATCCACCCACAAGCTTCCACTATGTACAGAGCCTTTAAGTGGTATCAGAGGGAGTCAAAATGTTGATTATATTTATTTAATTTTAGTTGACAATTTAATTATTTATAGTTGATTCAATTCAAGATAAATCTTTTTATAAAATTGAATGAATGAGATCTGTTCTCCCTCCTTCGTTTCTCAATTCACATAACAGAAATGACCTTTTAATTTTAATTTTGATTAAATTAAAAATGATGAACTCATCCAGAGGAGCTGCTCTTTCTGTCTATACAACACAAGAATACATGGCGTGTAGTGAAAACTACACGCCATGTACTTAGGTTCAACGAACCGGTACTGGTCAGCCAAACCATGCCCTGCGAATTGATTATTCCTAAGTACTTATTAACCTATATTGAGCATAAATGAATGGATCATGGGAATAGGAATACACAGCGTGTATGTTGAATCAACATGCCGTGTAGTCCAATCTGGACCAGGTGAAACTGTGTACAAGGAGAATCCGTGTTCTGCATACACATGATTGCTAGGCTATTAACCATGCAACAATAAAGTACACACCGTGTTAGATTAATCTACACACTGTGTACTCCAAAATTTCCAAAGTACTGAAAACACACCAAATCCCATGATATGTACTTTGGATAAAGGGTGAAAAATACACGGTGTGTAGGCTATATTACACGCCATGTACTTTCCAGAAATAAAATTTCACCAGGTTTCCTCCAAAAGTACAAAGATCTATACATGGAATATGGAATAGAAGAATCTCAAGGAAATTTAGAAAGGAATTTAAGGTAAAGAATTTATTAATTATAAGATCATAATTAATTGAATTCAAGCGCAACTTATCTTGAATAAATAGAATGATTAAAATAATTTGAATGTTAAATATGCATAAATGTCATTGCATGCTATGGATGATCATGATCTAAAACAAAGAACCCTTTTATGTGTGTATGGTTTCATTGAAATTTTTTTAATTTAAATTCATTGGCCTTCAAGCCTTCTTCCAATAAAATGTCGGGCCTGTATGCCCTTGGTTTCTTTAATGTAAACCCCATGTAATAGAGGATCTCCCAAGCTAGTGGAGACAGTTCAAAAATCTGAAGCTGAGGTGAAACCAACCCAAGAATATGGAAAGGTAGATATATGGGAGCTGAAAAACACAAACCATTAGGTTCATGGTGTTTCCCTAGGCCGGGGTTAGCTTATCAAACCCGCTAGATAAGCTAACCAATAGAATCTCATAATCATGCCATCTTATTTAATTTCTATCTGACTGCAGTGTTTATTATTATGTATGTGTTTCTACATTCACATAATTAATGAAATAAACAATAATGAAAAGATGGAATAAAATAAAAACTGGACTATGCGTAAGCATTATCAGAACATGGTTAATCTCTTAAGAAAGCATCACTTAATATTAACAAGCATGTGATAATGAAAAACAACGCATAAAGAATAAAATCCGCCAAATACCATATTATGTCAGACCAAGCCTTTTATTTCTTGATTAAGGGAAAGAATCAATAAAACTATGTGTGTTACACCCTTTTTGGGACACATACTTTTATAAATGAAGATCTTATGAATGTTTTGGGTTGACTTAAACATTTTACATCAATAGGAGTATCCCTTTCTATACATTTTGTAAAATGGAGAAAAGTTTTGAGGAAATCCAAGTGAGGATTTCAAGAGTGGGGAGTCCACTCAATAGATCAAGGAACTGTAAGCTCACATTTGGAAAATATCGTCCTACCTAAATACCTTCAAATAGCTTGAACAACCCTTGCTGGGGTCATGAGAAGAGGAATATGGATCCTTGCCACTATAATGTCAAAGAAAGCGGATATTATGAGTTCAATGGTGAGGGCCATTCAGACTTGATAATATAGTGGGAGAATTAATAAATTCATTTATTATTTTTTCATAAAATGTAATTAAAAGGTACTGATAAATCTACTCTTTTAAATTGTAGAATCAATATGACAAACTTGTCAACCACATTTCCTCAGCGATCAATTCTGGACAAAGACAATATCCTTACTGATAGTAACTTTTAGGATTGGTATAGGTGCCTTCAGGTTATCCTATGCCATGGAAAAAAGTTTTACGTGCTGGAGTCCTCACTTCCCGATTCTCCTACCCTAGGGGTGGGTGATCAAGATCTCCTGATCTATGACCAACATTTGAACAACTCACTTGATGATCAATTTTTCATGATATCATCAATGTCTAGGGAGATCATGAAGTCTCATGAAGACATGGATACCTATAGCATGCTCGAGCACCTCTGTGGTCTATACCAGGAGAGATAAAGACATGAAAGGTTTGATATATCCAAGGATATATTTAAGAGCAATCTTGGAGAGGGTGCCCCAGCCGGGCCTCATGTACTCAAGCTAATTGGATACATTGAGTGCTTGGAGGTTCTAGGGTTTAAACTCCCCGAGGAAGTGGGTATCGATCTCATTCTCGCATCACTCCCCCAGAGCTTCTATAACTTTGTTGTAAATTTCAACATGAATAACATTGAGAAGTCTCTATCTGATCTTCTCATCCTTATTCGCCAATTGGATAATGATATGAAGCATGAAAATCCTTATGTCCTTATGGTGAATAAAAGGAAATGGAAGGCGAAGAGCATTAAGACCAAAGCTTCTTCAAGGCCTTCCAAGAAAAGGAAGATAAAAGGGGAGGAAAGAGAACATGATTCTATTTGTTTCGCATGTGGAAATAATGGCCATTGAAAGAAAAGATACACCCATCCAAGGAAGCAAGGGGAAGCTTCAGGTGAGTTTATCATCAAATACAATCTATCTGTTTCAATAAATTGGGTATTAGATACAGATTGTGGTTCTCACATATGTATCCAAATACAGGAACAAGGTAGATTCAAGAAGATTTGTCGAGTGGATGTAGATCTACGAGCAGCCAACAAAGCCAGACTTGCTATTTTAGCTGTCAGGGACTACCACCTCACATTGCCAACTGGAATGATCTTGGTGTTAAAGGGTTGTTATTATGTTTCTTCTTTTACTAAAAAAAATATTTCAGTATCCAGATTAGATACTGATGGATTCATCTTCATGTTTGGAAATGAATGTTGCTACTTTTATAAAGATAACATTTGTTTTGGTAGGGCACATTTATATAATGGCCTTTATTTGTTAGACTACACAAACCTAGTAATGGAAATCGATGAAAAAGTTAATTCACATGACTCATACCACACCCAACTTTGGAATCACCCACTAGGTCATGTCAATGAGAAAAATTTGAAAAAATTACATCAAGATGGTTATTTAGACTCTTTAAAACTAAAACCACTTGGTGTATGTCATGCTTGTTTACAAGGAAAAATGACCGAAGCCCCATCTAGTGGGAAAGGTGAAAAGGCTAAAGATCCTCTAGAATTAGTTCACACAGATGTGTGTGGACCATTTCTAGTTGAAGCAAGGGGTGGGTTCTTATACATCATAACTTTTAAAGATGATTTTAGTAGATATAGATATATTTACTTAATGAGGTATAAGTCAGATTATTTTGATTGGTTCAAAGAATAAAAGAATGATGTTGAGAGCCAGCTTGGTAAGAAGATTAAGAAACTCCGCTCAGATAGAGGAGGAGAATATCTTAATTATTACTTCATTGATTTCTTATGAGAGTTTGTGATTCTTTCTCAACTCACTCCTCCTTAAAATCCTCAGTGGAATGGCATAAGTGAAAGGAGAAACCGCACCCTATTGGACATGGTGAGATCAATGATGAGTCATGTGAGTCTTCCATTATCCTTTTGGGGTTATGCATTACTAATAGCAAAATACATACTAAACCAATTACCAACTAAATCGACAAATAGTATTCTATATGAATTATGGAGTGTACACAAAGCCATGCTATCAAATTTACATGTGTGGGGTAGCGAAGAATTTGTTAAGGCCTCTTCAGGTAACAAGCTTGCACCCCGAGGCACAAAGTTTATCTTTATAGGATATCCCAAGGAAACAAGGAGATATTACCTATACAACCGCTCAGATAAAAAGGTAACAGTGGCAAGACACACCATATTCCTTGAGAGGGATCACATCTTCAAAAGAGATACTAGGAGGGAGATAGAATTCGATGAAGTTGAGGCTTAAGATACACTGGAGTTGGTACAAGAACAGATTCCACAAAGCCCTGTGGAAGAAAAATTTGTTCCAGAGACAGAAGAACTGCGTAGGAGCATGAGAGAGGAGAGAGAACCAGAATGATATGGTTTTCTTGTCACCGAGGATGGTTAATCATTGTTGGTTGACAATGATGATCTTCTTACCTACAAGGAATCAGTTGAAGGCACAAACAATGCCAAGTGGAAGAAGCCATGAATTATGAAATGGATTCCATGTAGCAAAACTATGTTTGTATTTTGGTAGGTCCTCCAGTTGATGTAAATCCTATTGGTAATAAATGGGTATTCAAGAAGAAACTTGACATGGAGGGGAAATTCAGCACCTATAAGGCACGACTAGTTGCAAAAGGTTTTATACAACATCAAGGAATTGACTATGATGAAACCTTTTCACCAGTTGTGATGCTGAAATCCATCAGAATCCTATTGGCCATTACTGCTTACCATGACTATGAAATTTGGAAAATGGATTTCAAAACAACATTCCTTAATGGGAACCTCCAAGAAGTTGTTTACATGACACATCCTGAAGGGTTTGTGACTCCAAAAGATTCCAACAATGTATGCAAGTTGCAGAAATCCATTTATGGATTAAAACAAGCATCAAGGTCATGGAACATTCATTTCGATGAAGCTGTAACAAAATTTGGATTTATTAAGAATGAATGTGAGTCTTGTGTCTACAAAAGTTTTACTGGAAGTGCAATTGTTTTTTCTAATAGTATATATTGATGACATATTACTAATTGGAAGTAAAGCACATGTCTTACAATTAGTTAAGGCATGGTTGGATAAATGATTCTCTATGAAAGACTTGGGCGAGGCAGTATATATTCTTGGGATCATGATCCATCATGATAGATCTAAGAGAATGATGGGCCGGAGTCAAAGTATATACATTGAAAAGATACTGAAGAGATTCAGTATAGAACAATCCAAGAGGGGATTATTGACAGTGTCACATGGAATTCATCTTTCAAATAAAATGCGTCCTTAGACAGATGAGGAAAGAAACAAAATGGAAAGGATTCCTTATGCATTTGTGATTGGGCAGTCATGTATGTTATGATATGGACAAGGCTTGATGTTTCTTACACATTAAGTGCGGTAGGCTGATATCATGCTGATCCAGGAGACCTCCATTGGATGGAAGTCGAGACAATCCTTAAGTATTTAAGACAAACTAAGGATATGTTCCTAGTTTATGGAGGAGAAAAGGAACTAGTCATTAGAGGACATGTAGATGCCAGTTTCTAGATAGATACAGATGACATGAAGTCGTAGTCTGGATACATATTTAGTTCGAATAGAGGTGTAGTGAGCTGGAAGAGTTCAAAGCAAGGTATGGTTGCATATTCTACAGTAGATTCCGAGTATATCGCAGCTTCTGAGACATCTAAAGAAGCAGTATGGATGTGAAGCTTCATCCAAGAGTTGGATGTAGTACCTAGCAGTAAAGATCTTATCACACTCTATTGTGATTATACTGTAGCGGTGAAACTTGCAAAAGAGACAAGGTCACATCAGCAGAAAAATCACACACTTTGGAAGTATCATCTCTTGGGGGATTTTTCTCAGAGAGGTGAAGTTGCAGTGAGCAGTATTTTCACATAAGACAACATGGCAGACCCCTAGACTAAAGCCTTGACTCAGCAAAAACAGGATCTTCGTGTGAGGTCTAGTGGACTAAAAGTCGTAGGCAGTTGGATCTAGTCCAAGTGGGATTTTATAAGGGTTGATTTTCTAAGAACAAACTGTTTTGTACTTTGATTACATGAATGTACACTTATTATATATTGTTCATTGTTTTCCATGACTATAATATAATAATGTCTTGGAATATTTGTTGCATTGATAAAGTCATGGAAGAGCCATGCTATGATGAGAACCTTGAAATGATATAAAAATATTCTTAAATAATGTTCTATGGTTGGATGAAATACTATTATAGGACACATAGTATACAGACCGTCATGTGTGAGTACTCGTAAGAAGATTAGACTTTCTCTCATCGAGTTCTCACTTGGTAATCTCCAAGATGAGAGATTATGAGAACATACCCACCATTAGTAATTCTTCATGTTATTGTGTCATCGGAAATTACTATCTATGAGCGTGTGTAGTGGTCCTTATATAGGAAGATTATCATTAACTCATGTCATGACTCACACAGTTAGATTTGCTGAAGAAAATCGTCATGAAGACAGTTGGCATGAAGTAGGGTACATTGGGCGTGTCCCGAATGACATGTTTTTAATGGATAAGTTGAGGATGGATTTTTCCCTTCCATATTTATAGAAGTATATATCTTAGGCCCTTTGATTGAAATAGAACCATCGAATAAATTCCATGGCCATGGTGACACGATGAGTTTATTTCTGGAAGTCAAAGAATGACAGATCAATCATATAGGTTTATGACACTACCATGAAACCCGTTTGATGAGATATTGAGACAAAGGTATTAGATAACACAGTAATCATTCGTATGAGGTGACACGTCAATGCGACGTCATGTTTTTTTCTCTTGGGTGCCTTGACCCATTGTGAGACAGTAATCTTGGACTTTAGGAAAGCCCGCCTAATGCCAATGGGAAAGAGGTCTAGAGGGTCACACACTAAGTGTATTCAAGTATCTCAAGTAGAATAAAGATTATTCCCATACATAGTTTAATAATTATTCAAGGAAACCTAAATTGTTTTAATGTTGGAGGAGGAATAAAATGAATACAAGTATACGCCGTGTATTAATGATTACATGTCGTGTAGTTTTTATTTTAAATACTAGCACGCACCATGCATTCATGATTACACGCTGTGTAGTTTTCACCTTGGAAAAGAAATGAAAAAAATGAAAACATGATATACATGTCATGTACATTGAATGTACAAGTTGTGTAGTTTTCAATGAAAAACAATTACACACCATGTATTTATGATTACACACCGTGTAGTTTTTCCAGTCGGGATTTTGAGGAAATACTATCATTTTATTAAATGATATTTACCATAATCAGCGTGGGTGCATGTTAAGGAATTAATGATTTGACATGGGGTTTTCAAAAGAGTTAATGAAATAAATAAAACATGTAACACATTTATTTATTGTCAAAACTATACAACCTCAAACCCAATTATAAATATCTTCAAAACCCCAACTCTTTTCCGAAGAGAATCATTGTGCACAACAATTCTGGATAATTCTCTCAAGATAGAAAAAAATCCGTCCTCCAAGAATGCTCTCAAGACCGAGAGAGATCCACCTCTACTGAATCAAGGTGATCTAAGGTAGAAAATAAAAGAAAAGGCTTGTCCACGCTAGCACCCGGAGATACCTTTGGTGACGTCCAAAGATATGTGGTGCACGTGTGAATCACCGCTAGAGGAAGTATACACTTGGCTTCTACGATGCAATGACGAATCACATCGGAACATGATCAGAAATATCAATGAAGAAAGAACGCCATAAAAGGTACTTCTTGTCAATTAATTAAATTAATTATAATCAACCCGTGATGATCTTTCATTTGTGGTTCTGGTACGTTTCCTTTTATTTTTCTATTTCTGTGATTCGATCCGTGGAGACTGGTGTTTATCATCGTATTGATCCCAGATTGATCATCACAAATGAATAAAATCCATGTGGGAACATCCACCCACGAGCTTCTGCTATGCCCGAGACCTTCACTCCAATCATATGTTCAGTAGACATATACTATGTAGCGCCGACTATGCCTTTCCTTTGTTTATTCCTTTGGGGTTTTCGGGGTCCTCTACTGAGTATTTTTATACTCACCCCTGCACAGGCTTTGCCTGCATGTGTCGTGTCTTGTGCATATGAGTAACCTTTTGATAGAGTCCAGGGCGGACCAGGACGGGACTGAGCTTTCTGAGTTTCCCACAGTTTGAGGTTTTCTTATGGCTATGAGAATTATTCCTAGTACCTCATTCTATTTTCATGTGGGGCTTTTTAGTTTTCAGACTCTTTTTTGGTGGACTTGTATTATGGGCTAGTTCAGTTTCAATACTTTAATTTCCTTCGTACTTTGTTCGTTGGGTTTAGTTGTATGCATGAATTTGGTTCCTTAGAGGTTTTTACATTTCATCATTTTTGTCTTGGATATGGGTGCATGTGTATAGGTACTTAGGAAATGCCTCATTTGTTAGTAATATGCCTACTCGGTGCTAGTCACCAGCCCCTGGCCTATTGGAGGCGAGCTTGGGGAGTCACAGCGCGGGCCCCACTGGGATGGGTTGTGAGATAAATTACTTATTAAAAAACCATAATAAAATTTATAATATCATATATAATATTATTATTAAATCTTATTACCCATTTGTTAATAATCATTCATTTTTTTCATTATTTCGGTTGCTAATAGCCTTGTTTTTCTAGTATGTATTGACTTACTATTTTTGTTCTTCTTACATAGATCATGATTTCATTATATAAATAATATAAACCATGATTTAATTATCAAATATATTCATTATATATGTATTTATAATAATCCATAATATGGATATAGAAAATGAAATGCATCTTTCATGGAAATGGTAGGCCGTATGTATGCATGAACGCGACCTCTATTTCCCTATCATATTTAAAAGACTGAAAGGTAAATGATAAATATTTAAATGTATATTATAATTCCTGTATAATATTAATTTCATATATTTCACATATTTTTATGAAAAAAATCTTTTATACATTCTACGCATATCATGATTGAATCACATCGCTTTGAGGATGTGGTTGTCCACATGTCCACAAATGATTTTATTGTATTCCCATAAAATGGGTAATATGAAGGTATGGGTTATATAATAATTACAAGAGAATAAATACATTTAAAATATCATATATAAACTATAAATACAATATTATTTCCATCATTCAAAGGTGGTAAATGGAAGAATGAATGACATCGGTTCGCGAGGCTGTAGTCTGCCGCACACACGAACGATGATTGCATATCCCATTTGATGAATGTGTATCAAAGTGTAGGTAAAAATATTATCAGTAACCAATATAGTTATAATGAAGAAAATTATTTGGGATATTATTTTATTAGAGTTTGGGTGGGACAACATTCTTGAGAGGTGTGAATAATTGGGAGGGGTGAGTGCATTTTAATAGTGGAGTGACATTTTTGTAAATTTTTGAAAAGGGTATTTCAGCCATGCTTTTACCATGTCATGTTGATTTTATAATTCTTAAAATTATATAAAATGGTGTATATGGTCATCATAATAAGATAAAATATGTTTTGAAAAATTTTCTAGGTCATTTTGGCCTTTAAGATTAAGGTTTAGTCCATTTTAAGCTAATATTTTTCTTAATCACTGTAATTAATTTTAATTACTTACACTAATATTTTTTGGAAAATAATCAATTGACCTAATTATAAATTTTAAATTACTCTAATTCCAAATATATAATCAAATTTTCAAATTCCTATTATATAATTGGCACAAATTAATTTAAAATTAATCCTGCAAATGAGATGACAAAGTAGGTTTTAAAGTAAAAATGTTCAAAAGTTTGTAAAGTTTTTATTTCCAATTTCAAAGTGAAGTTGATTAAAATGACCTAAATTGGATCAATATTTTTATAATTTATATAATTTTACTTTGAAAGAAATTAAAAATATAATTTAACCTTATAAATTATTGAGTTGAAAAGTCAGTTTTTACTTAAAATCCTATATTTTTCTACATTTATAAAAAATGAAACTTCCTAGAAAATTATTGCAAATTTAACCTAAGATAATTTTGATGTTAATATTCAACAAATAAAGTTAATTTTTACATATAATATTTATATAACTTCCAAAAATTATATTCAAAATAGGTTCTCCATTAAAAGTTAGTAAAAGTTCTTTTATAAAGTTATAACTTTTTATATGTAATACTAGGTTTGTTCTTATCTTATGCCTATATTTTGGATAAATAAAAAACATGTTTGATTAAATATATAATATATACATTTCAATAATATCATTTTATAATAGTAATTAATTTAATTTAATTGGATAAAACCCCTTTGTGAGAATAAAAAAATATTTCATTTATACGCAATTGTTTTTTATATTCATTTTCAATTAATTGTTAACCAATTAATTAATTTTATATTTTAGTGAAAATTATATTTTCATATTTTAGTTAATAATATTGATAACCACTAATTTATTTTCGTTTTTATACCTTATTATATTTAATAATAATATTTTAATAATATATTATTGTTCGGTGAAACACAGTGTTGCGTGTAACCCAAAATTTTGAAGAATGTCATTGTTGCAGACAACATAAGCTAACATAATATTGAATACACTAAGCGATATATAATATATTGAATTTATTAGAAATATTAAATATACCATAATGTCTCAAGAGTTTTTACACTATCAAATAAAAGTTTCTATTTTAGAATTTTCGGGGTGGTATATAAAATGTTTTGAAAATTATTATATTTAAAATAAGTTATTTCCAAAAGAAAATGGTATTTTTATCAAGAATTATTTTTTGGTTTCTTTTTAATATATTTAAATCAATAATAAAATCAATTAATTTTTCTTATTCTATGGTGTTGATATGATTTGATGTTACCATATTGATTTTTCCTTTGTATGGTTTAGGATTATGAAGATGAAATATTAATGAAATTATTTTATTTTACATGGGATCCTAGGTGTAATGATAAATGTTTTCATGATATTTTAGAAAATATATGTACTGATTATTATTTTGTGGTGCATGGTTTTATTATAAACCATGTATTATAGGTTATGTTATAAACGAAAAATGGGTGGGTCAGTTATAGCCCTCCAATGCATTGGGAAATGATGATGGAGTTGAGAAAATCCAAATATATTATAGAGTTAACATACTCCTAATTGATGACAAAGTTAAATAGAAGGATTTTACTTCTAAGATAATTTTTTAAATGAATGTGTTAAGATTTCCATTATTGTACTCTGTCCATATTGATAATCTTAGGAGTGAACCTTGTAACGACCCAATGTTTTATCAATGGAATTCCATTCTTATAATTATGTATTATAGTATAATCACTTAATATTACATAGAGAACACAAAAAATATTATAAATAAAGAATTATAGAAATAAAAGGGTATCTCTTGAAGTTAAGGAACATATACTGATGAAATAGTAACTTGACTATTGGAATAGAAATGTGACCTTTATGAATAGTAAAATGGCCAATGTAAAAGTAACCTCACTAATGAAATCATAACTAAAATTTATCCATCTTACAAGTGACAATTTGGTATAATTATTACATAGTACAAGTAAATATATATTTTAAAAATTATTAATCAAGTGTTGGTATTTTTGTAAGTCATTTATATTTAAATGAAATTTTCTAATTAATTTAATAAATTAAAAGAAAATTAATTTTCATGAAATGTATTCATAAATAAGTATTTGATGACTTATGATTATAAAATAATTTTATGAGACCTTAAGTAAATTTTCAAAGTGTTAGAAAGCAGTTTTAATTTTAAAATTTTTATTTTTCAAGTAAATTATGATTTATATTAAAAATTAATTTTTTTTGGATTCTATATTTTGAAAAATGGTTAGGGTAAATTTTTGATATTTTTATAAAATACTTGAATTTTTGGTGAATAATAAAATATGATAATTAATGATAGATGCAAAATAAATAAATTTATGCATCATTCTTAAGTAATGGATGATGTAAATGGCCATTGGTTCAAACTCACATGATCTATTTACTGTTTTTGGTCATAAAAATCTAGACTATTCATAGTCTTGAGAAAAAATATTAAATTAATGATTAAAATAATGGGGAACCCCTCGTCTCCTCCATTATAAATACCACCCATTTTTTCCTCTTCTCTTCACTCCTCTCAAGCCTTGTACATAGTCCAAATTCTGCTCAAATATCTCCCCAAGCCCTTCTCCCACGTCCATCAGCCCTTCTCCTCCAAATAAGATTTTTTGATTTTCCAAAGGGCCTTAAGGTGATCGGTAACCAAACACCACACAATAAACTAAAACAATGTTTACAAGTTCAAAATTCAAAATTTAGAAAACACATGATAAACCCATGGATCAAGGATACTTTTACCCAAGAGGCACCCATCATTAGAAATCTCATCACCTACCATCCTTCTTCATCACTATCATCTATCGCCATCTGATATCACCATCTTTATCGCTGAACAAGTCCACACCATCTCTTTGGAAGAGCCATTCTTCGTAGTTCATCGTCACCACTGAAAAAACCAAAACATTCCCTATATAAACATTAAACAACCATAAATCAAGAAAGAACCTTAATTGAGGGACTGTAGCAAAAGCAATGAAATATTTTAACCATTCCAATGATAATTTAATGGTAAATAATCCATAGAAAGAACCCAACATAATTCACCAAATGTATGAGAAAAAAAACCAATCAATCTGACAAACCAGAATAGTATCCATGAAGGATTCGATGCCAATTGTGAACGTATCATCAAAGGGGTGAGTTCTTGGAACACCAATAACTGCCGAACCACACTTCCCAAAACATCTATGAATACACCACTCCAGATCCAACATGGAGAGGTAAGATGAAAAGAGAGGTCAGAGTAGCGATAAAAGTGGCCATGAGATCCCAGCGATGACATCTTCGACGAGGAAGAAACCAGAATCCAACGAAATAGGAAAATATATCAATGAGCACCTTGGATACCATTAGCCGCTAAACCAGTAAACCAAAATCCTCTAAGAAACCTCCACCTCAGATCTGACCTAGAGTGGTATGGAAGAAGAATAAGCCATAGAAGGGCTCGTAGTAGCCAAAGCCTTCAACCGCAAACAACCTTCAACAAGAACATCACTAGTCTTCCATTCCATCAAGAAAATCTAACACGAGCCAACAATATAAGATATAACACAACCAAATCCATATGAATCCAAAATCAGAGATGAATAGAACCAGGGGAAAAGGGGGAGGGAGAAATAAAGAGGAGGGGGGGGGGGGGGGGTGAAGCCGAAGTCGACATGCTATCCTCCTCCCGCTGGGGATATACATGAAACCCTAGAGGAGTGTGATGAAAAGGAAAAGACGCTCAGAGAGAATACCCAAAAACCCTTTTTCACTTCAAAATACCAAATACTCTCCCCTAAGGAGGATCTCAATGAATATATATTCTATACGTAAATTTCTATTTTCATTTATTTTATTTTCTTTTATCACCTCCTTTCATAAAAATGTTATGATAACTAAAGTAACTTACTTGTATTGGAATATTATTATGATAAGGGAATAATTCATCATAATCTATCCTTTCCCCATCCTATTGTACTAGAAATGAAAACACCATCCGAGATGTGTTAATTTATCACATTCAAGGATGACGAGTTTTCAATTTCTATTACCATCTTCAATTCTGGTCATGGAACCATTTTGAAGGTTGAACCGGAATATTATATATGTATTATTTCTAATGTAAGGCTCTATAATCTTTTGTTCACATGATATTAATTTATAAAGGAAAATGTGTTCATTGTGATTAAAAACTGCCAATTAAACAAAACAGTTATCGTTAATGTTTTATATAATGATTTATCTTCACTCAAAATAACCAAATGAATTTCATAACCATGTAGTATTTTGTATATTCTTTGATAATATAGAACCTAAATTCTCTAAAACCATTCTAATCTTACATGTTTATTCTTAAATATATATATGTTAACCAATCATGCAAACCAAGGAAACAAATGCTCCCAAACAATAGAATTGAACATCTTTACCCATTAATAAGGTCATGGATTAACATAATAAGTTATAATAAATCAATTGTATCAAGAAGAGGTTTTGGAAATATTAATTAATGAATGTTATTTGGTTTTCCTAGATATTAAGGTCAAGTGAATGACACTATCAGACATAAGGTAAGGGATTCTACCCGAACCTCCATTATTCCTTCGGGTTGATCTATCATTATTTTTATCCAAATTAAGTGATATATTATTTTTATTAACATATTATAAATTTGGTTTATATTCTCCAAAATAATGTATCAAGATCTATACATCATTTTATTTTGGGAATATACATGTTTTTAAATGGTTCCCTCCGCAATACTTCTCGAAAAGAAAACCTATTTTAAGGTATCTTCCTAAATTGTTACCCAATTTCAAGTTCACTATTTCATCTATATTAGGTAACTATTATTTTTTAAAAAATCAGTATTTTTTTATTAAAACCATCTTGGTTTACTTATGGTATTATATAATATACTATTCCCTTTTCTATTTAAAATGCTCTTTAGTATTTTCCTTAAAACCACTATAAAATGTTTTAATGATAAAATTTCTTAAATACTTTTCATTCATGTTGTCACTTTTGTTTGAAATAAATTTCCATGATATGTTCATATTTTTACTTATTAATATCCAGTTATTTTCTAATTAATCTATTTCATAGACACTTGTATGATACACCAATTTGTTATGATTTATGATGGGATTATGATACCCATTTCTTTCAATGAGTAACCTTATGTTTATGTATGATTGATTATATATGATTCTATATGTGGAAACATATTCATGATCATGTTATGATGGGTGTTCTCATATATCTCTCCAACGCATTGGATAAATTTGAGTCTCATGAGATGTTATGTGGAACGATCTTGGCAGTTAGCCTTGACGTGTGATGCCATGTTTAATGGTCTTAGTTGTTGAAATTGACTTGTGATCCTCTATGTGAAATGGGCCTTGACTCATGCTAAAGTCATGTTTTATATTGCTTCCACAATAATATGACCCCATGTTTATATGTTCCCAAGCGATTCCTTCTAACCAATGTGATAAATCTTTATTATTATGCTTATTCCCTTTATATGATTTTAGCTCATCCCTTTATTCATGTTATACCTAGATTATCCTATGAATATTTATTTTAAAATGGAAGTTAGGAGATATTTATGAAGATTAAACAAATAAATGTTTTACTTCATCCCATGTTTTTAGTTTTATGTACCTAGTCCTCCAAGGCACTAGAGTTTGTGATCCTTGGTTTGTAATATGATGTTTTAATATGCTTAAAATCATGTAATGTTTTTAAAAAAGATATGGTATATATGGTTGGTATTAGAAGATGATCTATTTTTTTGAAGATTCAGAATAATGAAATTTATTAAGAACCTTAGGTATAAGATTAAGTATAAGAAAACATCCCTAAATTTTGGTAAGTATAGAGTAAGTGGTTTATCAAGAAAATATATCCCTCTCTAGATAAGAACCAATGGATGTTTCTCTAGAACAAATTTATCTTGGGGTAAAACCCAAAAACACCACTTTGAGATTGACTTGAATGGAAACATGTTCATGACAATGAGCCTTGCTGTACTCCTAGTTTGACACTCCTAGGGGATATGCTTTGGTAAATTCATAAGCTTAGTAAAAACCATTATTAAGGGAACACAAAAAAAAGATTCCCATAAAAATATATGTTATGAAATAGATCATGGATAAACTAGATTGAAACGTAGGGAATTAAAAGTTAGGATATACATTTATTTTAAGAGTTTATCCTTTTATGTATAATGTTTAAATTTTTATGCTTATTATCTATGTATTCAATCCCCCTATTTATATTTTCTTTTTTTAGTTAACGGAGATAAATAAAATAATATTTTCCAATGATCAATGAGATACGAAATGTGATGATTTCCCTAATAAAATTCCTGAAATGATGGGAATGAGTGATCCTGACTTTATAACATTACTTTTTAAGTTGGATCAAGTTATGAATAATAACTTGAATCATTCAAAATTACCTTATCTTCCAAGGAAAGGTAAAGTTACCGTATAATCCTCAATGTGTAAAAGGCCTCCCATGTTTAGTGTATTTAATGATCCCCTCCTTACATAATAGGGAATTAACTCCATTGAAATGATATTATCTTTCATTGAGTGCTTAGAATAAGAGAAAGTCATACTAGAGGTTTATCATTTTGATGGGGAAGCTGATCAGTGGTGGAAACTAATAAAGAATATGAAGTCTTAGGAAGAAAATTATTCCATGGATTTGGAGGAAATCAAGAATAATGTTTTTCAATAATTATTTTCCCCTAAACCTCCACCTCAAGATGGAAAGAGAGTTCCTCAGACTTAAGCAGAAGGAATATGAGTCCATTAGGGTGTATAAAGCAAACATCAAAAGGTTTGAAATATATGCCACCATATTTATCATGAACACCAAAATCATGGTGGATCACTTCTTTGGTGGTCAAAATCCATGTATACAAAAAGTGTTAGATATTTATGACTTCGGCAGTTATGAATAGATTCTCTGTTGTAACCTCAAGGTTGAAATAGAGACCAGAAACTCTTAGTGGTCTCATGGGCCCTGTGAAAAAAAGTGGAAAATGGAGTCTAATATGGGTGGTTTATAAAATAAATTCTATGATAGAAATAAGATCAAACATCCAATGTGTCAAAACTGTGTGATGAAGCATCCTGTGAACTGTCTAAAGGGAATAAGGAATTGTTTCAAATGTGGAAGAATAGGACATGTGGATAAAAAATACTAAAGGTGTATAAAGAATCCCAAAAACATGGAAGAAGAAAGGAAGGTTTATATCAACACTCAACCTATAGCGCAATGTTACAACTGTAAGTAACATGGGGATTATGTGACCAATCACCATAATCCAAGGGTTGTCAGAGGAAATAAATGACAACCTATAAGGAAAAAATGGAGGGATTATGCTATTACTACTGCTGAGGTGGAGCCAGACAATGATGTGGCAACATATATGCTGGTTATTCATTCAAGTATAGAGAACATACTATTTTATTCGGGTTATACACATTCTTTAATATCTTTCAAGTTTAGTAAAACTATTTAAACACCTCCTAAAAGTTTATATATTAAGTTATCTGTGAGAAAACAAAATGGGGAAATTACTATGCCCAATGTATATAACTCCTCCCTGGTTAACATTTGTGGATTGAACCTCCCAAAAAATCTCTTCATACTTCCTTTAGTGAAGTTTTATGCTATCTTAGGCAGGGATTGGGTATCTTTATACAAATCCAACATGAAATGTTGGGAAAGGGAGATCACTCTTCACATCTCAACGAATCCTCCAATTCTTTAAAAGTGTAAGGATGAAGATGAATATAATTTATAATAATTGTCTCAAGTGTGGATATTACTGCCTTATGAGAAAGAATATCTAGGTCAAATGATTGAGATAATGGAGAGAATCATGATCGAGGACAAGACAATTGTAAGGTACTACACAAATGTATTTCCTAAAGAGTTGTCTGGCCTTCATCCAAATTGATAGGTTGATTTATCAATTGAACTTATTCCGGGATCCCTACCTATATAAAAAACAATTTATAGAATGGATATCGTTGATATGGACGAGCTGAAGAAGTAGTTATAGGAGAATCTAGATATGGGTTTTATAGGCCTAAGTGCTTCACCTTATGGAGCACCAGTTCTCTTTATCAAGAAGAGGGATGGTTCAATGCACCTATGTATTGGTTATAGTGAGCTTAATAAAATCAAAATAAAGAACAAGTAACCCCTAACTCGGATAGATGACTTGTTCGATCACCTTCGTGAGGACATTTATTTCTCAAAGGTAGACCTTCAGTCAGGAAATCACCAATTATAGGTGAGGAAAGAAGATATTTACAAAACTGTTATTAGAACAAGGTATGTACACTATGAGTTCATAGTGATTACCTTCAGAATCACTAATGCTCTAGTAATTTTTAGGGATATAATTAATAGAGTCATTATAGATTACCTTGAAAAATTTATGGTATCCTTTATCGATGATATTATGACTTACTCCAAGACCAAGGAGGAAAATGTAGAGAATTTGAATAATATTATACATTATTTTTGAATAGATAAACTATATGAAAAGTACAGTAAATGTGAGTTCTAGAAATATGAATTATGATTCTTGGGGCATGTTATCACTAGAAAAAAGGAATATCAGTGGATAGTTCTAAGACAAAGGAAATTGAAAAATGGCCCAGAATGACATCTGTAATGGAGATCATAAACTTCCTTTGTCCAGCTGGGTATTACTGATGATTTTTTCAAGACATTTTCAGGATTTTCAAAGCCAATGAACAAGCTGACATGGAATAGGGAGGGGGGGGGGGGTTGAACTCATGAATATTAGTAAAGCTTTAAGGATCTTAAAAAGAAGACTATCATTGTGCTAGTACTAACACTCCCAAATTGTGGAGAAATATTCATGGTGTAAAAATATTCTTCGAAGAAACTATTAGGATATATACTAATGAAAAATGAAATAGTGATAACCTATTCTTCAAGGTATATGAAAATACATGAGAAAAAATATCCCATGCATGATCTGGGGTTTGCGACTATTATCTTTGCATTGAAAATATTACAGCATTATCTATATGGAGAGAAGTTTGAGATATATAATTATCACAAGAGTATAAAATATATATTCACATGGATGGAGCTCAATATGAGGCAGTGAAGTTGGTTATAGATCATTAAGGATTATGACTACCCAATCCACTACCACCCCGATAAGGAAAATAAGGTGGAAGATGCTCTTAGAAGAAGTAATCCTATATCTTTATCAATGATGGTAATTGGAAATAATACAAAATTCTTAGATTTATGGATGATGGAAATGAGAATCATTAAGGAAGGAACATCATCAATACTTTTTGAAATGATTTCTCAACCATCCCTCATAGATAAAATAAAGGATTCTTAAAGAAAAAATGTGGAAATTATGAAAAGGTTGGAAGATATTAGAGATGATAAATCCTATGAGTTCAAGATTGAAGAGGATGGAGCTATAATATTTGGGTCATGATTATGTGTACTATATGATCCAGAGAAAAAGGATAAGCTTTTGAATGATGCACATAGCTTAACCTTATCTTTTCACTCAGGGAGCACAAAGATGTATCAAGATATCTGAGAGAACTTTTTGTGAAAAAATATAAAGAAGGATATTGCTGAATATAAATCAAAGTGACCAATATGTAAAAAATTGATGGCTAAATGGAAAATGTCTAAGGGGGTGATGCAACCACAGCCCATACCAACATGAAATTTAGAGAACATCACTATTGACGTTTTCACTATATTTATAAGGATATCTAGAGGAAATAATGCAATATTGGTCATTTTGGATCATCTTAAAAAGATATACCACTTTACCACAACTCTATAAGACTTCTCATTAGATAAACTTGCATGAATATATATCAAAGATGTGGTAAGGATACATGGAGTACCACTATCTATTATATCCGATTGAGATTTGAGTTTCACCTTGAAGTTTTGTAAAAGTATCCAACATGCTCTAAGCACTATACTAAACGTTAGTACCACCTATTATCCTCAAAATTATGGACAATCTGAGAAAACTAATCCAACATTAGATGAAATATTGATAGCATATTCTATATAATTTAAAGGTGGGTGGGACCAAAATCTTCCACTAGTCAAATTCAACTACAACAACGGTTTCCACTCCAGCATCTGAGTGGCACCATATGAAGCCATTTATGGGAAAAGGTGCATAACAATGGAATGTTGGGAGGAAATTAGTGAGAGTAAGCTAATAAGACCAGAAATGGTCAAATAAACAATGTAGAAGGTGGAAACCAGTCAGGAACACATCAAGTCAGCCCAATGTCGAAAAAGGATTTATACAGACAATCATTTATGAGACCATGAGTTTAAAGTTGGAGACATGGTATTCCTCTAAATACCTCCATGGAAGAAGGTCATGTTTTTTGGGAAGAAAGGAATACTAAGTCCCATGTACATCAGCCTCTTCAAGATTATTGATCACATCAGAGATGTGGCCTATCAACTAGAACTTCCACCTACCAAGTCTAAAGTACATGATATATTAAATGTATCCCTCATAAGGAAGTATATAACAGATACTTCACATGTACTTTCTTGAGAGGTGGTACAGTTGGTGAATGATCTTTCTTACGAGAAGCATCCAATGTAGTTCTTTGATCATAGAGAAAATGTTCTATACAACAAGACTTCTCACCTAGTTAAAGTACTATGGTAGAACCATAAGTATGAAAATTCTACATGGTAACTGGAGGAATCAATGAAGGAAAAGTACCCACAACTATTTATAGTTTAGAATGTAAAATGAAATTTCGAGGGAGAAATTTCGTAAGGGGGGAAGAATGTAATGACCCAATGTTTTATCAATGAAATTATCTTATAATAATTATTTCTTATAGTATAATCACATAATATTACATATATAATACAATATAAAAATTATAAATAAATAATGAGTGAAATAAAATGGTATCTCTTGAAGTTAAGGAACATACACCAATGAAATAGTAAGATAAACTTTAGAATAGAATGTGAACATTATGAATAGAAAACTAACCAATGTAATAGTAACCTCACCAATGGAGGTAGAAATAAAATTATTCCATCTTATAAGTGACAATACAACATAATTATATCATAGTATAAGTAAATAAATATTTTTTGAATTTTTAATCAAGTATTGGTTTTTTTGTAAGTCATGTATATTTAATTACAATTTTATGATTAATTTAATAAATTAAAAGAAAATTTATTTTCATAAAATGTATCTATAACTAATTATTTTGATTAATTACTATTATAATAAAATTTTATGAGACCTTAAGTAATTTTTCAAAGTGTTAGAAAAGCTATTTTAATATTAAATTTTTTAATTTTCAAGTAAATTATAATTTTAATTACAAATAAAATTTATCATATTTAGAAAATTATTTTAATAAAATGGAATTAATTTTTGTATTCTACAAGTCAAAAAAAGGTTAAGATGACTTTTTTTATTTTTCTAAAATACTTGAATTTTTCGTGAACAACAAAATATGTTAATTTATGATAAATGGTAAATAAATGTATTTATGCATTATTCTTGAGAGTAATAGTTGATCTAAATGGCCATTGGCTGGAACTGACATTATCTATTTAATATTTTTTGTCACAATAATCAAGGCTATTAATAGTCTTGAGCAAAAATATTAAATTAATTATTTAAATCATTTGAAACCCCTCCTCTCCTCCACTATAAATACCTTCCCTATTTAACTCATCTCTTCACTCTTATCAAGCCTTGTTCATAGTCCAAATTAGACTCAAATATCTCCCTAAGATACTATCCCACGTCTAAAATCCCTTGGTCTCTTCAAAATACCTAATCCTCTCCCCTAAAGAGGCACTCAAGGAAGATATATTCAATTGAAAAATTCCTCTTTTCATTTATTTTATTTTCTTTCAAGTTCTATTCTTTTTATTTCCTCAAATCCTTTCATCCAAATGTTATGATAACTACAATAACTTACATGTACTATAATTTTGTTATGATAATGGAATAATTAATCACTATCTCTCCTTTTCCCCTCCTTTTATAATAGAAATTAAAACACCATCCAAGATGTGCTAATTTATCACATCCAAGGACGACAGGTTTTCAATTTCTTTTACCATATTCAATTATGGTCATGAAACCATTTTAATAGTTGAACTAGAATATAATATATGTATTATTTCCAATATAGGGTTATGTAATCTTTTGTTCACATGATATTAATTTATAAATAAAAATGTGTTCATTTTGATTAAAAACCATCAATTAACCAAAACAGATATCATTAAAGTTTTATATGACGATTCATCTTCACTTCCAATAACCAATTGAATTTTATAACCTTATAATATTTTCTATGTTAACTAATAAAATATAAATTCAATTATAGTCAAACATTATTATCTTACATGTTTATCCATACATATATATAAATAAACCAATCATGAAAACAATGGAAACAAATGCTCCCAAACAATGAAATTAAACCGCTTAACCCATAAAAAAGGCCATGGATGAACTTAATAAGGTTATAATAAATAAATTTCATGAATAAAAGGTTCTGAAAATATGTATTAATGAATTTAATTTGATTATCCAGGTCATTAAGATCAAGTGGAGGACACCATCAGACTTAAGGTAAGGGATTCTCCCTAGACCTCCATTATTTATTCGGGTTGATCTATATTTATTTTTACCCAAATGAAGTTATATATTTTTTTATAAAAGTATTATAAGTACTATTTATATGCTCCAAATATATGTATCAAGATCCATTCATCACTCTCTTTCTAGGATATACATATTTTTAAATGCTTCCCTCCTCAATAATTCATGAAAAGAAAACCCATTTTAAGAGACCTTCTTGAATTCATACCCAATTTCAAGTGAAATCTATCATATATTTTCAGCATAAATTATTTTTATAAAATTGTTCTTTCTATTATTAAACCATTATTGTTTAAATTTTTTTATATAAAATTATATTCATTTTTCTATTTAAAATTCTCTTTAGTATTTTCCTTAAAACCACAATAAAATGTACTAATGCTAAAATTTCTAAAATAATCTTTATACATGTTGTCACTTATATTTAAAATTACTTCGAATTATATATTTCTATTTTCCCTTATCAATATCCCTGTGTTTTCTAATTCCTTTCTTTCTAGGGAACTTGTATGATATGTCTATTTATTATGCTTTATGCCATGATTATGATACCCATTTCGTTCCACGGGTACCCATTTTTTATGATTGATTATTTATTATTCTGTATATAGCATTAATATTCATGAACTTGTTATAATGGGTGTTCCTAGATATCTCTCCAATGCATTGGGTAATGTTGAGTATCATGAGATGTTATGTGCAACGGTTTTGGCGGTTATCCTTAAATCATGCTACCATATGCAACAGTCATGGTTGTTAACCTTGACTTGTGATACTCTATAAGCAATGAGAAATGACTCATGATAAAGTCATGTTTTATGTTACTTCCACATTATTATGACCACATGTTTATATGATCCCATTTTTATATGTTAGTATTTCATATGTTCCATGCCTTTTTATATCATTATGCGATGCATTCTAACCCATTTCCTAAAGCTTTATTTTTTTTACTTATTCCATTACTGGGATTTTAGCTCATCCCTTTGGTCATGTTATCCCCAGGTTATCCTAAAAAGATGTATGGCGACAATGGAAGTTAGGATCTCATTATGAATATTAAATAAATAAATGGTGTACTTATTCCTATGTTTTCGGTTTTATGTACCTAGTATTCCAAGACACAAGACTTTATAATCCTTGGCTTGTAATATAATGTTTTATTATGCTTAAAATCATGTAATGATTTGTGTAAAAGGCTAGGGTCACAATAAAACTTTACTAAATAACTTATTATAAATGATGATTTATATGTAAAAAACTTATCTCTTGTTCTTATTATATGTTCTCATAGATCTTGATTGATTATTAATGATTACACACTCTAATTACATTTGTATTTTGATTGATAGAACATTATTCCATGATTCAAGATTCTGATCAATGAATTGTGAGGTATGATTTTATAATGTTAATATCATGTTCTCATTCATTTATTATTATCTTAAAATCAATTATGATCATTGATTGATATCTATTTTCTTTTCTCTTTTTGATTATCTAATCTCACACTTTATTATGCTTCACTTACCATGGTTATAATGATTGTTTTTTTGTATGATATGTCTATGAAGGGTGCTAGTTATTAAAAACATAACTGGAAATGGTTTAGAACTTTTATGTATCATTATTTTATGTATCCATGTTTCCAAAATCTATAAAACATTATGGTTCTAGAATGTATCATATTGATTTTTAATTAATATCCCACTAATAAGATGTAGTATTTATATATGATGTTTGGGTCACTATAGAAATGGATAGGAAATTTCATATGACTCTATCAAATTTTCCATAATAAAATGATCTTAAGATATGAATTTTCCACTTGATACCTTGAGTGTATAGTCACTTTAATAGGTTCTACTAGGCTCTAGCACCATATGTTGAGAGTGGCACTATGAATGTGTCATACTAGAGAATTAACCTCCAAATTGTAGAACCATTATTATTGTAATTTCTAAAAGTTTCAAGGATAATAATAAAGACCCTTGATTCTACCTAGGGGATCCATGAGAAGCTTCCCTATTCCCCTTCCATAAAAAAATTATCAACCATCTTCATGATATCATTATTATAGAAAAATAATTTGGAAACTAGATATATAAATTATATTGAATCATCAAATTAGTGGGGATATCTTGAAGTATATTGCGCCACACTAAGAATATAATTTTAGACCATATCATTAGTGGGGATATCACACTATCTATTCCTCTTTCTCTATATCACATATTCACTTTTTATTTTTTGAATATAGATTTCCATAGTATATTCACATTCATTTTCCCTTTTTTATAGATATATTTATGAATTTTTTTATATTTATGAATATTTATCCATTTCAAATTCTATTAAAGACATTATTTTTAGTATCTATTTTTTTAAATATTATTATGTTCGTTCCATCACATCTCTTATTATATTTATTACAATACTCTTATTTATTAGTAATATTATCTCTAAAATGTTTAAAATTCTATACTCCATTTTTATTTCTGGAACCTACATGATGATTCGCTGATATATGCTTTGTTATGTTCTTATTAACCAATTTTCTTATCAAGGGAAAGTTTCTTAATTTTACATTATTCTTAATTTATTTTATCTATGATAAACATGTGAATTAAATATTAAGATGTTATTATTGGGATCATAATCCTATATCCCCCCAATCAATTAATTATCTCTTATATTTAACAAGATACTATATTTGGAGTAAGGTAATTTATCCAAGAACTTTATGTTATTATATCATAAAATTTATCCTTGATTAATGTTTATGATGAAAAGTTCATTGTTGATGACGTGTCATTATTATTCAACTGATTACTTTTCACCTATGATTTTACTACTCTTATTTTATGTTCATATATAATTATTAATTTGTCCTCCGCTTTTATAATCTAATGTTTTATTTGACACTAATATCTCAACATCATGTTTGTTATCCCCTGATTGGGATTTTTATATCACATTTTATTTTATGTATGGATATAGGTTAACTCATGAAATGATAGGAGTATGATAATATATATGAGTGTATGAAAAAAACAAGAATAAAAGATTACATTTTTTATATTAAAATGTTTTTTGATATAGATAATCTTATAAATACATTATACTATTATATTATAGGTGTATTTTATTAAAAACATTTATAGGAAAATTGTTCTAATTATAATATTATGTGATGATGGTAATTATAATTGGTATAAAATCATTTTTTTGTTATTTTAGGAGATCATATTAGTGATTTTAATAGGAAATACACCATAAATAACTTATATTGAAACATAAGAAGAAATAAGTTAGGGTATCTTTGTAATTTTTTGAATTATCCATTACAAGTGCATAATTTTTATCTTATATGATTATTAATTAGTGTATTATTGTTATTAATATTATTTATTTTATTAAATGGTTTAAAATACAATTTAACGTATCAACAATACATTTTTTGGGAAATATAGTGAATTCCCATAAAAAATTCCTAATATTATGGGGGGGGGGGTCAAATACCTTATAGAAGTACTTATTCTATTTACTCATGTTATAAATAATAATATGGAGAAACATAATTCTACCAATAGAGAACATGTTGAAATTGATTCATTTATATTACAATGAAAACCTTTTATTTTTGGATATTCTTACTTATTAATTATGAAGTAATGGATTCCAAAGAGCCTGTACCCAAGTGGTACAGGCTCCTGCTTGGCATCCAAAAGACCCGAGTTCAAATCCAGGCATGGATGAATTTCCGGGTTACTGTAGCGGTGGTGTAACTGTAGCAGCAGATGAACTGTGCCAGGGTACTGTAGCTGCGCGGGTAATATAGCTACACGGGTACTGTAGCAGTACTGTTCACTGAGGGGTCCTTTGGGCAATAAATTGGGCTTTCAAGCCTTGTATTCATGCCACTTGGCCTTGGGCATTCGGGCTATGTATTGGGTCTCCCTCTACCCTCTAAAAAAAGAGAGGTCTTTGCTTTAGTAATAAATTGAGGCTTCATCTCCAACCTTTTAAAAAAAATTATGAAGTAATGGATAAATTCCATTGAAATATATTTTCTACACTCTACTCCTCTAAGTAAGAGAAAGTGATTCTTTTTTTATACATCACAAGGGATCAGTTAGTTAGTTGTCGGCATTGATTAGGAGTAAAATTACCATGAAATAAATTATATTAATAAAATTTAATCAATTCAAGAAATTATTTTTCAATAAATATTTTCACAGACTCACTAAAAGAAAATATAGATTGAATTTCTTAGAGTGAAGAAATGAGAGGGTGAATTAATTGAGTGTTATGAATACATATTTACATGGATTTCAAGGTATGTATAGATCCCTAAGTATGTTAATATATTTATTAAATTATTTAAAGAAAATGTTTCATTAAAATATATTCCCAAGATCTTTTAGGTTTGGAGTTTTAGTGAATTTGTAAAAAAAACATCTAACAAAAACAATTTATTTCCAACTAATAAATTTTTTTAAACCATATTAACGACTGATTAATATATTAATAGTATTCAACATCACCTAATCATTATCCATACAAGATACTCATTTAGACACAACATATAAAAGATATTTCTTTATATCCTAGGGAAATGTAAAGATAAAAAACGGGTGAGGTAAAATGATCAGAATGGTTAAACACAATTAATGATTTTCAATGATCATAAGTGAGTATAAGATGAGAAAATTTGTACAATTAAAGCCTATTAGAATATAGTACCCAAAAAAGTAAAGATAAAAAGTCATGATATATTGAATAATTCTTGGAATAATATAATGATCAAATTAAAATAGTGCGAAAACATATTCAAAAAAACATAAGACATGAGAGAGTGACATAAGTATAAGAATAATTATAAAATTATATCATAACCTGGAAAGGTTGGATAAATATATTATTAGAAATATGTAATAATCATAGTGTATGTAAACCATGGTAAAACTATGTTATTACTATTCTTATGTGAAAGAACTTCTTTTTTCCACACATAAAAATGTGACCAATTTCATTATGCCCATGCTTATGTGAACAAACACTATATGTCTATGCCTAAAAATATGATGAGATATAAACATAAAGCAATGAATTTTATGGTGTTATAGAACCCCACAAAGCATCCTCTATACATTTTTATTCTATAATAAATAGATCTTTATTTATAAAGGATCTAACAAAATAAAATGAATTTCATATCCCTTTCAAATTAAATCATATTCAGAAAACATTTATAATTCAATAAATAATATTTACATGATATAGAAGTGGAAAATAAACATGTGTCCAAAGATATTAGGAAATTTCTAGGTAAATACCCTTGATAAATATAATTGAACATTTTTCATTTAAACTATATATATAATGGGTATATGGTTAAGGAAATAATTTCACTAATAAATTGATGAATGGAGTCTAAATAAACACCCTTAAATCAATGGAGTGAAATATAGAGTGTTCATAGAGAAGAGTAATTGGAATAAAATCAAACAATTTAAAAGACTTAATAAGACAAATGATATAATAGATTTCTATAAGTTTAATACCCTTAAATAGTACAATATAATTTTGAGGGTAGTTCATGAAATGAAATTTCCAAGGAATTGAATACCTTTTCATATTAAGAGTAAAATTAAACCATATCTGAGTTTTGGTAAAATATTTTTAACATTTTCAAAATAGAAAAGGTTATGGTTCACTTTGAAAAGATATTTTTTTATCAAAAGATTATCTGAAAAGATTTTAAGATATTTACAATTTAAATAAATCCTCAATAATAGATACTGAAAAAGAATAAATAAAAGTTTTCAAATAGATATGTTTATTATAATGTAAAACAATTTATTTTTAATGTATGGATAAATCTTTGAAATATTTTTAAATACCCTTTTTTAAAACAGACATAAAAAAGATAAAAAACATCATTTATAAAATAGAAAAATGGAAATATAATGGTCATGAGAGATAAAAAATTTTGTTTTCCAAATATAAAAAGTAAAATTAGTGAGAAGTAAAATATGGAAAATGAGTGAAAACAACATTAAAGATGATAGAAATTATTCCCAATAAAGATATAATTTTGAGATGTAAATTTTATCAAGGTAAAAATTATTTGAATTAAAATGTTAATTTTATACAATAGAGGAAGATATAACGCTATTAAATATAATATTACGGTGGAAGAAACCTATATTAGAAGAAATATTTTCAAGAAAATCATTTAACTCAATGAAGGGACTTGATTTTATAAAACATTATTATAGTAATTGTGACATAACAATTTAAGGAAAAAAATAGATCTAAAATTCATTGGAATTTAAAATATCATTAAATGAAAGATATTAATTATACAGGGGTTAAATAATTTAGTGACTACACTATATAAAATAAATTATTATCAATAATTTGAAACTTGTTCAAAAATTAGAAAATGAAACAATGAAGTGATTAAAACTATTACAATGTTTGAGTCAAACCCCATTAGAGAATGAAATTTGAATAGAAAATTTAAAAGAATTAAATATATGGAAATAATGATATAAAATATTATTGGTACATTAGATAAACCATTCTAAATTAAACATGGTTTATAATAAGAAATATGTTATAAAGAGTGAAAATTGAGACAAGAGACCCTTACAATGTTTCTGATTCATTTTGTGATGGTGCCTAACTTCTTGATTAATGAAATTATGTTTTATAGATAAATTATTTAGAAAATTATTAATCTATATTCAATTTAATATAGACAATATTTTATAATAATATATTAATTTATTATATATTTGTTTCAATTGTTTGTGTGAAAACTGAATTAGTGTCAGCTTATTTGGGTAATTTTCATCACAGAAGATGATATTTAAATAATAAGTTAATTATATATAAACTTTCATAAAACATAACTTAAAAATTATTTTATTAATAATTTAATATAATATTTTTATTTAAATTTCCATAGACATCCATGATGGAGTCTTATAGCATTGTTCAAGTAAGTGGTCAAACAAACCCCAAAAATGAACTCATTATAACTTAATGGGTGAGTATAGTTACGGAAGTGTATAATAACTTTATAAAACAAGAATAGTGATATTATTTATATGCTTTTATGTTGGTGTAACATATTTTATGTGGTTTTTATAAATAATAAAAATTAATAAGAAAAAATGATAATTCGTGGATGCGATAGTTCGCACAACACATGATTACCATTATTTTATTTTTAAAAGTGAATGGAAAGGACCAAATAATGGTTGTTACAATAATATAATAAAAATTTAGTATAATCATAATAATAAATTAATTATATTTATATGGTTAGAGTATAATTGGAAGAGGATAATTAAGATAAAAGGTAAGGAGTAAGTAATAATTACTCAGAGACCATGGACTCCGTCATTATAAAATCCTCATAATAGAAGGAATTATGTTAACTTTTAGTGATCATGTGATTTAAGAAATTAAATTTAAATATATAAAATGGAAATTTGGTATTATTTCAAATAAATTTATATGGGTACATGTATCTTTTTGAGGGTTGAAGTGATCCCTTTTATGTGTGAATAAAATGACACTTTTGTGAACACCTAGTATTTCTCAATAATAGAATAACAATATTCGATGATAAATGGTTAAAAAGTGATAAATAAGGTATTTTTTGGAGATATCTTTTCTATATATCTTATATAACGCATTTTACCACATGTTTTAAAGATGTTTCTAGCTTTTTACGACTTTATTTTTACATTTTTCTATTTTTGGTTTCTACCTGGGTAACTAGTTTTTAACCTAGTAGTTTAACTTTTCTTAGATATATAAGGTCACCTTTGTAACCAAATTATGACGTTATAAAACTAAATTTTCTCTCAATTTAATCTAATTAAAATTACAAATAAGATAAATTCATCTTTTTGTTTAAAAAATTTTATAAATTGAAAAATTGATTTTTATAGAAATAATTTGTTTTTACCATTAAGTGTTATTAATCTTAAATCATATTGATTAAAAATTGAATGAGTTTTATTTAATTTAGTAATTTTTTTTAAAAAAATTATATTAGAAGTTTTTTGATAATATTTTAATTTTTTTGATTACATAAAAATTACACAATATTAATAAAAATAATTCTTTGAATATATCAATTTCACCATTATAATGGTCATTAACATTAATATTAGTAATCATAATTTTATGTCTAAAATGTATATTTTACTTAGTAATTAAAATTAATGTATTGATATAAAATATGAAATACATTTTTGGATTTGATTTCTAAAAGTGATGACAAAAATATTTTAATATAAGAAAATAAATATGTTTTTTGAATAAAATATTAAATAAGTTTCCAAAATTGAAAAATATGTTTTTATTAATAACACATAATAATTTTAAATGATTTATTTAAATTATATTTATTTTATGTTTTTTAAAAAAAATAAATAAATTATTGTATTTTAATAATGTAACAAAATTGACGATTTTGAAAAAATAAGTATTTTTTAACTATTCACATAACAAAATTTATTATAGAAAAAACACTAAAAAATAAAAAAAGATAATTTTAATATGTGGAATTATAAAATTAATATTATTTTACAATATTAATATTTGAAAATTGAAAAATTTATATAAAAAATTGTAATATATAAATAAAAATGATTTTATAAAATACATCCCTGTAAAACATTAAATATTTTTAATTTTATTTTTTTGATAATTTATAATTAATTACAATTTTCATCTGATAATTATTTTATTATTCATATAATTTTAATATAATTAGGTTTATTTTATTTTATTTTCTCATTATTTTGGTTATGAGTGTGATATAAGCTATCGAACATTGTGTTAATTTAAAGGATCCAAAATCTCGTGTTATTACACTCTACTCTATTAAATAAATTTAATCCCATAAATTTTAATTAGTTCCCATTGATGAAAGTATTTTTGGGTTTTTAACATATTGATCATTTAGCTTATAACCTATAATAGAAAAATACCTTTCCCTCTTAATCTATGTGAAGTTACTTATCATTCCTCAAAATAATATTAATCATTCATACAAGAATATACCCAAGTATATATTGATTTATAATAGATTCTACATAACATAGATTTCCTAAAACTATTTGAATATTTAACAAATTAAAAAAATACAAAAATCATATATTCCTCCAAAAAATTAATTCAATATTTAACCCTCAAATGTACTAACAACTAGATCATAAATCCACACACAAGAAAACATGTACCCCAATCCAAAAAATGAGAAACACATCACCAAAAAAATCATTGATCAATTTTTATATAAATAAATAATAAATTAAAATACTATAAATACTATCTAACTAACTTTTATCAAAATCAATGAACACTTTATTACCTTAACTTCATCCATATATTAAATCTAAGAGTTATTCACACCTCAATCATGAGTTCTCCCGTAGGTATCCCCAAAATATAACATTATTGTAAAATCAAATTTCAAGGTTATTAATAATATTTAATATATGTTTTAAAGAATTTAATGAAAATTTGTTGAATAAAAATACTCATATGTTACACATAATATTCATAAATTTTATAATATCTCAGAATATCATTGATAAATATCTCTCATTTATTAGAATCTCTAAGAGTATTAAGATTTAATATCTATTAATATATCAACCAAAATACCTTAATTAAGACTTAGAAACTCAAATTTTACATATAAAAATTTATATATTATGATTTTAAAACATGTATGTATGCTCTATTTTTTGTTATGAGGAATAGGAGTTTTTAAGTGGAAACCATTATCAGCTTCAATTCTGTGATCCAGTTTCATCCAAATTCTAAACCCAAAATTGTTATTAATATATTTAGTGTAAATTGTAATATCAATATGAAAAACCATTCATAAGATGAATTTTATATTTATAGCTAAAAATTATCCTTTTGTAATTTTAGTTCAATCAATTTTTTTTTCAGGATAGGTTCTATTGTACATCTTAGCCTAATACCAAGAAGAACTGTCCCAAAATTAACATGGTCTTTTATACAATATTCTATGCCAAAAATCATTGAAACCTATTTATTAAATGTTTGGAATACCCTTTATTGAAAAAGTATATATAAATTATTTTTCACACTAATTCAATCTATGTTATTCACAGTCATTTTATATTAAATTTTTTAAGAAAAATGTGTTCAGATCCTTTTTAATGATTAGTATAGGGAATGATAATTAACCATAGAAAATACCAATAGAGTTTTAAACTAGGTGTTTAGTTATTCATATTTTCCATCCACTAGGTGATGATCAAGTTAATAACCAGTCTAATATTTTTAGTGTTTTAACCCATTTAGGCACTTTTTTGTTAGATCCTCCATCAACTTATATTATCTATATTGAGATTTCATTTTTCCGAAAACCAAATTCTAAAAATTTCACCACAATTTCAGGATGTTATCCTAGACTTATAATTTTCAATTATACATATCTACGGGATTTTCACTATAGTTCTATTATCGTAATCCCTAAAATATTCAATATTACCTAAATTAACCAAAAGGTTTATCTATACATTTGAAATTATAATCAACCTAAACATATAATCCTTCAATTATCTATAACTAATACCCAACAATAAAAAGTTATATAAAACCTTCTATGGTACTAATTGTAAGACCCCAATGAAATAAATTTCTATATTATATGACTTAAATAATACATTCCCAAGAACTTTTATTTTAAAAGTTTTATATAATTTAGAAAAAAACATTATCTAAAAAAACCCGTGTATTTTCCAACAAATGAATATTTCTTCCAATATATAAGAATATGATTAAGTTTTTAACATTTCCCATGAATTTTCCATTGAAGATACTCTGCTATACAAATTATACATATTACTTATCCTCATAACCTAGACACATGGAAATATATGAAAGGGTGGGATCAAAAACTCATTAAGGTTAAATATAATCATTAATTATCAATGATATTAAGTTACAATAACATGAAAAATTGGTACAATTTATGTTAAAAATAATATTAGGCCCAATAATTCATAGATCAAAATTTAAAAGTTATGGAATAAAAATTTGAATAAAATAATACATTAATCAAATGTTTGTGAAAACATATTCCAATAATCATAATCCACAAGAGTAAAAATTGCATAATAATAAGAATATAATAATGTAATAAGTTGAAAATTTATCAAAAAATGTGTTTTTGAAATATGGAATAATAATTTTCTATGAATTGTTTTTGAGAAAAATAATTATGGCCATGAGTATTTAAACAAAATATTTATAAACACACCTGAAAATTTTAGAAAACTAATTAGGCCCATGCCTTTTTGAATAAACTCATTATGTCCACACATGAATATCCTATGAGATATAAACTTAATCCCATGCATTGGAGGGTGATATAGGACTCAAAAAATCATCATCCAGATATATGTATTCCTTAATAAATTAATCATTCTTTATAAAGAACCCATAGAAAGGAAATGGGATTCATATCATTTTCAAATGGAATCATACAAGTAAAACTGTAATAATTATTTCAAAAAACATAACATGATATACCAATAGAAAATAAATGGGTATCCTAAAATATTTTGTATCATTCTAGGTAAATATTTTTCAACGAAGATAATAAATAATTTGGTATTTACATCATTAAGATAAATAGTATATAGTCATGTCAATAATTCCTCAATAAATCAATTAATAGAGTCATGGTGAACACCGTTTAATAAATAGAAAAAAATATAGAGTTATTAGTGAGGAGATGAATACGAAAAAAACCCATAAAAATTCAATGAATAGGAAAGAAAAAGATAGTATTGGATTTTCATGATTTTAATACCCCAAAATAGCGCAATAAAATTTTTATAGTAATTATTAAAAGGAAATTTGTGAAGATGTAAATCTATTTTGATATGAAGTGGAAAAATGAAATTATAAAAGAGTTTTTGTAAAATGTAAATATTGACATAAAATAAGAGGTTATGGTTCAGTATAAAAATATCTTTTTTTTGAAATGTTATTTGATTTTTTTAAATATTTAATTTTTAAAAATTTTCTTAATAATGGATCCATGATAAGGATACATATGAAATTTTATAAAAGATATGTTGAGTTTAAGATAAAATATTTGATTTTGATAGGATGGAAAACCCTTTTAAATATTTTGAAATACCCTTGTTGAAAACCCACCTTGAAAAAAGAGATATAAAATTTTGTGAAATGAGGGAAATTTAAATCTTAAAGTAATAGTAGAAAATTTAAAAATTATGTTTCCAAAAATAAAGGTGAACATTATAGAGAAATATAATGAGGATAAGGAGTGGAATTATCATTAAATAGGATGAGAATTGATCCTAAAAATGATATACTTTTGAGAAAGAAATTTTTCCAAGGTAAAATTATTTCAATTAAAAGGTCATTTATCAAAAGAGAGGATGGTAAATTACCATTAGGTATAATATTAAGGTTTAATAAACCAATATTAGATGAAATAACTTTTGAAAGAATAATTTTAACTCAATGAAGGGAGTTGATTTAACAAAAACACTTATGGTAATGGTCTCATAAGAATTAAAAGAACATGAAAGAGTGTTACTATTATATAAAAATAAAAATATCATGAGATAAAATATATACATTATAATTTAAGTAAATATGGTATTAAATAAATAATTTAAAATAAATTTTGATGTGTAATATCGAACATGTCTCATGGAGTATAAGATAAGACAATAAAACCCTTAAATATTTTTCAATTTTTGAGTCAAAACCCCATGAGACAAAGAAATTGGAATAGATCTTAAGAAACATAAAATATAATTTTATAATGATAAAAAATATTATAGGGGTATTATACACCCCATTAGAATTAAATAATAGTTTATAATCAGAAATATATCTTAACGGGTGAAAGTGGTATAAGAAACTCCTTCCTTATTCATAATTCTTTCTATGTGTACTCATAAAATTTTTATTAATAAAATTACTATTATTATATACCATATTTTAAATCTTATTAATCTATATTTAATTTAATATAAACCATTTATTGTCATAATATATTTATTTATTATATTGTTTCTTCTTATGTTTGCAAGAAAATTTAATTAGTGTTAGATTATTTAGGAAATTTTATCCCAAAAACATGGTATTTGAAAAATAAGTTTAATATATAATATAAAAATTATTTAAAAATTTTTATTATTAAATTTAAATAAAATTTATATTTATGTTCCAATATTCATCCATGATAGTGTTTTATATATTTTCTTAAGTTGGTGGACAAACCACATACAAGAACACATTATATCTAAGTAAGTCAGTATGGTGAAGGAAGTGTAAAATACCATTATAGAAAAAGAATAATAATATTTTTACAGATGGTTTTATGTTTTTTCAGTATATTTTAATTTATATTTATAAATAATAAAAGAATATGAAAATGGAAAACACTACTACTTGGAGGTTGTAGTCTTCACAAAACACAGTTAATGTACTATTATTTTTATAAGTTAATAGAAAAAACTAAAAAATGGTTGATCCATAAATATAAAAACAATTTAGTTTTATAATAATATTGAGGAATTTATATTACTATAGTTTTGGTAGGTTTGGAATATAATTATTATTATGGAATGATAAGTAGTAAGTAATACTTATGTTGAGACCCTAAACTTCCTCTGAATTACCCCCTTAGAATTGTGGGACCTAGGTTGACCAGTAGTGACCAGGGGCTTTAATAAATTCAAGTAAAAAATAGTAGAAGAAAATTGGGAAGGGTCTTGGAAAATTATGTAAATTGATGTGTAACTTCATGATGGTAGGAGTGATCACCTTTTATAAGTAATGAAAAGGACACTTTTTTGAACACCCATTATTTTTTAATAATGGAATGACACTATTTAATGGTCAATGGTTTCAAATTTTAGAAATAATGGTTTTTTATTAGATAAGGTCAATAAATCCTCTAAAACCCATATTACTAAATGTTAAAAAAAATCAATATTTTTACCATTTTATTTTTAGATTTTACTACCTTTCCTATTACCTTGGTAACTAATTTTTACATAAATAGTTTATATTTTATTAAATATATAAGGTAACCCTTTTAACCAAAATTTTATATTCTACACTTAATTTAAATTTTATTTTAATATAATCTCTATTAAAAAATATAAAACTAACTTTTAAATTCTAAAATAAAATACATTGAAAATCTATTTTTTGTTGAAAAATAATGTTTTTACCATTAAGTAATCTTAATATTATTTAATATTGATTAGAAATTGAATTAGTGTTAATGTATTATTGTTTATATTAAAAAATTATAATATATAAATTATTGACTATAAATTAATTTTTTTATTGGATAAAAATTACACAATATTAATAATAAAATCTATTTGATCATGATAGTTTCACTATTATCATGGTCAGTAAAATTATTCTTAGTAATCATAGTTTTATTCCTACAAATTATATTGTTTTATTATATAAAATTAGTTTTTGATCTAAAATATGAAATCCAATTTTTTTTATTTTATTTATAGAAGTTGTGAAAAGTTATTTTTAATATAATAAAGTAAATTAGGCTTTCGAGTAAAATATTACATATAGCTCCGAAAGGTTATACATGGGTTTTATAAATACTAAAAAGTAAATTAAAATTATATTTATACTTATAAATATATATATATTTTTGGAAAAAGGTTTCAAAAACTCATGTCATTCTTGTATTATGACAATGTCATAAACGTTATTGATTTAGAAAAGTCTACATGCCTTCACAATTCTCCTAAAATCAATTATTTTATATTAAAATGAAAATTTAGCTGAAGCTAATTTTGACACGCTATATTGAAAAAATAATTTCAGTTTACATTTTTAAAATTATAATATTTATAATTTTTTAAAAATTAAATTATAATAGAAAAATAAAAACAACTTTTAATAAAAAACTCCCTTTTAAAACATTAAGTGTTCATAATCATATTTTTTACAAATTTATATATAATTAAAATATTTTAATTTACTAATGACTATATTATTTATTTATCTTTACAATATCATGGTTCATTTTAATTTAATATTGCTTTATTTTTGGTTTTTCGCGTAATATAAGCTATCAAAGATAGTTTTAATTTAAATGGTCACAAATCTTAGGTTTTTATAGTATGACAATAGATTTTTCCTTGACCTTGAAATCAAGGTTATCCATTTCTTTAGTTGTTTGAAACCAAGTATTAAAAATGTTTTATCTTGTTTGGACTACGATAGCTATAAGAAAATTGGTTGATGTCCCCTTAAGGAGGATATAACAATTTATGAATCTCAATGGTCTCATGGGACTTGGGCCATGTTTTTAAAAAATGAAGTATAATTTGGTGTTTCTTCCTAAAATATATATGGGTGAAATAAGATTGTAATACCCTTGTGTCAAAAGTGTGTGAATAATAACCTCAATAGCTTCCCAATTAGATTAATGAAATGTGTCATATATATAAAATAAGGGAATTAATTTTAAGACAATAGAATATATATGAATAATAAAATTAATATAATGGAAGAAATAACTTTTCCACTCAATTCTTCTACCATAGTGTACTATTGAACTATAAAAAACTTGTAAAATATTAATATAAATAAACTAAGACAAATTTTGTTGAGAACAATTGAAGATAATAACCTATAATGATAAGGGATAAAAGAAGATCTTTTGTTGTCATTAATAATAAGGTGGATAATGAAAATTAAGGAGTAACAAGTATAGTTATTATTCATTCAAGAATAATGGGTGTACTTTTTGATTTTGGTTTTATGTATTCACTTATATCATTAAAGTTATCAATAAACATTCAACCACTACCTCATGTAATACACATTGAGTTATTAGTGAAAACAAGTAGTTGTTTAATTATTACTTCTAAAGTATATAGTTATTCCCAAATTAACATTGGTCAAAAGATTCTTCCAATAAATAATGTTATTATATATTTGGTAGAATTTGATGTTGTACTAGGAATGTATTGGATGGTCTTATATATGGAAAATATCATCTTCTTAAATAGTGAAATCTTATTCTATATTCTAAATCATCTTCCAATTATATATAACTGCACGGATAATTATGAATCTCCTTTAGAAACTCTTTCTTAATCATGGATATCAATTAATTATGAGCAATAATATCTGAATTAAATCGATTAGACAATAGAAAGGGTATTCCATGATGAAATTCCCATTGTGAGGGAATATATTGATGTATTATTAAAGTAGTTTCATTGTTTTTATATTGATTTAGTTGTTAAATTATTTACGGAAGCTGAACCTAGAGATATTACCAAATCAAAGATTCCCTACTAGATATACTTTTTTGAATTTGACAAATTTAAGAAGTAACTACAAGTTAATATTTATAAATTTTTTATAAAACTTATTGATTCACAATGGGGTTCTCCAATGCTCTCTATTAAAAATAATGATTGATCAATTATTCTATATATTAACTATCAAGATCTTAACAAGCTCATGATAAAGAACATGTATCCTCTACCAAAAACCAATGGCTTATCTAATCAAATATGTGAGGGAATAACAATCCTCAAAGATGGATCTTTGATTGGTATATCATTAAATGAAGATAAAATAGGAGGATATTCTATAGACTAGTTTTTATATAAGATATTAACACTATGATTTTATAATTATTCCATTTGGACTCAAAAAATCCCTTATAATCTTCATGAACTTGTTGAATAATTATTTAATGATTATATTGAACAATCTATGGAATTATTTTTAATTTATATTATTATATACTCTTAAATTAAAGAATATAATTAAGAATGTTTGATTATATTGTTAAAGGCTTTATAAAAAGAATGTTTATTTGAAAATTCATAGAAATATGTCATATATATATAAAGTCACATTCTGAAATCTTGTATTCGTAGGTAAGGTTATAACTTTTGATCATTCATGGATAGAGGAAAATAAATAACGACCTTGACTAATATATTTGATGAAGATATATAGTTTCCTAAGTCCAAGTGTATTTTATTGATGGTTTTTTAGAAACATCACATGATATTAAAACTACTAACTATGTAAACAATGTAAAGTGAAGTATTTTTCAAGATAGAAAAACGTGAAGAGATATTTAAGATATAAAGAATAGGCTAGTCACTACAACTGTACCCATAATATCCTCAAGTGGGGATGGTATCGTGACAGAAAATGATTATTCAATTAATATATTATGTTAAATAATGATATAAGTTGATAAATTGATATCATGTACCATATGATAGTTAAAATTTCATTATCATAATAACTAAACATGTGATCTTGAGTTAGAAAAAGTAATATTTTCATTGACTATTTGTAGGAAATATCTCTATGGATAGATGTGTGATATATTTATAAAGATCACAATATATTAAATTATATATTCACATTTAAAGTGTTCAACATGTTCCAATAAGTATTGTTATATATGATTAAAAACAATTACTACTCAATCTATTATCATCCTAGAAAGGTGTACAATATTCCAAATGCTTTAAGTAAAAAATATCGTATAACCTTAAATATGAGGAATATTGAAACAGACATAGTATTCTTGATCAAGAGAAAAATGTACATGGGAAACATGTAGAGACCCGAAGCCTGACGTACATAGACATTACATTACATTTTCGGAATACTTAGTACATAACAAAAAAGCACACACACAAGGATCGTAATAGTTTAGTGTCTTTGGAAACTCGGAACGTAATCTTCTAATCGTGGTGAAAGATCTCCAATATCTCCCATAAAGATCTTCCCCTTTTTTTTACCTAAAACCTTTCTTTATATCCTGCGGAAAAGAAAACATAAAAGGGTGAGCTCAAATGCTCAGTAAGGGTAAACAAAAGAAAAATCAATCACATCATATTCATAAGAACATAACTTTTGGAAATCTTAACCTGCAAAAGAGATCATAATTTCATAACATGGGATAAATCATGGCAGTGAAACGTAATCACAACAATCATAACTTAAAACATGAAACTTTGTGGCATACACACATAATCATAGATAATCATTTCTTGTTAGTCAAGACTCATGGCCAAGACTATCTTAGTGGACAAAGTCCCTTTCTGAACCGAGTCACCCTCGTTTCAGTCCTGTTTCACTGAACCGGTATAACCTACCATTCCAGCCATGTCTATCTCATGAGATATAAAATCTTTACCCAATGAATTGGAGGGAGATATAGGTCCCACCCATCTCATAATGATACCATTCTTATGTGTGCCACAAAATCATAAATCATACATCATAGCATAACCCATGAAATAAAATGGGATTCTTAAACATCATGCCATCATAACATAATCCATAAACAATTGATATCATTTCATCATAAGAAAATTGAATCCATTTAAATCATAGAGAAATTTTACTTGAAACATACACATATGAAATAATGTCATCCAAGATGTAAAATAGTTTTGACAAAACACTTGAAATGAATTCTTTAGGAAAATATCATTTCTTCTTTAAAATCATGTTCTTTTCTCAAAATTCCATGAAATTTTAAAAGATAAGGGTTTTATTGAAAATAATCATGCAATCTTGTAGAGGAAGCTTCTTGAAAATGAGGCGTTATGAAACCGTAAAAATCCGTTCACGCCGTATAAGTTAAAAATAACATTCTCCTCGTACTTTTGTCAGAAAAGTCAAAAAGTACCTTATATGGTAACCAAACAAAAGATTCCATTCATACAATGTGGTAAAAAGTAAATAAAGGGTAAAAATGACTTTAAACATTCATGGAAGAATGGTAAACATTTTATGAAATCATTTTTCGAAATCATGGTCATGGATGATAAACGTAACCCAGTAAATACTTACGTATAAGTTCTCTCATATAAAAATGAGATTGAAAATTTATCCCATACCTTAGGTCCGATTTGATTCGTAAGTGTCCAAACCTCCTGTATAATGATTTAAATAATGTCATTGACTTATTACAGAATCATATTCATTGTTATTATATCATATATGGTTCACTTAAGACTTTATATTACCCGTTCTTTTGTAAATTCATGTTAAAGTAGCGTTTTGGGTAAAATTGTCTCATTTGTCATTCGTGTTTTAACTTGTAATTATTCATATGATTACTTAAATCATTATTACGTAATTATACAATATAAAACATGATTTATATATAATATATATTCGGAATATACATATATATAATGGATCGATAAATAGAAAGAAATACACCGTTCATGGAGACGGTAGGCCGTACGTACGCATGAACGCTGTTTTCTTTTCGTTATTGAATTGAGTGGAATTAAGTAGATGACATACATATATATACACATAAATCCAGTAGCTTTATAATGTCATATATTTCATTATTATTTCTTATATATACTTTATAATCATTCTTAAATGGTTAACATGGAGAATGAATCTCATCGCGTCGTGGAGACGGTAGTCCGTACGTACGCACGAGCGATGATATCATTTCCATAATTATTGAATTGAATTGGAGTGGATGATACAATATATCAGAATCATTATGATGTTATAATAACTATGTATAGTTATTATTTACACCATAATACCCATCCATGTAAGGTGTTGGTGGAAGAACAGATTACACCACGGCGTGGAGACGGTATTCCGTACGTACGCACGCGCGGTGATTTTGTTTTCCGTAGGATGGGTTGATGGTGAATTAGGATTGTTTCATACTTATAATAACATATCAGTATATAAGTGATACTGATGTTATTACTTCATAATGAAACAACCTAAGAAGAAGAAGTGGAAGAAGAAATAAAGGTGAAAGAATCGGTAACGGAAATTACCTCTTCTTTGAAGCGCCTTTTTGAGACCTCCTCTTAGGGAACTAAAATTGGTCTTTGAGGAAGACCAGAACCTATGGTATGTTGCTAGGGAAGTGGAGAAGAGAATTTGGCAGGGGTTGGCCGAGCTTTATGTCTCAAAGTTGTGTGAGGAAGAGAGGGAGGAGGTGCCCTTTTATAAGGGAGGAGAGGGGCACCTTTGGAATTCTTAAAAATATTAATTTATAATTAATCTAACCCCACTTAAAAACCTCCAAAAATGACTCATATTCGAAAATTAGATGCTATAGGGTTGTAATCTCATCAACCAATCAAATTTAGACATGTTTGGATCTTATTTTAAACCTTATCATTTTGATTTATCCTTATTTAATCTATTTAAGTTTATTTGTGGTAATAAAATTCCAAATTTTATATTATAACAAATAATTACTTATCTGTTGTGAATTTTCCATAATTTTTTACTTTATAACATTATAGACTATATAAATATAAATTTATAATTTTTAAATATTTTTGTGATTTTTAAACAATTTTATAATATGTTATTTTTATAAAATAACAATAGTGTCAATTTTGACACTATTCATTTATTTGAATTTAAATAAACTATATACAGAAGATATGTTCAAAATAAAAGCTTTATTATATTAATAAAAGGTCATATGTATCTATAAAATTAGTGGATCACATTAAATAGTTCATATAATATTTATTTTATTATTTTTAAAACCATTTATTTGGTTTATCTCTTAATAAAATAATTACTACATCATTTTTGTATAATTATTTAATATACATATTTTTTGCATAAAAATTTAAAATAAAATCCTATTATGAATATAAATATATTAAATTTCACAATAATACTTTTACTCGAATTTATCATCTTAAAATCACAATATTAAAATTGTTATATTTATTAAATTATGAAGGTGACAACTTTGGCATCATTTAAAATAAAATAATATAAGTGTCATAATTGCTTGTATAAGACTCAAAATGGTAAAATATTCGACCATTGGATGATTATAGTTTCAATGTACATGACCAATAAGTTTTGGTCAGGGTTTTGTGCATTTTATGGTCACTATTAGTTTAATAAAAACTATATTCTTGATTTTTCACTAGATAAATAATTTCTGCATCACTATTGTGTCACAATTAATGATAACTATTTAATCACAAAAAATTCTAAATAAATTCTCATGATGTATATAATTTTGTTAGATTTTGGGATACTATTCATGTTTTAAGTTTTATGATTTTTATCACTAAGTTAAAATTATTATACTTATAAGATTTAAGAAAGTGACATGTTGTCACTTTCTTTGGTTTTAATAATAATTAAATTATTTTCATGGTAAAAAGTCCATAAAATGAATCTAATATGCCCCTTAGGTGATATGGGTTTACTTTTAGCCATCAAATAGAATTTTGGCATGTGTTAGGGTAATTTTATAATATTATATTTACCCTTAATTACCCGATTTACCTTTAACTATGGTAAATAAAATTTACCGTAGTTACAATTCATAATTCCCTAAAATAAAAAGTAGCCTATTAACATAATTTGGACCCACTGATTCCAAATATGTAATCCATTTTTTAAAATTCAATACACAGAAGCTGTAGAAATTAAATTAAAATTAATCCCGTTGTCGAATAAAAACGGGTTTTTGTTTAAAACATTGCAAAATATTGAATTGATTTAACCTACGAATTCAAGGTAAAATCAATGCTAATGACATAAATTATATTAAATGGTAAAAATATATTCTATTTATACTTTAAAACCATTAAATATTATAATTTAACCACATAAGATATTATGATGAAAAAAGTTGTTTTTAATTAAAATATAGCGTGTTTTTACTATTCATTAAAATATGAAAGTTATCGGAAAAATATCAAAACTTTATCTAATGTAAATTTTTACATCCTGATTCAAAAATAAAATTTTATTTTGTCAAATATAACATATAAAAATGTCAAAAACTAGATTTAAAGTGGATGCGCCATCAAAAGGCGGCAAAACTGCATTTTTTGAAAAATACTTATTTTACCCGAAAAATTTATTTTGTTCTTATACCATGTTCTAGAAAATGTGTAAGATTAATAATAATGTTATAAAATTCAAAATTTAGTTAATACTATTCATAACGGCTAGTTCATGAAAATATAATATATCATTGTTTATTAAAACCCGGTATTGCGTACAACACACGCTATCGAGGAAGGTCGCGATTGCGTGTAATGCAAGCCAAGTCAGGGTTGCGTGTTGTGAAAGAATCCTTCATTGTTTCATATAAATAATCCAACCACATTTCATTTATACATTTAATATATATATATATATATACTCAATGTTGCGTAGAATAACTATTATCAAAATTGTGTGTAACACGGTCCAAGACTAGTGTTGCGTATACTACAAGCTAATACGGTGTTGTGTATAGCGCAAGGTAATATTGGTGTAGAATACAACACAAGACATTAATGAAATTAAAATAATATTTTTAATAAAATCTCAGGGTGTTACATTCTACCCCCCTTAAAAAGAATTTCGCCCTCAAAATTCATCGGGGTTATAAATGGTTTACTATTTGAAAGTTTCTTTGATAGAAACCCACATCGTAAAAAGGAATACCAAAACTTATCTTAAAAAACTAAAGTATAAAACGTAATGGTTACCCAAGTTAACTAATCACTGGGTATCCACATAGGAGAACATAGGTGAAAATATGGACATGGAAGAGAAATCTAACCATCATGTTCTGATGGAGAGTGGTAGAGGACATGGCTATGGAAAAGGCAACAATCACAAATCCATAAATTTGTGATGATCTAAGGTACCATATGATTAATCAGATATAAGATCACTAGGACAACCTTTTTGGTTTTCAATATCGTTTCCCTAAAGCTGAAAAATTTGAATTAGAATAAATACTTACTTTATTTTGGTACAATCTCACTGTTGTCCGTGCCTTGAACAATTTCCACTTCATCTCTTAAATAAATGAAGTTGAATTTGTTATTCGTGAAGTGTTAGCAGATCATGTGATAGAATGATGGGTCATTCCATCTCTTTCAAACAAAAGGTAAGAAAAAGTTATAAGTCCATCTTATGGCTAATCGTATATGGTTCCAAAAATGAACTTATAATTCATATATCATACCGCTCAATAAAATAAAACTAGTTTCTACTAACCAAGGACTTCCTGTAGGCCAGTGGTAGGCGATAAAGGCCAGTCGCACTTCGGTTGTGGGTTCGATTCCCACAGCCTTGTCCGACGCGATGGGCTGTCACCCGTCCTGCAAGTTGTCATTTTTCTAAAACTATATTACTATAACATCCCATTAATAATATCGAAAAAACTTCTATCCTTAAACAATACTAACTTATGTCCAACATAATCCATTCCAATCTTTAGGCTTATCCATAATACTACAGTCCACTCTCATAACATAGTGAAAATGATTACCAGAGATTTAATCCCATCGTTGATCCCCATATATCGAAAGATATGTTTTGTTGGTCACATCCCAAACATTCAAAGTCCTTAATCATGTATTCTCTTGAATACCCATTGAACCTTACTGAAAACATGAATGCAGTTAAAAGTTAACACCTTCCACATACCAAAATCCTCAAAATTATATATACTCAAACCATGATATCACTTAGTCCTTATATCAATAATGAGCTCATGAATACTGTCAAACATTTCATTTTCTCTTTATCACTTTGTTATGCACATATCATCCACTTTCCAAAAAAATATCTGAATAACCTTTCATTGTTACTCATTCCATTCATCATAAACTTTCAAAACTTAAGGATAGAAAACAGTGTAACAATCCTTAGATGTCTTTTTATTCTATAGTACAACATTACACTTGATAAACATGTAATCATTCCACTACCTTCTTAAACCATTGACCGAGCTTCAACAATTATTTCATCTCACATATCATTTGTAGTCTCTTCATCATCATCAACAAAAATACTACCCATACGACCATACCGATTCTCATCATGAGACATTCCCTTAGGGCATTGGTTTGCATAATGCCCGTACATTCCACATTTAAAACATTTAACCATTGTTGATGTCATAACAATACCATTAACCTCATCCATGGTGTTAACTGAAACTTTTCCATTGCACTTACTGGATTTGTGTCCTTTTCCACACCCAAATCATCTTCCAGTTCCTTTGAAACATTCTCCTTGATGCCTCTTCCCACATGATTTACATAGAGAAAATTGAACTTTCTTTCCTCTATGATCATCATGAAACTCCATCTTTCTCTTATTAGCTGAGTCAGGAAACTTACCAAATTTTAATTTATTGATCATATTATGAGATTGCTGATTCGGCATAATAATTATGTTTGGACTTCCAAATCCCATTTCATTTGATTGCTTATGAAGAATATCATTACATTTTCCATCATATCCTCCATTATTGTGAATCATCTTGTTTCCAGCCATTTTCTAAAACCCAAAAAAAATAGTGTGAGATGCAAAAATCATAATAAAGGGGAAGTAACTTCAATATATAACATCTTAGGTTAAATTCTAATATCGTTACCATAGTTCTAGGACTATATCCTATATGTATTCTTATCCTTAGGGACATCCCTAGACATACCTTAGAAATATCTCTAGGGATCTCACTAACGTTTTCGCGTCCTAGTTTCCAAAGGTTGACTAAACCTTTCCTCTGATACCAACTGTAGAGACCCAAAGCCTGATGTACATAGACATTACATTACATTTGTGGAATACTTAGTACATAACAAAAAAACACACACACAAGGATCGTAATAGTTTAGTGTCTTTGGAAACTCGGAACGTAATCTTCTAATTGTGGTGAAAGATCTCCAATATCTCCCATAAAGATCTTCCCCTTTTTTTTTACCTAAAACCTTTCTTTATATCCTGGGAAAAAGAAAACATAAAAGGGTGAGCTCAAATGCTCAGTAAGGGTAAACAAAAGAAAAATCAATCACATCATATTCATAAGAACATATCTTTCGGAAATCTTAACCTGCAAAAGAGATCATAATTTCATAACATGGGATAAATCATGGCAATGAAATGTAATCACAATAATCATAACTTAAAACATGAAACTTTTTGGCATACACACATAATCATAGAGAATCATTTCTTGTTAGTCAAGACTCATTTCCAAGACTATCTTAGTGGACAAAGTCCCTTTCTGAACCGAGTCACCCTCGTTTCAGTCCCGTTTCACTGAACCGGTATAACCTACCATTCCAGCCATGTCTATCTCATGAGATATAAAATCTTTACCCAATGCATTGGAGGGAGATATAGGTCCCACCCATCTCATAATGATACCATTCTTATGTGTGCCACAAAATCATAAATCATACATCATAGCATAACCCATGAAATAAAATGGGATTCTTAAACATCATGCCATCATAACATAATCCATAAACAACTGATATCATTTCATCATAAGAAAATTGAATCCATTTAAATCATAAGGAAATTTTACTTGAAACATACACATATGAAATAATGTCATCCTAGATGTAAAATAGTTTTGACAAAACACTTGAAATGAATTCTTTAGGAAAATATCCTTTCTTCTTTAAAATCATGTTCTTTTCAAAAAATTCCATGCAATTTTAAAAGATAATGGTTTTATTGAAAATAATCATGCAATCTTGTAGAGGAAGATTCTTGAAAATGAGGCGTTATGAAACCGTAAAAATCCGTTCATGCCGTATAAGTTAAAAATAACATTCTCCTCGTACTTTTGTCGGAAAAGTAAAAATGTACCTTATATGGTAACCAAACGAAAGATTCCATTCATACAATGTGGTAAAAAGTAAATAAAGGGTAAAATTGAATTTAAACATTCATGGAAGAATGGTAAATATTTTATGAAATCATTTTTATAAATCATGGTCATGGATGATAAACGTAACCCCAGTAAATACTTACGTATAAGTTCTCTCGGATAAAAATGGGATTGAAAATTTATCCCTTACCTTAGGTCCAATTTGCTTCGTAAGTGTCCAAACCTCCTGTATAATAATTTAAATAATGTCATTGACTTATTAAAGAATCATATTCATTGTTATTATATCATATATGGTTCACTTATGACTTTATATTACCCGTTCTTTTGTAAATTCTTGTTAAAGTAGCGTTTTGGGTAAAATCGTCTCATTTGTCATTCGTGTTTTAACTTGTAATTATTCATATGATTACATAGATCATTATTACTTAATTATAGAATATAAAACATGATTTACATATAATATATATTCAGAATATACATATATATAATGGATCGATAAATGGAAAGAAGTACACCGTTCATGGAGACGGTAGGCCGTACGTACGCATGAACGCTGTTTTATTTTCGTTATTGAATTGAGTGGAATTAACTAGATGACATACATATATATACCCATAAATCCAGTAGCTTTATAGTGTCATATATTTCATTATTATTGCTTATATATACTTTATAATCATTCTTAAATGGTTAACATGGAGAATGAATCTCATCGCGTCGTGGAGACGGTAGTCCGTACGTACGCACGAGCGATGATATCATTTCCATAATTATTGAATTGAATTGGAGTGGATGATACAATATATCAGAATCATTATGATATTATAATAACTATTTATAGTTATTCTTTACACCATAATACCCATCCATGTAAGGTGTTGGTGGAAAAACAGATTACACCACGGCGTGGAGACGGTATTCCGTACGTACGCACGCGCGGTGATTTCGTTTTCCGTAGGATGGGTAGATGGTGAATTAAGATTGTTTCATACTTATAATAATATATCAGTATATGAGTGATACTGATGTTATTACTTCATAATGAAACAACCTAAGAAGAAGAAGTGGAAGAAGAAATAAAGGTGAAAGAATCGGTAACGGAAATTACATCTTCTTTGAAGCGCCTTTTTGAGACCTCCTCTTAGGGCACTAAAATTGGTCTTTGAGGAAGACCAGAACCTATAGGATGTTTCTAGGGAAGTGTAGAAGAGAATTTGGTAGGGGTTGGACGAGCTTGAAGGCTCAAAGTTGTGTGAGGAAGAGAGGGAGGAGGTGCCCTTTTATAAGGGAGGAGAGGGGCACCTTTGGAATTCTTAAAATTATTAATTTATAATAAATCTAACCCCACATAAAAACCTCAAAAAATGACTCATATTAAAATATTATATGAGATAGGGTTGTAATCCCATCAACCAATCAAATTTGGACATGTTTGGATCTTATTTTAAACCTTATCATTTTGATTTATCCTTATTTAATCTATTTAAGTTTATTTGTGGTAATAAAATTCTAAATTTTAAATTATAACAAATAATTACTTATTTATTGTTAATTTTCCATAAGTTTTTACTTTATAACAATATAGACCATATAAATTTAAATTTATAATTTTTAAATATTTTTGTGATTTTTAAACAATTTTACAATATGTTATTTTTATAAAATAACAATAGTGTCAATTTTGACACTATTCATTTATTTGAATTTAAATAAACTATATACAGAAGATATGTTCAAACTAAAAGCTTTAATATATTAATAAAAGGTCATATGTATCTATAAAAGTAGTGGATAAAATTAAATAGTTCATATAATATTTATTTTATTATTTTTAAAACCATTTATTTGGTTTATCTCTTAATAAAATAATTACTACATCATTTTTGTATAATTATTTAATATACTTATTTGTTGCATAAAAATTTAAACTAAAATCCTATGATGAAGATAAATATATTACCTTTCACAATAATACTTTTACTCGAATTTGTCATCTAAAAATCACAATATTTAAATTGTTATATTTATTAAATTATGAAGGTGACAACTTTGGCATCATTTAAAATAAAATAATATAAGTGTCATAATTGCTTGTATAAGACTCCAAATGGTCAAATATTCGACCATTGGATGATTATAGTTTCAATTTACATGACCAATAAGTTTTGGTCAGGGTTTTGTGCCTTTTATGGTCACTATTAGTTTAATAAAAACTATATTCTTGATTTTTCAATAGATAAATAATTTCTGCATCACTATTGTGTCACAATTAATGATAACTATTTAATCCAAAAAAATTCTAAATAAATTCTCATGATGTAGATAATTTTGTTAGATTTTTGGATACTATTCATGTTTGAAGTTTTATGATTTTTATCACTATGTTAAAATTATTATACTTATAAGATTTAAGAAAGTGACATGTTGTCACTTACTTTGGTTTTAATAATAATTAAATTATTTTCATGGTCAAAAGTCCATAAAATGAATCTAATCCAACCCTTAGTTGATATGGGTTTACCTTTATCCATAAAATAGAATTTTGGCATGTGTTAGGGTAATTTTATAATATTATATTTACCCTTAATTACCCGATTTACCTTTTACTATGTTAAATAAATTTTACCGTAGTTACTATTCAAAATTCCCAAAAATAAAAAGTAGCCTATTAACATAATTTGGACCCACTGATTCCAAATATGGAATCCATTTTTTAAAATTCAATACACAGAAGTTGCAGAAATTAAATTAAAATTAATCCCGTTGTCGAATAAAAACAGGTTTTTGTTTAAAACATTGCAAAAGATTGAATTGATTTAACCTACGAATTCAAGGTAAAATCAATGATAATGACATACATTATATTAAATTGTAAAAATATATTCTATTTATACTTTAAAACCATTCAATATTATAATTTAACCACATAAGATATTATGATGAAAAAAGTTGTTTTTAATTTAAATATAGCGTGTTTTAACTATTTATTAAAATATGAAAGTTATCGGAAAAATATCAAAACTTTATCTAATGTAAATTTTTACATCCTGATTCAAAAAAATAATTTTATTTTGTCAAATTGAACATATAAACATGTCAAAAACTAGATTTAATGTGGATGCGCCATCAAAATGCGGCAAAACTGCATTTTTTGAAAAATACTTATTTTACCCGAAAAATTTATTTTGTTCTTATACCATGTTCTAGAAAATGTGTAAGATGAATAATAATGTTATAAAATTCAAAATTTAGTTAATACTATTCATAACAGCTAGTTCATGACAATATAATATATCATTGTTTATTAAAACCTGGTATTGCGTACAATACACGCTATCGAGGAAGGTTGCGATTGCGTGTAATGCAAGCCAAGTCAGGGTTGCGTGTTGTGAAAGAATCCTTCGTTGTTTCATATAAAATAATCCAACCACATTTCATTTATACATTTAATATATATATATATACTCAATGTTATGTAGAATAACTATTATCAAAATTGTGTGTAACACGGTCCAAGACTAGTGTTGTGTATACTACAAGCTAATACGGTGTTGCGTATAGCACAAGGTAATCTTTGTGTAGAATAAAACACAAGACATTAATGAAATTAAAAGAATATTTTTCATAAAATCTCGGGGTGTTACAAAACATAAAACAAGGTATTATATAATACTTATCTAAAATTATTTCTGAATCATTTATCTGGGAGAAGGTTAAGGTGTCATAAAGGGATGATATAGAAATATAAATTAATATAGTGGAAATTATGAAAGAAACAATAATAGGGTTCAACATTGATAATTATGGAGTTATAATATTTTAGACACAGTTATGTGTACCATTTGTTCCTATGAAAAAAGAGGAGTTTTTTTATGATGAAAATAGCTCATCTTTCACTGTTCACTTAAGAAGTTAAACGATGTTTACATATCTTTAAGATAAACTTTGGTGGGAAAATATGATAAAGGTGATTACTAAATATAAATAAATATTCTTTTTATTACAATAAGTTATGTAAGGTTGATGAAATTATAAAGGGATATCTCAACCACTACCCAGTCCAACATGGAAATGAGAGAACCTCACAAAGGATTTTTTCATAGTTATTCTGAATACATTTAAAGAAAGAAATTTCATTTGGGTTATAGTGGATTTTATAAAAAATATAGTTCACTTCATCAAAATTTTAGAATACTTCTAACCCAATCAACTATTCAGGGTATAGAGGTAGAGCTCACAGTCTAATGGATACGGGCTTTCAACTGTATTTAGTTAGCAAGGGATCAAAAATTCATTACAGTACAACTTTATTCCTCAATTTTTTTGGGTGGAATAGTTTTTATCATCTGGATTTATGTATGTAGAAATGAATTAAATAATAAAATTTGTTTCACATGACAAATTTTTCATATAGGTTGATGACATATCTTCATAACTGGGACTGATGAATGATACAAGAATGGGTTAATCATGTCATTTACATCACTTATTATGGGATGAAACGTGTAGTTTTTTATAAAATGATGCACTTATAAGTATAATATTGTGCAAGGAATTATTAAAATTTAGGAATTGGAATACAATAATGTGAACATTCATGATGGTTATGCAATGAGGCACTCTAAGTGGTCAGAAGCAGAAATATACATATGGGAGACGATTTGGTGTCTTATAAAAAAAGGTTTATATGCCAATTTAACACAGTCTTTCATACCAAATATATATGTTTCTTGAAGGATAATTTAAAAAAATTGTTTATTATATAAATTAAAGTTGTAATAAGGATTAATTTGAGAGGTGGTCCTACTTTTGTGGGGGGAGTAAGGTCCAATCCAATTTTTCTTGTTCGATGTGTGTGATAGTGTTTCTTTTTTCAAAACCTATTACATACAAAAAAACATTACAATATATATATATATATATATCAGAGAAGTGGTGAGGGTTTATGGAAGACCACTTTCTGTTATAAATGATCGATATATGAGGGTTTACCTAAAAGTTCAAAAGGAGTATCCAAAAGGAATTGAACACATATGTTAACTTTACTATGATATATCATCTTAAAATATATGGTTAATGTAAAATGGAAATTAAAAATCTATAATAAATGTTTTGATCACTCTCTACAGAGTTCAAAATAGTTTGGGGTTAACATCTTCTTCTCATCGAGTTCTCACACAATAATTACTTCTACTCAAGTATTCATGCAACGAATCAGAATTATTTCAACAAAATCTCCCTTATTATAGTTATTTTATTGTAAAAATCACATAAAATACATAAAAAATATAATAAAAACTTTATAAATTAATAATTAATTAAATAAGAGGTATTTAAAGAAGTTAAGGAACCTATACTAATGGAATAGTAACTTGACCTTTAGAATAGTAATGTGCCCATTATGAATAGTAATATGACCAATAGAATATTAACTTCAACAATGAAAGTATAACTAAAATTTGTGTACATTATAAATTAAAATATCATATATTTATATCATGATATAATTAAATAATTTTTTAAAAATTATAAATTAAGTGTTTGTATTTTTGCAAGTCATAAATATAAAAATACAATTTTATAATTAATGTAATGATTTAAAATAATGTTAATTTTATTAAAAAATATTAATAAATTAATATTTTTTTGTCTTATGATTACAAGATAACATTATGAGACCTTAATTAATGTCTCAAAGTTTCATAAAAAAAATTATAATATTTAAATTGGTATTTTTCGAGTAAATGATGATTTTATTTAAAAAATTATATTTATCACATTCAGAAAAATAATTACAAAAAATAGAGTTATTTTTTGAATTCTACACATTTAAAAATGGTTAGTGTAAATTTTTTAGATTTTTGTAAAATACTTCATTTTTTACTGGATAGAGAAATACAATAATTGATGGTATTTAATAAATACATGAATTATTGAGTCATAGATGATGTATATATTATGTAATCCCATAATATCGAACTATACTTCATTATTTTAATATTTTTGGTTATAATTCTCAAACTATTCATTGTCTTGAGCAAAAATAATAAATAAATGAATGAAATATTAAAAAAACATCCATCTCCTCCACTATAAATGACACCCCTCACCACCTATTCACCTCACACCTATTAATCCTTTACGATTTTCCAATTTTTTTCCAATACTACTAATTATTCTCTACAAAATGTCCAAGATCCATTGGTATCATCAAAAGGGAAAACTGTTTTCCCTAAGGAGGTTCTCAAGGAGGAGAAATTCAAGAGGTAAAATCCTCTTTCATTTCTCTTCTTTTATTTTCAATTTCATTTTTTGTTATACTATCCTAACCTCAACCTATGTAAGAGGAATGATAACTATTGTATCTTTTATATACTGGAATTTTATTATGTTAATTTAATAATTCATCTTATAATCTCTCCCCACTCCCTTTTATTCTAAAAATGAAAATATCATATGTGGTGTGTCGATTTACCACCACTGTGGCTAATGCTTTTTCATTTTTCACTAACACCATAAAGGATGGTAAAAAAACAAAATTATCATTAAATAAAATTTTACTATACATATTATAATTAATTTAGTGTTTTGGTACTTGTATATATACATGATATTAATTAATAAAACAAAATTACTTTGTTATAATCGACGAACGACCAAAATAATCTAAACGATTATCAATTTTGGCTTATCAAATGATTCATCCTCACCACATAAAACCAAAAAACTAATATAACCATTTTATCCACTATATTTTTATTAATAAAATATAATTTTAGTTATGGATAATTATTCTCATTTAATATGAACCTCTATACTCTTATACAAGTAAACCAATCATGAAAACCAAGGAAAAGAACACTCCCAAATGACGAGATTAAATCATAGAAACAATAAAAAAGACCATAAATGAAATTAATAAAATTATAATAAATCAAGTACATGTATTAAGGGTTATGAATGTATTTAATTTCATTATCAAGGATATTAATCATGAGTGAAAAAAATTTCAGGCATAAGGTAAGGTTTTCTTCCCGAACCTCCATTTTCAATCTGGTTATGTTTCCTCCATATTTATAAAAATGTAGATTATTCATTAATTTTATATAATTATTCTAAATTATATTTATATGTTCTGAAATTATGTATCCATATTAGTTCATATTTATTTGATGTTGAAATTCATATTTTACATGTTTTCCTTTTCAATTCCTCCTAAAAGGAAAGCCCATTTAAAGGGAACTTCTTGATTTCATAGCTTTTTAAAAGTTGCATACATAATATTTTTTAAGGCACCATATTTTTTTTAAAACCACTAATTTTTTTATGAAATAGAATATTTTTTACTACTAGCTTTATCCAAACAATTATGAAATATTCAAGTCATTTTTCCAAAAGAACTCTTCTTTGTGAAGTCAAAATGGGCATTTCTCTCAAGAATTCATAGATGATTTTATTAGATGATTTTATTAAATTTAAACACCTATGTTGTATATTATGCTTAATTTTGATTTATATCTTATGATTATCATTTATCATATTTTATTAAGTGGTTTATGATCAATTTGATTGTGGATGTTCGACTTTGATACCATTCACCATATTACCACCACCACAAAACAGAATTTTATCAGCGCTAAAAAAGTGATGATAATAGAGCCACTATTAAAAGGTGGTCCCCTTTATCAGCTTTTTTCAAATATTTAATAAATTCTAAATTTACCAGCACTTCAATTAGTACTGATAAAGGGGGGACTTTATGAGTGCTATTTGAAGCGCTGACAAAGGCTTCCTTACCTGGGTGTGCTGTTTATATAACAACAAACCCATAAAACTAAAAAAAATAAACACCCAAATAGTAGACCAAAAAAACCAAACCAAAAAAAATTACCTACAAAAACCTACTAAAAAATAACCACCCATAGTATATACAAAATAACAACATAAATGATGCAAATGATGAAAAAACAAGCAGCGCATACAATGTTTTGATAAACAATCCTATATAAATTTAATTAAAATCATGAATAAAAAAATATTAACTCATGGTATATAAAAAAACACTTCTATATACATTTTGAACAATGTTTTGTAAAATTACATTTAAAATTATCCAACAAAGTGTTAAAAACATTAATGTTTTCTCTTTTGATTTATGTGGTCCCACCTAAAAATTGTTCTTTGATTGTAATAGTCGTCCAAAAAATCATCCCAACGTGTTAAAATGGTTACACCTATATATGAAAAAAATATTACATTAGTAATAATATAAAGAAATAAATTAATCATTAATATAAAGAATACATTAAAAATATTAAATATTAAATAAAAATGGCACATTTGGAGTTATAACAGTCACACCATGCGTCGTGTTGAGGTGGGGCTGATTCCTACATGTCAAAAATGAATAATGAATAGTTTTAAAAAATTATTAAAACCATCATAATGAATTTTCTCAGTTTTCAGTATGATAGTTGTGTTTTTTTACAAAAATATCATTTCAAACTGAAAACAAGTAATTTGAGTCATACAGGTTGCATCATGTGTCGGTTTAGCAAGAGACTACTTCATACACATCAAAAAGGAATTATGAATTTTTGTACTTATTTTTTGAAGGCAATCAGAGTGCATTTTCTTGGTTTTTAGTGAGTGCCACCATTTGAGCTAAAATGTCAATTTTAAAATAATAGTGGACACTTTTAGTCATACTGGTTACACCATTTGTTAGATTGAGGTGGTATTGATTCCAAAACATCAAAACTAACTCATGGATCGTATTCCTAAATTATAAAAACAATACAAATGCCTTTTCTGGTTTTTCAATATGCTATTTGTATTTTTTTACCTCAATGAATGTCAATTTTAAATAAAAAGACACATTTGGAGTCATACCGAGGACACCATGCATCATATTGTGGAGAAGATGATTCCAACACATCAAAAATGAATGATAGATCATTTTACTAAAGTATCAAAATAATTGTAATACATTTCCTCAGTTTTAGTATGTCAGTTGTGTTTTTTTATTAAAATTTCATTTCAAACCAAAAACATTCAATTTGAGTCATACCGGTCACATAGTGTGTCAGTTTGATTTGAGACTGCTTCATACACATCAAAAATAACTGACGACTCACTGTCCTTAATTTCTAAGACAATCAGAGTGTGTTTTCTTGGTTTTCAATGAGTGACATGTTTTTTGATAAAATGTCAATTTTAAACTGATAGAGGGAAATTTTATTCACACCTTTCACACTATTCGATGGATTAAGGCGGGGTTGATTCATACAAATCAAAACTAACTCATGGATTGTTTTCCTATAGTATAAAAACAATCTGAATAACTTTTCTCGGTTTTCTGTATGTCAGTTGTGTTTTTTATTTGAATTAACATCAATTTTAAATAAAATGACACATTTGGAGTCATACCGATGGCACCATGCATCGGAATGTGGATCGGTTGATTCCTACATGTCAAAAATGACTGATATAATGTTTTCCTAATGTATCAAAACAATTGGAATGAATTTCATCAATTTTTAGTATGCGAGTTGTGTTTTTTTACTAAAATGTCATTTCAAACTGAAAACATGAAATTTGATTCATACCGGTCGCATCGTGTGTCAGTTTTACATGATAATGCTTCATACACATCACAAATAATTAATGAATCACTGTCCTTAATTTTGATGACTATTTGAGTTCATTTTCTTGGTTTTCAATGTGTGACACGTTTTGGGCTAAAATGTCAATTTTAGACTAATAGCGGACACTTTTAGTTATACTGGTCACACCATTAGTTTCATTGATGCGGGGTTGATTCTTATACATCATAAATGAATCATGGATCATTTTACTAAAGAATCAAAATAAGCTGAATGAGTTTTCTCAGTTTTCAATATGTCGGTTTTTTTACTTGAATTAATGCCAATTTTAAATTAGAAGACACATTTGGAGTCATACCAGTGATACCATGCATCATATTGAGGATTAGTTGATTTCTACACATAAAAAATGAATGATACATCATTTTCTTAAAGTATAAAAACAATTGTAATTCATTTTCTGGTTTTTTAGTGTAGTAGTTCTGTTTTTTACTAAACTGCCATTTCAAACCAAAAAAATGCAATTTCAGTCATACTAGTTGAATCGTGCATTGTTTTGACATGATACTACTTCATATATATCATAAATAACAAACGGATCACTTTACTTAATTTTTAATACAATAGAGTGCATTTTATTGGTTTTTTGTGACTCGTTTTGAGCTAAAATGTAAATTTTAAATTGATAATAGACACTTTTAGCCAAACCAATCACACTATTCATTGGATTGAGATGGGGTTGATTCCTACACATCAGAACTGTCTCATATATGATTTTCCTAAATTATAAAAACAATCTGAATGAATTTTATTAGTTTTCTGTATGTCAATTGTGTTTTTTAATTGAATTAATGTCAATTTTAAATAACAAGACAAATTTGGAGTCATACTGGTGAAACCGTGCAACAAATTGAGGTGAATTTTATTCTTAAATGTCACAAATTACTGATAGATAATTTTCTTAAAGTATCAAAACAATCGGAATGCATGTCAATAATTTTCAGTATGTTATATGCGTTTTGTTACTAAAATGTCATTTCAAACTAAAAACATTAAATTTAATTCATATCGGTCGCACCGTGCATTATTTTGATGTGAGACTACTTACTACACATAAACTATGAATTAAAAATCAATTTACATAATTTTTACAAAAATCATAGTGCATTTTCTTGGTTTTCATTGAGTGACAGGTTTTGAGCTAAAATGTCAATTTTAAAATCTTAACAAACACTCTCAGTCATAATGGTCACACCATTTGTCAGATTGAGGTGGGGTAGATTATTAAACATCACAAGTAACTCAGGGATAATTATCTTAAAGTATCAAAACATCCAAATGTGTTTGATTATTTTTCATTATGTTAGTTGTGTTTCATACATGAATTAAAGTAAATTTAAAATAAGAAGACACATTTGGAGTCATACCAGTGACACCATGTGTCAAATTGAGGTGAGGTTGATTATAACACATCAACAATGACTGATAGATCATTTTTATTAAGTATCAAATCAATTAGAATGATTTTCCTTAGTTTCCAGTATTTTGGTTTTGATTTTCTTACTTGATTAATGTCAATTTTAAATAAAGACACATTTAGAGTCATACCGGTGACACTATTCATCAGATTGAGGTTTGGTTGATTCCTACACATCATAAATGACTCATGTATCATTTTTCTAAATTATCAAAAAAAAATTAAGTACATTTTTTCTACATAAAAGTCAATGCACATTTTCCTCTAAAACCAAAAAAAGAGACATGACCTGCTAAATATGATCAATCTATCTAGTTTAAAAGGATTATAGAAAAACCTTTGATCCATGTATAGTTGACACAGAATAACATACTCCTTATATAGTATTGATTTAGTTGACCTAATGATGAATCAAATGTCATATATTCAGGACCTCCGAATGAATATATGATAGTTGGTTATTCCTGAGGTTGACTAAAGAGGGTAAATTCCAATTTTGTAGATTGAACCATTGTTTTTTAGAGAGAAAACCCTCTCGTTGTTGAATACGAGAATATTGGAGTAAGATTTTATGTTCGTTATGTCTCAAGACATCAAAAAACTCAAGGTATGGTCAAACCCATTCTAGATACTTGTTATCTTCTTTTTTGTTATATCAACCACACACATACCATGTAAATGAAGACCACTAATTTCTTTTCAAAAACCATCCAACATGAAATTCATTTAGTTCTAAAACAAGGACAAACAATGACCACAATTTTAAGTAGGAAATTTATCCCACACAAATCACAAAATTACCATCAATTAAATAGAATGATAAGGCAGAAAATATTATTAAAGTAGAAATTATTTCATAAGTTTACCATCTTCATGCTATTTTTGTACATTCTTCTATTAGGTATGCTACCCAATTATTTCTAAGAATATCTATATCTTCTTGTGAATATGACTATTTTCGGTAGTCATGGTAGTACTAAAAAAATATAAATACCCAAAGTATTTATAAATTTTTAAATAAAATAAAAACTATATTAGAAAAAACATATTTATGAATACTAGTTTGTTCATGGAATATGATCTCTCTCATAAATTTACAGACATAGTTACCACAATCTTTTCTGTTTAGTTGTTTCAGAAACTCCAAAAAAATTGAGAAAAATAAATAATTTTTGTATATGTGCTTGGATAGTGAAATATTATTAAATATACCCTAATACTTATCCATTTCTAGTACTTGTGAGGATTCTTTTCTTTCTCCCCTGGCATCATTCCATTATCTAGATAATATTCATGCACCACCCTATCATAATAGAATTCTCATTAATAGATAATATGAATTATATAACCAGATGTTTAGTTATAAAATGATTGATGTAGTGTATTATAAATTGAAAAAATTTATCATGTGTTGTCAGTTTGTTGGATATCCATGCATTGAATCCAGAAAATAAATATTTGGAGTATCCAAATTGACCTCAATGAGCATCCAATGATGCCTAAAAATACAAAAAAGAATAATTAATGAATGAAATTAAAATATACTTGATATGAAAAAATTTTAGAGTTTAAACTCTACATCATTGGTATTAAAAAAATTCTGTCATCCATAATTTTTCTGTTAAATGATTTGACCCGGTCTGCCACTATTTCACCCTCTTTCTGGGAAATTATGTATTTTTTCTGTAGAGGTGATATGAGGGCTAATGAGTGAAAATTTATGTTCATGGGGAAATAAATTCAATTCTTTTACATATATATGATAAAAAATATGATTTGTATTTAGTTATAATTAACATTTTATATCAGCTTTTGGAAAATAAAATCATGAAAACATACCTTATGTATACATTTACAACTGATCCGCCTAACCATTTATAGTTAAGGATTTCAGTTGCATTATCAACACCAATGAATTCTAGATATTCCCCTCCATTCAAATTTGCTTCAAAATCAATTATGTGAATACCACCATCTTTCAAATTAGTATCCACATGATTCTTCAATGATAATAAATATGGATATTTGAGGGGGGGGGGGTGAAGGTTCTTTGGATAGATCATTTTTTTCAGTTGGATGATCCTTGAGAAGATTTTGAACCGATTTTTCATTTCACCCCATTCCCTTTGTCTATATGTAATAACATTCATTGAATCAGACCCTTTTCATTAAATTTCTAATGTTTATCTTGAATATTAAATTTTAAATGAATACCTCATTATCAATATGTTTTTCTACAAGATGTGATGGCCATGCGAATAATTTTCCAAGATCTTGTTCGACTGTATGGATATCTGCATCATCAATTAGAACAGGTAGCTCAGCGCTCAGCTCTAGGGCTATAGTAATTGGTAGTATGAAATGACATGTCAGAAGTGGTCTGATTTATAACATGTCATTATGGATACTGGACACTATATATCTCACTACAAGGTGATGGGTGGGTGCTGATAGATATTGATCACAGTCATTTTCACCATGTAAAATATCAATAAAGGAAAGGTATCAGTGTCTAGTGTCAATCTCTTTCACATTTCAAAGAAACAATTATTAGAAAATTGACTACCTCAATTAAGAATTGTTTCTTGAGGGGAATAGATCACCTCAAAACTGGTGGGGGAGGGGCGGAATCTTCATGCATGAGTTGTTCCTGAGTTGTTTATTCTCTTTTCCTCCCCCATTCAAACTTCCTATCATCTCTCTCTGGTATTGTAATTCTTCTTGAAACATAGGTAATCATTCTCTCATCTTATTCATTTCCTCAGTTGGATCATCTTCTTGTTTTTTTGTCAAAATATGTTTGGGGTGTCACCCCAAAACCCACACCTTTGACGTGGACATACTTTTCTGGCTGCTTCAAGGTCTCTGTAAGTATGTCCTTATTCGATGTGGGTGTTGTTGACTCTTTTGACTATGTTAGTTTTAAAATATAGGAAAATAAGTAATCATTGTTATGTAATAGATATTGAATGACATTTTTTATTATGACATACACACACATGTTTCCAACACTTTTTGTGTGTTTTCATCTATTAGTTTCCCATATTTAGTTACATCTACCACCTTTCATAACACATGGTGTGAGATGGAAGTGGATTTGGATTTGGATAAAAACAAAAGAACATATATATTGTGTTTTTTTATGTCATATAAATGTATTATGGTATATTTAAAATACATTCCAATTTTTTTTAAAGTGATGCGTACCCCATCATAGCTATATTATAGGGTTATGTTGGTTTTGATGCCCGCTATTTATTTTCAGCACCCAGTTGTTGTTTCATAAATAAAACACTATCAATCAATGTGATGAATACACATACTGCCAAACAATGTATTACCAGACACAGTGTACCCGAAAAGACTACATCGCACAACATCCAATAAATACATTCCATGTTTCTTGGGTTATCAAGTGTGAATATATAAGAGGTGGGTGTCGTTTTATTTTCCTTTCAGCATCCTTAAGATGATATTTTTTCAATAGTGTGTGAAAACCCATTTGAATCCTTACAGCAACAATTAAGGCATAGTCTTTGTGCGAGTCATCTACTATAAATGAACTCTTCAAAAGATGATGAAGTGTAAGTCCATGTTTCATTATCTATTTTTTAGTAAATTAAGAAAATGATATCATAATGTTTCTGTAATATCTCCCCACATCAGTGTATTAATCTTATCCAAACCATGGTTACATTAATTTACATCAATCTTCATACATTTCTGAGTGATTATTTTAATGTAACTACTGAACATGTATTTTCTAGGGTTAACATGTTGGCCCCACTTATTCCATCCATTATCGTATTTGATGCATTTTTATTTAGCCTTAATGATTTTAACTAATACCATCAATATACAACGCTCCTATTTTTTCTATGCCTCTGGTGTTTCATCACCTTTCATTTACTCAGATCCACCATCATCAATATGTTCATCCGGATCCTGAGGGATAACATTGACATGTTCAGATGGTGTTTGTACCTCTATAATGAGAGAAACAATATGTTGAGAAACCTGTTGTTCATATACACTATGAGTATCAGTAGGTTGAGAAACCTGTTATGCATGGGTATTAGGAGCATCATCACATGTAGAAGTCACTATCTAAATTTTTTTAACATTTAATTTAGATAACAAAAAAGAAACAACGAATAGATATTAACATAAGGCAATATGTTTTCAAACCTATTGTTCATCTACATTGCAAGAAACATCAGGTTGAGAAAATAGTTATCCCTAAGGATTGGGAGCATCATCATGTACATAAATCATTATCCAAAAAAGTGGTTCAACATTTAATTTAGATAACAACAAAGTAGGAGTGAAAACATATTAACATAAAGTAACACGATGTATATTAAGAAAAATTATATAACCCGATTATTGATCTATTTTTTTAAAGGTTAGTGGTATTTGACCCCTCTATCGACTATCCAAATCCCTTCATTGTGGTCTCCTATAACATAAAAAATTCCATCTACACTAGGACCACTTCCAAATGATTGCAAAGTCCCAATGAAAGGGTCATCCTATGTTGAATTTTCATCTAACTCTTCATTGAATTTGGTTGATAACACAACAATTGAATAGTTTTGGTTTTTGGGATCTAGAATATAAAATAATTTTATTTCTTGTGATGCCATTATAAATAACGTTTCTTTATACCCTTCCTTACTGAAATCGACTTTCACAAATCCCAACTCATCTATTTTAACAAAACATCTCTTATCAACCCACTTGCATTAAAAAATAAGCACTCATAATGTCGTATAATCCAACTCCCATACATTTTTTTGATTCCAAAGTAGAAAATATTCAGGTAAATTGGATTTATGTACATAGCTCTAGCAAAATACATCACTTCAGCCACAAGTGTAACTCCACTATTCTATTTGGTACTATCTTCATAATGTTAATTAGTATAGAATGTATAACCATTAATTACATAATCATTATAAGATAATAAGTACACACTTAGCCTACTAACATGCCATAAAAGTTGTTCTGAAATTGAGTCTAGATTTTTATATGACTCCATAAAAAATATGGTCTTGAAACCATCCTATAAACTATTGATTATTTTTATTTTATATCCATTTTTCATTCTTTTATGGATTCAAAATCATAAGAATTTTTTTCTGGGTTTCAAAATATTGGTCAATGTCCAAACTGTTATGCAAAACGTATAGGTGGGCCGATACCCGATCTATAATATTGATTGTGACAACCTCATTGCAAAAACTTCCTTCACCTGTAAGTCGTATAGTGTGAAGAGATTTTTTTAGACCAATTCTTTGCACACCAGACAAGTATTCAGTGTAGAATTCGACGACTTCCTCAACAATATATCACTCTGCAATATAACCATATGGCCAAGCTTGCTTTTTGACATAACCTTTCAAAATCTTCATATACATTTCAATGGGGTACATCAATCTATAGTGCATATAACCACATAAACAAATCTCTCTCACCAAGTGAAAAATCATATCAAATAATGTCGGTAGGAAAAATATTTCCAATTCACATAATATGATGAAAATTTCTCTTTCAATAGTAATTTTTTTTCTAGGTCTATTAATTTGTTACACAAAGATTTGAAGAAGACACATAGCTTCGTTAATGTATGATATACAGTCTTGGAAAAAATAGAACATAAATCTATGTGAATTAGATCATTCATCAAAACATGTAAGTCATGTGATTTCATACCTTTTAACTTTAAATCGTGCATTTAAATGATGTTCTTGATATTCGGGGAATACCTCTCTAGAATCTTTACATCATTCAAGAAGTTTCAAAATCGATATATCTCTTTCCTAGAAAGAGTGTAAGAAGTAGGGGGAATAAATGTTCATTTTCACCCTTCACTGGTGAAAACACTTCTCGTAATCCCATGTCAACCATGTACAACCTAGACTTAATTCAATCCTTTGTTTTACCTGGTGTATTTGGAAATGTGTTGATGAAACTATCACATAAATTTTTTTCAACATGTATAACAGCAAGAAAATTTCTAAAATATAGACAATTCTAGTACGGTAAGAAAAAAAATTATTTCTTTTTTTGATCGGTTTTTGTAAGGTTTTTCAAAAAATAGTTTACCAAAAGTAGTGTCCACATATTTAACTTTCTCAATCATTTGATCACATGTTAGTGGATACAATGTTTTATTTTCTTCAAAAAATCCATCAAATTATGTAATCCAAGATCGTTACTTATGTTATTGAGGTAGAAATCTATGATGTCCTAGAAATACATTTTTTGATGAATGTTTCAACATAATTGATTGTGTACCTTGTTCTTAGATGGGACACCCAAGAGTTCCTTTAATTCTAGATCCTGAAAAATTTACATAAGTAGGAAATTAATTTATCGTCCCATAAAACATGACTCTCAATGTAAAATATTCATTTCTATAAGTATTATATATTTCAACACCTAAATCCAACAATAATTTTAAATCCTCAATCATTGAAGCCCAATAAACATCAATATAATTACCCCGGTTATTTTTGTCCTGATATAAGAATAGATTACATGATGTGTTTTCATTTCATGCAAAACCACGGTGGAAAGTTATAATTTACCAACATAACTAGCCATGTACTGTGAGTGTTTCTTTGAAAACCAGAAGGATTCACTCCAACTGTTGATAATGCAAGATGAATATTTCTTAGCTCATTTACTCGTGATCAATTCTCTTCTACTGAGGAGAGTCTGTCGGATTCTGTAGTTTTCTATATTTATATCTTCGGTCTTCATGCCACGTCAATTTTTCTATAGTCTCCTCACTTCCATATTGGCGTATAATATTTGGAATGATTGGAATGTACCATGATAATTTTACATGACAAGATTTGTCACGACCCGTCCTCGGGGCCCGTGCCGTGACTACCCCAAGCCCGCCTTCCATAGGCCAGGGGCTGGCGACTAGCACCAAGGCGTAAAATCCCAGTAAACAGGGAAGGCATTGCCTTTATGAGTAACAACCACACAGAGTCAGCAAGCGGAAAGTAAAGTGCAGAAAAGTAAAGGGGCCGGAAATACAAGCCCAACTGTAAAGTACAACTGAAAAGAAAAAGAACAGCAACTGAAGAAAAGACGGCGGCCTCGTGTCGTCCACTGGCAATCCCACCTGAAGGGTGGGTACAGATAGCCTCCAGGCTCCTCGGGTCCCACGTCCGCTCCGAGCACGTCCCGCCCAGTGGTCCACCTCCAGGTACCGTCCTGCTCCACGCCCCAACCGTGATCAGCGCTGTCCGTCGTCTGCAACCAACACAACAAGGTGCGGGCATAGCCCGTGCAGGGGTGAGTACAACTACTCAGTAAGGACCCCGAGACCCCCGAAGGTCTCTCGAAATCCACAAAGGATATAGCACAAAAGAAAGATGCAATCACGAAGTAACATCTGACTCGACTTAGGTATATGCCCATACATATACCTAAGTCCCCAATTCTAGCTCTGCTCACGAGCTCAAGAACAACTCAATCCACAAAGGAAAGCAAGACTCAAATCCACAAAGGAGAGTAAACAGTAAATCCACAAAGGATAGTTCAACACAATCCACAAAGGAGAGTAAATAGTAAATCCACAAAGGATAGTTCAACACAATCCACAAAGGAGAGTAAATAGTAAATCCACATAGGATAGTTCAACACAATCCACAAAGGAGAGTAAATAGTAAATCCACAAAGGATAGTTCAACACAATCCACAAAGGAGAGTAAATAGTAAATCCACATAGGATAGTTCAACACAATCCACAAAGGAGAGTAAATAGTAAATCCACAAAGGATAGTTCAACACAATCCACAAAGGAGAGTAAAATAAGATTCAGCTCAACCAGGATTTTCATTATCGAAACCATAAGTGTTGAAGAGCCCCATCTCTGAAGTGTACAGTGGTCCTGTCACGACTCCGAGGTACTGCTCACTAACCTAAGACTGCTGAAGTACTCCTCCTGTCGAGTACCGCGGGTCTGCTGCCAACTACCGGGCGCTCCGTCCGCTGAGGGTCTGCTGCCAAATACCGGGCGCTCACCCAGATAGCCTACTGAGGTACTCCTCCTGTCGAGTACCGCGGGTTTGCCGCCAACTACCAGGCGCTCCGTCCGCCGTGGGTCTGCTGCCAACTACTGGGCGCTCCGTCCACTGGGCTAGTCGACTCACTCCAAGTCGAGTCGGTCAAGCAGTCGTCAGGTCTCAGTCATCTACACGGTCTCCGTACTCCGCACGCACGTCTCCACCGTCGCGGGTCTGTCGCTACAACCAAGCGCACACACTCCGTAGAGTATCGCGGGTCCGCCGCTACAACCAAGCGCTCCACCGCCAAGGGTCTGCTGCTGCATCCAAGCGCACCACCACTGTCAAGTACCACGGGTCCGCCGCTACACCCAAGCGCTCCACCGCTCAAGGTAAAAAGAAGATTCAGCTCACACAGGTTCGGTAGCACTCTTCCACGTAGGATCGCTGAGTGCAGTAGCCGACGCAGTCCACTGAGGATCTCTGCACAGTCGTCGCCGCAGTCCACGGAGGATCTCTGCTCTGCCGTCGTCGCAGTCCACGGAGGATCTCTGCTCTGTCGTCGAGGTCACAGCCAGCGCTAGGGTTCCCGCACGTAGCGAGCTCGTTTAGGAGGGTCCGCTCCACGAGCCGAGGGGCTGATACATCAACTGACACGTAGTCCGAAGTTGATGTATCCAAAAGTTCCGTATCGACAACAGGATCTCAACGCGACAGACGGCGCGTCAATCGGACGCCCGGTCTGAGAGTTATTGGCATTTTCGTCCCAGGGGCCCGGTTGGTTTTTAGGGCAAAACCAACCCGACCGTACTCCGCCTGTATCCGATCCTCGGGCGGAGTATGCCAAAAGTTCCGTCTCACTTAGAGGAAACTACCACAGCTGACGGTACGTCGTTCGGACGTCCGTAGCTCAAGTTATGAGCGTTTCCGCTCCGAGGGCCCGGTTGGCTTCGTGTACGAACCAACCCGGCCGAACCCAAAGTCTTCCGAAACCTTGAGTATAATATACCGAAACGACCGTCTCGATCCAAGGATCGCGTAGCCGCTGACGGTTCGTCAATCGGAGGTCCCAGGCCCAAGATATGGGCGAAAGACCGTAGAGGGCCCGAAACGGGGGTACTGGGCCCGGGGCGACCCGGCCCGAACCCCCCCTGGGGTCGGCCGAACCGGGTCGGCCCGAACCGGGTCGGCCCGACCCGGCCCGAACCGGCTCGGCCGGGTCCGGTCCGGCCTGGGCGCGGCCCGGCCGACCGGACCGGCTCGGCTTCGGCCGAGCGGCCGAAGCGCTGCCGCCGCGGGTCAAACCCGCGGCTTTGGAGAAAACGCGGCCCGCGCGGGCCGCGTGCTGGAAGGCCGGACCGCGGACGCGGTCCGGCGGCTCGCCGCCGCCGCGGCTCGGCCGCGGCGGACTCCTCCGGCGGCGCGCCGGGCGCCGCCGCCCCCGGTCGCCGGCGCCGCCGCGCCGGCGACCCGCGCCGCCGCCTCCTTCCGCGGGCCGCCGGAGATGCTCCGGTGGCCCGATTTGCCTCCCGTCTGCGCCGTTGCCCCTCCCGGATGCCGACCTTCACTGCGGGATCGACGGATCGCCCGGGCCGCGCGGTTCGTCGTCGTCCGCCATATCCGCACAACAAAAACAGATCGGCGGAGGGTTGCCGGGTCTTGTTCGTTAGACCCGCACCCTCCGCGTTAGCCATAAATCACGGGAGGAAACAGGAAAGAAACCAATCAACAATTTTAAATAAATTAAAATTGTTTCGTGATCGGGTTCTATATTTCAAAAGAATAAACACGGGATTTTAAAAAGAATTCCAACATCCCTTACCTCGCAGCTGTCGTTGCCGAACGAGGGATCGTCGCGGAATCGCTCGTCGCGGAGGAAGGAGATCGTCGCGTCGTCGCGGTATCCGGCGTCGCGTCGCCAATCTCCGGATCAAGATCAAACGGATTTAATTAGTTTAAATCCGTTGATATTGAAATTAAAAAGGGAGAAGAAAAGATCCGATTCTCACCTTTGTTGCCGAACGAGGGTCGGCCGCGGAAGAAGAGGCGTCGCCGAAGAACGTCGCGGGTAGATCTCGTCGACGTCGCAGATCTTGGTGTGCGTCGTCGAATTCCGGTCGCCGGCGTTCTTCGCGTTCTTCGCGTTCTTCGCGTTCTTCGCGTTCTTCGCGGAGAGGGTGGAGGAACGAAGATTCTTTCAAATCCTTTCCAAGGATTTTTATGTTGGTCTTATTTTATAAACATGCCAACACGAAACCGGTTAAGAAACGATCCATCAATTCGTTGAATTAATTCAACGAAAGAAACGACCCATTTAATTCACGAAGAAACAGTCCATTTAATTCACGAAATAAACCGCCCAATTAAATGGTCTGTTAAGAATTAAAGAAAACGCGTCGGTTGACTTTTCAGTTACTTTGACGGGTTTTCGCGGGTGCGTTACTTAGCGAAAGAAACGGCGGGGCTCGTGCGGGTCCCACCGCACAAATATCCTACCAAGGGGTAGGATATTTCTGGATAGCATCCTATCCAGTTCAACTCAGTTCAAGCCGTCTTTAAGTGACTTCAAGTGGCTTCCAAGCAGCTTAAGTGAAATAAAATAAAGTTGTCGCACAAACTTTATTTTATTCTGACTTAAAGCCGCAAAATTTAAAAACCACGTCTGAGCAAACGCAACTCCGGAAGAGGCGTTTCTAAGCAAATACCGGCGCTGCGATTTCATCGGTGCCCTCAGAATTCGATTCCGGGCACCGGTTCAAAAGATAGAAAAACCCGCTCGTCCGTTCACTGAACGTACCCGAGCCAAACTTCGGAAATTGATTCCGGGCACACCGGGCCTCGGAATCAGGTGCCGTCTGAAGCTGCGCTCTTGTAAAATTCCAAAGAAAATTAAAAAAAAAATTTCCTTGAAATTTGCGGGTCTTTACATTACTCCCACCTCAGGGCTTTACGTCCCCGTAAAGATACATCAAAAACTAGGGGAACAAATGGGGTTACTGAGCACGCATCTGAGCCTCCCGCTCCCAAGTGCTCTCCTGGAGGTTCCCGTGCTGCCATCTGACGCGCACAAGAGGAATCGACCGCCCACGTAGGACCCGCTCCTGTCGATCCTCGATCTCCACTGGGACCTCCGCAAAAGTCGCCCCATCGTCCACGTCCAGCTCCCCAAAGTCGATGATGTGCGTCGGGTCGTGCACGTATCTCCTCAGCTGAGACACGTGGAAGACGTCGTGCACCCGGTGCAACTGAGGTGGTAGAGCCAGGCGATAAGCCACCTCTCCTATCCTGCTGAGGACCTGGAAAGGCCCGATGAAGCGTGGAGACAACTTGCCGCCTCGGCCAAATCTCCGTAATCCACGTCGAGGTGAGACACGCAAAAAGACGTGGTCGCCATCCTCGAACTCTGGTGGCCTCCGCCTCCTGTCAGCATATGACTTCTGCCGGCTCTGAGCTGTCCTCATCCTCTCCTGGATGATCTGGACCTTCTCTGTCGTGGCCTGGACCATCACAGGTCCCACAAGAGCTGCAAGATTTCTTCTTTGCCGAAAAGAGAAATCTGGTCTCATCCCCTGGATGAACCACATTCTTTGCCTAAAACAGTCAATCCTAACATGGATGATACTAATCCATACCAAGGATGACGTCGTAAGGCCTCGACGCTACTACTAAGAGATTCAACTGTTACTCTCGCCTCCAAGGGTTGAGTCACACTGTCGGCATCAGTGTGTGGTAACTGGGTCTCCTCCAGTAGATGTCTCACAAGTGAGGGTCAAGTCAACAGCCAAAACTGGAATCTCCTAGTAACATCACGAAAGAGGACAGGAACGAAAATATCACAAAGGTATGCATCTTTTATTATTGCAGCTCATAATACAAGACGCTACACGAAAGCAACAAGGAACCAGAAGTACAAAGGATGTATCCACTAGTTCTGCTCCTGTCCATCAGCTCCCAGGGCTCCATGATCGAAGGCCTCGACTGCCTGAAGCTGAGCTCTCCCCTGTGGTCGGGGTGGACCTCCTGGTGGTGGTGGTGGTAGAGCCTCAAAGCGTCGTCCACCACCTGCTGCTCGGCCAGCTCCTCTACCTCGTCCGTCTCCTCCCTGCAGACCGCCACGGTCGAACCTCTGCCTCTGCCTAGGTGGTTCCTCAACCGTTTGCTGCTCCCCCGCATGGCGGGTCGGGCAGTCACGAGCCATGTGACCAATTCCGCCACAGGAGTAGCACTGCCCACTCTCGGCACGCCTGGCTCTGACTCCACCCCGGCTTCCCCGCACAACTGAGCCTGAGTCGTGCAGTCGGCCACTGGTAGGTCTGGTCTGCCTGGAACCCTGAGTCATCTGTCGGCTACCTGCCACCGAAGACTCCGCTACGTGCCGCCCTGCGGTGGGTCTCTGTGCTGGTGTAGACTCAGCAAGGAAGCTCTCGATCAGAAGGGCCCGCTCTAGTACTCCTGTCTGAGTCGGTATGCTGAGGGAGATCAGCGATGCCCTGATCTCGTGTCTCAAACCCTGCTCGAAGGTCCGGGCCCGGAAGAAGGGGTCCCGTACCATGTCTGTCGAGTACCGAGAAAGGTCGGTGAACCTTGCCGCGTACTGAGCGACCGTCATGCTGCCCTGCCGCAGCTGTAGAAGCTCCTGGATACGCACCGCACGAAGGGTGGCTGGGACGAACTCCGAGCGGAAGAGGCTCTCAAAGTCCGTCCAAAGAAGAGATGCCTCATCGTGCACCTGGAGCATCAAGCTCCACCATCGTCCTGCCGCCGCCTGCAGGAGGCTCGCTGCGAGGATCACCATGAGATCTGCTGGTGTCCTCACTAGCCTGAAGATCCGTACCACCGCCTCTAGCCAGTCCTCGGCGGCCTGGGGGTCCGCCTCACCGCGAAACCTGGGCGGTCGCTGGCCCTGAAACTCGTGCAGTGCCCTGAGGCGACGTGCATCGTCGGCGTCTGGTACTGGAAGCATCGGTGGCTCGGCGGGTAAGGCTACCGCCGGTGCCACTGCTGGCAAAGGGCCCTGCACCGAGGCCTCGTCGCTCGGTGGGCTGCCGTCGCGCCCTACACTCGGAACCCTAGCTGGCAGTCGTCGCGGGGCCATCCTGAAAAGGAGAACAAGAGCACCACAGTCAGAACAGTATACCTGGTGAGCTGGCACAAGTAATCACAAGGAAAACTTGAGACTTTCATAAAGCAGATCAGTATACCCGGTGAGCTGACATAAGTAATCACAAAGAAAACTTGAAACACACACGCAATCAATGTTTTCATGCATTAAGTCGGAAATCAGGAGTCAGGGTCCTGGTGTACGGATACGTCGGCCGCCGCACCAACACTGGGCTCCCTGAACTGATAACCACACTCAATACACTAAACACTATTGCTTCACATAGAAAGAAAGGACGATCAGAGTCTGCGGTAGAACCGACCGCCTCTGATACCAATTTGTCACGACCCGTCCTCGGGGCCCGTGCCGTGACTACCCCAAGCCCGCCTTCCATAGGCCAGGGGCTGGCGACTAGCACCAAGGCGTAAAATCCCAGTAAACAGGGAAGGCATTGCCTTTATGAGTAACAACCACACAGAGTCAGCAAGCGGAAAGTAAAGTGCAGAAAAGTAAAGGGGCCGGAAATACAAGCCCAACTGTAAAGTACAACTGAAAAGAAAAAGAACAGCAACTGAAGAAAAGACGGCGGCCTCGTGTCGTCCACTGGCAATCCCACCTGAAGGGTGGGTACAGATAGCCTCCAGGCTCCTCGGGTCCCACGTCCGCTCCGAGCACGTCCCGCCCAGTGGTCCACCTCCAGGTACCGTCCTGCTCCACGCCCCAACCGTGATCAGCGCTGTCCGTCGTCTGCAACCAACACAACAAGGTGCGGGCATAGCCCGTGCAGGGGTGAGTACAACTACTCAGTAAGGACCCCGAGACCCCCGAAGGTCTCTCGAAATCCACAAAGGATATAGCACAAAAGAAAGATGCAATCACGAAGTAACATCTGACTCGACTTAGGTATATGCCCATACATATACCTAAGTCCCCAATTCTAGCTCTGCTCACGAGCTCAAGAACAACTCAATCCACAAAGGAAAGCAAGACTCAAATCCACAAAGGAGAGTAAACAGTAAATCCACAAAGGATAGTTCAACACAATCCACAAAGGAGAGTAAATAGTAAATCCACAAAGGATAGTTCAACACAATCCACAAAGGAGAGTAAATAGTAAATCCACATAGGATAGTTCAACACAATCCACAAAGGAGAGTAAATAGTAAATCCACAAAGGATAGTTCAACACAATCCACAAAGGAGAGTAAATAGTAAATCCACATAGGATAGTTCAACACAATCCACAAAGGAGAGTAAATAGTAAATCCACAAAGGATAGTTCAACACAATCCACAAAGGAGAGTAAAATAAGATTCAGCTCAACCAGGATTTTCATTATCGAAACCATAAGTGTTGAAGAGCCCCATCTCTGAAGTGTACAGTGGTCCTGTCACGACTCCGAGGTACTGCTCACTAACCTAAGACTGCTGAAGTACTCCTCCTGTCGAGTACCGCGGGTCTGCTGCCAACTACCGGGCGCTCCGTCCGCTGAGGGTCTGCTGCCAAATACCGGGCGCTCACCCAGATAGCCTACTGAGGTACTCCTCCTGTCGAGTACCGCGGGTTTGCCGCCAACTACCAGGCGCTCCGTCCGCCGTGGGTCTGCTGCCAACTACTGGGCGCTCCGTCCACTGGGCTAGTCGACTCACTCCAAGTCGAGTCGGTCAAGCAGTCGTCAGGTCTCAGTCATCTACACGGTCTCCGTACTCCGCACGCACGTCTCCACCGTCGCGGGTCTGTCGCTACAACCAAGCGCACACACTCCGTAGAGTATCGCGGGTCCGCCGCTACAACCAAGCGCTCCACCGCCAAGGGTCTGCTGCTGCATCCAAGCGCACCACCACTGTCAAGTACCACGGGTCCGCCGCTACACCCAAGCGCTCCACCGCTCAAGGTAAAAAGAAGATTCAGCTCACACAGGTTCGGTAGCACTCTTCCACGTAGGATCGCTGAGTGCAGTAGCCGACGCAGTCCACTGAGGATCTCTGCACAGTCGTCGCCGCAGTCCACGGAGGATCTCTGCTCTGCCGTCGTCGCAGTCCACGGAGGATCTCTGCTCTGTCGTCGAGGTCACAGCCAGCGCTAGGGTTCCCGCACGTAGCGAGCTCGTTTAGGAGGGTCCGCTCCACGAGCCGAGGGGCTGATACATCAACTGACACGTAGTCCGAAGTTGATGTATCCAAAAGTTCCGTATCGACAACAGGATCTCAACGCGACAGACGGCGCGTCAATCGGACGCCCGGTCTGAGAGTTATTGGCATTTTCGTCCCAGGGGCCCGGTTGGTTTTTAGGGCAAAACCAACCCGACCGTACTCCGCCTGTATCCGATCCTCGGGCGGAGTATGCCAAAAGTTCCGTCTCACTTAGAGGAAACTACCACAGCTGACGGTACGTCGTTCGGACGTCCGTAGCTCAAGTTATGAGCGTTTCCGCTCCGAGGGCCCGGTTGGCTTCGTGTACGAACCAACCCGGCCGAACCCAAAGTCTTCCGAAACCTTGAGTATAATATACCGAAACGACCGTCTCGATCCAAGGATCGCGTAGCCGCTGACGGTTCGTCAATCGGAGGTCCCAGGCCCAAGATATGGGCGAAAGACCGTAGAGGGCCCGAAACGGGGGTACTGGGCCCGGGGCGACCCGGCCCGAACCCCCCCTGGGGTCGGCCGAACCGGGTCGGCCCGAACCGGGTCGGCCCGACCCGGCCCGAACCGGCTCGGCCGGGTCCGGTCCGGCCTGGGCGCGGCCCGGCCGACCGGACCGGCTCGGCTTCGGCCGAGCGGCCGAAGCGCTGCCGCCGCGGGTCAAACCCGCGGCTTTGGAGAAAACGCGGCCCGCGCGGGCCGCGTGCTGGAAGGCCGGACCGCGGACGCGGTCCGGCGGCTCGCCGCCGCCGCGGCTCGGCCGCGGCGGACTCCTCCGGCGGCGCGCCGGGCGCCGCCGCCCCCGGTCGCCGGCGCCGCCGCGCCGGCGACCCGCGCCGCCGCCTCCTTCCGCGGGCCGCCGGAGATGCTCCGGTGGCCCGATTTGCCTCCCGTCTGCGCCGTTGCCCCTCCCGGATGCCGACCTTCACTGCGGGATCGACGGATCGCCCGGGCCGCGCGGTTCGTCGTCGTCCGCCATATCCGCACAACAAAAACAGATCGGCGGAGGGTTGCCGGGTCTTGTTCGTTAGACCCGCACCCTCCGCGTTAGCCATAAATCACGGGAGGAAACAGGAAAGAAACCAATCAACAATTTTAAATAAATTAAAATTGTTTCGTGATCGGGTTCTATATTTCAAAAGAATAAACACGGGATTTTAAAAAGAATTCCAACATCCCTTACCTCGCAGCTGTCGTTGCCGAACGAGGGATCGTCGCGGAATCGCTCGTCGCGGAGGAAGGAGATCGTCGCGTCGTCGCGGTATCCGGCGTCGCGTCGCCAATCTCCGGATCAAGATCAAACGGATTTAATTAGTTTAAATCCGTTGATATTGAAATTAAAAAGGGAGAAGAAAAGATCCGATTCTCACCTTTGTTGCCGAACGAGGGTCGGCCGCGGAAGAAGAGGCGTCGCCGAAGAACGTCGCGGGTAGATCTCGTCGACGTCGCAGATCTTGGTGTGCGTCGTCGAATTCCGGTCGCCGGCGTTCTTCGCGTTCTTCGCGTTCTTCGCGTTCTTCGCGTTCTTCGCGGAGAGGGTGGAGGAACGAAGATTCTTTCAAATCCTTTCCAAGGATTTTTATGTTGGTCTTATTTTATAAACATGCCAACACGAAACCGGTTAAGAAACGATCCATCAATTCGTTGAATTAATTCAACGAAAGAAACGACCCATTTAATTCACGAAGAAACAGTCCATTTAATTCACGAAATAAACCGCCCAATTAAATGGTCTGTTAAGAATTAAAGAAAACGCGTCGGTTGACTTTTCAGTTACTTTGACGGGTTTTCGCGGGTGCGTTACTTAGCGAAAGAAACGGCGGGGCTCGTGCGGGTCCCACCGCACAAATATCCTACCAAGGGGTAGGATATTTCTGGATAGCATCCTATCCAGTTCAACTCAGTTCAAGCCGTCTTTAAGTGACTTCAAGTGGCTTCCAAGCAGCTTAAGTGAAATAAAATAAAGTTGTCGCACAAACTTTATTTTATTCTGACTTAAAGCCGCAAAATTTAAAAACCACGTCTGAGCAAACGCAACTCCGGAAGAGGCGTTTCTAAGCAAATACCGGCGCTGCGATTTCATCGGTGCCCTCAGAATTCGATTCCGGGCACCGGTTCAAAAGATAGAAAAACCCGCTCGTCCGTTCACTGAACGTACCCGAGCCAAACTTCGGAAATTGATTCCGGGCACACCGGGCCTCGGAATCAGGTGCCGTCTGAAGCTGCGCTCTTGTAAAATTCCAAAGAAAATTAAAAAAAAAATTTCCTTGAAATTTGCGGGTCTTTACAAGATTTATGTGTATTATATCGAGAAGAACGAAACATCGGGAATTCTCTATGTGATTTTTGGACCTTGAAAAATATTATACAGTCATTTAGATAGACAAGGATTATTTCAATGATCTTACCCATCGAGTGTATCATTTCTTTTAGAATCGTATGTTTGGATCAGAAGCTTATTCTCTTCTAGGAGCATGTCATTCAAGAGAGAAAGTAATTTTGTAAAACTAAAGTCACTCAATCCATTACCTACTTTAAAATTATATAACTTTAGTATGAAATAAAATATGGTATATTTAGTGCAATCATTATACAATATCATATTTTCACAACTGTTTAACTGCTCAAACAATTTTGGGCAATCATGAAGTTCATCTTCAACTATCCTTGTCATTTCTTTAATAAGATCTTCATCATCATGCACATCTATAATCACATCCTTAATATGGTCTTCCTCATTTTCCACACTTGTAATCACATAAAATGATCTATAAAACACAATGTTATCCCCATCACTAGCAACATTCTCTTTTTCTCCATGTTTATTCCAACATTTATAACTTCAATATATTCCATAACAAAAAAATTGTTCTTCCAACTCCTCTAAAATAACTTGTCTTGAATAAAAATAGTGTAAACACAACGAAAGGTTTTGAGAAGGATCATATGGACAAGCTTTTGCAAATTTGATGAACTCTTTCACTCCATCTTCATACTATTTTGTTAGATTATTGGTATCCATCCATTCTTTATTCATATCCATCCTAATTGATTTGATGATATTAATATTTAACAAAATAAATACACAAAATGTTGATATAAAAATTAACCAACTCTAAAATAAAACATTATTTTTAAAACTATTTATAAAATAACAAAGAGATAATTTAGACAAACTATTTACTTAGTTAAAATACCATTTAAATCTATTTATATAAAATCACACTCTTTGAAAATAACAGTTCAAAATCCCATTAAAAATTAACAGTTGAAATCCCATTAAAACCAAACCATTTACACATATTCCTATTTAAAATAACACAATATTTTTAAAATAAACTAATTAGTTCCAAGCAACATTTCTTAAAATCACAATTTCTTTTTTAAACCATTTTAATGCTATTTAAAACCAAAAAGGGTATGTTGAACACATATTATTTTTTATGAAACATTTCCAAACACATGAATCATTTTAAAAGAGACACTTAGTCATTTTCACAAAGGCATAAATTCCAAGAGAGACACTTTATAGATTTTGTTATACTATACAAACTTCAGTCCTAACTTTATAACCATACTTGATCCATTATGTTAGATCCCCCTTTATAGGGTTCCCTCTCTATACTTAACACTCTCACAATGATCCTCTCTAAAGGTTTAACCCTCACTTATAATAACATGTCACATGATGTTCCCAATTCACGATGGCGTAATTATTTCACTCTCTTTTATTCTACTAGAATTCAAATTCCTTTAGCCTTACCCCCTCATGTAACTATACATATCGGTAAATAAATTCATTCTTGTAGGGTCTTTCCCAAACCAACTTTCCATTTTTTTGGATTTCTATATTGGACAATATGTCATTACAACCCCAAAAAATTTGATCCTTCTCTGTGATCTTGTATAACATAGGTAATGTTCATATACTACCTATTTCCCACATAGAGCAAGGATAATGTGGGATTAAATTTCATTAGTGTATTATTTCCCAATATAATTGAGGAAACCCAAAGTTATGTGAGGGTTTCTTCTATAGCTCCTTCTAATCCATATGTAGACCCTAGGTACCCAAAAAAACTCTAATGAAACCCTTACACACAATTTTTTATTCATGGGTAATCGATATAAAGTATTTGTAATTATATTATACCCTTATACAGTTCCAACCATATACTTATGTAGTTAATATAATCTTGGGTCACAAAAATTGAAGGAAATTGGTGATCTATGACATTCCATCATGAGATTACCATCTCATGGTAAACCATAGAAGATCAAAAAAAAAATAAGCAATAAAACACTAAAGAATATTCACAACCTCTATAAACAATCCCTCACATAAGAGGAACCAAAAAACAACAAGGAATACATAAAATAAAATTTACTTCAGAGCATCATGACATTACAACTTAATAAGGACAAATTCAAAAATAAACGACCACCCCAGACTAGTTTGGGTAATTAAACTGAAGGGATTATAGAAAATAACCTAATCACTTCACAACCATAGTAAGACCTTAATAATCATAGAAGGAAGGATGTAAATTGAAGAAACCCAAAAGGAAAGGATGATCTGGATTCACCACCCCATCTGAGGTTTGGGAAAATCCCCAAACCCAAATAGATATACCTATTAATGAAAATAATTCACCATAGGTGATGCTTATTCACATATTTTCATGAAATTTTTGAGAGGAGAAAATACCACATAGTAAATATGAATTTATCCCATTCAATTTTCACAAGATAAAACCAAGAATCTTAATGCACACTAAGTAAATAAATAAAATTCAGATAATTTATTAATCCCAAAACATAAAAAAAAGTATTTAAATATGTTCACTCTTCTTTAAACAACAACCCTTCTATAAAAGTTACATGTTTATTATTTTTAAAGTCACACATTCTTTGAAAACAATCCAACCCCTTGTAAAAATGCTTCACTAAAAATTTAACACTCACAAAAATAAATTTCCTTAGAATTTACACATTTTAAAGGAGTATAAGGAATATTTTCACCCAAATAACACACTTGATTTGAAAATATTTCATTTTACTTCAAAATAAAAACCCACTCTAACTTCTAATTATTTTAATAAATTAAAATCATTACAAAAACATTTGTATCCATTCTAATTTCTTTTTAAATTTCCATTACGAATTAGAATTTTTTTTATAAACATTAGGATAATCAAAATTTCTATTACAAATAAATATTATGCCTATTTTTAAAAACTAAGACACATTAAAAAAATCCTATTCAAAAAAAAATCTCTCAATTAAAAATGAAGAGGAAAACTACCATTTTAAAACATTTTATGGGCACCAAAATCAACTTTTTAATCCAAAAAAATTATTTAACATAAAACCAACTTTTAAAAACATAAGACCACACCAAAAATCATAGATAATTAATTTAAACTGTACCCTAAAATGTAAAACCCCCAAAAAACTCTGTTAATCAACCACACACCCACAGTATTAACTGTCAAGATTAATGAAAAATGTAATGGATCTAGAAATAAAAATCTATGCAGAAGAAATATTGTGCATGGTTTGACCACATGTGTTATATAACGATGAACTAACCATAAAAATCCATCACAATGGTTATAGAACCAACTACATGGGGTCTACATAGTTTTCTAGACCATACGAGCTAACCCTAAAACTTAGGATCTTTTCTTATTTTCACCCCAAAAGATCAAAGTTACCCCAAAATCACCTATACACTCAATAAGGATCAAAATACCACAATATCATATCACAAAACATTGAGAATAAATATGAAAAAAAATCTAAAACAAAAAAACCAAGAGAACAACCAAACAATGATAGCTATTATTATTTCAAGAAGAAGAAGAAGAAATAAAGTTTCTCTAGAAGGGATAATACCCTTACTAAAAACATTAGTGGAAGAAGAGGTTGCACAATTAGAGGTAGAGGATGTGGTAGAGGAAGTGGCGATGGAGGAGGATAAGGAGGTGAAAATGGTGGAGAAGGAGGAGAAGGAGGTGGAAACGATGATGGAGTAGTAGGAGGACATGTTCATAGCTGCGACGATGTAAGAGGAGGAGGAGTTCTCAAAGGAGGAGGAGGAGGACGGCGAGATGATGACCGCGGTGGAGGAAGAGTAGGAGGAGGAGGAGGAAGGAATGGATAATGAGGAGGATCACAAAACACAGGGTTATGATTCGATGAGAGTTTGAGGGGTGCAGAAGGAAGGGGATGAAGTTGGGATTCATTTATAAAATTGGGGGAAAACATTTATCAGCACTAGTGAAAAGTGCTGATAAATGTATGTTTTATCAGTGCAAAATTAAAAAGAACTAATAAAACATACATTTATCAGTTCTTTTTTAGAGTTGATAAAGATGGTACTTTATTAGCACTAAAAAAGTACTGATAAATATCCTCTTTATCAGCATGAAATGTTTCGCACAGATAAATGTATTTTTTATCAGTACTTTTTAATTAAAGCTATAAAGGAAACCATTTATTCATAATTATAAACTTATAACCAATATATTTATTAAATTTATAATTTCTTAAATATATATTATTAATATATTTATTATAATTTAATAATTATTTCAATATATCTATATTAATTATATATATATTTCAAAATTTCATGATTTATTTAAATAAATATATATTTATATTTCAATATTTATAAAATTATAATAAATATATTTATAATAAATATATTAATTATAATATTATAATTTAAATTACAATTATATATATATTTTTATGTCTGTGTCTATGAATAAATTATATTTAAATATATATATAATTTTATAATTTAAATTAGAATTAAATATAATTAAATATATATATAAATTGATATATTAATTTTAATTTTAATTTCATAAGTTTATATATATATATATATGTTTAGGTCTTTGTATATTTCCATTAATGACATATATTTAAAAATAAATATATTCAAAAGGTATTTATAAATACATATTTATCATTTTAAAAATATTTTTTAATTTTATAATTATTTAAACGTTTTTATATGTAATTATTTATATATAATTATAATCATATAAAATATATTTAAAAAGTATATAATTATAAGTAACTAAATATTTATATTTTTAAATATAATAAATTCATTTATTGTTTATTTACATATATTTATCATGATTTTAAGTATTTATGTGAACATAAAGCTTCTTATATATAGGAAATCAATGAATACACCACATATAGTACTATAATATATATTACCAACATTATGGTAAATGATGAACCTATTCATGAGATGAATACGAACGTCCATTATGCATCAATTAATATATTCATTTTGAAACATAAATTTATTTAAATATATATTTATATATATAATATGTATTTGTATACATATATTAAAAAGTATTTATATATAATATTAAAAACATATAGTATAATAAATATATAATAAAGATATAACTAAAACTAATAAACATAATAAAAATAATAAACATAAATAAAACCTAAGCTTAATAAATATAATAAACATGCATTTTTTTATTTAATGTATACATTTAATCCTTATTTTTGAATATAATTAAAATATGTTTATATAATATAATATTATTTTCTATTAAAAACTTTTATTATCACTATTATTAGCACTAATAAAGTCTTCTTTTTTATCAATGCTTTTTGTTGGCACTGATAACAGGGGGGCTTTATCATCCCTAATAGTAGAGCTGATAAATGGTAAATTTATCAGTGCTTTTTTCTAGTTCTGATAAAAGCCCCTTTTTATCAGTGATTTATGATTATCACTGATAAAACTCGAGGTCTCCCCTTTCCCACATTTGTTGTAGTGTACACAGAATGGTTAGTGATTATGTTTACTGATTGGGGAAATTAACTTAAATTTCATATATATATTTTTTATGTTTAAAAACATTCATATAAAGAATAAATTAGAATTAGTAAGTGATGGTTGGGGCCCTATATAGCCCCTCAATGCAATGGTAGGTCTCATGAGACAAAATGGAAATGGATTTTTTCTGAGGCGCTAGACATTTATTTTCGAATGTATTGGGAAATGCCTCAATGGTATGTTTATGAATTTTGGAATTATGCATTAGATCATTGTGATATTAGTAATTGATAATCCATATGATTATTCAACTACTATAATATCTATGGTTAATCTTCACTTCCATGTGATTATTTATATGGAATTGTTTATTTATCTTTTGTTCTTTCCATATTATGTTCTACTGGAATTTATTTTTTTCCATTCACCATTCCTTATAGATTATATTAGCTTCCAATGTATTAATTACACTTACCATGCATCTAATTTCACCCTTTTATAATGTTTTATTTTCTCCCAGGACATTAATATGTATATTATGAATGACATTTAGGGATACTCTAGGAGTTATGGATGTTTCCAATAGAGTTGCTATGTTGTTTTTTTCTTTCATGTTTTATTTTAAAACTTATGTTTGTACCTATTTTTATAGAACTATTAAACTATTCAATACATTGTGGTGTGACTTCCGTGTTTCTAATAAAAATGTAATAATGTAAGGCGTTAGCTCATGGAAACTGGGGTCAAGGTATTTATAGTTGGTATTATAGGAAGTTTAGTAGTAAACATAGAAACTGGATTTAGAAAACACTGATTAGGGAACAAAACCCTAAGATAGAATTTTAGGATAAATATATAAGAACATCCTAGAATTTTTTAAGGTAGATATTATGTGGGTCTTTTTTAAAAACATCCCTATCTAGATACTAAAAGTGTACATGGTTCTGGAATAGATGTACTTAGGTGTAATAACTCCGACAAGGTGTCTTGGGCCCGACTCAGGGTAACCTAGTACATTAAAACAGTACTTATTGTGAACCTAATTTGACACTCCCAGGGGATATGTTTAGGAAAACTCAAATTTTATTTACAAACAATTAGAAACTATTTAAAATTAAAAATTTCCCCACATAAACCATTTTTATGACTAAGATATTAGTAATGCATAAATTTCCAATTTTTGTTAAGTATTTTTCTAGTTTAAAAATTTTAAATTATGATTCATAAACTAATTTAGTGTATTCCATTATTAAGAAATGGAGAATAGAGGATGTCATAAACCTAGATAGGTCTCTATACGACCCAGCACCCAACCCAATCTGCGGTAAGGCCAGAAGGGTGTTCCTGATCCCCACGGGCAAGCACAAGTGCCCGAGTATCAAATAAGACGAGAGAGAACAATTTACACGAAAAAGGAAACATAAAACAACTAACTAATTTAACAGAAATAAACCAAAATTATACAACCAAATTGTCCCTTAACATAATTCAAATTTTATGTTTTATAACTTAAAACCAACAACCGAAAAGAAACAACAACAAAGAAAGAACTAAAACTCCAACTCAAACCTCTAAGAAATAATAGAATTCACGCCCCCACGCTATGAACCCCAACCTACATAAGAAGACCATCAACAATCCAAACCACAATTTATAAGAACTATGACTCAACCTGGAATAGACAAAGAATAAGGTCTACTTACACCCAAAGTTATTTCTAGGGTGTGAGCAAAGAGCCCATTAGGATACCACCAAATAAAAAGATTTCAATTCACAAAATCAAAGATATAATTTTCTATGCTTATTCAAAATCATAATTTTTAAATGGTTTTAAGGAAAATATTTTCAGGGTAAAAGTTAAAAAGGAACACTTGAAGAAAAACAATTTTTTAAACACTATATTAAAGTGGAAGAGAAAATTTCATAAAGGACACACACACACCCAAGTTGTTCTCCAAATGCCAATGGGGGGAACCACATCATGAATAGTAGATCACTATGGGTAAATCCCCAAAAGGTAGATTGCACGTGTGGGATGTTTGATACATCATACCTTGGTGTAAATGTGGCATAATAACCACAATGATCTATGCTATCATGTACGATCCACTAGTAGGGAGACACATACATTACTTAGTGGTCTCCAATTATCACAAAAGTTTTGTTAGTGTTGTAACATCAATCCTACTAAACGAAACCAGGATGGACCACTTATGTATCATCTTGAATACTAGTCATAATTAACCCACCTAGATACTAGGGGTCCCTATTTTGTGCTCAATCAAGTTTCGTATTCAAATTGTATATGATTTTCACATATCAGAATCCAAACAAGACATTACACACACAAAATGTAGATACCCAAATCTTGATGTACATAGAAATTACATTACTTTTGCAGAATACTTAATACATAACGAAAATAGACTCACAAGGACCTTAATAGTTTAGTGTCTTTGGAAACTCAGAAAAATAATCTTCTAATCATGGTGAAAGATATTCAACATCTCCCATAAAGATATTCCCCTTTTGTTTTCTGACTAAAAACCTTTCTTTAAATCTTAGGGAAAAGAAAAAATATAAAGGGTGAGCTCAAATGATCAGTAAGGGTAAGAATATAGAACATAAAACAATCCATAAACATTTGAATGCAAAACCTTGAACATAAAATCTAAACATCAAAATCATGAGAAATGACAAAAATCTGGGAAGTACAGAAGGAATAGATCATAAAAGAACATTAGTAATGATAAACTAGCATGGTGATAAAACATGTAATTGTGGCATCCATTAATCACATGTCATTATTTCCATAGTAGCCAAAGCATTGCTGCCAAGACCATTTTAGTGGACAAAGTCCCATTCTAAATCGAGTTCACTCCTCGTTCCAGTCCTCTAACACTGAACCAGATTAACTTACCATTCTAGCCATGTCTATCTCATGAGATATGAATCTTTACCCAATGCATTGGAGGGAGATATAGGTCCCACCTATCTCATAATGAAATCATTCTTACTTATGCCACAAAATAAGCTTAAAACATTCGTCATAACCCAAAGAATAAAATGGGTTTCATAAACATCATCCCATCATCACATAATTCATATAAAACAAATGAATATTTCATAAAAATAAAAGTGAAACCATGTAAATCATAGAGACATTATACATGAAACATACACATATGAAATAATGTCATCTGAGATGGAAAATGGTTTTGATAAAACACTTGAGCTTAATTCTTGATGAAAATATCCTTTCTTCTTCAAAATCAATTTCTTTTCAAAAACTTCCTCGAAATTTTAAAAGAAAAGTATTTTGTTGAAAATAGTCAAAAAACCATGTAGATTAAGCTTCATGAAAATGAGGCGTTATGAAATCGTAAAAATCAGTTCACGCCGTATAAGTTAAAAATAACATTGTTCTTGTACTTTTTTCAGAAAAGTCAAAAAGTACCTCTTATGGTAAACAAAAGAAAGATTCCTTCCATACGATGTGGTAAAAGTAAAAAAAGGGTAATAATGAATTTAAACATACATGGAAGAAATGTAAACCTTTTATGAAAACATTTTGAGAACATATGGACATGGATAATTAACATAACCTCAGTAAATACTTACGAATAAACAGTCTCAGATAAGAATGAGATTGGAATAATTATCCCTTACCTTATGTATGATAAGCTTCATGTGTATCCTAAACTCCTGTATAATGATTTAAATAATGTCATTGAATTATTACAGAATCATATTCATTGTTATGATATCATATACGGTTTACTTATGACTTTATATTACCCGTTCTTTTGTAAATTCGATGTAAATGAAATGATTTGGGAAAAATTGTTTCATTTACTGTACGTATTTCAACTTGTTGTTTTGATATTATTAATTATATCCTGATTTATTTAATTCCAGAAATTAAAACATGATTTACATATATATATGATAGATCGATAAATGGAATGAAATACACCGTTCATGGAGACGATAGGCCGTACGTACACATGAACACTATTTTCTCTTCCTTATTAAATTGAATGGAATTAAGTAGATGAAATACATATGTATATACATAAATCCAGTATCATTATTATGTCATATATTTCATTATTATTCATTATATATACTTTATAATCATTCATTAATGGTTAACATGGAGAATTATTCTCATCGCGTCATGGAGATGGTAGTCCGTACGTACGTACGAGCGATGATATCATTCCCATGATAGTGGAATTATATTTAAGCGTATGTATAATAGTTCATAATCAATATCAATTTGAAATAATCATATAGAGTTATTTATTTACACCATTATACCCATCCAAGTAAGGTGGGGGTCGAAAATAGATTACACCACTGCATGGAGACGGTATTCCGTACGTACGCATGCGTGGTGATTTCATTTTCCGTAGGATGGATAGAAGGTTAAATAAGGTTGTTTCATATTTATAATAAAATATAAGTATGTAAGTAATACTGATGTTATTACTTTATAATGAGACAACTAAAGAAGAAGAAGTAGAAGAAGAAAGAAACTTGAGAGAATCGGAAGAAGAGATTACCTCTTCTTCGACGCTCCTCTTTTAAGCTTCCTCTTATGGAAGTAGAGTTGGTCTTTTGAGAAGACCAGAAACTCCATAATGTTGATAGGGAAGTGGAGAATATAAATGGGTAGGGGTTGGCCGAGATTCAAGGCTCAAAAAGGTGTGAAGAGAAGAGGTAAGGGGTTCCCTTTTTATAAGGGACGAGAGGGCCACCTTTGAAAAAACATAAAATAATATTTTATAATAAAGTCATATTCGGTTTATAATAGCTTCAAATTGATTTATTTCGAAGATAAGGTGGGGATGGGTCGAAATAATCTCATCCAATAGAATTTAGACAAGTTTAGATTTCTATTTTAACCTTATCATATATATTTAACTTTCTATTAAATAATTTTACTTTTACCGTGTCTTCTTGTTTTCTTACACTATAAGGTTAATAAACTTACTATAACAAGACAAAAGAAACCCAAGTTGTTTATTATTAATATATATAACAGTATATAAGTCATTTGGATGAACCTTAGATTTTTAGGAATAAAATAACAATTAATAATATAATATTTGTTTTAAAAACTATTTTATGTCAATTTTGACACTATTTGGTAATTGATTTTTGTGAAAATCATAACAGAATGATTAGTTCGAAAAAGGTTAATTAAATCAATACTAATATGTCATATTACCCTATAAAATTAGTTTAATTCATAAAAAGTCTCAAATTACATTTATTTGGGTATTTATAACATCAATTGTGTCAATATTTCATTAATAAGAGAATTACTATATCATCATTGTGTCATAAATAAATTAAATTATTTAATTTCTAAAAATTATAAATAAAATACCATTATGTAGAAAATATTTTTATATTTTTAATGAGTATTTATATTCGAATTTATCTTATGTATAACCCTATATTAAAAATGTTTTAGTTATTAAACTTTGATTTTAACTATTTTAACTATTCCTTAAATAAAATAATATTAAATGTCATAATCTAATCCAAGTGGACCTAAATGGTCATATTTTATTTCTAAGGTTGTTTTTGGTCGAATTACACTTATCCAATAGAGTTAGGACTCGTTCTATGGAAATAATAATATCATTTTTACCCTTAACTACCCTATTTACTTTTAACCGTGGTAAAGAAAAGTAAAAAGTTACTATTCACCAAAAATTATTTTCATCTCATTGAACTACATTACAGTCCTTGATATTAACCGTGGCTCTCTGATTTTCTAAATTCCACTCATTGAAGCGGTAAAATTATGTTTTATGTGAATTTCCAAATTCTACTAGTAGGAGGGTAAAAGATGGTGAAAAGTTCAATAAAATTTTTATATATCTAAAATTATTATAAAATGACTCCAATGAATTACATTGAACATATATAGGTATTATGTATCAATTTTGACCTAAAATAAATTTTAAAAAAATAAATAATTATTTAAATTAAAAGTCGGTTTTTAAATAGTAACCTAGTGTTTTCACTATTCATAAAAAATTGGATGTTTTCAGAAAAATACCAAAAATTCACCCTAGGATAATTTCGATATTCTGAATCTAAAAATGAAGTCCATTTTGAAAGATAAAATTTACAAAATTTCAAAAATTGGGTATTACTATTAATAACGGCCAGTTTTCATAATATTTTAATAGCATATCGTTGTTTAGTGAAACTCTGTATTATGTACGACGCAAGCTATCGAGGAAGGTCATGATTGCGTGTAATGCAAGCCAAGTCAGGGATGCATGTATTTTGAGCTCTATTTGGTGTAGCATACAACACTAGACATCAATAAAATAAAAAAGAATATTTTTCATAAAATCTGGGGTTTCACATTCTACCCCCCTTAAAATGAATTTCTCCCTCAAAATTCGTCAGGGTTATTAATGGTTTAATACTCGAAAGTTTCTTTAATAGAAACAAACATCTTAAAAAGGAATAAAAAAACCAATATTAAAAAACTAAAGTATGAAATGTAACGGTTACCAAAATTAACTAATCACTGGGTTTCCACATAGCAGAACATAGGTGAAAATATGGATATGGAAGAGAAATCTAACCATCATGTTCTGATGGAGAGTGGTAGAGAACATGGCTATGAAAAAGCCAACAATCACAAAGCCATAGATTTGTGATGATCTAATGTACCATCTGATTCATCAGATATAAGGTCACTAGGACAACATTTTTGGTTTTTAAGATCATTACCCTAAAGTTGAAGAAATTGGAATTAGAAGAAATACTTTCTTGATTTCGGTGCAGTCTCACTGTTGGTTGTTCTTTGGACAATTTCCACTTCATATCTTAAAAAAATGAAGTTGAATTTTTCATTCGTGAAATGTTAGCAGATCATGTGATAGAATGATGGGTCATTCCATCTGTCTTAAACAAAAGGTTAGAAAAAGTTATAAAAAATACATAAGTCCATCTATAGTGATATTAATCATATATGGTTCCTAAAATGGACTTATACTTCATATATCATACTGATTAATATAATAAAATTGGTTTCTACTAAACAAGGACTTCTTGTAGGCCAGTGGTAGGTGATAAAGGCATGTCACACTTCAGTTGTGGGTTTGATTCCCATAGCCTTGTCCGACGTGACGAGTTGTCGACCGTCCTGCAGGTTGTCCTTTTTCTAAAAATACATTATTATAACATTCCATAAATAATATCGAAAAAAAATTCTACACTTAAAAAATTCTATCTGATGTCCAACTTAATCGATTCCAACCTTTAAGCTTATCGAAAATTCTTCTGTCCAATCTCATAGTGTAAAGAAAATGATTACTTGAGAGGTCACATAACAAGTACATGAATACCATCATTTATCCCCCATATATCATACGATATATCTTATTGGTCACATTCCAAACATTCGAAGGCCTTAATCATGTATTCTCTTGAAAAATAAATACCCATTGAACCTTAGTGAAAACATGAATGCAGTTAAAAGTTAACACTTTCCACATACCAAAATCCTCAAAATTCTATATACTCAAACCATGATATAAATTAGTCCTTATATCAATCATGAGCTCATGAATACTATCAAACAATTAATTTTCTCTTTATCCCATCATTATACGCATATCATCTGCTTTCCAAAATATTTGAATCAATTTTCATGGATATCAGTACCATATTCTTATAAAAAACCACAATGGACCAATACACAGATATTTCGAAATTCCACGATAATATAAATGAGATTCCATGATACTATTTTGAAATCCCATTACATAAACACTTAATGATTACACAACATCATTGTCATACTCAACATCACAAATAGTGATCGTATGCGACTTCCCTTTATCCTTTGCCTTAAGAGGTTTCTCACGTTGATCATCATTAACCCTTGGATTAGGGAATTGATTAACATAATGCCCCATTTCCTTGCACTTGAAGCATTGAATTGTTGGTGGTGCGTTCTCTGTAGTCTTTTCTTTATTCACATCATTATCAACCATTTTCCATTAATTCGACACTCAGATGCTCGATGACCTTCTTTTCCACACTTAAATCATTTTCTAGTCCCTTTAAGACAATCTCCACCATGCATCTTTCCAAACTTTGAGCATAAAGAAACATTCATCTTTTTTCCCCATTATTATGAGATTTCTCCTTGAACTCCATATTTCGTTACTTGTCAAAACCATGAGATGGATATGTTACACCAACTTCTAGTTCTACCTTGATACCACAACGAACAACTTATTCATAGCTACTGAAGTATCTTATAGCTAATGCCCTTATAAGACTTGGTTTTAAGCCACTGAAAAATCGATCAACTTTACTTTCAGGTTGGATGATAAAGCCAGATGCATACCTTGTTAGTCCTGTAAAATTCACTTTGTATGTACCAACAGATTTATCATCCTTCTACTTAAGCTCAAGAAACTCCTTTTCCATATTTTTTTGAAGAATACGAGGGAAGTACATACTGAAAAACAAGTTCTTGAACTCGTCACATTCCATGGATTGAATTTCATCTTGGGGCCTTGTATTCTTAATTAGACTCCACCACTGGACTGCTTCACCTTCTAAACGGTAAACAGCTAAAATGACTTTTTCATGTTCTGAACAGTGAAGTATGGAAAATATCTTTTCAATGGTTTTAATCCATTGTTCAGCAACAAGTGGATCAGAAGACCCATTGAAAGACGGTGGATGTTGCCTCATGAAGGACTCAAAAGAATATTGTTCCCTTCTCTGATCATTTGGAAATCCAGAATGATTTATAGCTTGTGTAAGTATAGAAATAAGATTTTTCACTCCATCTCCCATCACATTTGGTTGCTCGGGAGGAAAATCATTGCATTGTCCATTACATTTATCAACACCGTTCCTTCAGGTTCTAGACATTGTCTAAAACCCAAAAAGAACAGTGTGAGAGGAAAAAATCATGCTAGGAAAACAACATAATAATGGGATAGTACCTTCAATATCTAACACATTAGGTTTAATTCTAATATCGTTACCAAAATTCTAGGACTATAACATATACTTATACTTAACCTTAGGGACATCCCTAGACATACCTTAGAAATATCACTGGGGATCTCACTATAGTTTTTGCAACATAGTTTCCAAAGGTTAACTAAACCTTTCCTCTGATACCAACTATAACGACCCATACTTTACATACATTGTTATTACTTCAAAATTGAAGTACACTTATTACAAAATATAACAATACCACCGTAGGACCGTATAGGTATAGTGTCTTTAGAAACTTGGAAACACAAACAACTAGTTCATAAAGCATCTACATTGTCTCCCATTTATTTCATCATATCTAGAGTCCCTTTTGGAATATCCTACTTAATAACCTTCTTCCTGACCTGGGAAAAAATACATACAAAAGGATGAGCTCAAATTCTCCGTAAGGGTAAGCATAGAGAGCATAAAACAATCCATAAACTTTTGAATGCAAAAACATGAACATAAAATCTAAACATCAAAATCATGAGCAACGACATAAATCTTGGAAGTAAACAAGGCATAGATCATAAATGAACAATAGTCATGATAAACTAGCATGTTATTAAGACATGTAATTGTGGAATCTATTAAGAACATGTTTTTATTTCCATAGTAGACAAGACATTGCTACCAAGACCATCTTAGTGGACAAAGTCCCATTCTGAATCGAGTTCACTCCTCGTTCTAGTCCTGTAACACTGAACCGGATTAACTTACCATTCCATCCATATCTATCTCATGAGATATAAATATTTACCCAATGCATTGGATGGAGATTTTGGTCCCACCCATCTCATAATGAAATCATTCTTACTTGTTCCAAAAAATAAACTTAAAACATTTGTCATAACCCAAAGAATAAAATGGGTTTCATAAACATCATCCCATCATCACATAATTCATTTAAAACAAATGGATATTTCATTATAAGAAAAGTGAAACCATGTAAATCATAGAGACATTATACATGAAACATACACATGTGAAATAATGTCATCTTAGATGTAAAATGGTTTTGATAAAACACTTGAAATGAATTATTGAGGAAAATATCCTTTCTTCTTCAAAATCATTTTCTTTTCACAAAATTCCATGCAATTTTAAAAGAAAAGTATTTTGTTGAAAATAGTCATAAAATCTTATAGAGTAAGCTTCATGAAAATGATGTGTTATGAAACCGTAAAAATATGTTCATGCCGTATAAGTTAAAAATAACATTCTTCTCGTACTTTTGTCGGAAAAGTCAAAAAGTACCTCGTATGGTAAACAAAATAAAGATTACTTCAATATGATGTGGTAAAAGTAAAAAAGGGTAAGAATGACTTTAAAAATAAATGGAAGAAAATTAATTAATTTATGAAAACATTTTGAGAACATATGGACATGGATAATAAACATTACCCCAGTAAATACTTACGAATAAACAATCTCAGATAAGAATGAGATTGGAATAATTATCCGTTACCCTATATCTGATATGCTTTGTATGTATCCAAACCTCCTGTATAATGATTTAAATGATGTCATTGACTTTTTATAGAATCATATTCATTGTTATGATATCATATATGGTTTACTTATATATGACCTTATATTACCCGTTCTTTTTTAAATTCGATGTAAAAGCAGCGATTTGGGTAAAATCGTTTCATTTATTGTACGTGTTTCAACTTGTTTTTCTTGATATTATTACTTATACCATGATTTACTTAATTCAATAATTTAAAACATGATTTACATATATATATGATAGATTGATAAATGGAATGAAATACACCATTCATGGAGATGGTAGGCCGTACGTACGCATGGACGCTGTTTTCGCTTCCTTATTAAATTGAATGGAATTAAGTAGATGAAATACGTATATATATACATAAATATAGTATCATTTTTATGTCATATATTTCATTATTATTCATTATATATACTTTATAATAATTCATTAATGGTTAACATGGAGAATGAATCTCATCGTGTCGTGGAGACGATAGTCCGTACGTACGCACGAGTGATTATATCATTCCCATGATCGTGGAATTGTATTGAAGATTATTTATAATATTTCAGAACCAATATCAATTTAAAATAATAATATATAGTTATTTATTTACACCATTATACCCATCCAAGTAAGGTGGTGGTCGAAAACAGATTACACCACGGCGTGGAGACGGTATTCCGTACGTACGCATGCGCGATGATTTCGTTTTCCATAGGATGGATAGAAGGTAAAATAGGGTTGTTTAATGTTTATAATAAAATAAAAGTATATAGGTAATAATGATGTTATTACTTTATAATGAGACAACTAAATAAGAAGAAAGAAACTTGAGAGAATAAGAATAAGAAATTACCTCTTCTTTGATGCACCTCCTTTAGGCTTCCTCTTAGGGAAGTAGAGTTGGTCTTTTGAGAAGAAAAGAACCTCCAGAATGTTTCCAGGGAAGTGTAGAATAGAAATGGGCACGGGTTGGACGATCTTAAAGGATCAAAAGGCTATGAAGAGAAGAGTGAAGGGGTGCCCTTTTTATAAGGGAGGAGAGGGGCACCTTTGGAAAAACTTAAAATATTATTTTATAACAAAGTTATATTCAGTTGATAATAGCTCCAAATTGATTTATTTAGAAGCTAAGGTGGGGACTGATCTAAATACTCTCATCCAATAGAATTTATACAGGTTTAGGTTTCTATTTTAACCTTATCATTTAGATTTAACTTTATGATAAATAATTTTACTTTTACTGTGTCTTCTGGCTTTCTTACACTATAAGGTTAATAAACATACTATAACAAGTCAAAAGAACCCCAAGTTGTTTATTATTAATATATATAACCTTTTCTAATCCATTTTCCCAATCCTTAGATTTTTAGGAATAAAATAACAATTAATAATATAATATTTGTTTTGCAAACTATTTTATGTCAATTTTGACACTATTTGGTAATTGATTTTTGTGAAACTCATAACAGAATGATTAGTTAAAAAAAAGTTAATTAAATCTATAATAACATTCTATATTAACCTATAAAATTAGTGTAATTCAAAAAAAGTCTCAAATTACATTTATTTTTGTATTTATAACATCAATTATGTCAATATTTCATCAATAAGATAATTACTGCATCAACATTGTGTCATAAATACATTAAATTATATAATGTATAATAATTATAAATAAAATACCATTATGTATTATATCTTTTTATCTTTCTAATTAATATTTATAGTCTAATTTATCTTATGTATAACCCTATATTAAAAATGATATAGTTATTAAACTCTGATTTTAACTATTTTAATTATTCCTTAAATAAAATAATATTAAATGTCCTAATCTAATACAAGTGGACCTAAATGGTCATATTTTATTCCTAATATTGTTTTCGGTCGAATTACACTTATCCAATAGAATTAGGACATATGTTAAGGTAATAATAATTTCATTTTTACCCTTAATTACCCTATTTACTTTTAATCGTGGTAAATAAAAGTAAAAAGTTAATTTTCACAAAAAATTATTTTCATCTAATTGAACCACATTTTAGCCGTCGATATTAACCGTGTCTCTCATATTTTCTAAATTCCACTCACAGAAGCGGTAAAATTAGGTTTTATGTGAATTTCTAAATTCTCTTTGGAGGTGGGTAAAAGACGGTGAAAAGTTTAATAAATTTTTTATATATATAAAATTACTATAAAATCACTCCAATGAATTACATGGAACATATATAGGTACTATATATATCAATTTGGACATAAAATAAATTTAAATAAAATAAATAATTATTTAAATAAAAAGTCGGTTTTTAAACAGTAACCCAGTGTTTTCACTATTCATCAAAAATTGAAAGTTTTCAGAAAAATAACAAAAATTCACCCAAGGATAATTTTGATATTCCAAATCCAAAAATTATGTCCATTTTCATATATAAAATTTAAAACTTTCAAAAAGTGGGTATTACTATTCATAATGGCTGGTTTTAATAATATTTTAATAGCATATCATTGTTTAGTGAAACTGGGTATTGCGTACGACGCAAGCTATCAAGGAAGGTCGTGACTGTGTGTAATGCAAGCCAAGTCAGGGATGCGTGTAGTGGAAGCTCTTTTTGGTGTAGCGTAAAACACAAGACATCAATAAAATTAAAAATAAATATTTTTCAGAAAATCTCGGGGTGTTACACAAAAGCCACCAATTTCCTACCCAAAACCACTTTAAAAACACACGCACACCAAATCAGTTCACAAACATGCCACAAATCTAATATATAGTTAAATAGTTCATTAAAATAAATTTCAAAACCATTTCCTAAATCACCACAAGACTTTATGCTCGAAGTCATACAAAAAATCTCCTTTTTAGACCAAATGCACACTAAAAACCATGTCACACCATAATTCATATCACATGCATGACTTAATAAATTATTTAATCAATTTAAATAACAATTCTAATGAGAACATCAAGGGTTTTCACATAAAAATTTCACACACACACACACCACTACATTAACCCAAAAGAATTTTTTTTTCAATAAAATCACCCTTATTTACAAACAATCCACATTCCATTTTGACACACCATGGAAAATCCCCTTTTAAACACTTTTTCTATCATTTATAAAATGAAAAGGAAAAATTTATAAAATAGGAAATAAATCCATAAAAACCAACCCAAAATAATAGGAAAACCCCATTTATGAAACCCATCATACTTTAAACTATTTTTAAAACATTTTTCTCACCTTTAAAATATTTCATAATTTATACACAAAATGTCTAAAAAATATAACATGATTAAAATGATTTTTTTCACTTTAAAATCCCCATTTAAACATACATACCTCCAATTACCTTAAAAATATATTTGGAACCTTCCAAATAATCTCGAAAACCCATTTTAAAAACACTACACCAAAACACACACAAAGATATATCCATTACCTTTGGTAAAAAATCATTTCCAACATATAAACACACAAATAATTTAAAAACACCACACACACTAAAAAAGTAATCGAAAGAAATCATTTATAAACGTAAACAAACACAATATATTTATCTATTGATGTTAAGTCGTGGAACCACCTACCTTAAAACAACAGGCTTCTGAAAAATGGCGCGAACCTCTATCTGCGCCTCGGCCGCACCACAAGAAAGAATGACCAGGAATATGATATAAAAATTGAACCCTAAGAAGAAATAACAACCATAAAAAGGACATTCTAACCACTGAAAAAATGAAACCTATAAGAAATATGGAGAAAGAGTTTACATGGATGGAAGTGTTTGCGCTAGAGGAGAGCAGGGCACCCGTAGAAGGGCGTGGTTTTCGGAGGAAGACCAGTGGTTCTTTGTTCCAGCGAAGGGCTGGCCTGTGCAGGGGAGGTATGAGCAGAAGTCAGGCAGCATGAGAAGGCTGGCCGAGAGGAGCCGAGTGGTGGGGGGGGGAGTGTTAGCGAGACATGGGATATGAAGGAGGGGTGTCAAGGTGGATGCCAACAACACGCAGTGAAAAGGTCGACATGCATGCCCTTTTAGGTAGGGAGAGGGGAACCACCAGACAAAGCAGGAGGCCACCATCCATGGGGGAGGTTTGGCATGAGCTGGTGGGTAGGGAGAGGGAGATCGTCATATGGAGCAAGAGGCCGCCAACCTTGCGAGTTCGAACTAGATGGTGGTGACGATTCATGAGAAGGGGGAGGGAGTGTGCTCCAATATTTGTGGGGGGGGGGTGTGAAACCCTAACACTAAAAGGAAAAAAACATATAAGAATAAAATTAAAACAAAGATAAAAAATAAAAACAAAGATAGAAATATAACCAATAATAATAATAATAATAATAATAATAATAATAACAACACTGACAAAAATGTTACTAATAAACTTATTAATATTAAACCCTTTAGCAATAGATTTTAAAATCATAATAATATTTGTAGAAAAATGATTAAAATATTACTATTCAATTTACTTATTTGTGGTATTAATATCAACACCACTCTTTTTTTAATAATAGTGTTAATAATATTTTTTTTGTAATACTATAAACAATAAAAATATTAATAAAAACACTATTAGTCACAACAATAATAGTATTATTATCATAGTTAAAATTTCTGTTTCATATTACTTTAATACTTTGGTCACACTTTTCTTTATTCTATTTATTTATTTTGAAGTGTCGGGAAACTGTATTGGTACACCACACATCCCATAAAACATTTGACAGTTCAGATGATAAACAAGATTTAACACTTAATAATAATAATATAAACATAATTTATAATAATATTAATAATATTAATATCACTTTTAATGATAACAATAATATTCATAATTGCATTTTTTAAAAAAATTTAATTTATTATGAAAACCGGGCAGGCAGCATGGTCTTTGAACCGTGCCCTGCCCATGCACCCCGTGATGCTAGACCCAAAACACACTTTTTATCAAAAAAACTAAAAAAATTTAATCAAGGACTCACCCAAAACCAAACCCAAGCTGAAACCATAGAAAAGCTAAAACCCATGTGTGACAATTATCCACACCATAGCACTTTCCTTCCCCATAAATCCACAACTAAGACTAAACCACAAAACAGAAACTGATACCCACTTAAGGTTCAAAGGGAATCCCTATGAAAAACATGTAAATAGAGGAAAACCCACCATGTGTAGGGAATGTGACTGAAATGAAAACATCAGGAAACCCATAAAAACATTCCTCTATTTTTCACCCAGCCCAAATAGCTGGAACACCTCCAATTGATTGATCATGGAACTATCACACACATGAAAACCAACTTCACAAACCAAAAACCCTCAAGAACCATTATATGGTAACCACCCCATTTTACTATAATGAACAAACAACACCAAACCACATCCAAAGAATACTCCTATCACCTACCACCAAGCCATCTCCAGGAACCTAACAAAAAGGACAACATGGGGAAGCCTGAAGGGACTCCCCACCATAAGAGATGGGATAACACCAACTTGTTCAAGGGGAATTTCAATGAGACCCATGATGGATATCCCCACCATTATAACTAATAGAAACACACAAACTCAGAGGCTTATCGGCACTAACCATACACCCCACCACAAGGGGCAGGGTGGGAAGGGCCCAACTACTTGGGCTTCAAAACCACAACCAAGGAAGGACCAACATCTTCCCATCCCAAGATGAGTACTAATCAAAATTGAGACCAATTTATCCAAAAACACACCATAAGTAACCTTAAAAGAGATTACATCTAGTGGGACACAACCACTAGTACTTTAAGTTAATGATATGACCATGCCTTCTCATAGCCACAGGAAACCCCACACACCCAAACTAGTCATTCAAAATGGAAAAACTATAGGAAATTATTTAAACTTACTTAACCTTTAATAAAGAAAACATAAATAAGGTCAGGGTCCCATTAAATCATGGGGATATTGACCATGCACCAGCATTACTCTAAGGCCTATGGCTAGAGCCCTGATGTATGAAGTATCTCTTGTGTAACAGTTGGGCCTTGAAGACTCATGAACAGATCTTATCCTTTTTATGCCACACACAACCACACATCAACCGAGACAACACAAACATAAAAAACACACCCTAACATCCAACTACTCCCTCATAGAACATCCACAAAAATAGGGATTTAGATGATTAACATGCATCACCTCTTCACCTTCACCAAGAAACATCAACAATAAAGACACATGAAAAACAATCCCCTTTGGAAAGGAAAATTAGAACTACCGAAGAGGTGGACACACTTCTTTGAAAATAGGGATTCCCATATGAATCTATGAGATCTACCATTTCACTTTAAATATAAAAAATGCTGCAAGATGTCACCAAACATGACACTCATGGTCAATGAAATTACTAAAAATCCATTCAAGACACCGGTCAACACCAATAACACCGAACCACCATCACTCTTCCCTGTTGGAATTCCTTTCACCATTTCCAGGTGGGACCTTCAGGCACAACGATGTTAAACTTCCTACCCGATAGATCAGACAATTCAAAGAGACCAAAAATCCATTAAACTCCTCTCACATCTGTCATCCCACTGTAAGAGGATTCACATAACCGAAAATGAAAAGAGGATAGACTTAGTACTAAAACTCGAAAAAGAAAAGTCCTTACATTGATCTTCTGGTGGGTTAGTTAGTGGAAACCTATCCATGGTTTCACATCATTCTCACATTCACTCTTTATTAGGGAATACTTAAACCAAGTGAGAAGACCATGTACCCAAAAAAATTGGTTAGTTGGTCAAACATACAATGAGAACAAACTGAAAGAGTAGGGGAAACCTTTGCAGAGACCTCCCAAAACACTTCTTGAAAAGGGCATTTAACCAATGCCTTAAATCAACTTACCAATGAAACACAAATATATAAGATCTTCCAAACAAGAATGGTTTTAGAAACTCAAAACACCCAACTACATGATTTAAAAAACACAAGAAAGAAACATGACACAACTATGGATCATCCAACACTCCATCTTTTCTTAATGAAATTTTCAAATTTAAAATCGGGAGGGTGGGATGACCATTCACCAATGTAAAATCATAGGCCTCACAAATTCATGTTTTGTGCCCACCAGGCACCAATTTACCTTACACACATAACCCATGCATATGGTCACCCATGAAAATAGAAAAGGTAAAAAAACTGGCTTCGGAAAACCCATGAATCTTCAAATAAAACCCATTTTAAATTTCACAAGACATTTTAGAAAAACACACCAATTATCCACTAAATAATTTCATTTTAAAATTTTACACATCAATTCCCAAAAAATTTCACCCCATTAAAAACACATTTCAATAGTTTAATAAATTCCATTAAAAATATAATTTCGAAACCCAATTTAAAATCACCCATGTTTCCAAGACCATAAGGTTTGTAAATTCACAAGTTCCAATTATAAAAATCCAATCTCATATGATGAAAAAATTATTTCATGAAAATCCAAATTTATAATACCTCATTCAAAATAGTTCTAAAAACTCATTTTTTTCTCACTTTGGAAATCATGCCATTTCCACTTTGAAATCCACATTTCATAAATTTTCAATCAAGGGTTTTGAATGAATTTTCAGGACCCAATAAGGCATAAGATATTTCAAGAGGAAACTAGTGTTGATGGGTGACTCATACATATGGTTGGAGACCATACGCTAGTCACTCCACCATCATAGAGAGTATTCTTAGACAATGTCCCTGGATACACATGGCTTTCTAGGCCCTATGAGCTCGATGAGACCATTGACACTACTCCCTTATCATTTACCCTAGAAAATATTAACCACAAGGATCAAAGACTCAGAAAAACCTCAACTTCCACTAGTAACTCAAGTCCCACCCTCAGGTATGTTGGCTAGGACCCTTACTCATAGCCAGAACATTGATTTCCAACACCCTTAACTCTATATTACCCTGAGTCTTCCTGGAGGAACATGAACTGAGAGAGCCAACCACCATTGATACCATTTTTTGATGAACCAAATGGGTTTCCATCTTACCCAGTGCTCGAACCGATCCGTGATAAGGCCCAAAGGGAGTTCATGTTCCCCATGGGCTGGCACAAGTTCCCAAGTATCAAATATGATGAGAGGGAATGATTTACCCAAAACGATAAACAAAAAACAACTAACCACTTTAATAGAAAGAAACTGAATTTATACAACCCAATAGGCCCTTAACACATTTCAAATTTAATGGTTTATAACTTTAACTAACAACCCAAAAGATATAGCAACAAAGGAAGAACTAAAAATCCAAGTCAAACCACCAAGAACCAAGAGAATACACATCCCCAAACTATCAACACCAACTTGCGAAGAAGACCACCAACAACCTAAACTACTATTGCTAAGGATATTGCCTCAACATAGAATACATAAGGAACAAGGCCTACATACACCCAAATTTGTATGTCGGGTGGGATCCAAGAGCCCCATAGGATTCCACATAATAAAAATATCACATTACACAACATCAATGAGATAATTTCGTATGATTATTCAAAATCATTATTTTAAAATTCTTTTCTAGAAAAAATGTACAAGCTAAAAGTTAGAAATGAATAGTTGAATAAAAAAAATTTTGAAACAAAATTTTAAAGTGGAAGATAAAATTTTATAAATAACACACACAAAACCACGTGGTCGTCCTTATGCTGATGGGGGGAACCACTTCATGAATAGTAGATCACTGTGGGTAAATCCCCTAAGGTAGATAGCCCACATGGGACACTACAGACATCGTACCTCAGTGTAAACGTGGCATAACAACCACATCGATATACATTATCATACACAAGACACTATTAAGGAAACACATCCATAACCTAGTGGTCTCCAATCATCACAAAAGTTTAGTTAGTGTAGTAACTGTAATCCTGCTAGATGAAACTGGGATGAACCACTTAGATATCATCTAGAGTACAAGTCCTAATTCACCCACCTAGATATCTAAGGCCTCCTTTTTTTTCTCAATCAAGTTCCACATTCACATAGTATATAATTTTTACATATCAAAAGACAAAAAAGACATTACACACACAAAAGACACCACTTTCATACCAAATCAATTTTAAAAACATAGGCACACCAAATCTGTTTACAAAAATTCCTCCCATATCTTATTCAGTTGTACAGTTCATTAAAATAAATTACAAAATAATTTCCAAAAACACCGCAAGGCATTAAGCTTGAAGGCATTGCCAAAATACACCATTTTGATCAAAAAAACACTAAAAACCATGTGACACCATAATTCACATCACATTAATGACTTCATAAATTATTTAATCAATTTAAAGATAATTTATAAATATAACATCAAGGTTTTTCACATAAAAATGTCACACACACACACACACCACTACATTAACACAAAATCCAAACTTTAAATAAAATCACCCTTCCTTACAAACAATCCACATTCTATTTTAACACACCATGTAAAATCCCCTTTCAAACACTTTTTCCATCACTTAAAAAATTCCAAAACATTCTTTTCATAACATAAAAAAATAATCCTTAAAAACCAACCTCAAAAAATGGGCCATTCCCCCTTCATGAAACCCATCATACTTTAAATTATTTTTAAAACATGTTTTCACCTTTAAAATATTTCACAATTTATAAACCAAATCAATAACAAGGATAAAATTCATAAATTGATCTATTTTCCCTTGTAAATCATCATTTAAACATAAACACCTAAAATTCCCTTAAAAATATGTTTCACACCTTCTAAATAATCTATAAAACCATTTTGAGAAATACTACACCAAAACTCACAAAAATATATTGCTAGTACCTTTGGTAAAAATCTATTTCCAACCTATAAACACAAAAATTGTATCAAAAACCATGTGAAATACAAAATTAATCCAAATAAAACATATAAAAACATAAACAAACACAATAAATTTATTTATTTATGTTAAGGCAGAGAACCACCTAGCTCAAACTATGAGGCTTCGAAAAAATGGTGTGAACCTCTATCCACACCTCAAATTCACTACAAGAAATAAATACCAAGAATAAGACATAAAACTAAAACCTTAAGAAGAATCAAAAACCCTTAAAAAGACACCCTACCCAATAAAAATCTGAATCCTCCAAGAAAAATGGAGAAAGACTTTATCTGGAGGGAAGTGCGTGTGATGGAGGAGAGTGGGGTGCCTGCAGAATTTCATGGTCACCAGTGCAGGACTGAAGATTCACTATTCTAGTGAAGGTCTAGCCAACACAGGGGTGGTGCGAGCAGATATCGGGCGGCCTGAGCAGGCTGGTTGGGATGAGTGGGGGGGGGGGAGATCTTTGGTGAGACATGGGAGATGGAGGAGAGGAAGCTAAGTGGTAGCCAGCAGCGCACATGGAGGAGGCCGGCAGGCGTGATCTTGTTGGTAGGGAGAGGGGGACCTCATGATGGGACAGGAGGCCACTGGCCATGGGGGAGGTGCGATACGAGCAGGTGGGTTGGGAGAAGGGGACCATTGGACTAAGCAGGAGGCTGCTTGCCATGCAGGTTCATACTAGTTGGGGGGCATCGACCCTGGGAAGGGGGAGGGAGTGTGCACCCAAATTGGTGTGGGGGGAGGGAGAAACCTTAACATCAAAATAAAAAAAGAATAAAATGAAAACAAAGAGAAAAATAAAATAAAATAAATATATAAATAGAACCAATAATAAAAATAAAAATAAAAATAATAATAATAATAATACATAATAAAACATTAATAATAAACATATTAATAATAATCCCTTTAATAAAAGATTTGACAATCATAATAATAAGAGAAAAAATTACCGAAATATTACTATTCAATTTACTTATTATCAGGATTAATATCAACAACACTTTTTTTTAATAATAGTGTTAATAATAATATTTTTGTAATACTATTAGATGAACAGGATTAATAAAAATACTATTAGTCTTAATGATAACAGTATTATTATTTTAGTTAAAACTTCTTCTTTATATTACATTAATATATTGTTCACACATCGCTTAGTTCTATTTATTTATTTTGAAGTGCCACGAAACTATGCGGTTACCCCACACGACCCAAAAAAATTTTAATAGTAAAGATGATAAAAACTATTTCACTATTAATAATAATTTTATAAATAATTTTTTTAATAATTATAATAATATTAATTTCACTTTTAATGAAAATAATAATATTCATCATTTTATTATTCTTTAAAAATTTTAATTTATTTTGAAAAATGGGATGGTCGCACGATATTCGAACTGTATCCTGCGTATGTACCCAATGATGCTAAACCCAAAACCCCCGTTTTTCTGAACAAAACTCAAAAATGTTAAACAAGGGCTCACCCAAAACCTGACCCAAGGTGAATCCAAAGAACATTTTAAACCTGGGTGTTACCGTGGAAGGAATGGAAACTGTATATTTGTGCATATCTTATGTAGGGATTTCACTACCTTGTAAGATAATGATGTTTGTATAGGAGCTCCAAGTGGTGTAAGGAAACTTATTAATTTACTTGGATAATTGACTCAGGTTATGAATAATAAATTTACCTATAAAGAGCATCTTGATCCACAATGTAGAGGAGCAATGTTAGACCACATTATGAGACAACAACCTCCATTATTCAATGGGACTACAATCCCACTTATTGCAGAGTAGTGGATAAGTTCCTAAGAGAAGATATTTCTCACTTTGGAAAGTAATGAAAGGGATAAGGTTATCATGGTATTTTATCAACTCACAAGAGATGCTGATTAATGGTGGTCATTTATTCAAAACACAAATGAGGAGGAATAAATTTCAAATAGAGAATTGAAATATTTTACGGAAATTTCCATATAAAAATATTTCTCTCACAAAAAATGAGAGGACATGGAGAGGAAATTCATTAGTTTGAAACAAAAATATGGTTAAAAAGTTGTGAAGTATAAAACCAACTTTACAAGGCTATAAAGGAATTCCATAGACTACATATGTATTCTAAGGAGAAATATTTATCAATTATTTTATTGTTTAAAACCATTCCTCTATAGGGCATTGTCCTCCCAAAATTTCTCATCATACGAAGATATAGTATCATGTGATATCAAGATAGAGAAATAATTCTATATGTATTATTAATTTAAAGGAAACTAAGAGATGAATGGGGTGGTGGAGTAAATTTGTAACTTCCCAAGTAAGTAATGAATAATATATATTTTTATCTATGTCTATTAATGAACTAGATAGTGTTTTAGAGGCTTAAAATGAAAATAAATCCAATCTTAAGCATGGAATACACTAATATTTTTAAAAGATTGTTTTACTACCTTTTGATGGAAAACCATTTTTGAATCTATCTTTTGACAATTTTATAAACTATGTTTGTCAAAATAAACTTATTCTTTATGTTTGGGACATCAAAATTTACTTTGTGTGAATTTTTGGTATTTTTCTCACAATGTTCATTTTTAATGAATAGTGAAAAATACTGCATTTTACATCAAAACTGCTTCTTAATCTAATTTATTTATATAATTATATTATCTTCTGAATTGGTCTTAATGTGTAATCTGAATATATTTTTACCATTTAATCCAATGGTGGTCATTCGAATCAATTTCACTTTGAAATTAGACTTAAACTGGTGTCAACCTTTTGATACTTATTGTTTTATAAAAACACCCTATTTGCTCTGACAGCAGGAATTAATTATTAAATTAATTAATCTGACATATATGTTTTGAATTTTGTAAAAGAGACTTCATTTTTTAATTCTGAATATCGAATATATCTTAGAGTTAATTTTTGGTAATTTTCTGAAAAACTTCATTTTTTGATGAATAGTGAAACCACTAAGTGGTGCTTATAAAAACTGATTTTTTCGTTTAAATGAAATTTTTCCATCATTGTGTTTTGATTTTTGAAAATCTGACATACATGGTTGTCATTATTATGTAAAATGTGTTTCAATGGGATGAAGATAATTTTTTGGCGAATAGTAACTTTTTTCATTAATCGCGATTAGAGGTAATTAGTGTAATTTAAGGTAAAAATGATATTATAAAAATATGAAAACCCCATGACACTTGTACTATCCCTATTGGATGAGTCATGGCCTACAAAGACAACCCATGGGTCGATTTAGGGGACCCTATGGAGCCTCTTGGGTGAGATAATGACTTTAATGCCTTTTTTTTAAATAAAGGTGAAAATGACACTAACATAAATTGTTTTACTAAATCAATTTTTAGAAGGGGTTATACTAATCATAATTTTTTTCTATAAATAGTCATTGGAAAGATAAAAAGATTTCCTACATCATAGTAGTTTTTTTATAATTTTTAGACTTTAAATAAATTAATTTAATTATGACATCATGATGATACAGCGATGACCTCATTATTTAACGATTAAAATAAAATGGAAAGATAATGTAATATCTAAGACCTACACTTGTCCAAAAACTATAGGATGGAATTATTTCGAAGCCTTATCATCTTAGATTCGAAATATATCAATTCGGGACCTTAGAAATTCGAAACACTTTTGAAAATAAAATAATAGTTTCATGATTTCCAAAAGTGCCCCTCCTCTCCTCTTATAAAAGGCCCCCACCTCTACCTCATTTCACACACTAGTCAAGCCTTTGGCTCAGCCAACCCCTACCAATTTACTCTCTAAACATCCCTATCCTCATCCTAGAGGATTCCCTTTGGGCATAATCGTTTCAAAGGAATCCTTTAGGCTTAAATCAAAAGGAGTTACACTTTTAAAGGTAATTCATTCTCTCATGTTCATTTGTTTTATTTTGCTTCTCCAACCCCCTAAACTCTTTTTATTTACATATTTTGTAACAACAAAAGTATATTCAATATACTATGATGTTTTTATAAGATTTATTCGAGCTACACTCTCACAAAACTACATCAAATGGTTAAAGAGCATACGGTTTCTGTGGATGGCGAAATTCTGCCTCCCGAAACGATGATTGTTAAATACTCATTTAACACCTTCAAAGGTGGCCATTATGATGTCACTATTTTTATATATGATATATAATAAGTTTATTATTTCATTAATCTTCTGTATTTTTCATTTATGGCATACCATTATTGTTTCAACTATGGGTAAACACGATATCTTCATTTTAGGAAGTGCGGACTACCGCCCCCTGAAAGTGATTTGATTCATTAATACCATATGTGGGATGTGTAAAGGATAAAGTTAATGATATTATATATTTTATTATACTAGAATTATAATATACTCTTATATCATTATGATTCCATTCCAGAAAATACGAAATAGAAATAGAAGTAGTGTTCATGCGTACGAACGGCTTACCGTCTCCTTGAACGGTGCATTTCATTTCATACCTCTAAATGCAATGTAATATTATAAATACATGTATATGATGAATATATATGATATATATGTTATCCAAATCATTAATATCATTCTGGATATAACAAACCTTTGACCAAATTAACAACATGTAAGTGTAAGAAGTCTGTTTTTGACTTAAGAACCAAATACCGACAAAATGAACATTATTAACTTAAATGATTACGTGATGTTCATAACATGGTATAAAAGGAATAATGAACTTGAAAAATGTTTTAAGAAATTAGAGATTAAATCAAGTTTATTATTCAGGAGATTAAAGAACGGTCGTGTCAAGCCGGATATGAGGTATGGGACTTCGTCTCAATCTCCTTTCATTGAGGCATATTTTGTTTTATACACAACCTTCTTTTATACGGTGTATAAAACCCTTTGAATTTTATGTGTATTCAAAAGGAATCTTTTTTATATGAAGCGTTTACTAAACGACAAAAGGGAATGTTTTTGTCGTACGTATGTGGCGACAACAACTTCTTTGCCGTTGTGACCGTTATTTGAGTTTCGGCTTCCTCTACTAGCCATACCCTCTTTTTAAAAGAAAAATAAATACCATGTTTTACTTTTCTTTTATTTTGGTATCGAAAATGGTTTTCAAAATGGTTTTATATCAATGTGTTGTGTTGATATATTCTGATTGAAAGGTTGGAATGTTATGTTTCCTTTATGCATGTTTTATGTGATATGATTATGTTGAGGTTCTTGGGCATTATTATGAAAACGGGTGGTTCCGTGATAAACTAAGGGAGGGTGAGCCCGATATAGCTCTTCAATGCATTGGGTAACGCGAAGGCGTGAAACGTTAAGGTTTCTCTGAAGAGATTTAGGGAATATACTGTGATGGGTATTCCAAACGTAACCAAGAGGGTTACTCCCTACGTAAGAATGTTATGAATGACTCAAGTTACCTTTATGTCTTATGATTTCAATGATTTACTCATGATTTGATGAGGTATGTTAATGTGCTTATGTTTTATGGGTAAAGTATGATTTCACTCTTATGTATATATGTACCCATGTTTACTTTCCATGTTTTTATAACCCATACTTAGCTTTTTGTGCTCATCCCATGTTTTTTTGAAATGATTTTCACAGGTCAAGAGAAAGGTACATGATATGGTGATGGTGTCAAGGAAGTGTCAAGAAAGAATCCATGTTTTATTTTAAATATGTTTCCATTTATGGGAATGAATAATATTATCTTTATGTAACCACTTTGTATATATGTGGAATGTAATGCAAGTTTTATGATCTAATTTTCTAAAACTCTAAACCCAAAAGATCCTCAATGTGTAATCTTGTAATAACTCAAGATTAAGTAAGGTTTAATGCTGGGGCCTTATAGTTGGTATCAGAGGTCAGTTTAGATAACTTTAGGAGTTAGAATTTTATTAAATGATTATCCAAAAATATTTTTTATGGTCAAATTGAAGTTATATAACATTTGAGGATTACCATGTTGCTTCATCTAAGACATGTTTGTTCAGAATGGTTTTCCGCAGAGGAAACAGGGAAGCAGTGCTAAGAAGGCATACAGAAGGAAATAACCTTCTGAATCAGCATCCTGAGATGGTCTGAATTGGAACTGAACAGTTTGTTGCAGTAATGGCGTAGTGGACTCAGGCTATAAATGGTGGTGGTATCCATGTACGAGATCAGCCAGATCAACCGCAGAGGAACATGTCAGTGGTGGAACATTTCATGAGGCAACATCCCCCATCATTCAGAGGATAATCTGACCCTGTGTTAGCTGAAGGGTGGATTAAAGAACTGGAGAAGATTTTTGATGTCATGGGGTGTTCAGACAATCAAAAGGTTAGTCTTGCTATTTACCGTTTGGAGGGTGAAGAAGATCAGTGGTGGTCGATGGTTAAAAATATCAGGGACGCCGATGAGATTGATGCTCTTGACTGGGATGAATTCAAAGGTATGTTTCTTGAGAAGTATTTTCCTAAGGCTGTTCGACTTAGGATGGAAAAGCAATTCTTTGAATTGAGGCAAGAGGAAGACTCAGTGGCTGCATATGAAGAAAGGTTCACTTGATTGGCAAGGTATGCTCAAAATTTTATCTGAGACCTTGATAGTAAAATCAATCGTTTTTACTCAGGATTAAAGAAAAAATATCGAAGGGCATTAGCTTCTCGTGATTTTAAAAGTTATGAAAAGCTTGTTCGATGTGCTGAGAAGGTGGAAATGGAGTTTGCTGATGATCAAGTGTTCTATAACAACCAGTAGAAGAAGAGAACGAGGTGGTAGGAGAAAGGTAAGAATTCTTCAAAAAGTCTGATGGTAAGAAAACTAAGTTTCCAGTTTGTGATAAATGTGGCAAAAGGCATGCTGGGGAATGTCTTCAGAATTCTGGAAAGTGCTACTACTGTGGTAAGATGGGACATAAGGCTCGTGATTGCACTAAAAATCATCAAGGTGAAGGTAAGACCAAATTTGATTTATAGTTAGTGAAATGTTATAAGTTCAATGAGATGGGTCACTATGCAAACGAGTGTCCGACAAAGAGCTTGAGTGATGGGAAGCAGTTAGAATACAAGTAGAAAGGGGTGGTGAAATCCTTTGCAACTACTTCAGTAGATGTCAGGCCGTCAAATGAAGTTGTATCAGCTCTAGGGAGCTCAGTTTTTTTTAAAGATTGACCTGAGGTCGGGGTACCATCAGTTGAAAGTAAAAGAAGCAGACATTCTGAAGACCATGTTCCGTACGAGATATGGCCATTATGAATTTGTAGTAATGCCTTTTGAGCTAACCAATGCACCTGCTGTATTCATGGACTTAATGAATATAATTTTCCATGAGTTCTTGGATAAGTTTGTGGTGGTTTTCATTGATGATATTTTGGTGTTTTCTAAAAGTAAAGAGGAGCATTAAAGACATTTAAGGGTTATCTTGCAAACCTTAAAAGAAAAGAAATTGTATGGGAAATTCAGCAAGTGTGAGTTTTGGTTGCAAAAAATTTCCTTCCTTGGTCACATTGTTTCTAAAGATGGAATAACTGTTGATCCTGCAAAAAAAAGCTGTGGAAGAATGGCCAAGACCCACCAATGTAACTGAGATTCGTAGCTTCCTTGGTTTGGCAGGCTATTACCGAAGGTTTGTTAGAATTTTTTCATGGTTATCTAGTCCAATGACTAAGCTAACTCAGAAGGGTGTTAAGTTTATCTGGACAAAAGAATGTGATGATTGTTTTCAGGAATTGAAAAGAAGATTGGTGAATGCTCCAGTTTCGGGACTACCTTCCAGGATTGTGAGTTTGTTATATACAGTGATGCTTCATTGAAAGGGCTTGGTTGTGTCCTAATGCAGAATGATCAGGTAATTTCTTATGCTTCACGACAGTTGAAAACTCATGAGGTAAATTACCCTACACATGATTTGGAATTAGATGTTGTTGTTTTTGCTTTAAAAATTTGGAGGCATCATTTGTATGGAGTAAAGTGTGAAATATATACCGATCACAAAAGATTAAAGTATATATTCACTCAGAAAGAATTGAACATGAGACAAAGGAGATGGATATAATTAATCAAGGATTATGATTGTACAATTCATTACCATCCGGGAAAAGCAAATAAAGTGGTTGATGCTTTGAGTCGAAAAAGTAATGCTTTATTAGCAATGTTGCATTTGAAACATGATATTTTGGTTAAGGATTTGATGAACTTTGGCATAGAAGTTGTTGGTACAGGAAGTTCTTCTGTTTTGTTTCTGGTATCAGTGAGATCATCTCTATCAGATAGAATCAAGAAAGCACAGAAGCAAGACAGTGAGTTGCAGAAAAAGGTAGAGCTAGTTCAGAAAGGTAAGTTGCCTGAATTCAACATTGATAATGATTGAGTTTTGAGATTTTGGAAGAGATTGTGTGTGCCTTGTGATTCACAGTTGAAGAGAGAGTTATTATGGGAAGCTCATAGTTCTCCATTTTCAGTTCATCCTGGTAGTACTAAGATGTATAGAGATCTGCGGGAGTATTACTGGTGGGATGGAATGAAAAGAGATATTGCTGATTTTATTGTGAAGTGTTTGACATTTCAACAGGTTAAAGTAGAGCAGTAGTTACCGAAAGGGATGATTCAGCCTTTACCAGTGCCAGAGTGGAAATGGGAGAATATAACCATAGACTTTGTTGTGGGATTACCGAAGACATCGTGAGGTAATAATGCAATCTGGGTTATTGTTGGTCGCTTGACTAAATCTGCTCATTTCCTTGCTATACGAGATACTTTTTCCCTAGATCAACTTTCCCGTTTGTATCTTAAAGAGATAGTCAGGTTACATGGAGTTCCTCTATCCATTGTATCTGATTGTGATCCTAGGTTCACTTCTAACTTTTGGAAAGGCCTTTAGAAGTCGTTGGGTACTGAATTAAATTTTAGTACAGCTTTTCATCCTCAATTAGATGGGCAGTCAGAACTAAAAAATCAGACCTTGGAGGATATGCTACTTTCTTGCTCTATGGATTATCAGGGAATTTGGGACCAACATCTTTCTTTGGTTGAATTTTCATATAATAACAGTTTTCATTCCAGTATACAGATGGCACCATTTCAGGCATTATATGGGAAGCGGTGTCAAACTCCAGCTTTCTGGGATGAAGTGGGTGAAAGGAAGTTGATGGGACCAGAATTGGTAGAAGAGATGGCAGAAAAAGTTCAGCTGATTCAGAAGCACATGAGAACAGCTCAGAGTAGGCAGAAGAGTTATGCAGACAACAGGAGGAAGGATCTATCTTTTGAGGTAGGAGGTCATGTTTTTCTCAAGGTTTCTTCCTGGAAAAGTGTGATGAGATTTGGTAAGAAAGGAAAGTTGAGTCCAAGGTTCATTGGACCATATGAAATTCTAGAGAGAGTTGGATCAGTTTCTTACCGAGTGGCTTTACCACTGAGTTTATCTCAGGTACACAATGTTTTTCACGTTTCGATGTTGAGAAAGTATATGCCAGATCTATCTCATGTTTTGAGTCCAGAGGTAGTTCATCTGGAAGAGAACCTATCTTATGAGGAACAACCAGTCCGGATTCTTGACCATAGGGAGCAAGTGTTACGAAATAAAGTGATTCACCAGGTAAAGGTTTTGTGGAAAAACCACATGATTGAAGAGGCAACATGGGAATCTGAAAATGCAATGAGGGATAAGTACCCCCATTTATTTGAAAAGTAAATAAATTGCAGGGATGCAATTTTCTAAAGGGGGGAAGGATGTAACATCCCAAGTAAGTAATAAATAATAGATATTTTTATCTATGTCTATTAATGAACTAGATAGTGTTTTAGAGGCTTAAAATGAAAATAAATCCAATCTTAAGCATGAAATACACTAATATTTTTAAAAGATTGTTTTACTGCCTTTTGATGGCAAACAATTTTTAAATCTATATTTTGACAATTTTATAAACTATGTTTGTCAAAATAAACTTATTCTTTATGTTTGGGACATCAAAATTTACTTTGTGTGAATTTTTGGTATTTTTCTGACAATGTTCATTTTTTAATGAATAGTGAAAAATATTGCATTTTACATCAAAACTGCTTCTTAATCTAATTTATTTATATGATTAGATTATCTTTTGAATTGGTCTTAATGTGTAATCTGAATATATTTTTACCATTTAATCCAATGGTGGTCATTGGAATCAATTTCACTTTGAAATTAGACTTAAACTGGTGTCATCCTTTTGATACTTATTGTTTTATAAAAACACGCTATTTGCTCTGGCAGCGGGAATTAATTATTAAATTAATTAATGTGACTTATATGTTTAGAATTTTGTAAAATAGACTTCATTTTTGAATTCGTAATATCGAATATATCTTAGAGTGAATTTTTGGTAATTTTTTGAAAAACTTCAATTTTTGATGAATAGTGAAACCACTAAGTGGTACTTATAAAAACTGATTTTTCCGTTTAAAAGAAATTTTTCCATCATTGTGTTTTGATTTTTGAAAATCTGATATACATGGTTGTCATTATTATGTAAAATGTGGTTCAATGGGATGAAAATAAGTTTTTGGTGAATAGTAACTTTTTTCATTAATCACGATTAGAGGTAATTAGTGTAATTTAAGGTAAAAATGATATTATAAAAATATGAAAACACCATGACACTTGTAATACCCCTATTGGATGAGTCATGGACGACCAAGACAACCCATTGGTCGATTTAGGGGACCCTATGGGGCCTCTTGGGTGAGATAATGACTTTAATGCCTTTTTTTTAAATAAAGGTGAAAATAACACTAACATAAATTGTTTTACTATAACAATTTTTTGAAGGGTTTATACTAATCATAATTTTGTCTATAAATAGTCATTGGAAAGATAATAATATTTCCTACATCATAGTATGTTTTTTATAATTTTTAGACTTTAAACAAATTAATTTAATTATGACATCATGATGAGGCAGCGATGACCTCATTATTTAACGATTAAAATAAAATCGAAAGATAATGTAATATTTAAGACCTACACTTGTCCAAAAACTATTGGATGGGAATATTTCGAAGCCTTATCATCATATAGTCGAAATATATCAATGTGGGACCTTATAAATTCGAAACACTTTTGAAAATAAAATAATAGTTTCATGATTTCCAAAAGTGCCCCTCCTCTCCTCTTATAAAAGGCCCCCACCTCTACCTCATTTCACACACTCCTCAAGCCTTTGTCTCGGCCAAACCATGCCCATTTACTCTTTCCACATCACTCTCCTCATCCTAGAGGATTCCCTTTGGGCAGAATCGTTTCAAATAAGCCTTTAGGCTCAAATCAAAAGGAGTTACACTTTTAAAGGTAATTCATTCTCTCATGTTCATTTGTTTTATTTTGCTTCTCCAACCCCCTAAAATCTTTTTATTTACTTATTTTGTAACAAAAAAAGTATCTTCAATATACTAGGATGTTGTTATAAGATTTATTAGAGCTACACTCTCACACAACTACATCAAATGGTTAAAGAACATACGGTTTCTATGGATGGCGAAATTCTGCCTCCCAAAACGATGATTGTTCAATACTCATTTAACACCTTAAAAGGTGGCAATTATGATGTCACTATTTTTATATATGATATATAATATGTTTATTATTTCCTTAAGCTTCTGTATTTTTCATTTATGGAATACCGTTATTGTTTCCATTATGGGTAAACACGATATCTTCATTTTAGGAAGTGCGGACTACCGCCCCCTGAAAGTGATTTGATTCGTTAATACCATATGTGGGATGTGTAAAGGATAAAGTTAATGATATTATATATGTTATTATACTAGAATTATAATATACTCTTATATCATTATGATTACATTCCAGAAAATATGAAATAGAAATGGAAGTAGCGTTCATGTGTACGAACGGCTTACCGTCTCCATGAACGGTGCATTTCATTTCTTACCTCTAAATGCAATGTAATATTATAAATACATGTATATTCTGAATATATATGATATATATGTTATCCAAATCATTAATATCATTATGGATATAACAAAACTTTGACCAAATTAACAACATGTAAGTGTAAGAAGTCTATTTTTGACTTAAGAACCAAATACCGACAAAATGAACATTATTAACTTAAATGATTACATGATGTTCATAACATGGTATAAAAGGAATAATGAACTTGAAAAAGGTTCTTAAGCAAGTAGAGATTAACTCAAGTTTATTATTCAGGAGATTAAAGAACGGTCGGGTCAAGTCGGATACGAGGTATGGGACTTCGTCTCAATCTCCTTTCATTGAGGCATATTTTGTTTTTATACACAACCTTCTTTTATAAGGTGTATAAACCCCTTTGACTTTTATGTTTATTCAAAAGGAATCTTTTTTATATGAAGTTTTTACTAAACGAAAAAAGGTAATGTTTTTGTCGTACGTATGCGGCGACAATGACTTCTCCGTCGTCGTGACCGTTATTTGAGATTCAACTTCCTCTACAAGCCATACCTTCTTTTTAAAAGAAATATAAATACCATGTTTTTCTTTTCTTTTATTTTGGTATCAAAAATGGTTTTCAAAATGTTTTTATATCAATGTGTTGTATTGATATCTTGTGATTGAAAGGTGGGAATGTTATGTTTCCTTTATGCATGTTTTATGTGATATGATTATGTTGAGGTTCTTGGGCATTATTATGAAAACGGGTGGTTCTGTGATAAACTAAGGGCGGGTGATCCCGATATAGCTCTCCAATGCATTGGGTAATGCGAAGGAGTGAAACGTTAAGGTTTCTCTGAAGAGATTTAGGGAATATACTGGGATGGGTATTCCAAACGTAACCAAGAGGGTTACTCCCTACGTAAGAATGTTATGAATGCCTCAAGTTACCTTTATGTCTTATGCTTTCAATGATTTACTCATGATTTGATGAGGTATGTTAATGTGTTTATGTTCTATGGGTAAAGTATGATTTCACTCTTATGTATATATGTACCCATGTTTACTTTCCATGTTTTTATAACCCATACTGAGCTTCTTATGCTCATCTCAAGTTTTTTTTGAAATGATTTTCACAGGTCAAGGGAAAGGTACATGATATGATGATAGTGTCAAGGAAGCGTCAAGAAAGAATCCATGTTTTATTTTAAATATGTTTCCATTGATGGGAATGAAGAATACTGTCTTTATGTAACCACTTTGTTTATATGTGGAATGTAATTCAAGATTTATGATCTAATTCTCTAAAACTCTAAACCCGAAAAGATCCTCAATGTGTAATATTGTAATAACTCAAGATTAAGTATGTTTTAAGGCTGGGGCCTTATAAAATTATAGATAAATCTAAGAATAAAATATGGAATTTTCCAATGTACGATACTTGTGAATGGAAAAACAATTGTGCCTTATTAAAAGGAAAATGAGTCTATTACAAGTGTGGAGAAATGTCTACAAAGACCATGACTGTAAGAGAAATAATTTGGTTACCAATTTTCAAAGCTAAAATTGTAGGGAGATGCGACAAAATGAAAATTATTGTATTAAGTTTCAAGTAAACATACCCTAGAAAATGGAAAGGGTACAAGGCTAAGCTCATGCGATCATAGATTGAGAGGTTGAAGTTCTTAATTATGTGGTGGTAGGTACTTTAATCATTTCATCAAACTTATCAAATTATTTATTTGATTATAGATTATTTCATTATTTTATAAATTCCTGCTTTTCTATGAAAATTAAAAATTTCCATTTTTATTTAATAAATTAGTTTCATTCAAAAATCCTAATGAAAGTATCATTCCAATAAGGACTTGTTGGTAAGTCCCCTTTTTTAAACATAAATGTTCTTTAGTTCAAACCATATCATCACACCTATGTTTGATTTTGATATAATCCTTTGTATGAAATGGATTTAAAAATAAGATGCGAAAATATATTACAAGATGAAGGAATTTAAAATTAATGAGGAAGATGTAGAATCCATTAACTTTATAGTTGAAATATCATCATCTGGTTCTCATACAAATCCACCTCTAGTAGCTCTTCTAAACGAAACTGTATGGGAGGATGAGAAAAAAATAACCTATGGATATTCAAAATGAAGATGTAATTATTATGCAAGAATACATTGATATATTTCTAGAAGATTTAGCTGGACATCCTCTAGATCATGAAGTTGTGTTCTCTATAGGTTTAATTTCTGGTGAAAGACTTATATCAAAGACTCATTATAGAATAAAAACTATAAAATTAGTAGAGTTGGAGAAAAAAACTAGAGGAATTGAGTGATAAAGAGTTTATTCCTCCCAGTGTTTCTCCATGGAGATCACCCTTTCTCCTTGTCAAGAAGAAATATAAATCTATGAGGTTATGCATTGATTATAGATTAATCAATTATATTACAATAAAGTAAAAGTATATACTAGCTTGAATGATGATTTATTTTATCAAACACATAAAGCTCAATATTTTTTGAAGATTTAACTTCGATCTGGATATCATTAATTTCATGTGAGGAAGAAATATATTCCAAAGATAGAATTTCGAACTAGGCATGGACATTATGTTTTACAATAATTCCGTTTGGACTTACTAATGCACCATATTTTTTTATGGATCTAATGAATAGAGTTTTCATGGAATATCTTGAATATTTTATTATGGTTTTTATTGATGATATATTGATATATTACAAAACCTATAGGGACCATGAGAACTACTTGTGGGTATTTATAGAGACTCTTAGAAGAAAAGAGTTAACTGGTAAGTTTAGAAAGTGTGAATTATGGATTCAAATAGTTCATTATCTTAGCTACATTTTCTTATGGATGGAATCTCAATTGATCCTTCAATGAAAAAGGCATTCTAGGAATGGACTACACCAACAAACATAACCATGGTATATAGTTTCATTGAATTATCTGGATATTATCAGCATTTTGATCAGAATTTTTTCTAATTAGGTAACTCCTTATCCAAGCTTACTTATAAAGGTTTTAAGTCTATATGGGAAAAATAATGTGAAGAATATTTTGAAGAATTTAAGAAGATACTAGTGAATGATCCATTCTTGACTCTACAATCGAGAAATGGGGGATTTGTGATTTATAGTGATGCACAAAATAAAGGATTTTGATGTGTCCTTACGAAGAATGATAGACTTATCATATATGCGTCAAGGAAATTAAAAAATCATAAAAAACAATCCAACTCATGATCTAGAGTTAGAAGCGGTAATCTTTGATCTAAAAATATGGAGACACTATTTATATAGAGAAAGATGTGAAATATATACTAGTCACAAGAGTTTGAAATATATATTCTCACAGAACGAAATCTCCATGAGGTAAAAATGATTTCTTAAACTACTAAAGGATTATTATTGTTCAATAAACTATAACCCAAGGAAGAAAAATAAGGTATAAGATACATTGAGTAGGAATAATAATGGATTTATAAATAATATGATGATTGAAATGGATCCCATGTTCAAATAACTAGTGAATATGGATATTGGAATTGTCATGAAATGTGAAACATTACTAATTTTTCAATTTTTGGACCACCCATTTTTCTAATAAAGGATTAAAAGTTCTCAGTCTAAAGATGAGAATTTTAAAAGGAAAATTAAATCTATGAATGATGGGAAGTTGGTAGAATTTATGTATAAGGATAGTATTCTTAAATTTGGGAAGAGGCTTTGGTTTCCAACTATACCCAAATTAAATTGGAGTTATTTGATGGTTCCCATAGCTTTAATTTATCTATACATTAGAGTATCACTAGGATGTATAGATATTTGAAGGAGCATTTTTGGTGGGATAATTTGAAGCGGGAAATTATGGATTATGTGTCAAGATGTTTAGTTTGTCAACAAGTGAAGGTCAGAATAAAATATCTTAGAGGATTTATTTAGCCTATAACTATTTATAAATGTAGATATGATGACATTACTATGTATTTTGTTACTGTATTACCTTTGTGCCCAAGAAAAAATGATGAAATATGGGTAATTATTGATTAACTTACAAAATCTGCAGATATTCTCACTATAAGGGATGATTTTCCACTAGATATCCTATAACAACTCTATATTAATGATTTTGTGAGACTTGATGATTCACTTATTTAAATTGTTTCTAATCATGATCAAAAACTTACATCGAAGTTATAGAAAATTCTTTAAAAGACATGGATATTGAGATTTATTTTAGCAATGCCTATCACCCTCAAACCGATGGGCAGTCTGAGAGGACCATTCAGACATCATAATTCATGTTGAGATCATTCTCACAAAACATTAAAGGTATGTGGGATCAATATTTTCCTTTGGTAGAATTTTCCTACAATAATAGGTTACATTAAAGTATTCAAGTGGCACCATATAAAGCATTGTATAGAAAGAGATGTCATACACCAACTTATTGGGATGGAGTTGGTGAAAGGAAGATTGTAGGACCCAATGATGTGGATAAAAAAATGGAAAATGTACATAATATTCAAACACATATTAATGAATTAAAAACTATAAAAAATTGTTATTATGATAAGCAGAAGAAATATTTGGTGTTTTTTGTGGGATATTATGTTTTTCTGAATGTATCTCTATAGAAGGGTGTCACAAGGTTCGGTAAGAAAGGTAATTTGAGACCTAGGTACATTGAAAATTTTGAAATTATAAAGCGAATTAGTCCTTTGTATTATCATTTAGAATTTACACCTAGCCTTTACAATTTTTATAATGTGTTCAACAATCTTTTTTAAGAAATTACAAGCCATTCCCAATACAAGTTCTCACTTCTGAGGAAATATAATTAGAACATGATTTATCTTACTATAAAGAGACTATATAGATTATGTATACTATAGAATATGTTTTAAATAATCAAATGAATCAACTGGTATATGTACTTTGGGAAAATCTTAAAATTGAAGTGGCGACATTAGAACCAGAGAATGTTATGATGAAGAACTTCCAAAATATTTTTATGAAGTGACATTCTAGAAATTTTAAGGATGATTTTTTATAGGAGGGTATAATGAAATGAACGAAAATTTTATCAATAAAATTTCATTAAAAATAGTAATTTTATAGTACAAATCACATAAAACACCTAGATAATACAATACAAACTTTACAAGTGAATAAAGAATGAAATAAAAGGTATTTTTAAAAGTTAAGGAACCTATTCCAATTGAAGAGTAACTTGACATTTGGAATAGTAATGTGACCATTAGGAATATGAATATGACTAATAGAATAGTAACTTAACCTATTAAAGTATAATTAAAATTTGGGTAACATATAAATGTAAACATAATATATTTATATCATGATATAAGAAAATAAATGTTTTAAAAATAATAAATTAAGTGTATGTATTTTTGTAACTCATAAATATTTAATTAAAATTTTGAAATTAAGTTAATGATTTAAAAGAAAATTAATTTTCATAAAATATATTCATAAATTAATAATTTGTTGTATGACGATTAGAAGAAAATTTTATGAGACCTTAATTAACTTCTCAAAATTATTATAAGAAGAGTTATAATATTAAAATCATTATTTTTGAGTGAATGATGTTTTTATTTAAAAATTAATGTTCTCATAATTATAATATTATTTTTATAAAATTGATTTCATTTTCATATTCTACCTTTCAAAAAATTCTTAGGGTGGTTTTTTTGGGATTTTTCTAAAATAAGTGATTTTTTGGTGAGTAGTGAAACACAATAATTTACATTATTTAATAAATACCTGAATTATTGATTAATTGATGTTTAATGGAATATTTAAGTACATATTCTCTAAAAATACCTAATTATTTTAATATATTTTCTGATAATTCTCAAAAAATTAATATTCTTGAGCCAAAATAATAAACAAACGAATAAAATATTCAAAAAAAACCCCTCTTCTTCACTATAAATACCACCCCTTACCACCTCTTCTCCTCACATCTATAAATAATAAAATGTTATAAAATTTCTACCCAATCCTACTCCCTATTCTATATTCCTCATATTAGAGTACTTGGTCTCATCAAATGACAAAACCCTTTTCGCTTAGGAGGTTCTGAAAGAGGATAAATTCAAGAGGTAAAACCCTCTTTATTTTATTTTATTTTATTTTCAATTTCATTTATTTTATAATCATTTCATCACCTACACCTATACAAGAGGAATGATTACTATTTTATCTGTTATATAATTTTATTTTATTATGTTAATGGAACAATTCATCATATAACATCATCCCTCTTCATTTTATTCTAAAAATTAAAATATCATCCGTGGTGTGTCGATTTACTACCATAGTGGACAATTCCTTTTAAGTTTTCAATAACTCCTTTAAGGCTGGTCATAAGTTCTTAATTATATATAAATAATATTTTATTATACATATTATAATTCATTTAGTGTTCTAGATATAGTATATATATATACATGAAATTAATTAATGAAACAAAACTAGTTTGTGATGAATGAAGAACCGCTAAAATAATCTAAAAAATTGTCAATATTGTCTTATCAAAAGATTCGTCCTCACCCCATATAACCAAATGGATTATATATCAATTTTATCAACTAGATTATCATTAATAAAATATAATTTTAGTTTTGGATAATTATTCTCATTTTATATGAACCTCTATACTCTTATAGATGTAAACAAATTATGAAAACCAATGAGAAGAACACTCCCAAACGACATGATTACATTTTATACTAATAAAAATAAAATAAAAATTTATAAAAATTATAATAAATAAAATAAATGTATTAAAGTTTATGAATTTAATAATTAATGGATTTAATTTCATTATCCAGGACTTTAAGTACAAGTGTAGAACACTTTTTGACAAAAGTTAATACTTTCTCCCCGAACATCCATTTTCATTTGGTTTATGTTTTCTCCTTATTTACACCAATGTAATTCTTAATTATTTTTATATAAATATAGTACATTATTTTTTATGTTGAAGACTCATTTATCTATATCAATTAATATTTCATTGATGGGGAAGTACATATTTTATAAATTTTCCTTTTCAATTCCTCCTGATAAGCAAGCCCAATTAAAGAGAACTTCTCGATTCTTACGCCATTTTCAAGTACCATACATAATATATTTTAAGGCAACATTAATTTTATAAAACAAATTATTTTTTTATAAAAAATTACATTTGTTAATTTATGATTTTATACCTAAAATTATGAAAAATAAAAATGATTTTTCCCAAAGAACTTTTCTTTGCAAAGTGAAATAAGGAATTTACCTCAAGAATTCATCTATGATTTTATTAGATAATTTTTATAAGTCTAAAAAACTACATTATTATTATTATTAATTGGGAATGATCTCTTATGATTTTCATCTTACATAGTTTTCTAAATGGTTTATGATCAGTTTGAATCTAGATGTACTACTTTGATACCATTCACCGTATTACTCAGAATAGTTAGTGATTGTGTTTACAAATTGGGGAAAGTTATTTAAATTTCATATGTATATGTTTTTTTGGTTTAAAAAAATTTATATGAGGAATTAATTGGACATATTATGTGATTATTAGGCCCCTCTATATCCCATTGATTCATTAAAAGGCCTCATAAGACAAAAATAGACATAAATTTTTGAATGGGCCTTAACTATTTATTTTAAAATGTCTTGAATGAGGACACAAAGGTATGTTTATGATATCCAGAATTATTAATTCCCACATTATGATATTATTAATTGATAATAAATGTGATTATATTATTATTATAATATACATGGTTAAACTTAATTCCTATATAATTAGTTATTTGAAATTATTTATTCAAATTTTATTCTTTCCATAATTTTTTCCGGATTATGTTTTAATGGAAGGTGTTGTTTTTCATTCACTATGAATTGTTTTTTATATTAGATTCTTCTTTATTACTTTCCCTTTATAATAATATAAGATCACCCATTTCTTTTGTTTTGTTTTTCCTTAGGATGTGATGATTTATAGATGAATGACGTGCATGGAAAATATTGGAGTTATTGATGTTTCCAATTGATTTTCTATGTTTTTTTCCTTTTAAGTTGTAATATAAAAATTATGTTTTTAACTAGTTTTCCAAAATCACTAAACTATTCGGTTCTTCGGGACACGTCTTACTTTTTAATTATACCAATGTAGTAAAGTATGGCACTAGCTTGAGGCAACTGGGGTTGGGGTCTTTAAAATTCATATATTCATTTATAGTGTACCTAATGTGAAGGAATAAATAAATTAAAAATGTTGTGATGAAATTAGATAACTAAATCTATTATGTAACAACCCAAAATTTCATGAAATTCCATTCATGATTGTACTAAATTTTCAATTATGTATTATGGTTATAGAAAACACATTCACTTCTTTGGATTTGTTATACTACCATATTTAAAAGACATTTATTCATCATAAGTATTGATAATATATATATTGAATATTGAACATATGATTAGTATAAATATACCATTTTCATAAATCTAATCGACACATGTAAAGGAATTGATGACCTCAAATAGTAGGATTGTACATTAGGAATCCCATTTATTAGAGTTTATGAGGTAGATATAATGACTAGGCTTTTCCCTTGACCAATCCCAAGATGAGACCCAATAACTAAATAATGAGTGAAAATATTTATAAGAGACATTCATGCTTATTAATATCAACACATACCACATTTTCTGAACCACTGCATGAAAATCATACCATCAGACACCTTAATCTTAAGTCATTTTCTATTGTAATAAACAGATTAATATCAAATAACTAATAATATGAATATATATACAAATATATTCTATTTTAAAAATAATAATGGTTATATTTATTTATTACCATTGTTATGTTATAAATGATTTGTATTTTGACATGATAAAACACAAATTTCATTTTTGGGTAATATGAAATTTTAATTAAGTTATTCATTTTTTATGAATTCATGAATTTTCCAAGTAAATAATTTTTTATCAAAAAATATAATTAAATAATTTTCATTAAATATAAATGATAATATAATTTTTATGAAGTCAAATGTAGTTGATATAAGGGTCCAAAAACTGTTATTGTCAAAAAAACTAGCATTAACTAATTAATGTATATTCTTGTTTTAAAATAGAAAATTCAAATAATTAGAAAATTATTTTTATAAAATAAATACTATTTTTGAATAGATTATGTTGAATGTATCCAATAGTTAATTGTTCATTATTTTATGAGTTAATGGAATTTTCAGGAATAAATTAAGTATGGTATAAATATATGGTGTGTATTATGACATCATAATGACCCAAAAGTGATGTAATAAATTCTATAAATTGTATAAAAACATAATCTATTTTTCAAAATTAAAATAATGTGTTTTAAAGGTTATTCAATTTATTTTGTAAAGCCTTTATAATTCCTCTAAAGCCTATACTATATTTTATGGTTTTAAAATAATTTATTCGTAAACAGGACTCACTTCTACATCAAGAGGGGTAATATTTTATTGAGTTAGAAACATTGAATTAGAAAATAAAAAAAGGATCATATCTTTCAGAAACCATGGGGAAAGTCCATGGAATGATTTGTGGTTTTTATTATTTTATTATATAGATTCTAAAAACATATATTCGGGAAATAGTAAAGAACTCCCCTCTCTTTTCCTATATAAACCTAACCAATATCCAATTAATACTCACTAAAAAACCTTGGAGCACTACCTTAATTGACCCCCAAATCTCATGATTCCTCCAAAGGTGTCCCAAGTTCTTAATAATCTCTTTATAAGCTTTTGGAATCACCCACTCAATGTATGGGATCCTATTTTTCTCCACTTAATTCAAGTACCTTATTTATGTAATGCACATTTTATTCCAATTTATATTGATGGGATATGATCTTCAAAAATACATAATAATTAAATTATGATTTATAATTAATGAGTAACCCCTTTCACTCTCATAAAGTCTTCCCATGAATCATTATATACCCCTCCTAGAGTCCTGAAATTTTCCTTCGGTTCTCCATGCCATGTTTTTATTCAATAACCCTCATTGTATTATCCCTATTAATTCCCAAAATTTCATGATGGATTATGTTAGTAAATATATCTAATACATTAATTTTTTAACTTCTAAGTTATGATATACCTCTTTCTCAATCATTGAACCATTTTATGAATCATTGTGTACATGATATGATTTTGAAGGGTGCACCCAGATAGCACTAGAATACATTGGGTAATGTGTTAGTATTATGATATTCCATGTACGATGAAAGGGAGGTTATACTAAACACATTATGTAATGATGTATTAGTGTATAAAATTTACTTATTATTATGATGTTAGGTTTAATGTTTTTACTACATTACCATGTTTCCTTTACGTTATCATGCTACATCATGCCTCATTATTTAGTTTTATGATTATAACACCTTTTATGTACCATGGAAATTATTATATCCTAACATGTAATAATCTCTTCATTTTGTTCTTTGTTTACTCCCTTTTTGGGTTTTATATCTGACACCTTTCTTATGTATGTCCCTAGGTTATCCCATATAGTTTTAAGAACAATGGGGTATTATGACCATATTATAGAAGTTTTTAATAATGTTGGTGTACCACCATGTTTTAATTTGTTATGTGATATAACTAATTAACAAAGGATACTATACTTATCAATATTATTGGTTTTTATATGTGTATTATTATGAAATAAATCATTAATTAATGTTTATTAATGACTAGGGTTGTCATAGTTGGTATCTAAGGAAGTATTAGTTATTTTCAGGATTAGAATTAGGAAACTATATAAAAATCCTAATGGAAAACACTAAACCTAATAAAGAATCCATAAATCATGGTGACATATAGAATAAGTGTTCTATAAGAAAATACTACCATTTTTGGATACTATATGTGGATATAGAAATTGAATAGAGGTACCAGTGGATAATAATCTTGAAAAGGGTGGCTGACCCGGACTTGATCATCACCCAATGCATGAAAAAGGCCCTTGATTCACAACTGGTTTGACACACATAGGGGATATTATTTGGTAAATTCACAATCTCATTACAAACAATTAATTAGGTAATAAAAATTCCCATAAGATTATATGTTATGAAATAGATCAAGGACAACATATATTGAAACCTATAAATTCATAAGTTAAGGAAATAAATTTCATCTATAAGTTATCCATTGAATGCTATTGAATTACCATTTTTGTGATTAATATTTTAAAATTAATCATCCCTATTTTCCCAATTATTCAAGATAAGTTTTGGAATTGGAGGCACTAAATAAACAACCAATGTGATGAAGGCATGAACAAGATTTCCAAACTAATTGGAGTAGGAATCACGAACATTTTTTATGATGCTCTATCAGTTGAGTTAGGTTCTAAATAGAAAATTTAATTAGGAGGAATTCCCAAATTCCCCTAATAAATAATATGATTCAATTTAGACCTTTATGAAAAAATTCCCTTTGATTTCAATGGATCATCCGATCCATTAATCACAAAACAATGGATAAACTTTATTTTAAAGATCTTCTCCATCCTTTAATGTCATGATCCTGATAAGGTTATAATGAATGTTTATAATATGGAGGGATAATTTTATCATTGATGGATACTTATCAAGAACACAAAGCCTGAGGAAGATATCCAAGCAATGGGGTTGAAGGAATCATAGAAACTGTTTTTCAGTAAATATTTTACTCACACTTTATCTTAAAATGGAAAGGGATTTACTTACCCTAAAGAAAAATGGTGATGAATCCATCGGGATGTATGATAAAAACTTCACAAGACATGGACGACACAAATCTAGATTTGTAATTACCACAAAATAAAAATTTTACTAATTTATTATGGTGATAAAACCAAATATAAAAAAAGCCTGAGAGAATTGGGACATTGATATTTATGAAGAAATTTCCCGATGTTCCCTCAAAATCGATATCGAGATCAATGAATCTTAAGGGCATCATAAGGATAAAAAGAGGAAAGTCTAGTATAAGATTATAAGAAAAATTTAAAAACCTAACATTGATAAGAAATTTTAAAATCCCACTTGTAAAAAATGTGGAAATAAGAACCTCAAAAATTACCTGAAGGGGATGGGGAAATGATTTAGTTGTGGAAATGAAGGGTACTAAGATTGTGACTATTGATAGGAGAAAACCACCAGTGTAATGGAAGAGATTAATGTTCTAGTAAAACCTATTCCTATGGTAAAATGTTTCAACTACAATGAATAATGAAACTATGTGAACCATTTCCCTAATACAAGGGTTGTCAGAGAAAATAATTTCCAACGAACTCTAAGGTAGAAAGGGTGAGCATATGACATCACAACTACTGAGGTGGATCCAGATAATTAAGTGGTGATAAGTATGATAATTTTTTATTCAATAATGGTGAATGGATTTTTTGATTCTGGTTCTATGAATTCATTCATATCACACAAGTTTAGTTAAAATATTCAAATACCACAACAAACCATGAATGTAGAGTTTTAATTAAAAACAGAAAATGGAGAAATTATTGTATACAGAGTATATAACACCCCCATCAAAATTCCCAGGATATATTTTACTGAAAACAATATGAAACCCATATAGTGTAATTTGATTTATTTTTTGGTATGGATTAACTTTACTTATATAGATCCAAAATAAACATTATGAGAAGAAAATCACTCTTTGTATCATGAATTTTCCTCTGATTCTGTACAAGTGAATAGAGGATGATGAATCTTCTTAAGAACCAATATCTCAAGAATGTATATTATTTGCCTATGATAAAGAATCTCTAGCTCAAAAAATTGATTAAAAGGAAAAGATCAACCTTAAAGACATGCCCCTTATGAGGTAATATGATGATATGTGTTCTGAAGAATTTCTTATTTTTCCTTAGAGAGGATAAGTTAAATTTTCAATTATTCTTATACATGGGGTGTTACGATTATCCAAGACTCCATATAAAATGGATGTTTTTGAAAATCAATAGATGAAGAAAAAACTATAGGATAATTTGGTAAAGGGGTTCATGCACCAAAGTTCTTAATGTTGGGGTTCAATAGTTCTATTTTTTAAGAATATAGATGAGTCAACGCACCTTTTCATTTATTATCATGAGCTCAAAAAATAATGATAAATAGAAAGTATCCTATGGTACATATTTATGGCTTGTTCGATCAACAATGTGGATAACAATACTTCTTCAAGGTTGATCTTTGGTTGGGGTATTAACAAGTAAGGTTGAAGGATGAAATCCTCAAGAATGCTTTCCATAAAAGGTGAGAGCACTATGAGTTTATATTAATTTCACTAGGACTCAATAATTATATATCAATATTTATGGAATCGATGAATATATTCTTTAGAGATTAAATTTAAAAATTTTCATTGGAATTTTCATACGATATACTAATATTCTAAAAAATAAATTATGATCTTTAGGAGTATCTATGAACTATGCTAATGACCATATAAATGGAGATATTTTCTGAAATGTATATAAAAGGTGAGTTCTGGTTAAAGTAACTCTTGTCCTTGGGGAATGTTATCAACCACAAATGGATACATAAGGGTCCTCTAAAAATAGTGGAAATTAAAGGATGGCCAATACCAACCACTATTATAGAAATTCATAGTTTCATTTGATTACATGGGTATTGTAATCAATTTTTGAGAAATATCTCTTGATTTTAAATCCCTATAACTAAAATAAATTGGTTGGGAGTCAATTTTTTAGAATAAAGTTTCTGAATAGATCTTTAAGGACTTGAAAAAGAATCGTATAATTTCTCTGACATTTACTATAACCATAAGTAAGAAACTTTTAATGGTATAAAAAGATACTTCAAAGAAGTTATTGAGATATATACTAATGAAAAATTACAAAGTGATAGCCTATGACTTAAGTAAATTGAATATTCTTTAATATAATTAACCAACACATTATTTGGAGTTTAACGTAGTAATGTTCACATAATTTTTTTGAGACATTTTCTCTGGAAGAGAAGTGTAAAATATTTAGAAATCATAATAGCCTAAAGTATATATTCACATTGAAAGTGTTGAATATACACCCAAAAAGATGGTTAGAGATAGTAAAAGACTCTAAATTATCAATCCACTACCATCCTATGAAATAAAATAAAGTGGAAGATTCTCTATGTATAAGGGATTTGAAAATTGTATCATTGATGATAATTGAGAAGGATTTGATCTTCTTAGACTTTAAAATGATAGACATGTAAATAATAAATAAAGTAACATCATCAATACATTCCAAATTGATTGTTCAACCATCCCTTCTAAAGAAGATAAAGGATACTAAAAGTGAAAATGTGAAAATTTATAATAATGTGGAAGCTATAATAAAAGGGAAATCCTTGGAGTTCAAAATTATTGAAGATGGAGTTGTTAGATTTGTGTCTAGATTATGTATACGATCAAATCATGAGTTAGGAAAAGAGCAATTGGATGGTGCACATAGCTTGACCTTCTCTATCAATATAGGGAGAAAAAAGATGTATTAATATCTCAGAGAGTACAATTTGTAGGACAATATAAATATGAAGATCGTAGAATAAACATCAAGGTGTATTGAATGTTATAAAGTGAAGGATGAAAGAGAAAAATATAAGGTGATGATGAAACCATTACTTATACCTACTCGTAAATGGGAAAACATAACCATGGAATATTTCACTGGTCTTCCGAAGACATAAAGAAGAAATAATACTAAATGGTTTGTCTTGGACTATTTAATAAACAAGACTCACTTCATTTAAATTTGCGAGAACTTATCACTCAATCCACTTGCACAGATATATATTAGATATGTGGTTATGCTGCACGGAACACCGCTATTGACTGTATCTGGTTGAGACGCAAGATTTACATCTATGTTTTGGAAGATTCTATAACATGCTCCAAATACTATGTTGAACATTAACATAGATTATCCCTATAAATCTAATGGATAATTTGAGCGGTCTATCCTGAAACGCGAGCAAATGTTGAGATCATGCTTGATGGAATCTAAAGGAGGATGGGATCAACTTATTCCTTTAGTCAAGATATAATATAAGAATAGTTTACACTTATGAATCCAAATGGATCCATTTTAGGCCCTTTATGGAAATAGGTGTAGAAAACCTATATGCTGGGATGAAGTTGGTGAATTCTAACTAATGGGTCCTAAAATGGTTAAGGAAATAGTAGAAAAGGTCAATACTATTCAACATCTCATTTGGGATTCTCAAAGTAAATAGAAGACATATGTTGAAAAACATCGATGAGAAAAGGAGCTTGAGGTTAGAGATAAGGTATTTCTATGTGATGTGGATTATTTTCATTAATTGTTTCCACATTAATTTTTACTTTTCCACACTATTTTATTATTAAAAAAATTTATTTTCTATAATAATTAACAATTGTTGTATTTTATAGATTAAATTTTTAAAAAATGCACTTCGGGGTTAGAAGTATGGTTTCTAGTGTTTATTTTTATTTTTTTCAATAATTAAATTAAATAATTATCCTTTTCATTTAATTTATTTTTTATGGAATTAAATATCAATTTAATAATGTTAAACTAATGAAATTAATTAATTAATTTTTAAATAAATTAATTTCCACTCGTTTTCTTAGTACATTGAATAATTAAAATAAATATAATAATACAATTCCATTCATTAAATATTTTTGATATTCAGTAAAATTTAATTTTACTTATTTAATTTTATTTATTATTTTAATTATTAAATTAGTTAATTAATTTAAGAATGTGAAATTATTTTAAGTTTTAATTTTATAATATGAATTAATTTATTTGGTGATTAAATAGTAATTGAGATAAAATAAAAATTATACGTTATATCTTTATAATTTATAATGTCAATATTTATATTTATATTTTATTCTTTTATTTTCATTTATTAAATTAATTATTTTTTAATTTTATTTATTTTTCAATTTTAATTTATTTCTTTTTCTTGTTTATTAATTATTTCAGGTACACCCCCTGAATGGTGTCTCCTTTGACACCTCCAACTCCCTCAAACCGCTAGAACCACCACTAGTGGTGCCTCTTTTCATACCGGCAACCCTGGTGGTGTCTCGTGACACCCAATCATTCACTTGACTATGTATTCTATCACCCACAATAGATATCCTCATTCGAGACTCCTCCCAATATTCCATCAGCACTCTTCCACCTCTAGATCCATTACAGATCTGATCCATCCTTCCGTTACCTAATAAACCATCATCCATGTAACCTATATTCATCAGATCATAAATAGTAGCATCCAAGTAGAATAAAGAATCCAAGAAGAAGAAGACCATTGGAATAGGAGCAGGGCATAAAAGTAGGATGATTCTTATTTCTTTTTTTTATTTACTCTATTTTTTCTATACTGAGACGTGTTCAATAAAATTTATTTTTTCAACTTATTTTGTTATTAACTGCTAATTTTCTTAGGGGATTTGGATTAGATGGATATAATTGTTATCAATTCATATGTTCTTTCTACTGAATCAATCACAAGTAGGTTGGGGTTTTCATTTTAGTGATCTCTTTTTCTCTTCCCCATGAGCATCTTAATACTCTACCTCAAGCACTGAGAGGTGAAGGGTAGGGTATCCTTTTTCTTTGGAAACCAAAATTGATGTACTTATTGGAAAAGGTTTTGGTAAAACCTTATCCCTGAGGAAGCATCAATATCTTGGGTAATGTTAGAAACAACTGTTCCTAAGAGAGATCATTGGTGAGGTTGACTTATCTAATGGCAGTTAGATATCCAACTCCTCTACACGTAACTCCAGTACCTATCTGATTGGTCTTGTTAAAGAACAATGACATTTTAATCATTCTATTCCGGTCCATTACCCCCAATAAAATCATTTTCTATATCATTTTCTATCTCATTTCATTCTCCATGAACCATTCTATACAGCCCTTTCACTATTCACCACACTGTTTTCATTTAGTTTTCTTGTAGTTGATTTTTTAGTTGTTTGGTCTAACACAATGGCTAAGTCATTCCCTGTGGTTTGAAATTATTTTTACCATAGTAATAATAGTTTTTAGGGTTTATAAATATTATAATATTTCATACTCAATGATGTAAATGATCAAATTTTAGAACCATTGTCGGGGAAGGCATGTGTGACCAACTAAACACAAGAGACAAAAAACTAAATATAACAAACACTGAAATAAATATGAAAACATAAAATAAAAAAACATAAAAACTATATATATAGAAAAACTCAAAATTGTATCTACTTTTTTCTTTCACACTAGGTCAACTATGACAGAACTAAAAAATCCAATTCATGAAATCAACAGACACTATTATTAAATTAAGAAGAAAAATAAATATGAATTTTATAATATGGAAGGTAGAGATAGAAACCAAAATGTGAATGTTCCATAGCCAGTTGTTCATGCCCTTGAGAAACATAGACTTATGGAGTTTAAAATTCCTACTCTGTCAAGAAACCCATATTGTATCATGTTATCTCCCAGGTCTATGAACTATGAGATCAATCAATCTCATATCTCCAAACTCCCTTCTTGTAATGGTCTTCTAGAAAAAGACTCTCTTGAATTCATTAGAGAGTTTTATGGGTCGGTCCTATAATTACCTTTGCGAGATCTGAGTGAGGAGTATTTGATATTGAGGTAGTTACCATTTTTTTAATATAAGGGATAATACTTGGTTACAAACCTTGGAGGATGAAATATTTGAAACCTAGGAAGGGGTGTTCATTATCTTTTTATTGAAATTCTACCCTAGGAACACTGAGGTTAGAAATAAGTTAAATTTATTTGTCTTGGATGAGGGATAAGTTTTTCATGAGGCATGGGATAGATTTAGAAGTCTCTCTAGGAAAATTCCAAATCACCAGTTGGCTTCCCATCTGCTCATGAAGATCTTTTACTATGATCTCACCCCTTATAACTAGAATCTTTTTGACCAATATTGTTGGGGTGAATTCTATGACTCCACTACTGATGATCTAATTTTTTTAGAAAAAAATTACAAATAATCATAGCACAAGTACACAAGAAATATAACCATTCATAATAATGAGGAAAATCTCTAGGCTTCTGTTGTTGACGATAGGGTTCATAGGGTGTAGTGTGGTCACTGTGGAATGTTCTATCACTGTCAAAACTATTTTCAAAACATTGATCTCCCTATTTCAAGTGATGAGAGTGCCTAGTTTTTCGAATTTAGAGTTGGGAACCAAGTGAGAAATGATTAGTTCTCAAATTATTATAGATCTACCTATAAAATTCACCCAAAATTATCCAGGAAAGAACAAGGTTTGATGAAACAACCCTTTTCCCAAAACATCCACCCTAATCCCAAAATTGGTTTCCAAAATGAATATGAGGATGACTCATATAATTACCAAGGGTAGTTAAAAGGGGTATTGAAGTAGGTTCTGGGTGTGTTTAGCTCACTGAGGAAGGACACTGATGCTAAGATTCATAATTTGGAACATTAAATGGGTCACATATATAGAGATCATGGTGGGAAGAGAAAAGAGAATGGTACCCAACATTTCAATTCCTAATCCAAGAGATAATTTCGTGGATGTGACCACCAGATCTAACCTTTAAACCCAAGAACAAGGAAAGAAACCACCTGAGGAAATTGAAAATGACGAAAAAGTTGTTTTTTGAGAATGAAAATAGGGACAAATCCCAATCAGAAAATATGTAAAGTTTTCCCCAAAATGAACATAATGTGAAAACCACTCTTGAAAAAGCTAAATAACAAAGGGAAATAAAGTTTGAGTTTATTCAATAATACAAAAATAAATTTGGGTTTGAGGAGTAGGTGAACAATCAAACTATTTAAAAACAATATGCCCCTCCCATTACCTTCCCCAATAAAGTGAACATGAATGATGAACCTGACTACCTACGGTTTCTGAATAATATTTTTAGATTTAGAATCAATATAACTTTCTTAGAAGACTTGGATTAAATCCATTTATATGTTTAATTCACCAAATGGTGTCAGTAAAACAATAATGATAGGATGAAGTTATATAAAATCAATCACAATGAGGAATGTAGTGCGATTCTGTTGAGGAAGTTGCCACCAAAATTGAAGGGCCCTAGAAGCTTTATTATTTAGTAATGAATAAGATGATGTGGGAAACTGAATTGTCATTGTGAATTATAAGAGGGTATCAATATTATTCCTTACTCTTTATTTAAGAAGTTGGGCCTCAAAGATATGCAAAAAATTGATATTTCTCTTCAACATGATGATAAGTCACTCACTCATCCTTATTCAAGGGTGGATAACCTATTATTGAGTGTAGGAAAACTCACACTGCTCATAGAAATTATGATCCTTGATATAGAATGTGATGAAATAGTCCCAATAATTTTAGGCTGACCCTTCCTTGCTATTAAAGGAGTTTTCATTAATGTCTCCAAAGGGAAGCTCACTCTTTAGGCCATTGATGATGTGTAGGATATTTTAGGGTTTAAAAATACCTAATAAGAGGTTAGTAGTTATTTCAAAGATATTTATGAGGATTAATGTTTACAAATTGAGGCTTGTGCTGAGTATGGTCCATTATTACTTGAGTTTACATAGATAAAGATTCCCTAGACAATTAAATGTTTTACTCGGGTTGCTACTCCTTCCGCACACCCATCTATTGATGAAGAAATTAATTCCCTGGAACCCAATTTAGAGTGTGTGTTATAATGATTTCCTAAGTTTTCTCAACCTGTTTATGAATTTTTCCCTTGTGAAGTTAATTGTAGGAATTTTCCAGAAGCATGGGAATGTTCTGGATTTATTCCTACTGAAAAACCTAACTATTATCATTCTGAATATGTATATTCCCATGAAAATTTATTTCCTACTCAGTACATTATAGTGTGTGATAACTTTCAAATAGAACAAGAAAGGTTCAAACCATTTGATTCCTCCATGGATATTGGGAAGTACCTTTTGGAATATGTGAATGATTCTTTAATTTGGGAGTTTTCTATGTTTTTAGATGTTTTAGAAAATACTGAGGAGCTTTCTATTATGTTTTCATCTCTTTTTACTATTTTTCAAATCTATAAGCAAGGGGAAAGCTATGAAATAATACTTTATCAGATGGTGGATTTTCATGGGATACTATTGAACAATTTTATAGCTGAGGAAGTAAGTTGTAGAGGCCAAAATGATCTAGAAAATATGCTACCAACTGCTGTGCTGGATTAGTTTTGGGGATTTTTTATTGGTGCTGAAGAAGATATTGAGTTGGGTGATCCTAGTTTTAATTATTTATTAAATAATGAAGTCCACCCCACTAATTACTCATACCCAATAAATGATTGTGGTTAATGTTTTTAGGTAAATAAAAGTCTGGCTGGAGAATTATAACCTAGCACTACATGAGAGGCAACCAATAGTTTTCCTATTTTCAGATTTAAATATTTAGTTTGGATAAATATTCCTTGCCTAGTTATTTGTATCCCTATATTGGTGAACCATAATTTCTATATTTCATTGAAATTTTTCTCTTAATTGATGACCAATTGTTTCTTGTTTTTATTTTTCATAAGGTGCATGTAGTTTTGTGGTCTTGGTTCATTGAGATAATTTTTATACATTTTAGTCTCATTTAGAAAATCAATTTCAAAAGGAAGTTTCTTGTTGGAGAACATTGGATAACACTCCTTAACCATACATTGGATGTTTTCTACTTTGAGTATTAAATTATGAATACTAACATTAATTGTATATATATTGTAGGTACTTGAATGGAGTATCCAAAGTCTTTGTACAAGTAAACAAAGGGAGATATAAAAAAATGAATGAAAAGATTCAACATTATGGGATTCATTATTATATTTCTATAATTAAATGTTTTTTAACTACATGGATATGTGAAATTAGTGTATGGAAATACCCTATTTATTTTTGAAAATTGTGATACTTTTTTTTCTTATGACTGGGTGGTTATCATTCTTAAATCTAGCAAGTTGAAAATTTTTATGAGATGATTTGTGAAACATAATACAACCTTTATTTTCACTATCATTTTTCTATGAGGAAATTTATTTCATATCATGATACTATTTAAAATTTAATGAAAAATCATATGTCTGACTGTGCAACATTAAATAATAAACTTTAAAAAAAAATGAATTGTGCATATTTTCTGGTGGTGGATAATACGGTTCTTCTATATATGTTTCTCTGTGTTTTTCTTTTTATTTTTCTTCTTTTACCATGGAAAAAAATCTTTTAAACTTCTCTGTGACCCCCCTCAAATTCTATTCATAATGAATTATCAATCTATTTTTAAATATGTTGTCTCCTACCATAAGATTCAATATTAAATAGAATATTGAATATTAAGTGTGGTGAGAGGGGTCATTCTGGTCACCTCAAATCCAATCTTCAATTTTCTCAAAAAAATGGTCTAATTTTTTCAAAAACCTTTCAAATATAACACCAAAATTTTCAATGCTTCTTTCACAAGATGTGGGTCTTTTGTATTCCATTTTTATATTAATTAATTCTTTTCTAGTGGATAACTACTTGCTGGATGTTGAGAGTTGCACTGATTATAGAAGTGTTAGGGATGTATGATTTCTAAGTGGAGTAGTTTTCTGTTTTATGGATTTTCTATTTAGGAACTAAGAAAGGGATTGAGATAGGATATATTTTTAAGAATTAAGGTTATGAGATAAACAATTAATACTTTAGAGATCCATATAACATGGTAATCTTATAATTCCTTTGAAACTTGAGTAAAATAGTAAAATGTTATCCCATAGTGAGTCTCTGAGAATATAAGCATTGAGTGTGTGTGTTTGTCTTTTGTACATATTAATAAGTAATTTTTCACATTGATTCTCACATACATGAGTGGTTATAAAATAATAATAATAATAATAGTGTCTAGTGGTAAAAAATGAGTTCATTATGGTGAGGGGAATTTTGAACCCAGATAAAGAAGGGTACAATTGACTTGTTTGAATATCATTTGAGTTATATCAATGAAGTGATTCAAAATAAATTTAACTTTGAACTTTTTTAGAAATTTATGAGAACGTGAGAATTGAAGGTTTCCTTTGTTAAGGTTTTAATTCATCTTAATTTAACATTTTTTCACTCCTAGATTTCGAACATGAACTAAAATTGAAGTAGGGTAGTAGGTGACTTCATATAGGAGGCATTCAACTATTAACACTCAATGAGTGTTTGTTTCCATTGACTATCCATCATGTAATTGAAAGTAGGATCATTTTTTATGAACTAATTCTTTGAAAAACTTGACTTATTATATTCCTTTGGATTTCACAGTTTAGTCATGATTTATTTTTTATCTCAATGTGGAAAATCATTTTTTTTGTTTTTACAAAAACAATAGCATGCATTTTCTTGAAGAAAGACAAAGATTTAAGTGTGGGGGAGTTTTTTGTAGTTTATTTTCATTAATTTTTGCCACATTAATTTTCACCTTTCCTCTCTTTGTATTATCAAAGTAATATATTACGTGTAATAATTAACAATTGTAGTATTTTGTAGATTAAATTTTTAAAAACGTGTTTTTGTGTTATAAGGGTGTTTTTTAGTGTTTATTTTTATTTCTTTTACAATAATAAAATTAATTTATTGTTTTTTTGTCAAATTAATTCTTTATGTAATTAAATTTCAATTTAATAATGTTCAAATCTTTAAATTAATTAATTCATTTTTAAATAAATAAATTTTCACACTTTATCTTAATACATTGAATAATTAAATAAATTATATTTATTTAATTCCATTCATTTAATATTTTTAATATTGAGTAATGCTTAATTTTAATTGTTAGATTTTAATGATTATTTAAATTATATAATTAGTTAATTAATTTAGTCATGTGAAATTATTTTATGTCTTAATTTTCAAATCTGAATTGATTTATTTTTTTGAGTAAATAGTAATTGAGATAAATTAAAAAGTTTACATTTTGTATTTATAATTTATAATGTTAATCTCAAGGTTTTTATTTTCTTCTGAATTTTCTTTTATTAAATTGATTAAGTTTTAATTTTATTTATGTTTTGATTTCAATTAATTTTTTTTGTTCTGTTATTTTTTCATGTGAACCCCCCTGACAGTGTTTCCTGTGACACCGCCAGCTCTATCACACCACCTGAACCCCCACTGGCAGTCCCTCTTTTCATACCGCCAACCCTAGAAGTGTATTGCGACACAAAATAATTTACCTAACAACACATTCCATCACCCACCAGAGATCTCCTCATTTGATACTCCTCCCAATCATCCCTCACAACTCATCCACCTATTGATCCATTATAGATATTCTCCATCCTTCCATATCTTTATCAATCATCATCCATTCCACTCATATTAATCTGAATATAGAGACAAAAATCTGAGTAGAGTCAGGCATCCGAGTAGAATCAGCCCATCAGACCAGGAGAAGAGAATCAAATCCGGAGGATTCATATTTATTTTTTCGTTACAATGATTTTTATACATTGATATCTGTTTAATGAAATTTAATTTTTCTTATGCTTTTATTATGAACGGATAATTAGTTTAGGGGAGTTGGATTAGATGGATTGAATTGTTATCAATTATTGTAATCTTTCTACTGAATCAATCAGAAGCGGGTAGAGGTTTTCATTTCATTGATCTATTTTTCTCTTCCCCATGATCATCTTTACAATCTACCTCAATAATTGAGAGGTGAATGGTAGTGTGTCATTTTTCCTTAGAAACCACCACCGAAGTACTTACTGGAAAATTATGTGGCAAGTTCTTCTCCATGAGGAAGCATTACTATCTAAGGTAATGTTAAAATTAACTATTCTCAAGGGATATCACTAGCATGGGTGACATATCTAAAAATAGTTAGATATATCACTCCACTGTTTATAACTCTAGTACATATTTGGTTGGTCATGTTCAATAATAGTGACATTTTAATCAATCTATTCTAGTCTCGTTTCCCTAACAAAATCACTGAATGTGTCTTGTTCTATTTCAATGAATTCTCCTTGTGGCATTCCATACAATCGTTTCACTATTCACATAACTATTTTCTTTTATTTATTTATTATAGTTTATTTTATTTTTATTGTTTTAGTTTTTTGGTATAACACAATCACTATGTCCTTCCCTGTGCTTCGACACTCTTCTTACCATAGTACTGTTCGTTTTTAGGGTTTATAAATATTGAATTTACACATACTCAACGATTTGTGTGGCCACTATGTATATCTCTATGGATGAAATTAATGAGATTTTAGAAGAAGTTTAATTCTAGTGTAAGATACATTGGTCACTTTGATATTCTTGATCACATCAGTGGAGAGGCCTATCTACTAGTGTTCCCACCTAACCAATCTCAAGTACAAGATGTGTTCCATGTATCACTCTGGAAGAATCCCATATAAGTACTTTAACATGTGTTCTATATATAGGTAGAACCATTTGGATAATGATCTTTCCTATGGGGATCATATGGTAAAGATCATAGATTGTAGAGAATATGTTCTATGAAATAAGAAAATGAAACTCATCCAATTGATATAGAGAAACCATATGTTTTAAGAAGAAATATATGAATCAGAGTAGGTGATGAAATAAAACTAACCCCATCAGTTTTATTGTGTGAAAAAAAATTTATAGGGTGATGTTTTTGAAAGGGAGAATATTTTAACAACTTGGAGTTTTATAAATAAAATCCCCTTTGCGATTGAATTAAATTTTCTGTTACATATTATGGTTATAGAAAATGTATACAATTTATTTGTTTTATAATAATATTAAATTTAAAATACCTTTAATAATCATAACCATTTAAAATATATTCACTGAACAATGATAATATGGTTATTATAAATATTGAGTTTTGATAAATCCAATTAACACATACCAAGGAAGTGATGCCCACAAACAATAGGATCAAAACCTGTGACAGCCAATCATTTGATATTATAATAGAGATAACATCAGTAGTTTTCTCTATTGAAAAAATCCAATATATGATAAAAAATCTCAATCATGAGTGAAACCGTTTATGGGAAAATTTTAAGCTCATCGAGATCAAGACGCAAACCATATACGCAGAACCACCCCATGAAAATATCACCATTTCACACCTTAACCTTAGTGATGTTTTTGGGGTAATAAAGGGATATTTAACAAAACCCTAATAATATGAAGAATTATATTTTATTTTCCAAATAATAATGGTTATATTTAATTCTTATTGTTTTTACATTATAAATTATTTTTGATAAAACTCAAATTTTATTTTTGGGTAATAAATTTTTTTAATTAATGTATTTCTCTTTAACAAATTCATGAATTTAAAAATAAAAAATATGATATTAATTAATATAATTAAATAATTTATTATAAATAATAATTATAATATAATTTTTATGAAGTAAAATGTAATTGTTATAAGGGTTCAAAAACTGTTATTATCGAAAAAACCAACATTTTTAAATACATGTCGATTATTATTTTAAATGTGAAAAATCTCATATTTAGAAAATTATTTTTATTAAATAAAAATTATTTTTGAATTCATATTATTGAAATTATTTAATAGTTTTTTTCATACAACTTTTTGAGAGAGTCAATTTTTAGGGTAATAATTAAGTATGATATAAATATACAGTGTATATTATGACTCATAATAACCCAAAAGTGATATAATAAATTCTATCGAGGGTATCCATGAACATATATATTTTTAAATGAAGAAATAATTTTTTTTTGTAATTTTATTAATTTTATAAAGCTTTTATAAATCCTACAAAACCTATACTGTATTTAATGCTATTAAAATTGTTTCCTTATAAACCTGACGTACTTCCACATAAACAAGGGAAATATTTTATTGAGTTTAGACATTGGAATTTTAAAATCAATAAAACCACACCACTTTGGAAAAAACCATTGGAAAACCCATGGTAAGGTTTGTGTTTTTTATTATTTTATTATATATATTACAAAAATTGCGTTTGGGAAATAATAAATAACTCCCCTCACGTTTCCTATATAAACCAAGCAATTATACCATTAATATTCACTAAAAACATTTTATCACTTCATTACTATCCCCTTATATCTCTATATCCCTCCCAAGGTTCCCAATCTCTCATGAATCCCCTACCATGATTTTGGAATTACCCTCTCATGATAAGTGATCCTCTCTTTCTTCAATTTATGAAAGCACCTTAATTATGAAATAAACTTTGAATCATAATTACTATTGATGAGATATGATCTTACACATCACACATTCTTCCCTTATGATGTATAAGTGTGGATTAACCCATTTACCTTCCAATAATACCTCTCAGGATTCCCTACGTACCCCCATACACTTCCAAAAGTTTCCTTATATTTTTCAATTCCATGTTTCTATTCAAGAACCAACGATGAATTATTCCTATTAATTCAAGAAATTTCTTGTTGTGTTATGTTATTACATATAACTCATTATATGTTTTTTAAGTATAATTGATGATATACCCCCTTCACTCTCATTGATTCATTTTATTAATCATCATGTACTGTTGTTATGTTGCCGAAATGTCATTACAATTTTCCATGCTGAACATTGGTGAGGTGTATATCCATAACCATTTCTACTCAAAGGTATTCTACTAGTTGTACCGATAATTAATTGACTAGGGAATTCCATATATTTTACCAACAATCCTCAACAATGGGATTAAATGTGATAAAATATGTTCTTATGATATAAGATCTATGTGGAACACATATTTATGTACATGATATGTTTATGATGGGTTCTCCCAAGTAGCTCTCCAATTCATTTGGCAATTTATTAGTCTAATGAAATTACATGTTTGGTGCATATGTGGTTATACTAAGCACACTATGTTATGATGTCTTGGTAGATAACCTTGATTTATACTTACGATTTCATGTTTAAATTTGATACCATATTCCAATGTTTCCTTTATATTATCATGCTTCATCATTCCTCATGTGTCCGGTTTATGATTCTCACCCTTTTTATGTCCAATTGAAACTATTATTGTCTAACATGTAAAATTTTCTTCATTTATTTTTTTTATCTTATTTGGATGGATAGCTAACCCATTTATTAGGAATGTCCCAAGGTTATCCCATGAGTTTTAAGAATGATGGAATATTTTGAACGTGTTAAGGTAGTTTTTAATAATTCTGAGGAACCACCCTATTTTAAGATGTTATGTAATGTACCTAATTACTCAAATAAAGAAGAATTATTGATCTTATAGGTGTTCAATATGTGTATTCTTTTGTAATAAAAAATTAATTAATGTGTAATTAATAATAGGGTTGTCATATGTTAGAAATATAATTGGTTAAGAAAATATATTTGTAGGTCAAAGCTAATAGGGGGTGAATGATAGAATAAAAACTTAAAATAGTTCCCCTTTTTATCTTAATTCATCATTGGGAAAAACAAAATTCTACCTTATTATTACAAGAGTGTGTAAACTGAGATGAAAAAAAATGAAATAGACACACAAATTTTAATTGGATCAATCTAATAGGGTTAATCTAAAGAGTATACAAAGGAAACATTCTAATGTTATAGAATCACAAAAACAAAATACTATTATAATGTTTAGAGTGGAATCATTTTCTTTCCTAATTTACAACTACTCACTTGTTGAAATCTGACATATCTCAAACTGAACTATTCTAAAGTTTCCTTTAGCAGAAATATATAGTAAGGTGAATCAATTTTGATTATACGATAGTCAATGTTTCATTAAGATCTTATTTCTATCCATTAACCCTAATTTACCATATAAATTTTGGGTAATTCCCTTATGGTTCATAAAACACTCTTTGATGCAACCTTTTCACAACTTCCATGAAACTCCATACTTTTGTGAAACTCTATTGACCTTTCATGAAAGTCCACAATTTATCAAAACTCCAAACATTCACAATGATCAATTTATTAAAAAAAATGATATCCTTTCTTTATTTAACTGATTTTCATATAAAATGTATACCTACAATAATTCTATTTTTGTGTAAGTTTTATGTGAAAACAAATCCTTGTGGTTTTCTCTATGTCTTTCCCTCTATAATTGATGGGGAATAAGTCTACTTATAGGAATGGTTGTCATTCAAAAAACATCCCATAACCATAAAAAATGTCTATGTTGATTATTTTCACATGAAAATCACTATGTTCACGAAACTTTTCTTTCACAAACAATGTCTTCATAAAACTCTAAATCCAAGATACTTCTAAACATGTGAAAGACACATTCTTTTTAAAATATTAAATGATCCAGCTTCAATTAACAATGTTTAGTAAATATTTCAATTTCACAAACCACATTCCATTGCTCTATTTTTTCGACACAACATCATGAAAAACTTATAAAGATTCTAGAACTCTTATTTATAATTTTATCAAGGTTTCCATGGTCCTAGAACATTATTAATTCATTTTTTTACAAACACAATGATATATTTCAAGCTAGTTTTCTTGAAAACCATAACAACCCATAAACAATTCAAAGAAATCAAGAAGGTTTTTTTCTAACAATATCCACCTTTGTGTCTATTCATAAGACTGCAAAAAACTAATGTTAATAAAATTGTACACATCCATCTTCAAACACCACTCTAAATTTATGACTTCATATCTATATCAAATACATACCCAACACATATTTTAAGCCCACATGAGCCAATCCTGGAGTGAGAAACAAGAGTGGTATCCGAATATCATAAATGAATCATTTCATTCATGCCAGGAAATATTGAATGATACTACTAACTAGAATGACTAAACCAATTTTTAGAAACCTTTCTCATGACCAATAGTTTTACCCTTACAGAGAGAATTACCTACATAAAAAACCCAATGGTCTTAATTTGTTGTTTTTCTTCATTGGTAGAACATTTTCATTATAATTATAATTAAAACTCTCCTAATATCGTTTCTCTACATGTTTAAACACATAAAACATCTTTCATGTTCATCCTTTTACTCTCCATACTGAATTTTCAAGAAAAAAACATCCCCATTTATAAACAAAATTTTCCCTGATTTTTCAATGAACTTAAATTTCACTCCTAAAAGGTGTGAAATATGAAATTAATAATTAATATCATATTGGAATATTCCCAACATAACTTGAGGAGTTTAGTTTTCACATCCACATAGTTTATATTTCTAGGTTGACTAGAATATGAGATATAACTAATTCATTTCAAATGATTATTTGCGAATGTTATTTTTCATGATACCAACAATATAAATTTTTATAGGAAGATAATCCAACTTCACCAATTCATGATCAATGTTCAACTTTATAATGAGATATTTTATTTTAATGTTCTTTTTTTCCATGAGTTATGTACTAGATTCTATATATTATTAATTCCAAATATTGTTTCACAATTTATTTTAATTAGATACTTAAATTCAACTACCATGTCCTTAAGATTCTTCTTTATCCATAGAAATTGGGTGTAATCTTTGGTGATAAAATATATTAAACTTCCATAGTTCTCATAGAAAATATTTATCACTTCTTCCTAATCCATAAGATGCACATTCCACCAAGATAAAATTCACTTCCTAATATTAAATATATTCCACCCATTGAACTGACCCAATAAAACATTCTATATTCTAATAACTATTTAAAATATGTTTTTCTTTATCGAAAATTGATGTCCACTGTGCCATTGATATGTAATATTATTCTATTCATTACAAAAAGTGGGTTTATTTTGGATTTATTTAATACCATTCCAATTGAAATATGGAAAATAAAACATCTTTTATGCCATAATAATGTAAAATAAGCTCCCAAGGACCATACTATATATCTCAACATTGACCAATTTTCCTTCATCACCTTTTGACAACATCAGCCATGTTACAATAGTTATTTTCATCACCTTTAAATCCTCTATTTTAAATCTTTTAATAACCACCTTGTTATATTTAGATTGAAAAATTATAATACCTTTCCACATATTAAAACCTTGTAGACTAGGTAAAAATGTCAACTCCCCAACCATCAATATTTTATACTATAAGTTCATGAAACCTAAAATCCATTTGCACTATGCATCATTCCATATTCAAAAAAATATGTTGTCCACATACACTAGAGTCACCATCATTTAATAACTCTCATATTTGAAATAGATATTTTAGTCAACTCCAATAAATTGGAAAGTGATATTCTTTAAGTATTGATCCATTTTTGAATACAAATCTCTTAGTGTCTACTTTATCCCATAAAGGGCCTTCTTTAGCCAGAAAACATAATTCACATCTTCATGGACAAGAAAACTTTTCAGTTGTTTGATATACACCCAATTTCCCAAAACTCAATTTTTTACATGATGACCTGATATCCATATGGAAAATAATGAATTTCCTTTTCAATATTACAAATAATAATTTTCGATTTCTCTCCTGTATATTCACTAGTGATAATGTTTTATCTACATTTTCCTTGAACTAAGATTATAATTTATATATAAGTCGTTCTTTTTTTAAAATCACAATTTTTTCTTCATTTGGATTTTTACAGAAGACCCATTTGGTCTCCTTTGTATTCTTTCTGATTAGCCATAAAAAAATCTCCCGCTTAAGATTCTTTTTAATTTGGCTATAATATTCATTCATTTTATAAACCCAATTCTCATCCTGTTTCTTCAAAACAAATTCACCCATCCAGAGATAATAACGATTTTTATTATTGTCTATTTATTCTCCTAACCTATACCCAAGTTATTCATCACTCTTTATATTTTTCTAATTAATTCCCAATAAAATAGTTTACCTCTCTTTAGATATAGGTGTAACATCATCCCACTAATCATAAAAAAATTATTATAAAATTTCTACATCTCCTTGTTCTTCCTTTGAAACATTCACATCATATTATATTTTTTTATAGAAACTGATAACTATTTTTATGAATATTCTACTTATTTTATACTATAGTGACATTATTTATTTCAATAGCCTTTAATAGTATCGTGTTTGAGAATTTTTATTTTTTCATATTTCATATGTATCAAAGGAATAATATTTTATCTCCATAATACTCAAAATTACATTAATTCTCTTTTTGGGAATGAAATAATTACATCTAATGGCCATTAAATTATTTAAGAAAAATTTCTTTCAATACCACATCACTTATGGATTCTATTCCTACCCATGAAATAAAAATTATCTATTAGAAATAAATACATTTTTTATGACTACATCCCGTAAAAAATTTCTTGTTGTTCATTATTGATAATAATTGTTTGTATCCATGTTGTTAATGATATGGTTTTCTAAATAAACCACTCCATTTTTCTGAGAATTTCCAACTATTGATACTTGATTCATTATCCCAATCCTATCAAGATAATCCCATACTAGGATATTATCTAATTCAATACCATTATTGGATTAGAATTTCATAATCCCATGGGCATGAAACATTTTAACATTCCTATGATACTGGGTAATGGAACTGAGAAACCCAGACATATGAGTGACAACCATTATCCATTCCATCCAACCGAAATCATTTTTTAAAATAACATAGTACCCTTAGTAATATTAGTCCAAACACATCAATATAGACCAATTATAGCACCATTATTAACATCAATTCCTTTTTCCATATTCATTGTTTTAAAAAACTAAATATTTAAAAAACATCACATGTGTGAGTATGATAACATGATTTATTAGGGAGGTCTTGAGCTCTGTCATTTTCTACAAGATATTTCAAGGAATTTTGGATAAAATTTATTATTTTTATCCCAAAATAATCCTTTTATTTCCTTATATTGAAATTTCATATATTCTTTTTGAATAATAAGGTAGAGATTCCCCTTTATTCACTTCTATAATATAACAACTACACTATAAATTACTTTGATGATATTGATATTCTTGGTAAACAATTTCACATCCCTTGAGTTAGGTAGTCAACTGAAACATACTAAATTTCGACTAAGGCCTTCCACAAAAAATATATATTCATGTATCATATATTTTCTCCCAAATTTTTATTTCTTAAATCCAATAATCTTTATGACTATATCATTTCCAAATGTGATGACACCATAATTATAGTACTTAATTCTTATAATAAGATAATTATTTTCCAACATATAAGAATTATATCATCTAGAACGGATCCATATACTAGAAATACCTGATGTTTTTAGGGATATATTCCCAATATATACCTTCATAGCTCTTTGATTTTTCGTTCATGAATTCTATTTCAAAATCGGTATTGATAATTGTTTTTTGATCTCCTTCAGAATATGATTGACCAAATTCATCTTTCAATAATGAAAACTAATTTTGTATTTCATCCTTCTTGAGGATTCATTAAGATATTGCGTACAACCATTTTTTCTTTATTGGTAAATTCCTCTTTATTATTGAAGAGAAATACCTAGACATATATCCATATACATCATTATATAAACAATGAACAAAAAATAATTCATGGAATATTAAACTCATCTTTTTTAAATTTGTTTCAATTATTATCTTTGGTTCCTTTTATTTATAGATAATTGTTTTGATAATTTCATGTAATTTTATAATAATGACACTTGATACAAGGTGGAAATGTCTTTTCCCTTTTCTACATTACTAGTTTTCACATGCCTTCTATGATAATTCTGATTTTGATTTGTACCCAAATCAATCTTCACTTTTATATTGGGTTCTTATGGACTGGAATCAATTATTTCTAAAATTTGATTGTTATTAAGCAATATATCATATTTTTCATTCTAATGTGTCATTGGATCATCTTAAAAGTCCTATGTCCATTTTTATAGACCTCCATGCTCCACTTACACATATTTTTCCCTATTTGATATTCTTTCCAAAACTTCATACTTGGATTAAAAATTCACTCTTGATCTTAATCATTTCATTATAGGAAAAAACCCCTTCCTTATGTTCTATGACATGTTTATCTAAACCTTTAAATTTTTTCAACCAAATAATAACCCTGGTATATTCATCAACTTTGATCTTATACTAAATGACCTTCTAAGAGTTTTATAGATTTATTTATTATAATGTTCAATTTTTTCCTTCAAAAAATTCTTCACATCTTCTTACTATTGTTTATAGAGTTTAGCATTATGTACCACTCTATTAGATTTTCTTATTTTATCTCCCCAAAAATATATCTCTTTAAGGGAAACCTATAACTCATATTGAAGATAAAACATCCATTCCATTTGTCCTTTTCCATCATTATTCTATTACATTTTATAGGAACTTCCTATAATATCCCCTAGGTCATATTATTTTTTGTCTTTATAGTGTTTTGATTCCTCTACCATAGTTTCTTCTAAAATATTTTCCACCCCTAAAAGCATGTAATGTTTCCTGTAGTATTTTCACATCATACCCATCAAACCTTTAACATTATATAAGGATATTTTAATCAGAAATTCATCATCATTATAATAATCATAAAAAATATTAAGATAATTTACTACATGGTTAATAACCTTTACACATTGAAATAACACAAGTGGAAGTTTTTCTTTAATCACAGCCTTTACCATTTGTATATTCAAGGAAAAGAATGACATTACTTCATCCACCTATTCTTATTCTGGATTATCCTCTATGGTGAGCTTCATCAATGCTTTTAATTCCACCTCCTTGGACTTTATATTTTCCCTAATCTCATTATCATCATTAATCCTCTCATATATGACTACAATACAATCATGACTTTCCAAAATATGATTACTTGGATATTTATCTTCAAATACCAAGGATTTTGGATTGAACTGGGGTGGAATCATCTTTAATATGTGCTCCATAATCATTATATCATCAAGGGCTTCTCCAAGATGATTAATCTTACTGAAAATAATATTCACCCTATCAAATAATATATCAACATATTCTTTTAGGTTCATCCCAAAGTCTTCATACTTGTTCCACATAACCTGAAATTTATCTTTTAATAATTTTTAATTTCTGTTATAGATATTGAATAATTTTTCTTCATGGTGTGTGAGGATTTACATGATGTAACTTTTCTATAGATTGTATAGAATAATGCTTCCCCCAAAGAATATATTCCTCTAGTGTTAGCATCCAGTTATATATAGTATTATTCTAATAAAATCCCATTTTCTATATAGACTGGAATCCAATGAGAATATTCTATATATACAACCATTTATGGGGATCATAATTAGTTATATATCTGCTTCTTCCTTAGAGTAGAGTTATTTAATTTTATGAGAAAACATTCTTATGTGACTTAATATTTACATTTCTTCCACTCAGAGAATAACAATACCTTCAAACTCTAGGACTAATACCAAGTTTTTTCCCTCCAAGGTTAAATACCTTAAGATGGTGATGAATCATGATATCAAAAATTAAAACTATTCCACCATTAAATATTGTTTATTCTTTAGATATAACTCTAAAATCTTCTATGAATGAAACAATACATAAAATAAAATGAAACCATCCAAGGAAAACACCAATTTTAATTTTCTCACCATAATAGGGATAATCAAAGGATTATACAAAATAAATGTTCTAATTTTATGTAATTAGTAATGTTTAATATTTTTTAAAAGTTGATAGCTGACTCATTATCCATTTTCATTTATAACCACTCAATTTTTTAAATATTACTACTATCTATGACGAAGTATACTCCGAATTAATTCAATAAAAAATATTTATGATAGAAAACTTTTTATTACACTATATTTGTTATTTCATGATTCGCATCTTTCACCCAAAGTGATGAATCCAAATTAACTATTGAATTTTTTTTATTTACCTTATAGATTATACAACTCACTTTCATGAAACCTTTACCAAAATTTCACACAACTCCACACTTTTATATAACAGAGCACAACTTTTACATGGTTCCAATCTTTTTTGGAAACTCATAACATTCTTAAAACTCAAATGGCAAAAAAACACATTCTCTTTTATTCATGCAGCTAATGTTTAAGAACAATTTCTTCTCATAAGTAGTACACTCACTTAATTCATAAATAAAAAAATTAAATGATATTTTATATACGAATTTATATATCTAAATGATGGGATACTAGCTTATTTATATGAATTATATTCCCCTTACACAACTTTATGCACATAGAAAAGATGACTCTTTAATTTATTCTATTCATGTGTAACTACATATCTCCACACAAATTTCAGTTATACTTGTAAAATGTTATTTTAATTATACTTCTTAGAGTAATCAAAAAATATATGAAACTCCTTATATTGGGTGATTTGGAATGATGTATCTTTCATTATGTTCACATAACACTATAGGTGAATAAATATTCTTCCTTTACGCCAACATTTAATTAAAACTTCTCAAATAACATCTAGATCTTACAAATACCTTCTTAATAAATGTTTCAATTTATTAACAGTCATGGAACGTTTTCAAAATAATTTTGAAAAAAACACCAAAAAAATTGTCAAATGGATATTTCAATAAACACAACAACCCAAAAATATTAAGAACACACTGAGATGGATTTTTTTTAAAAGTAAAAGAGTTATATTGTAAATCATTAATTCAAAATATTGAAGAGAGTCATGTGGTCTGTGTATGAAGATTAAAAAATATCTAGGTATATTATATGTTTTTTATTCCTGATCATGTTTCAGATATTCACTTTCTATTGGAATTTACATGAAATGTATCTTAAGTACATAATATGTTTAATGTATCTCTACTAGGAAAATAAAAACAAGATCTATCACAAGTATTAAATTCAAAGGTGGCGAATTTAGATTGTGATCTCTTTTAAAAGGAGAAGCTGGTTAGTTCTTCAATTTTAGAGATAAATTGAATTGAAATAACAGATCTCATTTATTCAAAGTGTTATGGTGAAATCACAACTTTGAATAGGAAAAATTAGAACATGAGGATGTAATAAAACAAAACCACCCATATTTATTTTTATCTTATAAATTTAATTGTAATATCATGGAATACGTTTTTTAAATGTGCATGAATATCACATCCCTTGTTTTTATGAAATTTTCCTCTATAAAGCACATATTCATCATAAAAATTCCATAAAATACCACAATATATTATCATATAAAATTTGAGAGAAATTAATATTTATTTTATTTAATAAAATAACATTACAAAAAACGGGTGAATATATTCTAAAAGATTAATTAGAGTATAATAATATAATAAAAAATATAAAATAACACAACTAAATTTTTTAAATATGAATGATCATGGGATATTAGGAAAACCATATCTTTTAACAAAACTATGAAAACAAAACATTATAAATAATACTGAAATTTATTAAATGAATTATAGACAACTTTTTTAAGTAAGAGTATTGGTGCTTGTGTGGTTGGGTAAATGGGATAATTATAGAACCACAGTTTTTGGATTAGTGTAATTGTTTTATTTATTGTTTGTTATGTCTATAATTGAGTGTTTTTTGGGGATATTTGGGATAACACAATATTTAATGATACATGGAAAATACTTTGAAGATAATGGATGTTTTTGAGAATTAATTCTCTCTAATGGAGGTCAATAAATATTAATGATATAGTATACACAATATAGGTTTTTTAACTCGAGTGACCGATTAAAGGTATTGAGAAGTCATACCATAAGAAATTTGTTCATGCATATGGGAAGAGAATCATGGTATAGTAATGAAATCATTAATTTTAGGTTTGAATCGATTTATTCATGATGAATACTTCATTCCACAACTCACCTCTTCACACTGTAATTAGTGATATACACTAATAGGCCTTTTGTTATGAGAATGAGACAGGGTGGAACCCCTTAAAATTGATAAATAGTGAAATATTATTTTGTGAGGGAAGAATGGTTATCTTTATAGTATGTATGTCACATCATGGAGGTGATAGAGACAAGAAGTACCAAACTATAAATGACATACCATAGGGGAAATGATTTTGGTTAAATGTATTAAGTTCCGAGAAAAGTTAAACAAATATTATCACATTGTAACCCAAATCTCATTCCATAATAAGGATGAAGTTTAAGTGAATTTTAAAAGACCATGGGGTAAAGTATTCATGGTTTAAATTAAATATCCCACCAGGTATCAAGAATATGATTATTGACTGAAGATCACACTAGTGTAGAAACCATCAAGTTATAAAATACTATTATTAATGACCATCATGCCACAGTAATGTTGGTCATAACTTAAAGTATGTAAAACCAAGAGTTTTCAAAAATTTGAATCACTATATGATTTTGAGGGATCATGATTGACAATATAAAACATAATTAAAGATTAATGGATGGTTTAAAGACCCAATTGGAGGATGAAATGTGTAAAATAAAATGAGATCATTTTATCAAGAAATTATCATTAAAATTACAAGAGTTTATAGAGGTCTGGTAAAGATAATAAATTGTAACATCCATATAATTGATATAAAATTTCTTATGATGAATTTTGTTGAAGACCATTTGTTGTAATGAATAATAAAAATACCATGAGAACATCAATGATGGATTGGGGCATTTTTTTTTATGAAAAATTATTTTATGTGGTCATCTTGTTACTAAATCTTTATAAATATACTTTGAGGTTACAAGTGAATATGAAGAAACAAGGAGTTTACATTGGATCAATAGTGTATGTTTTCAAACACATTTAATGACTTATAGTGAGTATTTATATCCTCTTACTTGCTTAATAAAGGTTAGTATAGTTGTGAACAATGTAAAATCATTATATCACAAAATTTATTTTTCTATATAAATAAATTGTGCATGTTTTTATTTGAAATATTCAAGGGCATTATTTTAATATGAGTACAATATTTGTTTGCATAAGTGAAAAATATACAATCTACTTCACCACCCCCACACACACATATGGTGTATTTTTAATTATGGTTGAAAAAAGATATATCAGTTCCATATGGTACATTGTTTTCATATCTGTCAATTATGATTTTCAAACATGATGAATTCCATCAAAAAAATTATTTTCTTTTATTTTATTAATGAAATTACCAAATATTTAATAACTAATGATATCTCTTATAATATCTCTTAAAATAATTTTCTAATAATCAATAATGCTAAATAATCACAATAGTGTTGTTATAGATATGTCAATGACAAAAAAATTATTAATATTATTTTTACATAGGTTTTTGTAATCCAATATATATAGGTATATATTTGTGTTTGTGTGTGATAAATAATAATTCAATGAGTTTTGTGTATAATGTGTACAAATCTATCAAATAAACACTAATGTAATAAAATAAAAATAGAATGATTCACATAACAAGTTTGATGATTTGAAGATAACATAAAATGAGATTATTGATATTTTATTTAGCTATCTCATTTATGTTGTGATGGAAATACCTTGACTTGTTAATGAGATAAATGATATTGAAATAGTGTAGAAAATTCTTAGAAAATTTCAATCCTTGTACAATCTAATGGTATTAGTATATAAAGAATGAAAACTTATGGAGTTTTATATTGATGATGTATATTAAATGTTGGAAGAATATTAAATATCAATGATTCCAAAGAGGACATTAATTTAATCATAAAAATAGATTATATTCAAATCTATGGAACGAATTGACAGACATAAAGGTGAGGATGTGGAAGAAGAAACAAGTGATAAATTCTCATCACTTCAGGAATGAATGTTCAAGATAGAAAAAGGGAGGAATGAAGGAAAAATTAATATATCAATATTTAATTGGGGAAAATTAAGGTATATTTCAATGATATGTCCATGGATGGTTGATAAGAAAGATTAATATGAACACACACCACAATAATGGGTAACATTTATTCTGAAGAGAAACCTAAATTGTGGAAATAGAACCAATAAAATATTAAATAAAAAATATTGGTGAATGAATAAAAATATAAATTTGAGACCTATTTGGAATCTGACTCTAAAAAATGTATCTTAAATATAAATTGTGTTATTATTCAGATGGTTGAGAAAAAAAATGAAAACAAGGAATAAGAACAACCCGAAGTTGTTTTCAATTTAATGGTAGATCATGAAGACACTCTAAAAGATTTTTATCCATAGTGGAAGAAAAATATAAAACTATATGGGACACTAAATAAATATTTGGATCATGTTAAACAACTCAAATTTGAAATTACCTATATGGAAAAGACAATGTGAGAACCTAAAGGTGCACATTCTACGTCATAATAATTTGGGGATTTGAAGGTAATGATCTAAGAACAAGTAAAGGTGATTTATGACCTTAATTATCATATCAAAGAGACAAAAAAGGTATAAATCCATTAATTAATAAATTGTGATCTTATACAAAAATCAAGATGATGAAAAATTAGGTAGTTAAATAAATAAGAATAAATTAAGAAATTTTCTTAGATAAATAACTGATAGAAAAAGAAGAATGAGGTATAAAAATTGTTAAGGAAACTATAAGTGAAAAAATTCCCACAAATACGGGAGAATGTAAACTCAGATGCGATGGTTAGACATCCAAATCATGAGGAGTATATGTGAAAGATAAATGGAAAAAAAATATTGGTAATAACTATAAAAATTTAGATTTTATCAAAAACCTATAAGCTTTTAATAAGATGGATATAAATGGAGTGATTATGAGAAAATCATTCCCTCATTGAATTGTTGATTTTGTGGCTATCGTGGTCATAAATCCAATTATTTCAAGGAGGAGGAAATCTATTTGAAAGAAAAATCATTTGATATTAAAGAAAGAAAGATGATATAATACCCTACACTATATTGAAGGAAAACATTTTCTATATTTTATTAATTATTTTATATTTGGTCATAAGGTTGTGGATTGGAGCAAATGAGGAATTAAAATGTAATCCTATTCAAATCAATTGTCAATGGATTTAATGTAATTGAAATTTCTTCCAGTAGATAATATATTTTACTATCTTGAGAAAGAAGAGTATTACCACACTACTTAAGATAAAGGAAATGAGGAGAGACCAACCCAATTAGGTATATTTTGGAATGAATGGAAGAAGAATGACAAGAAAATACTGTTTAAAATTCCCCTAAAATCAATGGAGAAAATCAAAACATAGATGCTTCATAGTGTGTTTTCATACCACCTGACTGAAAACATGATCTTGTTGAATAATATAAAGGGATGTGCTGATATCGTGGTTCAATTTGGAAAAGATGGAGCATTATAAATAAAGGAAGTCAAACGAAATGTCTAGATAGAAATGAATTAAACAATATGGATTTTTTCTATGTGGACGGTCTATAGACCATTATTAAGAGTGTGATTCAACTTTCTAAATTCAGACTTGAACCCACTTTCAATCAGAAAGGATGATTGATCAATTTTAATGATTGAAAATAATTGATTAATGGTTGGAGAAAAAAATTGAAACTTATATCTTGTGGATAGTAAGGATTACATTTTTCGCCTCAGAGTGAAAGAAGGATATATAATTTGGAATTAGAGGAATGTGAATATTCATCAAAAAATCATAAAGAGTATATCAGAGTTAAAGGACATAGTTTATACTCCAAATCTAAGTCATGATTAGGAGATTCCATGTGATTCCAGTGTAAAAGGTAAAATAGTGGGAAATATCAACAGTATAAATAAGAAAATAGATTCAAATAATTTGTAAATAATTTACCCTAATGTGTGAAGTCCTGGGAATATTCATAGAACATGTGGGTGGAGAAAATTCATTATATTAATTAATTATTATAGTTAAATTTATTATTTCATGCTTATTTGGGAAATGATAGAGACAATTTAATATATTACCAAATTCAATGAATATATTAAAATTAAAATATAATTATTAAAAATGTTTTGTGATTAGATAATGGTATATAATAAACATAAAATGAGGTGAGGAGTTACCCAGAGAATCATAGAATCAATAATGAAGTCTCATTAGTGTGGAATTTTTAACAAAATGTTTTTATATAAATGTAGAAGATGTTGGTGAACAATATGGATGAAACATTACTTATTGAGCTTGCAATCTACCAGCATTATTAGAAAGAATATATTTATGTGGTTGTACACATTTAAAATCAATCCTGATTGCATCCAAATGAAAATAAGACATCATAAAGATGGGTTATGGGATAAATTTGATGAGAAAAAACAATAAATTTTTTAGAAGAGAGTTCTACATTAAAATCAAATTATGTAATTAATGAAAATACATACTTGCAATGGATAAACGAGGGTTTTAAAAATACTCATTTAAGAGTAAATAAAACACATTATTCAAGACGAGGTTGAAAAGATCATAGAATGTAATGATGAAGATTTTGGTAAATAAAAATATATAAATAAATATTCACTTATAGATTTTATTTAATATTTTAATGAAGATGATAATATTGATAAAAATTATGGTCTCTCACATAGTTGTGTGCATGAATCATTTTCAAGATTGAATCAGTGGATGAAGAATTCATTGAAGGAAGATGACCATCAATACAATGAAAAAATATAACAAACAATATTTATGAATCAAATATAATTAGTGAAGTATCTACCCCAACAAAAAAAAGCAAAATTAATGTTTATAACATTTTTCTATTATCTCAAATAGATCTATCATCATTTGAAAAATAGGCAAAATTTGATTCATAGATCAAGACCATGAATGAACAGTTATATCATCTAAAATAATTAAACCTAAAAAATCATGGATATAGTTACTAGACACAATTTGGTAAGAATTCCGTTTGGGTTTAACAGTCATTATGATTTATAGGGAAGATTGGTTTGAAGTAAAATTAGAATAGTGTGCAATTTCTATACACAATTTGAAGGTGTTGATGTGAAAGAAAAATTCTCATCTATGAAGAGACTAAAATTAAAATGATTATATCTAGAAATATAAATTCATTGAAATCTATGAATAAACAAATATATGTCCGGATGAAATTTATAAAAAATCTGATGATCAATTTTATATTGAACAAATGACCGGTTCCTTGATTGATGATGGTGAATCAAAAGTATATAGGTTAATAATGTCTTTTTATGGATTTGTGTGTCTTGAAAAAAATTCCCAAATCTTGGTATTCACAATTATAATTATTATTAATGAGGTTTTAATTTAAAAGAGTTGGTTTAAATCATAATATTTATATGAAATCATCCATGTAAGAGTAGTATATAGTGGATTATTTAATTGACGACATCATATTTCATAGTATAAAGAAGGAAAAAGTTAAATATTTTTCATTATCAATGAGACCATATATTGAAATTTTAATGATAAAAGTGATTATTTATTCCCTTATGCTACAATTAAATGAAAAATATGGAATCAAATTTTTCTCAAGACAAATTTTCAATGAAACTATTGAGGATGTTTGAATTTCCTGATAAAAAATGGGTCTCAACATCAATTTTAGTTGGGACCAATTTGGGGAATTATAATGATGGAATTTTGTTTAATCCCACAAAATAATAAAAGATTATTAAAATATTATTGTATCTTATAGTGACATTTATGGATATAGTTTATAATATATTCTTGGGAAATCTGTTTTAGTGTATCATAATAAAATAATATCTCATTAGGAATAAGACAATCCCAAGGTATAATTATGGAAAACATTCAAAAAAAATATTGAATTATAAAAGGAATGATCAAGAGTTATATTCGTACACCTATGTCCATTGTGATAGTTAAATTGTGGATAGAAAACCCATATGTGGAAGAGAATTCATTATTAAGAAGAAGTTCACTGAATAGATTAATCATAAGTAGGAAACTAACTCACCTAAAAATGCTAACATTGTGCATATTTTGATGAAAATGGTATGCACATAATTTTTTTGATGAAACAAATAGTGGAAGTTAATACGTGAAGATGTCTATAGTGGTTCATTGTGACAAAAAACAATAATTGAGATAACATAGAATCCATTATAAAATTCACACAAGAAATTAATTAAGAATTTGTATCATTTTACTAATCAGAAGGAATATAATCGAATCATAAATCTAGAGAATATTAGTATATTTCAAAAAGTGGAGGAAATATTCATAAATACATTTACTACACCAAAGTCATAGAGGATTCAATTGAACATCATTTTTTATTCAAGTTGATCAAAATAAGGAGGATCAAAAAATCACTTCTCTATATATGCATCTAATATCCACTTTGGATTTATATATTTTATAGGGAATTACATTTTATATTTAATTTAAAAGGAGAAGAAATTGTATTCAAGTGTGGGGGATGATAGATTGATGGACCCTTTGATAGAATTGAAGAAGGTGATATATTTGGAAGTTTCTAAATTTACCAAATAATGGAATAAGGTGACGTTTGATGGTGACAATATAATTCTATCATGATCTCTTGTTTTCTACCTCAAGAATGGTTTATGTAGACATATTGTGATGGGTGAGTTATTCTATAGATTTAATGGTTGAAACATGGGTTTCATAAAAACCCATAGGGAAGAATATTGGAACCAATGTTTCTAGTGATTGTGTGTAGTTGGGGAATGGGATAATTATGAAACCAAAATGTTTTTATTGGTGTACGTTTTTGAGTTTATTGTTATTTTATGGCTTGAATTGAGTGTTTTATATGGCATTTGGATATAAAACATTCAACAGGAACTTGGAAAAATTTGTAACATCATGGAGGTTATCTGGAGTTCTTTTTTACAAAAGTGGTCAATCGTGTTATAATGATAATTTAATGTATATAAAAGGTTTCATATATGATTCATTTACTATTTGTATAGAGAAGTCACACCAGATGGAATACGTTGACACCACATGGAAGTGAGTCATTGTAATGACCCGAAATTTTGAATAAATCTTGTTTCCTAATTTCATGTGTTATTTTTTATACTCAAAAAAAAATATTTTATTTGATAAACATGATTATAAATAAAATGAGACCATTGGTTTTTGAGTGTTATATGACCATCGGTCAATATGACCACCGTGAACAAAATGTTTTTATTATTGTCTCTAAATTTTTGTAATCCTGGTTAATTATTATAGAAAGAAGATTTGATGGCCACACCTAGTAGCCTTGGGCCGATCGAAGCCCATCTAACAGAGATTGGGAAGAAGGTAGCACCATTGGGCTTTGCTCTGGACCAAATCCAAGCCGAACTTCATCATGTGAAGCTAGAACGGAATCGCCTTCGCGAGAAGTTCAAACTGATAGAAATTACTACTCGGGCAATGTTGACTGAGCCGCCCCAAAATTCTATCACCCTAGCACACCTTACTCTTAGGTCCTATGCTGGTATTATAAGGGGTTATGTAACGAGACCGTAATTGCCTTGTGTAATCTTTTTTTTTTAAATAAAAATTTGGATTTCTTCTTATGATGATGTTTATGAATTTTCAAATGACCGGATAAATATTGTATGCATATTTTTTATGAATTTTAGAAAAAGGATATTTTAAAAATGGTTGTGTAAACCTTAAATAATTAAAAATGTGTAATGATTTTCGAAAAATGGTCTTCTACAATTATGTTCAGTACGAAATTTAGAGTCTAATAAGATCAACTTGATTTTTGATGAATAGTAAATTATGAATAGTGATTTTATGATTAGGATTAGTAATATGACCAAATGGATTAGTAATCTCACTTAAAGAAAGTTTTAAAATAATCTAGGCACCTTGATTAAGTAATGTGATTCAATAAAATAGTTAAATAACGGTTTCATTAATTATTATTCAAGTATTAGTTTTTTCGGGGTGAATAGTGTTTTTTAATTAAAAATTTAATTAAAAATAATTAGAAAATTATTTTTATAAAAATGACTTCATTTTTGAACTCAGAGCATCGATATTATGTTATGGTAATTTTGGGGTTTTTTCTGAAAAATGTGAATTTTCGATGAATAGTGTTTTTATTTAAAAATTAAATTAAAAATATTTAGAAAATTATTTTTATAAAATGGATTTCATTTTTGAAATCAGAGCATTGATATTTGGTTAAGGTGAAATTTTGGGGTTATTCTGAGAAGGTTGAATTTTTAGTGAATAGTAAAAATACAGTTTTAGGGTTTCGGTATGTTTAATGACATCATAATGGTGTCATGATGATGTCATGAGATCTTTTGAGGGTTGGCCGGCCAAGGGTGATGAATTATTGTTTTGGGGGCCCCATGTGGCCTAACTCCATGATAAATGCCAAGGGAGAGCACATGGGTTTGAGAAAAGCACATGTGAGGTGTCCCTTGGCCATTAATGTCTTGTCCCCTCACTTTCCCTATAAATACCAAGCCCTCCTCTCATCAATTAGACTCCCCACTCTTCCCCAACGAAGTTCTGGTCTCATTACCTCCCAAGGAGTCCTCCCAAGGTGCCCCCAAGCCCTCAAGTTCCCAACCATTGAGGTTTAAGAGTTACATTTTAAGGTAAGGGATCTGACCCCTCTCTTTCTTTTCAAGTGATCTCTTTTATGTCATTCCTTTTATGATCCATGTTCTTATTTTGGAGGATGTTCTTTTATACTCCTATTACTTCCCTTTTTATGTTCATATGATGAAAGACCCCCTCTTACTCTCATCATTTCGTTTTAAGAATGTTTAATTGGCGTCGTTAGGCTGCCGAATTTTTAAGTAGTTCTTCACCCTTCTCGTTTTGAAGTTCTACTTTCATGTCAATTCTTTCAAATTCCTTTCTATTATGTTGGGGTATGATCTCTATATATATCATACTGGACTCTTATGTTCATATGATGAGAGAACCCATTTGATCTCTTCAATTCAGTATTTTGAAGTTTTAAGTGGCGCCGTTAGGCTGCCGAATTTTTAAGTGGTTCTTCACCCTTCTCGTTTTGAAGTTCTACTTTCATGTCAATTCTTTCAAGTTCCTTTCTATTATGTTGGGGTATGATCTCTATATCTATAATACTGGACTCTTATGTTCATATGATGAGAGACCCTATTTGACCTTGTCAATTAAATTTGGTTGAAGTTTAAGTGACGCCGTTAGGCTGCCGAATTTTCACAAGAGAAATCTTGTTTTTTTTCTTCCTTTCATGTTCTTCATTTCATATGGTACATTTTCAAATTTCATTACCATGTTCTTAAATCCCTTATATTTTTTCCCTATACTGTTTTATGGGTCATTTATGAATGTTTGACCCATGTCCCCTCTCTTCTCAATGTTTTCTAAAACCTTGTAACATAGTCGTTATGCTGCAGAATTTTCGTCGCAAAGTGTCTCTCTCTCTTTTCTAAAAATTATTTTATGTTATAAAGTGAATACTCAAGGATCTTATTTATACAGGGGTATTCACATATATATCAAAATGTTCTATTTTAAATTCTGGGATTTACATACATGAAACCCTCTTTCCCTTTCCGTGGGTTTAAAGTGACGTAAAGATCACGTATTTAAAGCAGTTTTTAAAACGTTGTGATTATGAAATGAAACCCATTTATTTTATGCTATGTGGGTTATTTATGAAATTTTTGATGATGATATATGTGGCTCACATGATAATAAAGGCAAATTTAAGGGTGCGCCCTGATAGCGCTCCAATGCATTGGGTAATGATGTAACCACTAGAGATTACAATTTTCACGATACCTTGGTGAATAACCTTGGTAATTTTCATATGACACCTTGGGGATGGACCTTGGTGATATGTTCATGATTGTCTATGTTAAATGATGTAGCCACATATTCAAGTTATGAAAAATGTTGTTTTTATTATGAAATGCCTCATGATTTCTTTCTCATGCCTTAAAGTTCTTTTCATGTCATTATTGAAGTATATCAAGCTCACATGTAAAATGTTCCTCTTGTTTCCCTTACTGGGCCTTCGGCTCACCCTTTATTTTGATGTGTGTTCCCAGGTTATGAGATGCAGTAATGAACCTAGGATGAACTTGAGGAGAAGCCTTTCAAGTGTTTAAGAAGAATGTTTTTTTTCCATTTATTATGTTCCTGGTTTCCAAGACACTAAACCTTAAAGATCCTCGGTTTTGTAAAATGTAATGAAAGTTTATGTGATGAAAAGGTGGGATGCTATAGTTGGTATCAAAGGATGGTTTAGTTATTTGTGGAAATTAGGATATGAAAACTCTAGGAGGAACCCTATAGAAAAGTTTAATATTGGAAATCTTCCTGGTATTTTGGTGAGTATTGAGTAAGGGGTTTCCAAGCAAATACATCCCTGTCTGGATACGAGCAAGTAGAGGTGGCTCTGGCACAGATGTACATAGGGGTAAAACCCGAAAACACCGCTTTGAGCTAGACTCGAATGGGAACTGGTACACGACAACGGGCCTTGCTGCACTCTTGGTTACGACACTCCCGGGGGATATGCTTTGGTAAATTCATAAGCTTAGTATGAACCATTGTTAAAGGAACAAAGATAAAATAAAATAAAGGTTTACATAAGAATATATGATCATGGATAACCTAGAAGGGAACCTAGGGGATCACAAGTTAGGGTATACTTTACTTCTACATGTTATCCTTAGATGCTTTAAGTTTCTTTGCATGATTATTGGCTATGTATTTAAGCCCCTAATTATAGCTTCTTTTCTTAGTTAATGGCGGGAAATGGAAGAACATGTCCCAACAACCAATGTGATAGGAAATGCTATGATTGCCGTATTAATACGACCGAGATGATTAGGGGATTAAAAGATGATTATTATTTTGGAAGACGTTCACTATTTTGAGGACCATATATGATCAAGGTAAATAGATTACTACGGTATTTTCATTGAGGAGTAAGGTTGATTTATATTTTGATTTATCAATGAATTTAAGTTGGACTTATAGTAATTTAGGTTACTTACGGGAATGATTAAACTATCTTGGGTAAAATATGTTTAGGTTAGATATTTTTTTTATAAGATGTTAGGAGTGGTTGATGTTGTTTGGAGATGAACAATGAAGTTTATTTTGGAAGACTATGTTATCAAGTCCTTCTTGTATTTGGGTTTCAATCTTAGTTTGGTTTATTTCGAGGAATTTTAAGGACTGTTATTTATGGAATGGTCTATGATGAACTTTGGGTATTACCATGGAACATTGAAGATTTAAAATTAGTTTCCATTCCTATGGGATTCTTCCTTTTTGAGGAGTTGTTTAACCTTACCCTTTCTGTTTTGGGATAATTTTTTTAAAGATAGAAGAAATAGATAGTTAATCTTTTATGGATTATGTGATTCTCTAGAAGATGATTCTTGTGTTTTGATGAGACCAAGTAGTTTTGAATGCTCATCGTTTGGGGGAAAGGATTAGTTTTGGTAAAAACTTATCAAAGGGTGAAACTCTACATGAAGGTAGATATATTTTCTTATGTTTTTGTTCTATGTAGTAAATGAAATCCTCAAAATTTTGAAAAGAAACGTAAAACAAAAATGTTGTTGGTTTACGTTTCCTACTAGGTAATCAAAGACCGTTTACACACATCATAAGTTTGGGATTTTCTCATGGTTAACTTTCTCCTAATCATGTTCTCTATCACTCTCTCTCAGAACTGACCCTTTGTTTTTTTCCTCCATGTCCATGTTTTCCTACATGGAACCCGAGTGTGGGTTAACTCGGGTGGCCTTTGTACTTCCTTTTCTTTCTTTTAAAGTAATGGTGTTACTGACTCTTTTTCCGATGTGGGACTTTCAATGAAATTTCAAAACCCAATTTAAAAAAATGGCGAGGACGCAATTTCTTAAGGGGGGAAGATTGTAACGACCCGAAATTTTGAATAAATCTTGTTTCCTAATTTCATGTGTTATTTTTTATACTCAAAAAAAAATATTTTATTTGATAAACATGATTATAAATAAAATGAGACCATTGGTTTTTGAGTGTTATATGACCATCGGTCAATATGACCACCGTGAACAAAATGTTTTTATTATTGTCTCTAAATTTAAGTAATCCTGGTTAATTATTATAGAAAGAAGATTTGATGGCCACACCTAGTAGCCTTGGGCCGATCGAAGCCCATCTAACAGAGATTGGGAAGGAGGTAGCACCATTGGGCTTTGCTCTGGACCAAATCCAAGCCGAACTTCATCATGTGAAGCTAGAACGGAATCGCCTTCGCGAGAAGTTCAAACTGATAGAAATTACTACTCGGGCAATGTTGACTGAGCCGCCCCAAAATTCAATCACCCTAGCACACCTTACTCATAGGTCCTATGCTGGTATTATAAGGGGTTATGTAACGAGACCGTAATTGCCTTGTGTAATCTTTTTTTTTTAAATAAAAATTTGGATTTCTTCTTATGATGATGTTTATGAATTTTCAAATGACCGGATAAATATTGTATGCATATTTTTGATGAATTTTAGAAAAAGGATATTTTAAAAATGGTTGTGTAAACCTTAAATAATTAAAAATGTGTAATGATTTTCGAAAAATGGTCTTCTACAATTATGTTCAGTACGAAATTTAGAGTCTAATAAGATCAACTTGATTTTTGATGAATAGTAAATTATGAATAGTGATTTTATGATTAGGATTAGTAATATGACCAAATGGATTAGTAATCTCACTTAAAGAAAGTTTTAAAATAATCTAGGCACCTTGATTAAGTAATGTGATTCAATAAAATAGTTAAATAACGGTTTCATTAATTATTATTCAAGTATTAGTTTTTTCGGGGTGAATAGTGTTTTTTAATTAAAAATTTAATTAAAAATAATTAGAAAATTATTTTTATAAAAATGACTTCATTTTTGAACTCAGAGCATCGATATTATGTTATGGTAATTTTGGGGTTTTTTCTGAAAAATGTGAATTTTCGATGAATAGTGTTTTTATTTAAAAATTAAATTAAAAATATTTAGAAAATTATTTTTATAAAATGGATTTCATTTTTGAAATCAGAGCATTGATATTTGGTTAAGGTGAAATTTTGGGGTTATTCTGAGAAGGTTGAATTTTTAGTGAATAGTAAAAATACAGTTTTAGGGTTTCGGTATGTTTAATGACATCATAATGGTGTCATGATGATGTCATGAGATATTTTGAGGGTTGTCCGGCCAAGGGTGATGAATTATTGTTTTGGGGGCCCCATGTGGCCTAACTCCATGATAAATGCCAAGGGAGAGCACATGGGTTTGAGAAAAGCACATGTGAGGTGTCCCTTGGCCATTAATGTCTTGTCCCCTCACTTTCCCTATAAATACCAAGCCCTCCTCTCATCAATTAGACTCCCCACTCTTCCCCAACGAAGTTCTGGTCTCATTACCTCCCAAGGAGTCCTCCCAAGGTGTCCCCAAGCCCTCAAGTTCCCAACCTTTGAGGTTTAAGAGTTACATTTTAAGGTAAGGGATCCGACCCCTCTCTTTCTTTTCAAGTGATCTCTTTTATGTCATTCCTTTTATGATCCATGTTCTTATTTTGGAGGATGTTATTTTATACTCCTATTACTGCCCTTTTTATGTTCATATGATGAAAGACCCCCTCTTACTCTCATCATTTCGTTTTAAGAATGTTTAATTGGCGCTGTTAGGCTGCCGAATTTTTAAGTGGTTCTTCACCCTTCTCGTTTTGAAGTTCTACTTTCATGTCAATTCTTTCAAATTCCTTTCTATTATGTTGGGGTATGATCTCTATATATATCATACTGTACTATTATGTTCATATGATGAGAGACCCCATTTGATCTCTTCAATTCAGTATTTTGAAGTTTTAAGTGGCGCCGTTAGGCTGCCGAATTTTTAAGTGGTTCTTCACCCTTCTCGTTTTGAAGTTCTACTTTCATGTCAATTCTTTCAAGTTCCTTTCTATTATGTTGGAGTATGATCTCTATATCTATCATACTGGACTCTTATGTTCATATGATGAGAGACCCTATTTGACCTTGTCAATTAAATTTGGTTGAAGTTTAAGTGACGCCGTTAGGCTGCCGAATTTTCACAAGAGAAATCTTGTTTTTTTTCTTCCTTTCATGTTCTTCATTTCATATGGTACATTTTCAAATTTCAGTACCATGTTCTTAAATCCCTTATATTTTTTCCCTATACTGTTTTATGGGTCATTTATGAATGTTTGACCCATGTCCCCTCTCTTCTCAATGTTTTCTAAAACCTTGTAACATAGTCGTTATGCTGCAGAATTTTCGTCGCAAAGTGTCTCTCTCTCTTTTCTAAAAATTATTTTATGTTATAAAGTGAATACTCAAGGATCTTATTTATACAGGGGTATTCACATATATATAAAAATGTTCTATTTTAAATTCTGGGATTTACATACATGAAACCCTCTTTCCCTTTCCGTGGGTTTAAAGTGACGTAAAGATCACGTATTTAAAGCAGTTTTTAAAACGTTGTGATTATGAAATGAAACCCATTTATTTTATGCTATGTGGGTTATTTATGAAATTTTTGATGATGATATATGTGGCTCACATGATAATAAAGGCAAATTTAAGGGTGCGCCCTGATAGCGCTCCAATGCATTGGGTAATGATGTAACCACTAGAGATTACAATTTTCACAATACCTTGGTGAATAACCTTGGTAATTTTCATATGACACCTTGGGGATAGACCTTGGTGATATGTTCATGATTGTCTATGTTAAATGATGTAGCCACATATTCAAGTTATGAAAAATGTTGTTTTTATTATGAAATGCCTCATGATTTCTTTCTCATGCCTTAAAGTTCTTTTCATGTCATTATTGAAGTATATCAAGCTCACATGTAAAATGTTCCTCTTGTTTCCCTTACTGGGCCTTCTGCTCACCCTTTATTTTGATGTGTGTTCCCAGGTTATGAGATGCAGTAATGAACCTAGGATGAACTTGAGGAGAATCCTTTCAAGTGTTTAAGAAGAATGTTTTTTTTCTTTCATTTATTATGTTCCTGGTTTCCAAGACACTAAACCTTAAAGATCCTCGGTTTTGTAAAATGTAATGAAAGTTTATGTGATGAAAAGGTGGGATGCTATAGTCATGGTGCTGTGAAGGCCCCATGAATTTTAGGTTTTACTCTATTTATGTTGGATGTATACATCACACCATAACTAATCTTATACCATTGTAACTAGTGATATGAAAAAATAGATAAATTCTAGCTGGAATGAACCTTGAAACAATGTGTGGATATGAAAAATTTATGAAACCCTTTTTTCGGGGGATGTATAGTTTACACCACAGCATGTGCATACATTACAGTAGTGCTGGAGGCATGTTGTACCATGACATTAACTACATAGTTGCATCATGTAGGGAATGATTTTTGGCAGAACATATTGAATTCCTAGAAAATAAAAAAAACAAAGTTCACATTTTAACCAACAACTCACACTATAATAAGTATGAGGTATTAGGGAATTTAAGAATATATCATAATTATATTTCATTTGTTTAAATAAGACACTCCAATCAAATTAATAAATATAGTTATTTATTGAATATGAAACCATAGTGGAGGAAATAACACCAAAAATAGGGATTTTAATGAGTTTCGTGTCAAATTAATGGTGGTTAAACCATGAATTAGGTATACCCAGGGAGTTTCATAAATTTGAATCCATCTCAGATTTTAGGGGACCATTTTAAACTTTGGAAAACATAATTAAAAATTAATATATGGTTTCCAAACTCAATTATAAGAAGAAATATAGAAAATTAATGGATAATATTTTGGGAATAATTAACCGTTAAAATTGGAAGATCTGTAATAGAGTTGGTAAGGTGAATCAATTTACACATATAAATAATTTAGAGAACTTTATGCTGTTATGAAATTCGATGAAGATCTAGTTTTACAAAGAAGAATGTTAGTTTAATTAAGAAAATCCATGCTTTTTTGGTGTTTATTAGATATGGATAACTTTCATATGTGATCATGAACTCCCAAAATACTTTTATCATTCTGTTAATGTCTTGATTTAATAGGGAAAATGATTGAGTGAACCTTAGATCGATAGTCCACATTTCCTAAACCATGTAATCATTAGTAGTGAGTAGTGATATGAAATGGTAAATTGACAAATTATTGTCTTATGCTCCTTATAGCACCCCTTTGTGGTTAACCAAGTAAAATATATACTTGGGTATTATTAATGATTGTGTTTGATAGATTTAATTGGTACATTACAATATGAGAATAAATTCTACATAGAGATTAGAAGAATATTAATCCATGGTTAACACCCCCCCACTAGTAGGTTGTATTCTCAAATATAGTTTCATCAATAGCATTAATAAAAAATTATTTAAATGAATAATTATGGATGTAACGACCCAAATCCAGAGCCACTCAACTAGAGCCCCATAGCAAGTTCACCACGTGACCTCAAGCAATTTTCCCGAAATGCCAGAGGCTGCCGACTAGCAGTGAGGGCCTCAGTGAGTCAGTGGGGAAACTATGCCTTCATTTGGTAAAGTATACAACCGAAGAACAAACATACACAAAAGCGGAAGCAGTAAACAACATGCAACAACTAAAACTAAAATTAGAAGCAATGTATGATATAATAATGATGCAATATGGTACATGTGTCTATATAAAACAGTAAACAAATCAACGTGCTGAAATACAACTGAAACCAGAGTAGTAATAATGAATAGCAACTCCAACAGTATCGCGAGCCAAAGCCCGGTCCCATTCTCTCCTTCTCCAACCAGCAATCAATTACCTTAGGTAGAAGGGCCAAATTACCTATCCACACCTGCAACAATATCATCTATTTGGGATGAAAGAAGGACCCAAACAGGGTGTGAGACTTATCCCAGTAGGCAACCACCACAAGATTTGTGGCCTACTATCGATGAGCAATATAACACAAATAAAGAAAATAAATACACTAATGAACTAGGAGCACACCCATAAAAATCCTACCATTTACCATTCACATTCATTTAATTATACATCCAGGGAAACTAGCAATGCACTCTATTCCAAGGTAAAACAAATAACACCATAGGTAACTCAAAAGAATACCTGAAATGAAAGTAGTACAAACCCAAGCTTTTTCTTTGGCTTGGTGGACTCGTCACAACCAAACCAACAAACAAAATTCACACTAACTCTCTGGGTGGCTCAAACTTGCAGACCCCTATAGTCCAGTAAAAAAGCAAGGCACATACACTCTGGGAAGCTCTCACATCAATTCCCCTATGGTCTTGAAACGATAGGTACAGACTCTCTGAGGAAGCACTTACATCTAATTCCTCATGTGGTCTCGATATGTGTGTAAACTAAGAAAACTCTTGGGAATCAAAAAATCCTATTCCCGTAGGTCCTGCATACGAAACTATAACCAACAGACCCTCTAGGGAAGAACTTAACTATCTATTCCCCCTTTGATCTCCCGCACTAGGTTCTCACAGCCCTGAGCAGTCCAGTCGAGCGTAATCGACTATTAGCAGCCCTAAGTAAGTTCAAAAACTACATGGATAAATCTAAAAAGCATCAAAACCAATTAAATAGCAGGCAACACATGCAATTAGTTACAATAAGTAAACTAGAAATTTCAATTGGTTTTGCCTCACAGGCAACGGTGCCAGATGACGATAAACTTCCAAACAGGGAAAAACACCCGTGGGGTGACCCTCAACAAGCAACCAAGCATATATTATTATCAAATAATAATATACCAATAAGTAATCTATTGAAAATAAATAATAGGATCAAAAACCCAAACCCACGATACCCGATTCATGGGTATCCGACACTTTTTCAACCAAAACTCAATGACATTCAGTGCAGGGAAACAAAAAACCTACCTTGATGCTTGGAGATCGATATAAGTGAACCACAATGATTTATTATCTTTAGAACATCGAAGATCTGAGAAAAATTCTAAAACGCTTAACCCATGATAACTTGAAAATGAGGAGGAATCATGGAACAAGGATAAAGCAGAAGAGAGAGCTCACCAAGACGATCCCAACGCAATCGACGGTGGTTGAAACAGAGATCGGATGGAGGCATGGACCTTGGAGAAGAAATGCGACCGTACGGGTCACTCTTGGATGAAAAAACTGAAGAAGGAGAGTGTTCTGTCCGTCAGGCACGACCCCGGTCCGTTTAATGAAAAAAATGAAAATACAAGGCGTGTACTTATGGGGTACACGACGTGTACTCAGTTTTTTCTATTCTCCGATTTAAGCGGCCTCCACTTCACCCCTACACACTGTGTGTGGGGCCCAGACACGGCCAACACATGGCCTGGTGCGGCAAGGGAGTACACGGTGTGTACTATGAAAGTTCACGACATGTACTTCAAACATTTCTAGAAAATCCTCTTGTTTAAAAAACGAACAGAAAAGGAAAAACATACCTGAAACAAAGATCCAAGTTTTTACAAACTTCCCCCTTTAAATAAATTCATCCCCAAATTTCCCTAACGAGGCATAGAAGAAGAAACCCCAAACAGCTCCGACCACTGTGATTGTACATCAGGCTCCCGCTCCCAAGTCTCGTCCTACACTCGCCCGTGCTGCCATAGCACCCGTACTAGAGGAACAAACCGTCCATGGAGAACTTTCGTACAGTGATCGACAATCCAGATGGGATGCTCCTCAAACGACGCATATTCTTCAAGCTCAACTTCCTCAGGTTGAAAGACATGATATGGGTCTGAAAAAAAACATTGGAGTTGGGAAACGTCGAAGACGTCATGCATAGACCAGTACCTCTAAGGTAACTGCAACCGATAGGCAACCAGACAAACTCTCTCCAGCACCTCAAAAGGCTTGACGTACCATGGTGAAAGCTTACCCTATATTTGAATCCTCTTGTGTCCCAACCTCGGTGCGACATGCAGGAAATCCTGATCCCCGACCTCGAACTCCAGAGGTCGTCTCCATTGATCAACATAAGACTTCTGCTGAGACTGTGTTGTAGCCATCCTCTTCTGAATCAACTCTATTTTCTATGAGGTCTCCAGAATAAGACGACGTCCCAGCAATGCTGCCTATCCTTCCTATAGCCATCATAAAGGTGATCGGCATGGACTACCATACAGGGCCTCATAAGCTACCATATGAATAGTCTCCTAGAAATTGTTGTTATAGGAAAACTCTACAAGAGGTATATGCTTCTCCAAAGAACCACCATAATCCAAAATTCAATCTTGGAGCATATCCTCAAGCTCCTAGATCATACGCTCAGACTGGCCATCGGTCTGGGGATGGTATGCTATACTCAAAAGTACCTGTGTACCCAAATCCTTCTCAAGTTCCTGCCAGAACCGAGAAGTAAAGCGTGCATCCTTGTACGAAACAATGGAGTGTGGAACTCCATGTAGACGTACAATTACTCGGATGTAAATTCATCCCAGATCATCAACACTGAAGGTCTCCTTGATCAGCAAGAAGTGAGAAACATTCGTAATCCTGTCGACAACAATCCAAACAACATCTTTCCCTCAAGGTGACCTCGGCAAACCGGTCACGAAGTCCATCGCGACATCGTTCCACTTCCACTCTATAATGGTTAACTGCTGTAAAAGTCATGTTGGTCGCTGATGCTCCGCCTTCACCTGCTGACAAGTAGAGCACCTTAAGACAAAAATATCAACATCTCTTTTCATACCTGCCCACTAGTACTGGTGGTATAGATCATGATACATCTTGGTGACGCCAGGATGAACTTCCCAAACTGAGGAATGAAAATCCCGCATCAGCTCATCGTGTATGTCTGCTGGCACCCACACCAGTCCCTGGAAATGTAAGATCTCATCCTCACCCACTATCCCTCCAGGAAGAGGGTCCTCTCCTGACACACTCTCCCACAAAAATAAGCCCTCTGAATCTGATAGATGCCTCATCCGTACCTGATCAAGAAGATTAGAGGTAACAGCCAAATAAGAGAGAAAGGTATGTCCCTGTCTATCATGAACCTCCAAGTGCATCTTGGAGAACAGATCCATGAGTTGCCACTCGCTGTTGGCCTCCCGAACTGCCTGAATCTGTGTTCTCCTGCTCAACGCATCAGCCACTACATTGCACTTTCCCAGCGTATATGCAAGCTCTTAGTCGAAGGACTGAAGATACTCGACCCACCTACACTATGTTAGATTTAGATCATGCTGGGAGAAGATGTACTTAAGGCTCTTGTGGTCGGTAAAAACCACAAAGCGCTCTCCCAGAAGGTAATTAATCCAACAACGTATGGCGTGAACAACAACTGCCAACTCCAGATCATGTGTCAGGTAGTTTTTCTCGTGTGGCCTCAACTGCTGAGACCCGTAATCAACGACCCCATCTCCCTGCATAGGAACAGATCCTAGCCCTATACCTGAAGCATCAAAGAAGACATTATAGACCTTGCCCAGCTCTAGAAAGACCAGTATTAGTGCTGAAATCACCCTCCCCTTCAGCTCATGAAAATATGACTCATAAGAATCTGACCATAAAAACTTCGCCCCTTTCTTGGTCAGACCTATCAGCTGTGCTTCTAGGCGTGAAAATTCCTATATAAACCGCATGTAATAACCATAAAGTCCCAAAAAACTCCATACCTCTATGAAATTCTTCGGATTCTCCTAGGTAACTACCGTTCTCACCTTTTTTGGGTCAACTGATACTCCTACCTCTGAGATGACATGACCCAGGAAGTGAATCTCGTCCATCCAGAAGTGGCACTTTGAGAGCATACCATATAACCAATGCTCTCTTAGTGTACTCAGTACGGTCTCAAGATGGGTAGTATGGTCGTGTCGAGTGTGAGAGTACACCAAGATGTTGTCAATGAAAACCACCACGAATGAATCCAAGTAAATATGGAAAACTCTGTTCATCAGCGCCACAAAACTGCTGGCGCGTTCGTGAGACCGAATGACATAACAAAGTACTCGTACAGACCATATCTGATCTGGAAGGCTCTAAGAGGTATATCTGATGGTCTAATGCACAACTGAAGATAACGAGATCTGAATTCGATCTTTGAGAACACCCTTGATCCTCAAAGCGGATCAAAAAAAACATCAATCCTCGGAAAAGGATATCGGTTCTTGACCATCAACTGGTTCAGCTTCCAATAGTCCGCACAAAGCCATAAGGTTACATCCACCTTCTTTAAAAACAATATAGGTGAACCCCAAGGGGAATTACTGGGTCGGATAAATCCCTATTCCTAAAACTCCTCCAACTGTTTCTTGAGCTCTTGTAAATCAGGCATAGCCATCCTATAAGGAGGTATGGACACCGATGCTGCTCCTTGCACAAGCTCAATAGAGAAGTCTACCTTTCTCTATGGAGGAAAACCTGAAAAGTCTTATGGAAAGAAATCTATGAAATGATCAACCACTGGAGGAAAATCTATCTAAGAAGTCCCCTGGTCATCCAGATATAAACTAGCAATCTGGGTTGTAACACTGCCCAACCCATGATTCTCTAGTCCATCTCTACTTGCTTGGACATCCCATTCTCCCTTGTGAAGAAAGGATTTTCCCTCTGGTGATGTGAAACTCACCCTGTAGTGATAACAATCGATAAAGTCCTAAAACGGAACTAGCCAGTCCATTCCGAGAATGACATCATAACCCGTCATCTCATGGACATAAAGATCCCACAAGAAGTGACACCAACCAACCTCAAGGGGGAACTCCTTGAACTGATGCACACTTGTAGTTCTATGTCCCAAAGGAGTGTCTAGTGTCATTATATCCTCAGAAGTAGAGATAGTAAGTCTAAGGCTCACCATAGTGTGCACATAAATAAACCTATGAGAAGCTCCAATATCGAAAAGTGCATAAGATAAAACCGAGTCTACTAAGATCATACCTCGAATGGTGAAAGGTCCAGGATCCCGCCCCTGGTGAATCCACTCTTCCGCAAACGTCTGGCCAGTACTGCGGCCCTAGGTAGCAGCCTGATATCCCGGATATAATCCTCCCTGAGCCTGACCACCGCATCCACGACCTCTTCCCTGTCCTGAACGACCTGAAGAACTCCAGTCCCCAGTCTGCTGTGGAGCTGTTAATCCTGCTCCTGTATGAGGAGTATAAATAGATCCTCCTTTACTATACACTGGAATAAGAACCCTGCAAAAATGATGCAGATGACCCATCTTTACGCAAGATCGGCACTCCACTGGGTCTCTCGGGCACTGATGATTCTTGTTCCCATACTTTCCACACGGATAGCACACCACCTGGTTTCCATAAGGAAGATACCATCTACCAGAATAAATAGATCACTTCCTCGAGCCACCTCGAGTAGACTCTCAATGTCACTTCCTACTGTCAGTATGAAATAAATCAGCCTTGGATGCTGAACCACCCTGGTCAACAGCTCGAGTCTCCCTAAAATTTCGTTCAGTGATCAGTGCCTGGTTGACTATCAGAGTAATAAAAGTCAACTAGAAGACGTTCACCTTCTATCTAATCTTTGTTTTTAGGTCTTCCACAAACTTCCTTGCCAAAAACAGCTCGTCATTTCCGAGAGAAGGAGTAAAATGTTGTAACTCAGTGAAACGGGAGGAATAATACATAACCCAAAGCGTACCCTGCTACAGGTTCATGAACTATCTGGCTCTATCAGCCCTCAGTTTCACCGGATAGAATTTGTCGTAGAATATAAGCTGGAACTCGTCTAAAGCCATAGTCCGTTGGCGCCCTGCCTGTGAAACTACATCCCACCATCTCTTGGAAGAATCTCGCAGCATATAATTTGCGAGATTCGCCCTTCTGTCTCGGGGTGTCTCTAGAAGCTCGAACATGGAAAGCATGGTTTCTAGCCAAGAAATTGTAGCCTGAGGTCATCCATCCCCTATGAAAGTGGGAGGATGCTGCTACTGAAAAACCTGCATTAACTTTTCTATATATAGGGCTAGATGCTAAGCTCCCTAGAAGGTTTGCATGAATCTCATGAACCCCTTTCTGAATTAAGAGTTGGCACTAGAGTCAAGAATAACTGAGGTGCCATGTACGAAACGGTCGGTGGAACTACCGGTAGTCCCTGGTCTGCCGTATCAGGCATACGGTCACTTCCTAGTTCTTCAGATGCAATTGGAGGACGTCTTGGTGCCATAGCCCTGAAAGGTCAAAAGCACACCTCAGATTTAGGATTATCAAGGACAGAAAACACAAGGGTACAAAATGGGAATAGGAGAGAGAGATGGTTATGTTTTCAAAACATGACTATACGTCGTGTATCTAAACTACAGAGTGTGTTCATTAAATCTATTCACATGGGCGTGTACCTCTTCCATGACTGGTCGTGTAACACCCCAGACTACATGGTGTGTTGTCCCAACACACGGCATGTATTTGAACTCCACTCCCCTACTCGAGTCTCTTTACACGGCTAACCTACACGTTCCCGTAAAACCTAAACTACACAGAATGTTCACTACGGACACGGTGTGTACTAGATAGGTTCGGCGACCCGTGTAGTAGGTTACACGGTTGGCTACACGGATGGCCCTTACACGGCATGTTTCGAACAAACACAGCATGTATAAGAAAAGATAACACCAACCCGTGTTGTTTGTGAAACGACCGGGTACCTAGAACAAGGCTACACAATGTGTTCGTACAAAACACAGCGTGTAGTACACGAGATTCCCCGACCCATGTTGTTAGTGACACGGCCGGGTACACGGTTGAATACTGCACGGTGTGTACTTATCATACACGGTGTGTCCCCAAAGACTTTCCACAAACCCGTGTTTCTATTCACATAGTCAGTAACACGGTTTAAAAACTACACAACATGTACTAATAAGGTACACGCCGTGTATTTTGGGTTTTTCTAGGCAGTATCTCAGAAACTGCACCGAACGCCAGAAACACTGAAAAACAATCATCTATGTGCCAAATTCCGATCCGTGGGGGCCCATACTCCCCATGAATCAAAGATTGACATCATAATAATGCATATAACAAGTAACAGTATGATAATTTAATGATCCTCCAAATTATGATCCTTGAGGGACCATAACACCTCTAAGTCCAAAGTTTGGCATCCATGATAAATTAACTGTAAAATAAACGACACCCTATCAACATTGGGGTATTTAAATCACAGCAACTACCACAACATCATGCATAATCTATCATGACATCTATCACAACAGCATGCAATATCTAATTCACCCTAGATGGCATGATAAAATGCATGACATTTGAATTTTTTTCTAACCAGTTCCTATATGATGCATGAGTTGGCATACCCTCATCTCATCGGGTTGCAACAAAATAGATCCACAGTCTTATAAACTGTAACAACACGAAACATGTTCATCACCCAACGATGAAATATAATCAACTGTAACACTTGTAAAAACTAAAAAGTGCAATTATGAGGTAGTATAGATTTTCCCTGTACACAGGTTAATTACTCCCAGGCACAGTTAAGTACTAACTACCCATTCTTTAGTATCCCTGACTATTGTCGTAAAATAGTAAGGCAATAGAATAGAAAGAAAACCCCTCTGATACCACTTTGTAATGACCCGAATACGGATCCACTCAACTGGCGCCACGTAACCGGTTCGGAACATGACCTCAAGCGCATTTCCCCAAACGCTAGAGGCTACTAACTAGTAGCGAGGATCTCGGTGAGTCAGTGGGAAAACAATTCCCTAATTTTGTAAAGTATAAAATGGAAGAACGAACATACAAAAAATGCGGAGGCATTAAACAACATGAATCAACTAAAACTAAAATTAAAAGAAATATATGATATAATAATGATGCAGTATGGTACATGTGTCTATGGAAAATAGTAAACAAGTCAATGTGCTTAAATACAACTGAAACCAAAGTACTAAAAATGAACAGCAACTCCAGCTGCATCGCGAGCCAAAGCCCGGTCCCATGTTCTCCAGCTCCAACCAGAAATCAAGTACCTGAGGTAGAAGGGCCACAATCCCTATCCACACCTGCAACTATATAACCTGTTTGGGTCGAAAGCAGGACCCAAACAGGGTGTGAGACTAATCCCAGTAGGCAACTACCACAAGATTGGTTCCCTACTATTGGTTAGAAATATTGCAAAAGTAAAGTAAATAAATACAGTAATGAACTAGGAGCACACCGGTAAAAATCCTTCCATTTACCATTCACATTTATTTAATTAAACAACCAGGGAAACATGAAAAGTTATCTATTCCAAGGTAAAAAAAATGACATTGCAGGTAACTCAAAAGACTACCTGAACCACAGGTAGTACAAACCCAAGCTTGTTCTTTTGCTTGGTGGACTCATCACAACCAACCCAATAAAAAAATTCACACTGACTCTATGGGTGGCTCAAACTAGCAGTCCCCTATATTCTAGTATACAAACAAGGCACATACACTCTGGGAAAATCTCACGTCAATTACCCTATGGTCTTGCAATGATAGCTACATACTCTCTAAGGAAGAACTTGTGTCTTATTACTCCTATGGTCTCGATACATGCGTAAACTAAGAACACTCTTGTCAATCACAAAATACCATTCCCATAGGTCCATCATACGAAACTAAAACGAACAGACCCTCTATGGAAGCATATAACCATCTATTCCCCCTTTGATCTCCTGCAGAAGGTTCTCATAGCCCTGAGAAGTCTAGTCGAGCGTAATCGTATGACAGCAGCCCTAACTAAGTTCAAAAACTACTTGGATAAAGCTAAAAAGAATCAAAAGTAATTAAATTGCAGGAAACACATGCAATCAGTTATAACAAGTAAACCTACAATTTCAATAGGGTTTGCCTCATAGGCAACAGTTTCAAACGACAATAAACAACCAAATAGGGAAAAACACCCGTGGGGTGACCCTCAACATGAAACCAAGCATATATTAGTATCAAATAATCATATACTAACAAGTAATATAAGGAAAATAAACAATAGGATCAAAAACCCAAACCTGGGATACCCGATACATGGGTATCCAACACTTTTGCAACCAAAACTCAAGCAAATTCAACGCAGGGCAGCAAACCACCTGCCTCGATGCTAGGAGATCGATATAAGTTAACCATGATGATTGATTCTCCTTAAAATGTCGAATATCTGAGAAAACGTCCAAAATGACCAACCCATGATAACTTGAAAATGAGGAGGAATAATGCACCAAGGCTAAAACAAAAGAGAGAGCTCACTGAGGCGGTCCCAACGCAATCGACAATGGTTGAAATGGAGATCGGACAGAGGAACGAGGGCTCGGAGAAGAAACGCGGCCGTACGGGTTGCCCTAGGACAAAAAACCTAAAGAAGGAGAGTGTTCAGTCTGTCAGGTGCGACCCTGGTCCGTTTAATGAAAAAAATGAAAATACACGGCGTGTACTTTTGGGGTACACGGCGTGTACTCATTTTTTCCATACTCCGCTTAAAGAAGCCTCCACTTCACCCTTACACACTGTGTGTGTGGAACGAACATGGCCAACACACGACCTGGCGTGGCAAGGGAGTACACAGCATGTACTCTGATAGTACACGGTGTGCACTTAAAAAATTTCCAGAAACTCCTCTTTTCTCAAAAATCACTAGAAAAGAAAAAACATACCTGAAATGAAGATTCGGGTTCTTACAATGGAAATAATATTTAGTTTTTATAAGTTAAAGGGTTATATAAACATTTGAATAGAAACATGATAATTATAATAAAAAAATTGTTAGAATAGTAGCATAATAATTAAAATACAAACTTTACCATTAAAATAGTAAAATAAATTGTTGTTAATATTTTCCATGAATAAAATTAGTAGTCATTTTAAGCTTATGTGGTAGGGGATATTATGGAATATTTTATGGTGATTTAGCCTTAACTTATTATCTTTTCTTTAAAGTTATAATATTTGATACCTATTTGGATAAATTTAACATCATATTGAATAGACTATTTGGTATGTAGTTTAAAGGCATGTAGATAGGAATGTAAGTTGAGAAGAGCCTGAAAATGGATGAAATGGGGTTTACACATTAGAGGACCGTTTTTATATTATCTTATCAATTGATAAATAGATAAGATATGGTATGATTGGGGATTACAATTAGTAGGAGGCCCGTGATATGGGCGTCTACCTCCGATATATAGATAAATAGTTGACAAAGAAAGGACAAAATCATAGGGGATATAACCAATTATAATGTGGTTGGGTTTACACCAAGTCAGATTCCAACCTAGAGGTATATAGCTTATTAACTGATCCAAGGAGTCCAATTTCATTCTTCGGAAGGAAATATAATCTTTATGATAAAGGTAGGTTTCATCAAATTCTTAATGATAGGGACCCTCACTGTGAGGGTAATACATGTCTATTTTTACCCTTAGTGTCCCATCGGTTAGGGAGAAAACCATGATAAATTTTTCTCATAGGAGGAATAATCACTATTATAAAAGTAATACTTGATCTAAAGGGATAAATTTTTAAGAACAAATTATTCATTTATCTTATGAGTAAATATAGTAGTACTTTTGGAATATTTCATTTAGGGCTTTAACTAATATGAATGTAATTCAATGAGTTTTTCTGTGTAAATTAAGACAAATTAGACAATATGTGTGAAATAAGGGTTATAAAAGAGGCCTAAATACATAGAATATGAATCCCTCATGAAGTGGCTGAACATGATTTGAATATTTTGAGGTTTGGGACCGTTGAGAAGAGACTTTTATATAATTTTTATAACCCAAACTCTTGTATAACATTAGATATTTATAGGGGTTGTTTTTATTCTATGAATTCGATGCATTAATATTTTTTAATGAAGGATATTGCATGGGTGTTCCTATATTAATTTATCTTAAAATAATCCTTCTTTATGTAATTTATTTTAGTGGCCCTAAGAAATATTAGATGAGAGTATAATTGTCTTGATAATCTTATATGATTATCCTCCCCTATATATCTATAATTCAAATATAAATATTACTTCAGAGTTTTATTTGATGTATTTTATAAATAGAAACATCCACGAACAATGTGATTTCTCTTTTAGAGTGAGTGCCACTGAAGAATATAACTCCATTAAGTATATGTTTCCCTTGATGATTGTTCATCATTCCTTCCTTGAAGTGTTTGCTAAGTATTTATAGTCAGATATTCCTATCTACATTCCTAAAATATTTTGTTAATTAGGATTTTCATGTAAATTTAGAGTCCCAATAAATATACCAAAAATAAATCCTCTATTTGGCCAAAAAAATATTTAGTATATTTATCTTGGATGCGGTTTTGAAAATGGAATATTTAGTTTTAGAATGTTACATGATTTTATGGAATAATTTCTATAGTTTAAAAAACATACGAAGGACTTCACACAATCACAATGTATTACTAATATGATACTACAAAGAAATGGATGACCTTAAGGATATTCTATGAACAAGAATAATTTATACTATAGATTCAAGAAAAATTTCCATATAACAAAGAATACTTGTAGAAATTATATGGTTACATTGTAGAATACTTCTCTTTGTAAATTTTTATACTCATATTTCTTGAAGAGTCAATTAATTATTTTTTAGGAATCAAAAAAATGATACCCTCATAATTGAATATATTTAGAATGAGAAGGATTTTATTATGAGTAAAAAATATGTATGCATAATTTCTATGATGTCGACATAAGATCCCCCTATATATATGTTAAGGTAGGGGATCATTCCACATTTTTTTTTATTTTTTTATGATTCTTCTATATTGTAGAGGAGTCTCCTCATTTTACAGCCACAAATAAAAATCATCATGAATAAAATACTTCATGATTGACACTACTTATATAGTAAACTCATAAGGTAGTTTTATATTTATTTTATATAATTTATCTTAACAGAATATTTATAAAACCCATATAAAATTTATATGAAATTCACTTGACATAATTTTTATATGTAAAGTTTTACTTTTCATGTTTTTTTATTTTCTTCAATATAATTCCACTGGAAATATGAATAGTCTTTTATTTATTAGAAATAACTCCAGAATAAAACATGTGAGAATCCCCCATTAGGATAATGAATATGATCAATAGAATTGAAGCAATTCAACACCATCATTTCCAAATAACACTTTTAATTATGGGAGAAAGAATATGATACTACCTGGTAATGGACTAATTTATTATTTATTAATTCTAGTTGTTTAGTTATGTATAAATTCCTATAAATTTCTTATATAATCAATATAGAATATAGATCAATTATTATTTAGAAATATCATAAGACAATATATAACGAGTATTATTCCTTATCATGGAGGTTGACCATACAGAAGGATGAATTCATTGGTATACACCACTATCTTAAGAAAAGGAATAATTCATTATATAACCTAAGATACATAATTATATATCTAAATTAAAGAATTATATTTTTGACCAATGATTAGTAGGGGATTTTAGGTGGGATATTTTTCTTGGATGAATATTTTCAATAGACCATGGTTTAAACTTATAGCTTCATACGTGATGCTCAGAGTTTGGGAAGGAGATTAGGTAAAGTGACCTATATGAAGTGGTCTGGGTATCATATTATACCTTTAAAAAAATCATCCCAAGATGGATCATTGGTTGTATACTAGACATTAACACATTCCACTTGATGTATGGAGGGGTCGGGATAAGCCTATTAGACATGAAAATTGTTAGTAGGGGTCAAATTTTTGGAGGATATATATGATGAATTCATTCCCATAACTTCTATTTAGGATAATGTATAAGGGAAAACCACACCCACTACTAGTAAAAAAGTGATATACTCTAGATGGTGAGGAATTCAATCGGTACAAACCTTCGACAAAAAATTTGAATTCCCTTTAGAATCTTGGTCATTCTCTTCATTATACTAAACAATTGAGATCTAAGGATAAGGAGGCCCCAAATTTTCCCAACCTATATAACTCAAAGTATTTTTGATACCCACTGAATGATTATGGATGAAGGTTTCAACCATTAATGGGGTTAGTAAGTAACCCACATGTTAATTGTCTTGTCTATTTAGCTGGATTCTTTCCTATTTTCAATAGTGGATACATCCTTCTAATGTGGGAGGAACACACCGAGGTTTACGTTGGGACATTTTTGATGGTTCTAAAACTAGAAAAATAAAATTAGATCAAACTTGTGGTGACAATTATGGAGAAGATCTAGTAGTATCTTGGTCATATATAGAGAGAGAATTCCCCATTCATAAAATTTGGACCCTTTTTTATTATAGGATTAGATCATTTCCCATATTGGAAATTATGATTATAAAAAAACTAAACTATTAGGGGAACTTAGTTTTCGGGGTATATACAATGAATAAGTAGAGTTTCTCAACTCCCTTTTGAATTTGAGAAACACTATATACTTCCCCAACCAAATCACTTTCATTCCATACAAATCCTAAACTATTGTAATCACTAAAAATGTGATTATAAGCCATCAATAGTTAACATACCTGATATCTTTGAGAGAGGTGGTGTTAGTGGCTAATATTGAGGGGGAGACCATCTGTGAGGGGTATTCACCAAAAAAATTAGGTGGAATGTTTTGTGTGTACAAAATAAATTCATTTCCTGAATATTTTGTGCAAAATTTTAAAGGGGTTACCTAGTTCATAAAATTTCTAGATGATTATTACACGATTATATAAAGTAATATCAGTCACTCTCCTACCTATCAGTGTCACCATTAGGCTGTCAAAACTAGATTTTGTTATACCTATGTAGGAATTTGGATGACCTAATGCCTGAGTTCAAGGGTGATCTATCATTCCAAGGTGATAAGGAACATGAGAAACCTTTTGAATGTAGGAAGACCTCATTAAGGGATTTTTTAAGGAGGTCTTTGCTGTCTCAAATGTTGAGGAAATATGAGAGGCACCTAGACACATATCACATAGTCGGTGGGGTGTCTCTTATATCAAATATCCTGTATAACACTCAATTACTTGTATACTTGAGGGAGTGAGACTCTTGGAGGACAAAATTATCCATATATAAGATCCGGGGAAGCACACCAGATGGAATATATAATCCTAAAGGATATAGAGTAGGCCTCCTCTCCTTATTTCACCATATATGAAAATGATCCAGGTGAGGTAGAAGCTCATATCATAGACATTGAATTCATGATCCACTCATCAAGATGTAAAACTCTCTACATGGACCAAGTACTCAAGATAATTGATCTCAAGTTTGTTGAGGATGTGGATGATGATGATAAAGTTCATTAGGGTAAAATAGATACAACTAATGAAGAAGAGTCCATCTAAATCAATAATTATAGAGAAGTAATATATATTCTCAGCTACGCTTACATGTTTTCCTTCATGCCACTATTAACCCCTTCTTCAAATTTTATATGTGTTAGAAGGATATAAATCACTATTCATGTCTCAAGAATATTTTATTTGAGGGGTATTAATTATCACAAATTCTTACTGGGGATAAAGGGTCAAATAATATGATTCTTTTCTCTATATGGCACAAATTTTGGTGGTTTCCTCTAAACATCTGGATGAAATAACAGTTCCAACATCAATGGTCCTTCCAACACAACCATAATTATAAGGATATTCACAAGGGTGGAAAGAATGGTTGGATGAGTTCAGAATCCACCAAGTATAATCTAGTCAATGTTATAATTTCATTCTTACTTCCATATAAAAATTTAAATATTTTGAGAAATCTATTATTTTGTTGAAACATTGATGCAAGATTCTTGGTTTTTGTATTCATAGAAGAATATCACATTAAATTATGATTGGTTAATTCCAATAATTTCTAAAGTAAAACCACAACCTAAATGTGTCACCCATTTTCCTAGTTTGTTTTGGATTTGTGAATGGTCATATAAATGTTCAAGACTTGGTTGAACACCTAAAATTAGTGGTCACTACATTCAGTTCATCATTGTAAGAAATTGTATTATCTAAATACTTTAAATTTATTTATTTATCACACTAATCAATTTTTATTAACATGTATATAACTTCATAGCGCAGTACCATATAATCTTTGTCCAAAAAACCATTTGGCACTATAATTTTACAAGTGGGTGCAGTTCACTCATAGACATTGAAGATAACCCAATATTTTATGTGCTAATAAATGTTGGAATACCCTTTAATTTCACTTTATGATGATGTGGAAATGTTTGAAGAGTCAATTCCTTGGATAGTGAAGGTGGACATTCACACCCCCTATTTTTCATCTTCTTTCATGTTTATTAACTGACATATTCTGGATGTCAATTTTAATAGCTCTACCTCAAATATTATAAACCCAATAAGTATATACTTTGGTGTATAAATTGATATAATTAATAGGGGAACTAGAAAGTTTTGTTCCCACTCACTTATGGTATACTATGATTGAACCATCAATAAATTATTTTTTTACACTGTGTGAAAATCTCTGAGATGGATTCTTATTCAAACAAAAATTATGTCATATATTAATACATGGTGTGACAATGGGTTTGGAGGAATGTTTTGAATCTAATTTACTATACCCACCTCAATGAGCTCAAAGGACAACTATATAACCTTCAACACATATTTTTTACTCTAGGTTATGATAGGTATGGTCACTATATATTCCTTACTAGAATTAAGGTGGTTATTAGTGATCAAGAATTAATGGGACCACTCTAGTTGAGGTTAACATCTAAAAAATATGTATCCAACTTGATATAACTTAGGACAACAACACTCTATGAATCATCTTAATATGTGGTGGTTGTAGCTACATAGAAATAGAAGGTCACAAAATGAAGTAAATTAGTGTACTAACTTCCCAAATAGTGGACCATAATCAAGAAAGTGGAAGAGGATAAAAAATTGGTATAATAAGTTAGAAAGGTAGAGATGGATGTTGTTTCAAAGGAATAAGTGTTGTGAATTGATACATGGGTAGAATATGAAATAATGGGCAAGTTATGTTATACTATCTATGACTTGGAGTAATAAATGACTGAATATTGAGAGTACATTGATCATTATTTATAACATATTTCAATTAATGTTTTATTTTTTAATATGGAGAGAGAGACACTCTAGAGTGTTAATTTTCCTCACCTTATGTATCATAAATGAAAATATATTATGTTTTAAATCATTTTAAATTTCCCAATACTCTGTTTTTTTACCATTAAATTTAAGATTATTGGAGAAATTGAAAAAATAGTAATATCATAGTAACTAAATCCAATAGAACATTTTATTGGAATGGTTTATTTAAATTATATCATCGAAACACAAGATTAAATGATTTTATGTATTAATCAATCCATTATAGTATAAACATATACCTTAAAATAGATTAAATGGGAATAAATATGGCGTCACATATACCATCACCATAGAATGAGTCAGATCTATGAGACAAATGATTTGGAAATATGGTTTCCTTTTATAAATGTACACTTAAATTGATATAAATGGTCCAAATATATTATCACATGTACCATCAACATAATAAATTATTATTTCATTCGTGTATGATGAATTTTATTGATTCAACATAATTAATAGCATGAAGGGGACTTTCAAAATTTTTATTCAATTTTAGTAGGGCACAAGTACCTAGATATTACAAAATTTTTAAAATTAATACAAATAATTTACACAAATATATATGAGATCCCTACGGGTGGTTTAGTTTTTTTAGGTTAATGGACCTAAAAAATCAAGGATTTATTTTTTATATGGATTAATGGAGATAACCATGATCATTATATCATTTAATTTTTCCACAAAACACTACCTAAGCCTGGGATAGGGAGAAGATTAATGGGAAGGAACATGGAATTTTTTTAGATGTTTTATGAATTTTACGTTCTTGGAAAAAAAAAGTTTTTATTAATATAAGAGAGTTTTTTTACTAATGACCATAGGAACTTAATTTTTTTATCACAATCATTTTCATGTTTTTAACCTGGAAAGTATTATGACTCTTTCCTTTGGATGCTTAATAGTCTTTCATGTTGGACCATTGTAAGCTTTTTTATGGTCAAATTTCTTTGACAAAAAGATAAGGTAGCCTAAAAAGAAAGGGAAATGTGACTACCTAATGTGAATGGGAGATCAATAATAATATTTACCACATCATAGAGGGGTGAAAACAATTTAATGTTTTGGGGATTGAACTAAATCTAAATGTTGCAATATGAGAACCAAAATAGGGCTTAAGAGGCATAAGTGTTCTAATATATTTGAACAAGGATTTGAAATGATATAAATCATTGCCTAAGTAATTTTAATATGAATTTTTTTTAAATTTAATAGGAATTCAGAGGATGAAAAATCACCTAATTATAGTAAAATATTCTATTGTAGTTTTGTTTGGTAAATGGGGTTGAAGGACCTTTACCTTTAGATAAAAAATTCCTCTGGTTAGAAGGCAAGATATGTATAATGGATATCATCCCCAAGAATAGGTGGTAATTTTTTAATCATAAAAACTAATTAAATATAGTAATAAAATTTTTATAGTGATATAGACACTTAAGTGACAAATTTTAGCATATCATAATAAGATTTGAAAGTGGTTAATATAACACTTGAGTCAAAATATAATCATGGTTGGTCTGTTATAGAATATTTAACAGGGGTGGAAATGGATGATGATTTGTGGTTGGGTATAATATATATTTATTAAACATAATTTCATATCCTATGATCATAAGAAATAGGACACAATTAATTCTTGTATGTTATTTAAATAATTTTCTCGACTAAGGTAATTTTTAGTCATTAAAAAAATGAATACCATAATATGAAGTGTGTAAAAGAACAAGATGTCATAATATCTCCTCGAAAATGGATATGTTGAAAAAAAATCATATAATTAATTATATTTAAATCCAATTTAATAGTTAAAATGTAGAATATTTAAATCATAACTCATTCCATATGGATTTGGAAATGATGTGATGGAATTTGAATATTGAGGATGACCACTAAAAAAATTCAAATGATGGGTCCTATGGGAGTATTTTTGGGAAAAATGGGGTTAGAGTACCTTATCATAAATTTAATAAAATACTCTATTTAGAATATATGCTGTGGAATTATTTATATCAATACCAATAAGCGGGTCCTTTTGGGTTCAAATATAATCATTACAAATAACCGTGAAAGGTTTATATTTATTTATAAACATATGTGATGAAGTATTTTTCATGGAAAATGGATATTAAAATATAGGTTGGGAACCCTAATGGTCATGCAACTAGGTATTAAACACTCTCTAATGGTGAAGGGATATTTTATAATATCAATTGAGTATATCATCACCTTAATGGGAGTATCTACTTTATGTGAAGATATGAACTTATATTGAATGAAAATATTCATATATCATAGTTCAGGCTTACATGTAGGGAGTAAAGATGATAATATATAAATTTTACCCAAACTAGTGGGGTATATAAAGCATAGAATTAATTTTTCTAGTGCTATGTTATGGTCCCTAAAATATTTGTTCGTATTTAATTTTATATTCTATATTTTTAATAAGTCATGAAATGGAATGACATAGAGATTAGAGGATGAAATTTTTCTCTTACCCCACATCATTTGTTGTCCACAAGAGGAGTTCTTATGCACTTCATTTGATGATTTAGAATGTTAAATTTACACCATTTTTGGATGATTATTAAGATCATGCAACTTTGCTCGATAATGGTTTTGGTTTAATATCATACAAATTCAACCAACCATGTATGAGGTGTAAGTTCATAAAGATTTAACTTACCATGGATATAATTTAGGGCCATATATATTTGAAAAAATGTTGATAAATCTTAAGGTCATTAAAATTTTATAAATAGTAGATAAAATATAAACTCATACATCTTTGATCGAAAATGGATAATGTTTATGGTTGTAATAGATAGACCAAAAACGGACGAACTTTAAGGTCCTGTATCTTTGAGAAAATATGAGGTGACATGGTCTATAACAAGGGATAAATTGAGATTATGTTAATGATAAATCATATACAAGACAAGAAACCTAGATAATGGGGAAGAGATAAATTAATAAGAACGATATACCCCACACAATAATAGATCTCCCTAAAGGGAAACAAACTATATATCTAGTGGTATTATGAATCAAAATATACATAGTTTTAAGAAAGGGTGCTCTTGTATAGATCTACCGATTGTATAAGATAGAAAGTGGGATTATATAAGGGTGGATTTTGTTAAAACCAATATTTTTTAGAGGATTTTTATATATTGGTGGATACTTTTTACACCAAAATCTTTTTTTGGAAGATGTTGAGAACCTAGAGAAGATTATTTTTACCCAAGGAGAGTTTGTTCTGATGAGAAGAAAACAAAATATGCGGTTATTTTTATTTTATTATATTTTTTAATAAAACAATAAATCATATTAAAACATACATTAAATAAATTTCATTAGGTGAGGTAATGTTTAATTTATCGATTTTGTATATTTTAATGATGTTCAAGGAAATCCAAAGAAAAATCAAATAGAATATGAGTTTATTTAAAGGATTCAGGAATTTTTGAGATAAAGATAAAATTTAGCTATATCCTCTATTGTTCAATTTATAAGATATTATATTTTTTTAGAGAGGAGAAATAGAAAATTAATGGATGACATATATGAGGAAAAGATGATAAATATGTGAATATTTGAGTTCAAACTATGATTTTGGAAAATGAATTGAAAACTTATGAACATTAGATCATACATAAGATGTCTCTGTTAGTTGTTCCGGAAAAATAGAAATTGAGCATATGATTAATAGGATGTCTCATAATATTAAGGTGGGGTGTATGATACAAAATTGGTGTGGTTGATAGAAAAGAGGCGTGTTTGACAGATAATATGTGTGGCTAATTCCGATGAGGTTTATAAAAAACTAGAATTTTTTTTCATTCATAAATAAGATGATATGGATATCACACAGTGATAAAAAATTTATTATCCTTCTTAAATAAGTATAAAATGTTATAAAAAATGTAATATTTTTAAATATTAATAAGAATTATATAATTATTCTTCAAGTTAAATTAGATTATATCAAATATGTGAATGTATAGATTAAACATTACAAAGTGAGTTTGTTGTTTAAGAAGTTGAAAAAGAAGTGTGTACATCATGAAGGAATGTTTTGTGATGTGAAAGGTATATGATATTATTAAATAATGGTTAGTCACACTATGACATACACATGTGTGTCATAATTTACTATAATAGATTTGAAAGAAATAATAAAAGGTATGAATATGAATAGAAGGTTGTACTTGAAATGTAAATATTTTTTTTGAATTTCAAATTTTTTAATCCAGTTTTGAGGAGGAATATTTATTTTTAGTGGAGAAGAAAATGTTTTTTGTTTTTTGAAAATATTTTCCAATTGATGGTATGTGATAAGAATAATTATTCATATATTATTGAAGAGAGATAAATCATTTAGAATAAAAATAAATTTTAAACTATGAAAATAAAAGTATAAGAAGAAACAATATAGTGAAAAATTTATAGAAATATTATATTTTTTGAGAGTATACTATTATTAAAAGTATTTTTATATCACTATATTCGTGAAAGATAAATTTACAATGTCATAAGAATTACAAATAACATGATTTCAAGGATACACCCTTTTCTTTTGTAATCAAAATTATCAAATTAGTGGACTACACAATCTTAGGTGAATCTAGACCAACCTAAGTATTAGTCTTATTATTTTTAGAGGTGAAACTTATAAACCTATTATATCACTATTGTTATTTGTTTTGTTTTCTTGTGATAATGATAATATTAATTCACTTTAATTCTTGATGAAGGTTGTTTTAATAAAAAAACAAAATTGAATTAAAATCAATAATACACCCCTCACACTGTGATTTTCGAGTGATATTGAGGGTATTTTCAAGTGGAATATAATATATACTATATATTCTCATATTTTATAGGAAACAATAATAAGTTTAGAATGTTAGTAGGTCTCCATACCTTTTATATATTATTTTTGATGTATTGGAGGCTGCTACTAATGGATTTACTCCCCATGTTGAAGGTGTTTTTATGAGAAAAAATGTAAGAAGGAACCTAGAGAACAATAACAATGATTGTAATGTTAATTTTTTTATCTCTTTTATAAATGAATATCTAATGATTATATAAATTATGATAGTAAAGGACATATTGGATAAACATGAAAATATTTATGAAGTAATTTCAAATATGAAGCAATCCAAAATATTGGTTTGTAGATTAAGGAATGAAGATATTAAGTTATATGATGATGAAATTTAGGATGAATTTTTAACAAGGTTTTAACAAATTATGAGTTTGGTTTGGGGTATTCATGGAAATTTGCTGCATCAAATGGTTATTGAGAATATTTTCTAGATTCATCTAAATATATTTTATGTAAAAGGCACCACACATAAAGGTCATGATCCAGGTACACTTAATTTAGATGATTTACCCACCATATTTATTATATATAAAGCATAAAACAGATATATTTTCAAGAATACTTCCATGGATTACATGGAAATTTATATGAAATCATTTTAAAAAAATTATAACAAAGGAATTGATGAATAATAAGCTTCTTGTTAAAAATCTTAAGTAGATGATGTTGTAATGTTTTAAAAACATATTCTCTTATTTTTAAAAGTTAGAGAGGAGGAAAGGTAATGTTTATAGAGAATATACACTGAATTATTTCAATTGTGGAGCTATAGGAAATTTCATAGAAGGATGACCAAAGTTAAAATAGTTATAAGGTAGTGAAGATGAAGATGAGAGGTCATGGATAGTATTTAAGAAAAAAGGGAATGAAATTAATAAATTAAGGTTTTCATTAAAATATAAGGGTAACTGTTTTTATAATTAAAAATGTGAGATTTTTTATCCACTAATGATGATGATAAAAGTTGTGATGATTAATATAATTTTGATATATCCAATGATACTGGCTAAAAATAATGTTTTCTAAATAAAATTAGGGATAATTCATTAGTGATGAAAGTAGATATTATAAATATGTTAATGAAAAAAATAGAGTTTATGTCAAAAAATCTTAAGGAGTTCCTTAAAAAGGTACCAATGATTTAAAAGGAGATATAAAATTCAGATTAAAGACAACTAGTATTCATGAAACAAAGAAAATATTCATGCTAAAGGATAATCATGGTTACTATAAGATATTGGTGATTTGAATCCATTTTTATCTAAGAGAGATATTTTAAAATGTGAATTGGAATAAAGAGTTAAGGTAAAATATAATGAACTTAATAATATCCAATATTAATTGAAAAATGCTAAAAAAAATACTTAGAAAAGTATAAATAAAAACTTAAAAATTCTTTTCAATATATAGTTTAATGTCCAAATTAGATGGCTATAAAATAAATTGGTGATTCACAAAATAATTAGGCTCTTGTAGGAAAACAATCATACTCAAAGGTCAATAATGATCTTGGATGGTTGATTGAATGTATAAGTTAAAATAAATTTTAACAAAACCATGTTTTTAACAAAATGATGTAAATCTCAAAAAACTAGAAATTCTAGGATGATATCCAAGAAATAAAAAAACTACCATAAATTTTTATTTTGAAAAGGCCTGAAATAATTATAGTGTAAGAATTAAGTTTCCAGGAATCTACCTCATTTTTTTCAAAAATATGATCTAATTTTTTTTTCCAAATAAAGAAAAAGTGTGGTGTCAACACCTAGAAAGAATGATTTTGACAAAGGTAATCATTAATTATATGGATACAATTGGAACTATATTATATTTTGAAATTTGGAAATAATTTTTTTCATTAATAATATTTCAATATGACAAAAATATTTTAGAATTTTTTTACTAGAATTCAATCCACTCATAAAGAAAAAATTTATAGGAAAACAGAAAAATATATATTAAAGGTTATGTATAAATTTCAATAATTAGAAGAAACATTTACAAAATATGATCATATAAGTCACAATGCTAATTATTTTCTCCCCAAAATACTAGACCAATTTATTCTGAATTGAATTAATTAAAAGTCCAAGAATAAAGAAAAATAAAATAAAAATATTTTCCTTTTTATGTTTCAATTAAATCATTCAAATGGGAATGACCTGGGTTTCTAAATAGTGGATTTAATTCAAAAAATGACAATGGATTTAAATATATTAAAATATAGAGTATAATCTATGGATGGTTCGGTATCGTTTAGAAATTATGGATCACTGAAAATTAAAGGATTTGGTTCATTATTTATTGGAAAAGGGATATTTAAGTCTTAGAACGCTTTATATATTGATGGGATGAGATATAAAATGGTAAGTATTTATTTGAAATGTGATAAAAGATATGAAGCTGGCTTTTGGAAATATGGTTTCCTGATTGAGAGGATAAATTATGGATCTGTATTGAAAAGAGAATAGTGGACAAGGGGATTATTATTTTATGTTCTAGATGATAATAATTCATTATACTTAAGATTAGAAGAAGAAAATAAATTATGGAATAAAATATTTTTCTTCTTGGATAATATATAATAAGAAATATTTTTCAAGGAGAAAGTGTTTATGATGTTCCTATTATAAAAATAGAGAGAAACAATATATTCTCTACTTTTCAAATGAGAAATATTATTAATTTATCACAAAAGAAATTAAATATACACACAACGTATCCATTGAAGCTTATCCATTCTAAAACTTATGGATTAACGATGACGAATTCCACAAATGTGGATTATTATTTAATTTTATTTATTAATAACTTTACTCATATCACTTATATTATTTTTTTGAAGAATATTTCAAAGTATCTAAATTTTTTTTGGAGTATCATAAGGAGTGTGTTTTCCCATTGAAAATGACCGAGATAGATATTGGTGTAGAATTTTCTAGTGGAAGATATAAATCATAATATAAGAAAATAGTATTCATTGTCAACTAGGTTCATCATAAGAACAACAATAAAATGATGATATTTAATGGAAGAGTTGAAGATAAATATTAATGTCTCATACAATGTTGATTGAGTGTGTTAAATTGTGGTATTTGTTGAGATAATCTATTTTTGTTTAGATATAAATTCAAAAAATTTGTTTGAATAGATCAAATTCTTAAATTTCACTATAAATGATAAATTATAATAATTCCCCATGTTTGAAATATTTAAGGGTGCATGGAAGTGCTTGTATAATCAATGTGCAAGATGAAAATTATGGAAATTTTTAGAGGAGAGGGTTTAACGGTCTCTTTATAAGTTATCTATAAAATAGAAGATGATAACATTATTAAAATTAAGATATAAGGAATATAATTGGTATTACTAATGTGAAGGTTTTTTACCATTCAATATAATATATCAAACATAAAGAATAAAGTTCTATAAGTGATAAATATGGTGTAGTATTTTTTAATCATAGTGTAAATTTTGAAAATAATATGATTTTAGACGAATTGAATAATTAGGATGATGATTCATCCATTTCATGTGATTAAGAGAAACCAATATTATCTCAAATACAGAAGATAAATTGAGTGTATGAATAAAATATCTTTAGAGATAAATAAAAATAGGTTTAAACTAAAATAAATTTTAGTAAAACAAAACATGGCTCACTATTCTTATATATTTAACCAAGAGATATAAAAAAGGAATTAGAGAGTCAAGAGTGTGTTGATTTTATGAATTATGATTTAGTTAAAATATAAAAGAATAAAACATTATAGTTCGTTTGAAATCCTTAAAGTACGAATGTTATTGGAACTATGTGTTTTTCTCGAAACATCTGAATAGAAAATCATAACATCTAAAAAAAAGTAATGAATTATGTGACTAGTGTGATTAAAATTTGATGGAATTTATTTTTATGAGACCTTTTATTGGGGTTATATACTAGAGACTATAAGTATATTTATTTTTATTACATAAAATATTTAACACAAGATTTTCCAAATATATGTCAAGTCTACCTTTCACAATGTATAATTGGAAGAGTATGTTTATAATGAGAAACCTAGTGGTATATTTATTAGTGAAGATAAAGTTTATGTATGTTGGTTAAATAAATCTTTATATGGATTACATTAATATCTAATATCATGGTATTCCAAGTTAGATACTTTATTGAAATAGTTTATATTCAACATTGGAATAGTGAACAATAATACCTATATTAAAGATGAAAATAAGGTATCACATATTGTTATTATTTATGTAGAAAATTTCATTTTTATTGAAAATAAATATTTATTTATAGTGTATTTTTTTAGATTATTTTTTTATTAAAATTTCAATGAATTAATCAATAATATATTTTATGGGATTAAAAATTTCTCTAGAGAACGACCATATCCATTTATCGAAAGAGATGTTTTATAAGGAATATTTAAATAATTTTTACATAGAGTATTAAGGACTTATTTCTATACATATTTCAATGATAAAAAAATTATTAAAGTATGTTAATGGAAATAACATTCAAATTAGATAATTCAAGAAGCTTATTGGTAGTTTGTTATACTTGATAACACCAAGATCGGACACTATATATATTGTTACAATATGTTCCTATTATCAATGTTCAATAAAGGAGAGTAATTTCATATATATAAAGAGTATTCTAAGGTATAAAAAATAATTAACAACTATGGAATGAAATATTACAACAGTTTAAATCATGATTTTTTTGGTTATACATATCTGAATTTGGCTGGAAATGTGGATGAATAAAGATCAACAACTAATAGAGTTTTTTTAGGAAAAATCTGTGTATATTAGAACACAAAGAAGAAAATTTATATTCAATTTAGTGTATATGAATAATAATATTATGTTTCTGCTCAATCAATATCCCAATTTACATCGATGAGGACTCAGTTAGATGATCTCAATGTGGAAGTAAAGCTTCCATTTCTTGTGTGATGTGATAATAAATCTACTATCAATTTATCAATAAATCATATTAAACATTAATGATCAATGTAAATTGATATAATATATACCTTAATCAAAGAAATTATAGAGAAAATTGTGTTGATGGATCATTTTTTTGATAAAATTAGAAAATATAAAATATTTCTACAATAGCACTAACAAATGATGTATTCCAAAGATTAATTTTTGATAATTCGAGTTCAACCTCATTACCCTCAAGGATAAGGTATAATGGTTTCTTAACCTATCTTACTTCTTATTTATATTCCATAAAAGGGGTCTATATAAAACATAAATACCTATATTTTTATTCCTTTATGTATTTAAATATGGTATTTATAAAGGTGGAGAAAAAAATTTAGACTGAGCTAAATATTTTTGGTTTAACAATGGTAAGAGTGAAATCTTATTTTGGGTTAGTATATATTTATAGAGAGTTATTAAAAGGCTAATTTCATATGGTTTTAATTTTGGTGTGTGATTTGTGTGTTTTTTTAAATGTTCTATTATTTTTTGTGAGCCAAAATATTGAACCATGTTATTGATAGGTTCTATGAATGGATTCTGAAATGTTGAGGAAAATTTATTCTCAAGTTGTATCAAGGATATTGAAGAAGTTGATCTAATTCAAAATTGGATATGATTAATTTTTTTTGTGTAAAATATTATATTATTGATTAATTTTATTATTTCGGATCCTGAGTTCGATCATGTATACTTATTATTATTTAACTATGTTTCATTGCTTAGTCTAATGAGTTTACAAGTGATATATTTTCCATTATTGACAAAAAATCCCAAAAGAGGATATTACGGTCACCCTGTGTTATTTTTGTAATATTGTTAGATCTTGGAGGATACTTTTGAGACAAAGAGCTATTTTTGGAAGAATTTGATAACTTAAAATATATTTTTTAGAACCAAGTATAGTTTCTTATGACGAGAAGTTAAACATGGAGTGAATATGTTATTGTGTTGGATTTTATTTTCAACATATATATCAATTTCAAAGTCACAATAAATAAAATAAAACTTGTTATTTAAATGTTATTTTAATGTTTTCATATTTTTGAAATAGTTTTAATGATTTATATAGAAGTATTTAAGAGAATAAATATTCATTTTCTTAATTTTGAAATTCTTGATTTGAATCCAAAATTTTGTCATGTCCTTATCTTTTTTGATATGAAAGATGTTCTTTATAGTCAAAAATTGAGAAATAGAAGCGTAATAAATTATAGATATGAATAATATATGACATGTATACGGATTTTTTAGTCTAAGAAGTGATTTTAAATCATACAGTGAATACATATGATGCTTAGAGAATAAATAAGAGGTGAATTTTATTCATGGTATGAAAATGGGAAATTAGAATATATGTAAGATGATCTCTCTCAATACATAAATGGAGTGGCTAATATTGAAAATGTGTGGTTGATAATTATATGGTTTCACTGATACATTAGTTGTGGGACTAATACAGAAGAGGTTTGAATATTATAGAATAATAGTTTCTCTAAAATATATGATTATCTAGATCTCCTACTATAATATATAATAGGTTATAAATCTTACATGCATAAGAAACACAGATTTGTGAAAATGTGATATTTATGAATATAAAGGAACTCGAAATGATCAATATAGAAATTAAATTAGGTGATGTTGAAGGTTTTTATATATATACTAAACATCACAAATGGAGTTCATGATTCAAGTAGAGGAAATATAAGTGCTCACACCATGATGGAATATGATGTTCTTTAAAAGTGATAAGTTTAATTCCATGGCATGAACACCAGCTCTAAACTGGAGTGCCACATGACATCAAGCATGCCTCCCCATATGCACTAGGTTTCTAATTAGCAGTGAGGGTCTATGTTCATTAGTGGGGAGACTATACCCACACTATTATGTCATAATAGAAATAATATTAATACAATATAATAAATAGAATAATCAGAGTATCATGTAGAAACTAAATGATGTATACTGGTCATATAAGTAATTAATGATCTCCAAAAGTGGAAACCCAATCAAAATTAATACAAGTAGATGATAAAAATATTAAAAAATAGTGATGTCCTCTAGAGTCTATCTCGGTCTGCTACCAACACCATGATTATATACTCATCCATTATCCACATACCCCTCAGATCCCTATTCCTGAAGTCTACATACACATTAAAATTTTAATACAAGGTGTGAGTAATAAACCTTCAAGGTCCCCAAAAATACATTCTTAACATGAATTCTTATATATAACGTGTGTACCCAATAGTAATAATAAATTCATAAAAAATAATAAAAACACACAATCATGTTCTGAGGGGTTATACACTAACCATGATTCCACAAACTCTTGACCATACATGATTTGGATCTATTCTATAAAGATAATGAGTGGATGTCAGATATAACCAAAACTATCCATAGGTTCAGTGAATCTGTTTCTTGAAAACCACATGCAATCATGTTTACATGTAACTTAGCATTCCCAACTCCTCATGCATGGAATGCTACTTGACATAACACAAGGCATCGAACACATTACCCGAATGTTCAATGGGAATCAAGTAACATGGTACATAGAATTTAGGAATTGATTACAAACTCAACCCACAATATCCATTGAATTATCATATCTCCACCATATCCTCATTTCCATCATATTCTCATCATAAGTCATGAACAATCCACTATAAAGAATGATCATGTCATGATTATCCAGTATTGTTGAGCACCAAGAAGGATAACTCCAAAAGAAAGGTATAATACTATTGTCACTGAAAAAACACATAAAAAATGCATATAAAGCTTCCAATAATGATCTAAGAGCATATCCCATTCCACAGTATTCAATTTTATTGGTTTTAGAGCCTAAACGGAGTTAGGAATCAGACGTTATGTTTGATCAAAGCTAGGATTCCGAAATGATTCGTAGAGCCCGTTTGCAGAGGCTATTCATGAAGGTCCATTCATGGAGGTACATTTTGAGGATGTTTGATTCATATAAGTCTACTATTTAAATGCATGAATCTATATGGAGTCCCTTTGTAATTCTGATGATGCTATGCTACCGCACGAACCCTTGACTATGTCCCTTCATGAGTCCGACAGAGGCACACACATTTGAGAAACCCGAAAGTACTTCACGAAACCACTTCCAATATTAATGAAGTACCTTTTCTATAGCTACCCCAATCATGCCTTCATTCATAGGGATATATTAATTCAGGTTATGGGATCACATTTTCAATTCTGAAAGCTCATGGCCTTCATGAGCCCTTCTTCTGAAATACCCCTAGGCATTGCGAAACCTCCTCCATTCTGTTCTTGGGAGCCTCCACCCTAGACAGATATGGATTTCATGAAGGTATGCACAATTCCTAAAGTAATAATTCCATTTGAGGCACTTGAGGCTTCACGAAGTATTTTTAATTTTCAAGGAATTCCCCCAAAGAATTAGGACATCTTTTACGAGATCATAAGCTCTACCAAACTCCATCTTTCATGAGAACTTATGATCCATGAATCTGTGTCCTTAATGATACCCCTTTATTAAGATCCTAACTCTTCACAATCTATTCCACACTATAGGGGTTGCAATCCCACTCGAGATCACTAATGGTTTGCGGTCTTGGGGCTCTGGCCCAATCCATTACCTATCATTAGTGTCCCCATGAAGAATAGAGATTCACACCACAAACATTTCAGGATGGGTCAAGGGAATTTCAACTTGAACACTTATGTAGACCCAACTTCCACCCCTAAATACCATGATTCAGGATACTCCTCCCCACTCCTTGAAACACCTTGAGATTATCCACTCCTCTTGGTCTCTGTCCCATGTCATGAGTTGATATTCTCATCTGAGATTCCATGAGTAACATGAGTCCAAACCTTCCTCATGCAACTCCTCAAACCCCATCTCCAAAATCCTATTCCAAGTTAACCAAAAAGGGTTTCTCATGGCATAATTACCACTCCTACCATTTCTAGGCATATTCCAATAGTCCTAACTAGATGAATTTAAACTATAGAAACCCACGTCATTCATTAATTGGATTTGTTATGCATCCAACATAAGATGCTTCATGCCACGATCATGAGAACAAATTCCATAGTCCACACTATGGGACTTTAATCTGTATAAAATCCTATCATTCATGAATATGATTCATTTTTCATCAATTATAATATGTAACATTCTATGATCATGATAATACATCTCATAGTACTCACAACATGAATTTAAACTATAGGATTCCATATCATTCATGGACAGAATGAATTGTTTGTCAAGCATAATATTACCCATGCCATGATCATGAGAAGACACTACATAATCCACACTACAAGACTTTAGAAAATATAATACCCTATTACTCAAGAATAGTTTGTCTCATGTGAAAACATGATATAACTTATGTGTCAAGCGTAATATGTGTTATATAATAATCCTGAGAGGACCACCAAACAAAAAATTCCCGCCACCTCATCATGTGTATGTCCCAATCACATAACATGACCCAAAAGCATGTTGAGATTCCATAATGACCTGATATGTGGAAGAAATTATGATTAGATCAATGAAAAATACCCACACACCTCAATCTTTCACATGATATTAAAATATAATCTTACCTCCTTAAATGAAGATGGAATTCCCTCATAACTTGACATGAGAAAGCCATATGAGATGCTTCCAATCATAATAATAAACCACAACCCTGATGCTCCTAGAAACTCAAGGGACACTGCTATGCATAATCACAAACCACATGATCCATTTTCATTGGACTCTTCCTTAGGTATAAGCTACATCAATATTGAACTACATGGGATTTGATTCCCAATCAACTCGGGTATGTAGGAAGACATCATAATCTCCAAACCCAACATCTACCTCTATCCTGATCTCCTTTGAGATACTTCCATGGTAAGATAATTACCCTAACCCTAGAGGGAAACTATCCTCCATGTCCATCGGGAAGCTCAATGTGTAAACCCCATACCAAATCCAACCATGAGAAATATTATTTTAAAGGGAATCTTCATTGTGTAATCCCCACACCATCCATTGTTAGTTCACCATTTGCAACATGAGAATCTTTACAGCATGAGCTTAAAATATATGGTTCAGTCCATTCACATAGACTTAAAATACAACCTAAAAATATATGGGTTTTGATTGTTTTAGTATGATTAGGATACATAGGAAGGTTCCCTAAGGTACAACTCCATCCAATGGTCATCCTAGGTACTCCCTCCTAGGGACACACCTCCCAGATCTTTTTTAAGGGGAATTCTAATCAACCATCCTGGGTCTATATCTCGGGGTGTTCTGACATATCTCTCAGGTTATTCTCCATAGGCTATTCCCATCCATAAGTGTGTCATCATCCATTATAGTGACACACCTCCCTAATCCTCCTCAAGGGTCATTCTAATCCATCTCCTGGTTTTCCTCCGTGAGGTGTCCCATCTATTAGTAAAACATTTGGGTGAAACATCATCTCTCATAGGAACACACCTCTTAAATCATACTCCACACTGAATTTTGATCTTCTAACCATGTCCCGAAAAGCCATTAACCTCTTTCCTATCTCCATAATGCGCTAATCTTGTGCCATGGTCTATCTCAATCATACATTCTAATCCATCTCCACAAGACATTAATAAAATATCATAGCATAAAACATCACAACGGGTCTTACAAGATACAAAAACATACACCCACACAAGATCACAATGAAGAAGGGTCATCATGGTGTTACAAAACATGAATTATACAAAGGAAAACATGTATATATGAGATACCCAAATGGTAAAGAACATCCTAAATTAATTTCTTCAATTTCAATATCATAGTTCATTTAGGAATCATCACTTGAATCTCATATGTGTATTCATCAACTCAAACCTATCACCAATGATTCTTAGAACCAGTTCCAACTTTTTTTTCCAAAATGAAATAAAAAAACTTTATAAAAAACTTTCTCCCTCCAAGATAATTTCCAAACTATCAAATTATGTTATGGAATATTTATAATAATTTTTTTCTTTAATAATTATTATAATTTTACATGAGATATTATTATATATATCCAAAATAATTAAATGAAATAATGTGGAATGTTTTTGTAAAATTCCTTTTATAGTTCATGGTCTGTATTTCAATAATTTAATATTAAATATAGAGAGGAATAAGAAACTCTTACTTGGAATTTATCTATTTTGAAATGATGCACCCTAAAATTGATGAGAGAGAAGGATCTAATGATCTTGGAATCTAGATAATAAATTGGTATTGTTTGATGAATTCTTCTCCAACTTTGAACTAGGGGATTACTTGATTGGACCGACTCAATGGAATATCTGATTAAAAAATATAGAAAAGGTGAAATATTTTAGAAGATGGATATCCATGTCCTTTTCTGAATCATTAAAATCCAACATTAAATTCATCATTTAATTTATACTTTAAATGATTCTTAATGATGAAGTATTTAAATTATTCTATAATAGGGACATTAAACCTAAAGAACTCAATGGAATAAATTCCCCAAGATCTTTGGATTTTATTGTGGAAAAAATGGGTTAGAGAAGCATGTTGTCAAAGAAGAAATGATTAAATATGGTAAACATCATTTTTTCCAAAAAGGGAACTACATAGGGATAATATAATTTTTACCTAACATGGATCCTAGGTGTCATGTGAGGGTACCATTTAATCTTATAAAATAATTTGAATAAAGTACATTCCCTTTTGAAATGAATCCCTACCCTTAGGAACCCTTTCAAAACTCCACTTTTTCCTTACCCAATGTGTAGTTTACCCTTACACAATTTAATTAAACTAGAGGTTACCCTTACAAAACTTCAAAGTAACCCTTATGTAGTGTATATTAACTTGAATATAAATTTAAAAAATTCATAGTATACCTTTAGTTGGCCTTTGAATCTAAGGAGTTTCACTTACATAACCATTATAAACTAGGTGTTACCTTAACACAAGCATATTACTACCCCTACAGAGTGCATGAAAAAATCAATTAACCTTATTAAGAAAATTATGTAACCTTACAAAACTAATATAAATAATTATTTACCATTAACAATCTCTAAAAACCTCTTGAAATAAGGGAAGAGTTCACTTATCTTTATGTAGTCCCTTACCATACATTAGTATAAAAATGTTTGAAATTATTAAATTTTCACCTTTTTTTGAATTATAACCAATAATGATTTATAAAAATGTTGATGTTATAATATTCCCATCTAATAAATTATCATCCATGATTAGTGCATATAGATGACTTTTTAGAGTAATGTAGTCCAATGTTCATGAACATCACACTTCCGTTGTCACATCTCCTCTTCAATCCACCAATGTTACCATAGGGTATGGATAAGTGGTATTGTATTTTCTCAAATGAATTTCTCACTGAAGTAAATAATCACTAATAGTCTCTCCATATAATATGAATCTAGATCCAACTCCATATCCTTAGAATTTATAACATGAATAGGATTATGTATGTACTTCTAAAGCAGAGATTTGTGAAACATATCATTCACACCTTGATAATATGGATTAAGGTACATATAACATTCCATTTTCTCAAATCATTTTTTGATCTTGAAGAATCTAAAAAATTTCATTTTTATTTTCACTTTCTTTAAAAAATGATGGTTCCCTAACTAGCATGACAGTCATGAGAAATCAAAATCACCAATAATGAAATCCCTAGGTTGCCTCCTTCAGTCTATATATGATCATTTCTTGTTATGAGAAGTCAAAAACTACTTACTAATCAAATGAACCATCTATATGTTATCATGAACCATACTAGGCCTATGAACTGCTTTATCAACCACCTTTTATTGGTTTTGGGTGCAGCAGAAGCATGCGATGGGTCGTACCCAACATATGTTTTTCTATGATCGATGATCAATATGATATTTACACAATGTTAAACGTCCCGATCTATATAATTGAATCAATGAATATAAAAAAGGGATACAATTTCAGAATCAAGAGAGAGGATCAACAAAAATTATTTATAATTATTTTAATTAAATAAAGAATTTTCTTGATAGAAATCTTTCTTCATTGATGGATATAAAGATAGATCTGTATTTTTCAATTGTAGCATTGTGAGAATCAATGTAGATTCCCTCTAGAGGTGATCCACATGTGTTCCACAAAACTCTAAACATCTCTGTAGGAATATCTGGGTGCTAGCACAGTAGGTCCAAGAAACTGTGTTGTCGGCCTTTGAACTCCTTGAGAACCACTTCCAAACATTCTCATGCATCTCTCTTAACTCGAGACTGGGTGGTAGAGGAAGATTTCTCTCCATTCTTGGGAGCATTCTAGGAGAAGGGATCTCTATAGGTCTTGATATGCTACTCTAAATCCATTTTGAACAAACAAAAAAATTATTTGGATTATTGAGAAAATAATATTATTGGGTTTATATATTGCTAGTTTTAAAATAAAATAATTACACTAGTGTCACTTATAATTTATTTAATCCCTACAGAACACCATTAAAATAGTAATAATAGTAATATTATTTCCTGAAATGCACTAAACTTGTGAATAAAATTAAATTTTATTCAATCAAATAATATTCAATTTTTATTAATTCTCCTGAAACCATTAAACTCATTCAACGATTCCTCAATAATATTTATCGGGCATTGAATAATTACTATTTCTTTGTAAAATAAATTTCACTATTCCATTCATAAATAAATATATAAATATTATATTCACTAGAAAAAAATATTTATATTCAGTAAATAATAAATGAAAAATTATTAAACCACATTGTGGAAAAATATTTATTAATCTTTTTAAATAATAAATAATAATATATTATCTAATTGAGATTCTTGATACACATAGGGTGTGACCTATAGGACTCTTTCTCGGTGGAATTAAGAAAAGCAGATTAAAGTCCAAGGTTAGGATCTAGAGACATTCCAAGACACCCATAGAGAATACAGTTAAAGCTGAAATGACATGATACCTCATACAAATTCTTACATTATAAGATAATACCTTTATCATGATATCTCAAATCAAATAGGATGCATGCTAGTGACATCAACATATGTGTTAGATGTCTATTTCTTTGACATCCCTTAAAGTGAACTTTCCTATTGTACACCATGGTCATGGATTTATTTAAGCTATATCATTTCCATCAATGGGCCTGGGAGATCAACTTCTGTTAAATAATAAATGGTATAAATCCTTTCTCATATTATTCATTAATGCAATATTACTCATGACACACCCAATTTATCCTACCTCATAGTGAACATCCATAATCATAGTCTTTATTAATACATTAATGTAATCAACTCATACTACTCATAACTAATAATATTAAAGTCTAATGATCAATAATCATGTATATCATTAAGAAAATCAAATGACACATATAAATGTGGATTTTCTAACGAAGGGTATCATTATCAAAATATCCTACTAGATATTACTAAGGGCGTACAACATGAGAAGGTTACTGAAAGACCTATGAGTCTCAACCCATGATATCTTGTATCATTTTTTCCATCAAATGATATCATCCTAAAATAGAACATATATTTATGAATAGTTTCATATCACATCCGTTTTCTCATCATAGTGGGAAATGATATGACCTTTTAGTGTGATAGCTACCTTGGGACATTATCATATACTATGGAATGAAGAATAACAATCATGATGTGATAAAGAGTTTTTTAATAATCAAAACAATGAATAAAGGTTTTCATAAATTACAAAGAAGATGATTCTAGGGCACCAACCCCAACAGACCTCCATATAGACTAGAGGAAAATTCTAATAACCATAAGTTTTCTAGCTCCCACGTGACAATCATTCTTCTGCTAAGATAGTCCATCATTCGAGGGGTCATCTTTGTTCTCTTCAACGGGTACTCTACTTAATGAAAATTAATCTCTATGATGAAAATACCTCAATATGTGATACTTCTAGAGTATGTTATTTTTCTGTTGGTGTGACTTTCGCTCTTTTTCAGGATCCTCCAATACAGAATTATCACAATAAAATGTGATAGGGTCTTTAATTCTATGTACCATATCAAGAACTCTTAGAAAATTACAAATGCAAATGGATTCATTGGCTATATCATACGAATCTATATACCTAGACTCCGCTATAGAATTAGAAACAACTTGCTTCTTGGAACTCTTCCAGCTCATAACTCCTTTGTTGAGATAGAAAACATATCCTAATTATTACATCGAGTTATTCTAATATATCTAAAAACTAGAATCAGTAGAACCCTTGATGACTAGCTCCCCATATCTTCTATACACTAGGAACATATCCATAGTTCTTCTCATATACTTATGGATAACCTTAACAGAAGTCCAATGTTGTTCTCTTGGATCTTCTTGACATCTACCTACCATTCTCAATGAATAGTCAACATCAAATCTAATACATAACATGGCATACATGATTGATCCTATCACTAAAGCATATGGGATATAACACATTCTATCTTTCTCTTATTGTGTCTGATGACATGTTTTCTTAGAAAGATGTAAAAAATGTGTCACTATAACCAATGCCCTCTTCGATTCTTCCTTACTAAATATATTTAGTATCTAGTAAATATATGTAATTTGAGTTAGTCCAAGATGACCCTTGGATATATGATGAATTATATTGATCCCTATAATATAGAAAGATTCATCTAATTCCTTCACGGAGAAACACCTTTTTTACTTGTACTTAACAGACTATAAGACTGGTGTGTCATTTTCAATAAGTTATATTTCATTAACATACACTACTGGTATAATGAATGGATTTACACTAAAACCCTTGTAAACAAACAACTCACCTTAATTCATAATGAAACCAAATTAAATTATTGCTTTATCAAATCAAATGTTCCATGACCTAGAATCTTTATTCAATCCATAAATGTATCTATGCAACTTGCAAATATTCTTGGAATCATTTGTTGTCACGAACCAGGATGGGTCACCATCCGACCCGGCGCCCGACCCAGTCCACGACATGGCCCGGAGGGCATTCCCGATCCCCACGGGCTGGCACAAGTGCCCGAGTATCGTAAGTAACAAGTGGGAAAGAGTTTACCCGAAATAAAAGACAGAAAAACAACTATCCGGGTAAATAAACTGAAACTGGAAAAAGACAACCAAACACATCTTTAAACTATGACCATTTTTTTAAGTCTACAACTCAAACCAAGAACTAAAAATAAAATACGACACAAGAAACTAAAACTCATACTCAAACCTCCCAGAAAAAGAGTGGACACATTAGAATTACTCTTCATGAAAAGACCAACTGCAACCTGAACCACCATCGCTGAGCACAAAGTCACAACCTGGCATGCAGAAGAAACAAAATCTATATACACAGAAGGGTGTATGTAGGGTGTGAGCTAAAATCCCAGTAGGATTCCATCGAGAAAATGGTTCCACACATAATTATTAAAAGAAAAATACATTTGCAATTTAACAGAATAAAAATAAATAAGTGTTTAAAGAATTTTTAATGAAACAGTTTTTAAGGGGAAACTTTTCTAAAAGGAAAACAACTTAAATTAACATACACACAGGAACACACACACACGCACACACATTCATGCTCACACACAGACACACACACACATGGACACACACACACACACACACACACACTTTTATTGGTAACCCCAACGTCGCAATGTCTGCCGACAGTGAGTAGAAAGCAGAGGAAGACCACAATACATGGGAGACCCTAATGATACTAGTGAGAAGTGGGACCCTAGAACCTCACGTCTCAGTGAACCATATCACACATTCCTGTGAATGAGCCACTGGTAGGGAAACACCTCCTACCATAGTGGTCTCCATTCACCATCTAATGTTTAGTTAGTGTTGTAAGCGTCAATCCCGTTAGGTGAAACTGGGTCGAGGCCACTCCCGTATCACTAGCACGCTAGTCTAGTCCGCCCACCTAGTACCCAGGCTTCCCGTTTGTGCTCATGTAATTCAAACTTCATTTCTGATGTCACACTAATTCATAAAAGCCAAACATGGTATTTATGCATGAAAAATCACAATTACACAGTCAACCCCTCTTTTAAAACCATGTGCACACAAAAATTGTTTTCAAAACTCAATATGCATATGCTACATACTCAGTTTAATCATCAGCACACTTAAGAATAAGATTTTTATCATTAAAAGACTGTCCAATTACAAGCATAAACACCATTTAGAAATAAGACGCACACTAAAAATTTTCAAAACTCAATATGCATTTCTTACAAAACCAACTAAAACAATTTTCCATCCTTAATAACTATTTGCTAAAACACTTAAGATTTTAGTAAACAAATTTTGAAGAGAAGAACATGCATTTGCACACAAAAACAACACAAACCTCTTTCATAAACAAACACACAACATAATCTTATCAAGACATGATTTTCACCATAACAGTCGTTCAATTAAAAATTTTACAATTTGTGAAATCAGAGCAGTAAAGCACCACATAATTTAACAAGTCAAAAGTAGAAGCTTTTAAAACAATTTAAAATAATCACTTGGAATTACCCACTAAACTCAAACAAAAACTTCTTTTACGGCCTAACACACCCGAAACCATGTCAAAAATATAGTTCGTACCTCTTGTTAAAAAAAAATAATCTAACGGAACAAGTTAAAAATCACCAATAAAGTTCTCAACAGAAACACACACAGAAGATAAATAATTTTCTAAACAATTTTAATGAAATTCATACATTAAAACAAAAGGGAAAACAAGTTCATTACCAGAATTAATTAAACAACATGCTAAAAAATTAATCTTGAAAACTAATTCATCAAATAATTATTAGACGCGGAACCACCTACCTCGAACCAAAACGCATTCGGAGAGACGGTGCGAAATCCATCATCACTCAAAGACATGTTCAAACAAACCCCTTTTCAGACCAAACACACCACATAATTAGACCAAATAATACATTAGTAAGTATAAACAGAAATATTCAATTAAACAAATGATATTGAGGCATCGAAACACCTACCTCTGTGTTGAATTTTCCCAAAAATTGTGCGGACCTTCATCCGCACCTAATATGGACCACAAACAAACTCAATGCAGACCCTAAAACATGAATTGGACAAAAAATAACATCAAATCCAAACCAAAAACCACATAATACCTAACCTCGAAATCTCACAAAGGAAGAACCAAGCAAACTGAGTAAAACGCACCTGCGGTAAGCATATATGGGGCTGTCTGAGCACGTTGTAGAGGTGCGGAGGCACGTCGCGCTTGGAAAATCCATCCGAGTAGCATTGCACCCAGAAAGTGGAGGAGAAGCTGGCTACCAGGGGAGCCGCGACCATCAGAGTAGTTGCCCGAGGTGCTGCGCGAGGTGGGGAGGTCGAAAGAAAGTGGCGGTCACAGGAGGGGGCACCAGAGGGGAGGTCCGACGGGGTTCCGGGCTAGAAACAGGGGGTCCGGCGGGCTTCCAAGAGCCGGTAGTGGTTCCGAGCTGGGGGGGGAGGTGCTGTTCAAGCGGACAACAAGGGGGAATGGGTGGGGTGCGGCACGACAAAAAATAGGGGATAGGAGGGTTAGGACAAAGGCTTGCCGGAGGAGAAACTGGAGGAGGGGTGGTGGGTCGCGACACCGGATGAGGGAGGGAGGCCGTCCGAGAGTGCGCTGGTCGACATGGTGGCTCCAGGGGTGGAGTCTGCAGGACAAGTCGGGGTGGGATGGAGAGGGAGTAGGGCTCTTAGGAGCTGGGGTGGCGGCCTGTAGCAGAAAGGGCAGGGGGTCACGCTTCGACCGGGCCGAGAGGGAGGGCCGTCGGACAGGGGAAGAGGGAAGCGGTGCAAACCTGGGAGAAGGGGGGGTTCGACGGGATGAAGAAAAAAAGAAACGGGGAAAGGGGGAAAGCTAGGTCATGACGCAAGAGGGAAAGGAAAAAAATGAGAAAAAAAGGAATAAAAATAAAACTTAAAACAAAGTTCAATTAAAATTAAAACTAAATAAAAACATAACACAAAACTCAAAATGTAAACAAGTGCTAATAATAATAATAATAATACTATTGATAATAATTTGCATAATAACAACAATAATGAAATTAACAAAACAATAATAATTGTAATAAACAAAAATAGAAATAATTATAATAATAATAATAATAACAATAATAATAATCTCAAATGACATTATTATGATTATTATTATTAAAAAAATTGTTAATTCATTTTATTTCGTTAATTAAACATCGGCATGGTGTGTGGTGAAATGGGTGGGGCCGCGCAACAACCCAAGAGAGGCCGTGCAACTTCAACTACATTGCGCTAGACGCAAACAAGGCCAAAACATAAAGAACTCCAAAACTTAGTTCGGGTTTGGAGCCGAACTACTAGACGAAAAGAAAATTAATAACATAAATAAATTGGAAATGACGGGTGTGACATTTGGAGTCAAAAACCCTTATAGTTGTTCCATATATACATCTTCATGATGGTTCCCATTAAGGAATTTAGTTTTTACATCATTTTTCCAAATCTCATAGTCATGGTATGAGGCTATAGAAAGTATAATTCTGATAGATTTGAACAAGGACACTGGTGAAATGGATTTATCATAGTCAATTATAGACCTTGGTTAAACACTTTATCCACTAGAATTTATTTATTGTTATTTGAATTACCTTCAATGTCAAGTTTCTTCTTGAATATATATTTTCATCCAATGGGATTTACCTCAACTGATGCATTGACCAGAACCCAAACTATAAGGCCATGGCCTTAAACATTACTTATTATTGAATTAAATGAATAATTCACATTGAGGATCTTTTCAGGTTTATATTTTTAGAGAATTAGGACATAACTATTACATCTCATAGATTACAATGTATACACTTCAACTATGTTTACATAAAATAAAAACTCTTAAAAAGAAACATGTCTAGTTCCATGTTTTAGATAGCATTTATTTCCTTGATCCCATCCTTGACCCTATTCATCTTTAAGTCCTGTGGAAAACATTTCAACAACATAGGATGGGCATAAAAAGCCTAGTAAAGGATACACAAAGATGTAAAACATTTAGTTTTTCAAAACAACAAGTAAACCAAGAATACTTTATCAAAGTAATACTTTTTCACCTTTATGAAGTAGTAAAAAAAACTCTTCACTGAATAAAAGATCATTACTTACCCATTTTGTAAGCAAAAGATTACCATAAAAACCCATATAAAGAACACATAACATATAAAGGTAACTTGGGATATAAACATACTTAAATGGAATAACCATACGGTCGACTTCCACACATATCACTTTATGGAATAGCTATACGGCCTACTTCCATACCCAATTCATTGGATGTTATAACGTAACCACCCATCCTGGTATTCACGGCACCACCCATCACATGGTTTATCAATTAACCACCCATTAAATGTCCAAGTACCATCATTACGCATAAAATGTTGAAAATATAAACATTTCAATAACAACATTTCATTTTCAATCACAATAAGTAATTCTATGATATTAAATTAATCAACCCATTGTCAAAAACCATTTAAAAGATATTTTTGAATCAAAGTGTCCCAAACCAATTTAAAGCTTTTAATGGAATTATAATTTTAAAACATTAATGTCCATATAAATAAATACTAAAAACCATTTTGAAAACATGGACATTAAAGATAAAAATTTAGAATAATTAATGTTTAAAACATTTAAAATGATATTTTTGTTAAAGAGTTTTTAACTAAATGAGAGACTCTTGAATACAAATCATTGTGGAATAACATTTAATCCGAAAATTATAATATCATGAGAATAAATGGATTCATGATATAATATGTCAAAGGACAGTATACACACCATATAAGGGTGAATTGGTGCACAAGAACAAAGAAGTCTCAATGGAAATGTAAATTGAGATGAAATCCATTATAAAGATAGTATCCTTAAATTAAGGATACATCTATCACATAATTATGTGTGAGAAATATAAATACACCCAATATAAGTAGATATTTAGTGTGAACATATCAGAGGTCATTCACACATAATCTTGGAAAAAAACCAATGATATTGATATTTAACTCAATGAAATGAGATTGAGTTATGATTTCCCATGCAAGTCGGTAAGAATTTATCAATGAGATGATTATGTGTAGGAATAGTACCTCTACACAAAGGTTTGTGGAAATTACAAAATAGAGATTCCACACATAATCTTGGAATAATAAAATAAAGAAGTAGAGGTTTTACCCAAAGAATTTAAAGTGAGTTAAGAAGTTCACTTATAGAAATCCGACAGCCTAACATCGTCACTTTAAAATTCATAAAATGAGTTGATGAGAGAGAAAATGGTATCTCATCACATGGACATAAAATTTACAGAAATAAGGATATATAAGAACATATCCCAACATAATAGTATGCGAATTAAAAGACGTAACAAAGAAGTCTTTTAAAAAGAGGAGGGTGAAAGGTCCCCTTACCGAGTTGGGTAACTTTGGAAATGTACACCCCATGGAAGAAGGGTCATACAATGAATATGAAAATACCCATAAATGAAATTATACTACAAAAATTGTATAATAATGGGATGTACATACACCACTCAAACTAAATAGTTGAAAATGTAGCATAAATTTCACGGGAATAAAAGTGAGATGAAAACTCCCTTACGAAAACTCGGCAGCCTAACGTCGACACTTAAAACTTCCAAAAATGGATTTATGAGATCAAATAGGGTCTCTCATAATATGAAAATAAAAATTACAATATGAGGAATATAAAATAACATCCCCAAACATAATAAATATGAGCTTAAAATAAATGACATAAAAGAGAGTACTTAAAAAGAAAGAGAGAGGTTGGATCCCTTACCTCGTGTCCAACATGACTCGATCGTTTTTTAATCTCCTGAATAATAAAATTTGGTCAATTCAAAATTTATTATGGACCTCCTTTAAATATTATTATTCAGTTCATATCACATATTATAATGTTATAATAGTTGGTTAATAAAATGAGTTCATATCAGAAGTTTTTGTCGATGTTCAGTACATGAGTAAAAATTAACTTGTTGGAAAAGAAGTTTCCATGTAGTTATAGGTACATCACCTCCAGAATAGTATTAATGTTTTAAATATAGTATATATCCAGTATATATGCATTTTTTAATATTCCATAACATTTGAAGATAAAAAAAATTAAAAGCACCGTTCATGGAGACGGTAGGCCGTACGTACGCATGAACACTACTTTCAATTTTTTGTCATATTAATGGAATAAAAGTTAAAAGAGAGATATATATATTATATTTCTAGAATTATATCAATCATTTAGATGTAATATATGACATATATATCCATTATATATATGTACTTATAATAGTATATAACATTTGAAGATAAGAAATGAAATGTACCTTTCATGGAGACGTTAAGCCGTACGTACGCATGAACACTACTTTCATTTCTTTGGAACATTAATGGAATTAAAACATGATGAGAGATATATATATTATAATTATTGTATAATATATATGTTATATATATCACATAAGTTCATCAATTTCATTCTTTATACATTCCATGTATTGCATGAACGAGTCACATCACTTGAGGGGGTGGTAGTCCACACTTTCTCAAATGAAATTATCGCATTTGCACAACATGAAAAGCATAAAGGTATGTATTAAATATAAAATACAGAAGAATATAGATGAAATAAATATAATACATATCATAAATAAATATATTTCCATCATAATGGCCACCATGAGAGGTGGTATGAGAAGATAGAACAATCATCGTTTCGTGAGGCAGTAATTCCCCATCCACAGAAACAGTATGTTATTTAAACATTAGACGGAGTTGTGTGTTAGTGTAGCTATAATACTCCTCATAAAAACATCCTAGTATATTTAAGATACTTGTTTTGTTACAAAATAAATAAATAAAAATAGTTTAGGGGGTTGGAGAATCAAAATAAAACAAAAGAACACTAGGGAAGACATTACCTTTAAAACGAGTAACTCTTTTTGATTTGTTCTCAAAGGATACCTTGGGATGAATTATGCCCAAAGTGAGTCTTCTAAAAGTAATAGAGGGATGTGGAGAGAAAAGAGGGTCAGGTGTTGGCCGAGCCAAATGCTTGAGAGGTGTGAGTAAGGTGGTAGAGGTGTGGGCCTTTTATAAGAGGAGAGGAGGGGCACTCTTGGAAAGTTATAAAAGGATACCTTATTATAAAATGATTTTCAGATTTTAAATGTCCCAAAATTATATATTTAGAGGATAAGGTTATAGGAGTTATAAATACACCCATACAATAGGTATTTGACATGTATAGGTATTAGATTTTACATTATCGTTTCATTTTATTTAAATCGTTAAATAATGAGGTAATCGCTGCATCATCATGGTGTCATAAATAATCTAATTTATATAATGTCTAAAAATTATAAAATATTGATCATGATGTAGGAAATCGTTTTAGAATTCTAATGAATATTTATAGTAAAATATATGACTTATATAACCCCATTTAAAAATTGTTTTAGTAAAACAACTCATGTTTGTGACATTTTTATTTTAGCTTTAAATAAAAATTTATTTATGTCATTTTCCTACCAAAGTGGCTCCATGGGGTCCCCAAGTTGACCCATGGATTTTATTGGTCGGCCATGATACATCCAATGAGGTTATGGCATGTTTCTAGGTCATTTCATATTATTAAAACATTATTTTTACCTTAAATTACACTAATTACCTCTAATCGAGATTGATAAAACTTAAAAGTGACTATTCACCAAAAAATTATTTTAATCCCATTGAAACACATTTTACTTCTTAGTGACAACCATGTATGTTTTATTTTTGAAAATAAAATCACAGAAGTGTAAAAGCTTCATTTAAACGAAAAATCAGTTTCTTTAACTACCACTTAGTGGTTTCAGTATTCATCAAAAATTGAGGTTTTTCAGAAAAATACCAAATATTCACCCTAAGATATATTTGATATTACGAATTAAAAAATGATGTCTATTTTACAAAATTCATAACATATAAGTTTCATTAATTAATTTAATAATTAATTCCCGTTGTCAAAACAAATAGCGTGTTTTTAAGAAACAATATCAATTAGAAGATTGACACTAGTTTAAGTTTAATTTCAAAGAGAAATTAATTCCAATGACCACCATTGTATTAAATGGTAAATATATATTCAAAATACACTTTAATATCAATTAGAAATGTAATTTATCTATATAATTAAATTAGATTAAAAGGAGGTTTTGAATTAAAATGCAACATTTTCGATATAAATGATCTTTATCGAAAAAATAAAAAAAAATTTACACAAAGTAAATTTTGATGTCCAGATTCTAAAGAAGGATTTTATTTTGTCAAATACAACATATAAAATTGTCAAAAGTATATTTAAAAATGGTTCTCCATAAAAATGTGGTTAATCGACCTTTTAAAGAATATTAGAAGAGTTATGCTTAAAATTGGATTCATTTGCATTTTAAGCCTCTAACATTTTCTAGATAAAAGTAAAAATATTTGAAATACATATATATTCATTTTTTGTTAGTTTCGTTAATTCTCGCCATTAAAATGGCTAGGCATTAACTACCATTTAAAATAATATTATTTTATTATTATAGTGCAACATAAGATTTCAAAGAAACTCGTTGTTGCGTATTGGGTACGCCATTGAGCATAGTGTTCCCTTTAAAGTAATATTAATATTGTATTAAAAAATATGGATAAATATGAAAATTTCATATTCTTTATTTACCTGGGGTGTTACATCCTTCCCCCCATTTGGGAATTGCGTCCTCGCAATTTTAAAAATTGGGCTTGGAAACTTCATTGAAAATCTCAAATCGGAACAAGAGTTAGTAAAACTATCACTTTAAAATAAATAAAGAGAAGTACAAAGGTCACCCGAGATAACCCATACTAGGATTCCATGTAGGAAAACATGGACATGGAGGAGAAGACAAAGGGTCATGTTCTGAGGGAGAGTGATAGAAAACATGTTTAGGAGAATGTTAACCACCAGAAAATCACAAACTTGTGATGGGTTAAACGGTATTTGATTCCCCAATAGGAAAAATTAACAAACAACATTTTTGTTTTAAGTTACTTTTAACTGAGGAATTTATTTATCTGCTTAACTAAAACATAAGGAAACATACCTTTCATGTTGACTTTCAACTTTTACTATATTTTTTACACGGACTCATATTTTCTCCAAAAGATGAGTATTTAGGATGACTTGTTCATATTAAGAGAGCTATAATAAACTTATAGAGAACCACATAATCCACAAAAGAGAACTATATACATCCCATGTCTTTAGACCATAACCAAAAATAAAACCAAATGGTTAGTATGAGATCAGATAATACCCAAAAAGGATAATCCTTTATAAAAAAAATCTATTCTTAATCTCCAAAACATGTAAAAAAATAACCAAAGTTCAACAAAGACCATTAAATAAACATCTATCCAGAAAATTCTTCAAAGTAAAAAAAACTAAGACTAAAACCCAAATATCTGAAGGATTTAATCACATAGTCTTCCAAGATAAACCTTAACATTTATCTCCAAATAACATCAGTTACTCATAAAGTATCAAACTGAAAGGTAATTAACCTAATCACATATCCTCCATGATAGGTTAATAATTTCCATAGATAACCCAAAATAAACATACTATTGATTCCTAAAATCATCGAACTAAAAAGAATTATTCAATCTATCTAGGGACTTCACGTAGTCCAGTGGTAGGAAATAAATACCAGTCGCACTTTGGTTGTGGGTTCGATTCCCGTAGATTTGTCTGACGTGGCGGGTTGTCACACGACCTGCGTGTTGTCATTTTTCCAAAACTAAAAAATTCTTAAAACATTCCCCAAAACGATATAAAATCTCCAAAAATGATCATAACATATTTTAACCTCAAGTTTATCTCATGCCTTTCATTTTCCATCATATCATAGAGTAACCCATAATTACCTAAAAAGTAAGGACCATATAAACCCTAATGGCTACCTTTATAATTATTACCTGAACTTCCATGCTGAGTTGCTTATATCATACAAGATGCATTAGAGAACTCAACAAGGTTCAAGTGGTTGATCATGACTCCTGATAGTTAGTTTAGAATAACCACAAAATTTCTCATTGAATCCCCCATTTCATCCAGTCTCTTAATCTGAGAACCACCACAGTTTCCTTCAAACCCATTTTCACTTTGGTGCCTGCTAGATCCATCCATTTACTAAAACCAAAAATTTCAGTGTGAGTATGTCAACAAAATCATGTACTAATGAAAAATATAATCAATAAGATATACTTAATCATTCACTTTATCTAAAAACTATGACTCTTTCTGAAATCATAGCCATTATGGTAATGTCACTTATGCTTATAGAATACCCTAACCTCTAAATCTATCTAAAACGACCTTTGATACCAACTATTAGGCCCCAGCAATAAACATTACTTATTATTGAATTAAATTAATAATTCACATTGTAGATATTTTCAGGTTTAGATTTTTATAGAATTAGGACATAACTATCACATCTCAAAGATTAAAAAGTATACACTTCTACTAAGTTTCAATAAAATAAAAACTCTTAAAAAGAAACATGTCTAATTCCATGTTTTAGATAACATGTCTTTCCTTGATCCCATCCTTGACCCTATTCATCTTTAAGTCCTGTGGAAAACATTTAAAACACTTGGGATGAGCATAAAAATCCCAGTAAAGGATACACAAAGAAGGAAAACTATTATTTTTTCAAAACAACAAGTAAACCAAGAATACATTATCAAATTAATACTTTTCACCTTTATGAAGTAGTAAAAAAAACTCTTCACTGAATAAAAGATAATTTCTTACCCCTTTTGTAACCAAAAGATTAGCATAAAATCCCATATAAAGAACACATAACATATAAAGGTATCTTGGGACATAAACATACTTAAATGGAATAACCATACGATCGACTTCCACACATATCACTTAATGGAATAGCCATACGGCCGACTTCCATACCCAATGCATTGGAGATTATAATGTAACCACCCGTCCTGGTATTCACGACACCACCCGTCATATGGTTTATCACGTAACCACCCGTAAAATGTCCATGTACCATCATTACACATAAAATATTGAAAATATAAACATTTCAATAACAACATTTCATTTTCAATCACAATAAGTAATTCCAAGATATTGAATTAATCAACCCATGGTCAAAAACTATTTAAAAGAGATTTTTTAATCAAAGTGTCCCATACCACTTTGAAGCTTTTAATGGATTTATAATTTTAAAACATTAATGTACATATAAATAAATACTGAAAACCATTTTGAAAACATGGACATTAAAGATAATGATTTAGAATAATTAATCTTTAAAACATTTAAAATGATATTTTTGTTAAAGAGTTTTTAACAAAATGAGAGACTCTTGAATACAAATAATTGTGGAATAAGATTTAATACGAACTTTATAATATCATTAGAATAAAGGGATTCATGATATAATATGGTAAAGGAAAGTATACACACCATATAAGAGTGAATTGGTGCCTAACAATAATGAAGTCTCAATGGAAATGTAAATTGAGATGAAATCCATTATAAAGATGGAATCCTTAAATTAAGGATAAATCTATCACATAATTATGTGTGAGAAATATAATTACACCCAATATATGTGGATATTAAGTGTGAAACAATTAGAGGTCATTCACACATAATATTGGAAGAACAAAACCAATGACAAGGATATTTAACTCAATGAAATGAGATTGAGTTATGATTTCCCATACAACTTCGTAAGAATTTATCAATGAGATGATTTGTGTAGAAATAGTATATCTACACAAAGGTTTGTGTAAATTACAACATAGATATTCCAAACATAATCTTGGCATAATAAAATCAATAAGTAGAGGTTTAACCGAAAAAATTGAAAGTGGGTTAAGAAGTTCCCTTACAGAAATCCGACAGCCTAACGGCGTCACTTTAAAATTAAGAAAATGAGTTGATGAGAGAGAAAATGGTATCACATCACATGGACATAAAATTTATATAAATAAGGATATATAAGAACATATCCCAAAATAATAGTATGTGAATTAAAAGACATAACAAAAGAAGTCTTTTAAAAAGGGGAGGGTGAAAGGTCTCCTTACCGAGTTGGTTAACTTTCGAAACGTACACCCCATGGAAGAAGGGTCATACAATGAAGATGTAAATACCAATAAATGAAATTATAGTACAAAAAGTGTATAATAATGGGAAGTAGATACACCAATCAATGTAAATTGTGGAAAAAGTAGCATAAATGTCACGGGAATAAAAGTGAGATGAAAATCCCTTACGAAAACTCGGCAGCCTAACAGTGCCACTTAAAACTTCCAAAAATGGATTTATGAGATCAAATAGGGTCTATCATAATATGAACATAAAAATTACAGTATGAGGAATATAAAATAACATCCCCAAACATAAGAAATATGAGCTTAAAATAAATGAAATAAAAGAGAGTGATTAAAAAGAAAGAGAGAGGTTGGATCCCTTACCTCGTGTCCGACAGGACTCGATCGTTCTTTAATCTCCTGAATAATAAAATTTGGTCAATTTATAATTTATTTATGACCTACATTAAATATTATTATTCAGTTCATATCACATATTATAATGTTATAATAATTGGTTAATAAAGTGAGTTCATATCATATGTTTTTGTCGATGTTCGGTACATGAGTAAAAATTGAACTTGTGGGAAAGAATTTTCCATGTAGTTATAGGTAAATCATCTTCATAATAGTATTAATGTTTTAAATATCATATATATCCATTATATATTCATTTCTTACTATTCCATAACATTTGGAGATAAAAAAAATTAAAAGCACCATTCATGGAGACGGTAGGCCGTACGTACGCAGGAACGCTATTTCATTTTTTTGTCATATTAATGGAATTAAAGTTAAAGGAGAGATAAATATATTATAATTCCAGAATTATTTCCATAATTTAGATGTAATATATGACATATATATACATTATATATATGTACTTATAATAGTATATTACATTTGAAGATAAGAAATGAAATGTACCATTCATGGAGACGGTAAGCTGTAAGTACGCATGAACGTTACTTTCATTTCTTTACCACATTAATGGAATTAAAACTTGATGAGATATATATATATATATATATATATTATAATTCCAGTATATTATATATTTTATATATATCACATAAGTTCATCAATTTCATTCTTTATACATTCCATGTATTGCATGATCAAGTCACATCACTTGAGGGGGCGGTAGTCCAGATTTCCTCAAATGAAATTATCGCATTTGCACAACATGAAAAGAATAAAGGTATGTATTAAATATAAAATACATAAGCATAGAGGGGAAATAAATATAATATATATCATAAATAAATATAGTTCCATCACAATGGCCACGATGAGAGGTGGTATGAGAAGATAGAACAATCATCATTTCGTGAGGCTGTAATTTACCATCCACAGAAACAGTATGTTCTTTAACCCTTAGATGGAGTTGTGTGTTAGTGTAGCTTGAATAATCTTCATAAAAACATCCTAGTATATTGAATATACTGGTTTTGTTTCAAAAAAAATAAATAAAAATATTTTAGGGGGTTGGAGAAGCAAAATAAAACAAAAGAACATCAGGGAAGACATTACCTTTAAAACGGGTAACTCTTTTTGATGTGATCTCAAAGGCTTCCTTGGGAAGCCTTCTACCCAAAGTGAGGATTCTAGGAGTAATAGAGGGATGTGGAGAGACAAAATGGGTATGTTTTGGCCGAGCCAATGTCTTGAGAGGTGTGGGTATGGTGGTAGAGGTGAGGGCCTTTTATAAGAGGAGAGGAGGGGCACTTTTGGAATGTTTTAAAAGGTTACTTTATTATAAAATGATTTTCGGATTTTAAAGGTCCCAAAATTATATATTTAGAGGATAAGGTTATAGGAGTTATAAATACACCCATACAATAGATATTTTACATGCGTAGGTCTTAGATTTTACATTATCTTTTCATTTTATTTAAATTGTTAAATAATGAGGTAATCGCTGCATCATCATGGTGGCATAAATAATTTAATTTATATAATGTCTAAAAATTATAAAAAAAATATCATGATGTATGAAATATTTTTATCTTTCTAATAAATATTTATAGTAAAAAATATGCCTTGTATAACCCCATTTAAAAATTGTTTTATTAAAACAACTCATGTTTGTGATATTTTTATTTTAGCTTTAAATAAAAAGTTATTTATGTCATTTTCCTGCCAAAATGGCTCCATGGAGTCCCCAAGTTGACCCATGGATATTCTGGGTCGTCCATGACACATACAAAGAGGGTAGTACATGTGTCTAGGTCATTTCATATTATTAAAACATTATTTTTACCTTAAATTACACTAATTACCTGTAATCGCGATTAATAAAACATAAAAGCTACTATTCCCCAAAAAATTATTTTAATACCATTAAACCAAATTTAACTTCTTAATGAAAACCATGTATGTCGGATTTTTGAAAATCAAATCATAAGAGTGGAAAAGTTTCATTTAAATGAAACATCAGTTTCTTTAACTACCACTTAGTGGTTTCACTATTTATCAAAAATTGATGTTTTTCAGAAAAATACAATAATTCACCCTAAACTATATTTGATATTCTGAATTCAAAAATGATGTCTATTTTAAAAAATTCATAACATATAAGTTGCATTAATTAATTTAATAATTAATTCCCACTGTCAAAACAAATAGTGTGTTTTTAAGAAACAATATCTATTAAAAGATTGACACTAGTTTAAGTCCAATTTCAAAGTGAAATTAATTCCAATGACCACCATTGAATTAAATGGTAAAAATATATTCTAAATACACATTAACATAAATTAAAAATATAATCTATCCATATAATTAAATAAGATTAAAATGATGTTCTGAATTAAAATGCAACATTTTCAATAAAAATGATCTTTATCGGAAAAATAACAAAAAATTACACAAAGTAAATTTTGATGTCCAGATTCTAAAGAAGGATTTTATTTTGTCAAATAAAACATATAATATTGTCAAAAGTATATTTAAATAGGGTTCTCCATCAAAAGGCAGTTAATCGACCTTTTAAAGAATATTAGAAGAGTTATGCTTAAAATTGGATTCATTTTCATTTTAAGCCTCTAACATTTATTGGATAAAAGTAAAAATATTTGAAAAACATATATAATCATTTTTTAGTTAGTTCCGTTCATTGCTGCCATTACGAAAGCTAGGCGTTAACTACCATTGAAAATAATATTATTTTATTATTAGAGTGCAATGTAAGATTTCAAAGAAACTCGTTGTTGCGTATTGGGTACGCCATCGAGCATAGCATTCCCTTTAAAGTAATATTAATATTTTATTCACAAATATGGATAATTATGAAAATTTCATATTCATTATTTACCTGGGGTGTTACCCAAACTTTGTTCTAACACATGGGATTTTTTTAATAAATCATTGATTCTTTCCATCTTTGTTATTTTGAGCTCTCTATTGCCCCTTATAGAAGATAGGTTCATCATTTCCAACCAATAACGAGTCACAATCTTCAGTGATAAGAGAACTATATCTCTCTGGTTCTCTTACATCTCTTACAATCTTATATAGTACTAGTGTTTTAGGATCTACTTCTTCCATAAGGAACTATGGAATCTGTTCCTATACCAACTCTTATATATCTTGAGCATCAACTTCATTGTAGTCAATCTTTTTCCCACTATCTATTTTGAATATGTGTTTCCTCTCAATAAATATATCTTCTATGACGATAGTCACTTTATTTTATGAGGGTGTTTTATAGTTAGTTCCCCTTTGTTTCAATGGGATACACTATAAAGATAAAATTTGTGCCCAGGGGTTCCAATTTGTTTCTTGGGAAAACCTTAAAAAATTCCTCAAAACTCCATACACATGGGTCCAATAAAATTTTCTTCCGTCTAATCCATAGATTGAAGGTAATTCCATTTTCTACATTAGTTAGTACACAATTTAATGTGTATGGATCATTTTGTTATGATTATCCCCAAATGGAAAATGTAAGATCTGAATGACTCGTCATCGACCTTTCCAAGACTGCAAAGGTACATATCCTCGTTTCCCTAACACCATTTCACTATGGTGTGTAATTTGGAGTGAGTTGTGATAGAATCCCAAACTCATAATTGAATGCCGATGAACTCTTGGTTAAGATATTCACCACCTAAATCTGATCGAATCTTATTTATCTTATTTCCAATAAAATTATCTACTTCAATCATTAATTCATTGAATTTATCAAAGGGCTCAGACTTATACCTCATAATGTAGATATAACCATATCTAGTCAATTCATTAGTAAATGTTAGGATGTAAGAAAATTGAACTCTAGCTTCTACTGCAATTGATCCATAACAAACATTGTATACCAATATTAGAAGGTATATGGTCCTTTCACCCTATCCACCAAATATTGGGTTAGTTATTTTTCATTGCAAACAATCATGACATCATTAAAGTGATTTTAGCTCATACAAATCTAAATAACCATCTTACTAGATCTCTGGCAAATTATTCTCATTTACATGAACAAGGTGGCGATGCCAATATTGGATGTTATATGATTCATGTGAACATGACTCATTATCAATTTCCAACACTTGGTTTTCATAATTTTATGCAAAAACACAGTTTTATAATTATCTTTACCATCAAATATTTTATCCTTATAAAAGAAACACCTTTTATTTCAAAAAATGAAAATAAAACCAACTACATCTAGGCATGATATATAAATTTTGTTCATTGTAACAATAGGTACATAATAACAGCCTTTTAAAACCAAATTCCTTCGGGTTGTAAATTAAAGGAGGTAGTCACCAATGGCTAGAGTATCTAACCTTTTACAATTATCAGCTCACAGATCAACCTCTCCTATGGAAATCATTGTAAATCTTGTTTGTTTCCACATTTAGATAGAGATTTGAGTACCATAAGCTATATCCATTACCTGATGTGTATATAGAGAATGATTATACTTGATAACAAAATCATGTTTAGCTACCCATATATTTTGTGTGTATTTCCTCTTCTAATGGACTAGTTTTCCACATGAAAAACATACTACCAAAATTTCCATTCCTCACCTCTCTATCTTCCTATTCATAGAAGGAAAGTTCTCAGGTGCTTTCGACTATTTATAGTTCTTGGTCCAATTTTCCATGTTTAACCATTTCTAATTCACTATAAGGAATGTGGATTTATCACCCCCCCCCATTTCATTACATACTTGGAAAATCAATGTATGAAGTTTTCAAAGACTCTCCCTATTATTTCTCATGTTGTAATTGAAAATAAAACCATATAAGGTCTTGAGAAGTGATGAAAGTATGAGATCTATCTTAAACTCATCTGCTAATTTAATCCCTAAGTTGTATAAGTTTTAAATGTAACCAATAATCTTGACTACATGAGGCCTAGCTAGTACAAAATCTCTAAGATTAGTTGTGAATGATGAATTGGGGATCACGTACATCTCATGTCTCACCTTATCTTGATAGATATCCCAAAGGAAATACATCATTATATATGAATCTATGTCCTAATGTTTCTTCAAAATCTCATTAGACATGGATGATAGCATGAAACATTGTACATCTATGAAATATTTCAAATATTTCTCATAGAGTTTTAACTCTTCCTCAATAGCCTAATTTATAAGAACTTTAGGAAAAATTATTCCATCATATACAATTTCCTTTCTTGGAGAAGGATGACACATAGATGGATTTTCCATTATTGGAAATTTGTGCAAATGAGAAGGTTTTCATTTTCATATATGGATCACAATGATTTGTTTGATGTAATTTTAATGCTATTTCTAAAAAATAATATAAGAAGAATTTTAGTAATTTATCAAAAATATTTAGACCAATAAATAAATATTATATTTATTAATCACCCACTATTTTATCAAAAACAATATCCCTCACCATTGGCTTAGGAATATATTATTTCTTGGATATTCAATTATAAAGGATCCATATTATCCTTTTAACTAACCCAATACTTGTTGGTCAAGAAACATGAATGGTTTTAGGAAGGAATTCAAAATTCAAACTAGATTAACTCACTGTTCCATGATCTGTTGAGTGAACTCCCCGATCCAAAAATACATAAATTGGATTTTTCCAAACATTTACTCTCAGTTACAAGAATTCTTACTTTGGATTTCAACCCTTGATGTGAGATAAGTTAAGTCAACCCTAAAAAACTTGTTAGAATTCCCTAATAATTGAAATCACCCAAACATTGGCGGGTAAAGCACTTTGAACCCTATTTTGATTTTAACTCGAGTAGTCGAATATTATACCAAATTAATATATATAATTGAATGATTTTTTCCTTTCTGCATAAATTTACAATAATTATCTTTATTGCATGATTTTTAATATTAATTGTATTTTCTTAAGTGATTAACCAAGTCTTATATAACATTTATGCACATTCTAATTTATTCCTTCTCTATCTTGCATGATAGTTAATTACATTAAAATATGTGATCATTAAAAAACATCCATAATAAAATAACCATACAACATAAAAGAAATAAAATAATAAAGAGGTATTATCATGATAATTTATTAATGGTTAATTAATCTAGAGGTTGATAATCTAACTGATAACCTAGGGGAAAACCCCCATAAACCAATTAAGGTTCGTGTTACCTCTTTCCACCAGTCCACCGATGTGTCTCTCTTGGATTGGTTTCACCTCAGTTCCAAACGTGAACCACCTTCACTAGCTTAGGATCTCCATCCATTAAATTTGATTTTATTCACATATAGATGAAGGAAATGGTTTACATAAAAGAAACCCTAAGCACACATGACCTACATAAGATGAAGAGTAAAGGAACACATTCCAAAAATTTAATTTAATAAAAAATTAAATGAAACCAATCACATACAATGGTTCAGTCGATTATAATGACCATCCACAATCATGTAATAAATTATACATTTAATAAATCTAGCATTGAATTATTAATCATTATTATATAATATATATCATTCTTATATTAATTAATTATCATATTTAATAAATGAATTATTTTATCTTAATCCTTATTTGAATTTTCTTGAGATTCTCATCAATCATAATTTTAAATAGATTAACTAAATTTATTTAAAATTAACTATGTAAATTAAATTCACTTTGGAGGAAACACACCGAATACCCATCCAAATCAATCCAACATGTATTACACATATATATAGATTTAATTTTGTGACATATAATACACATGATATATCACATACTTTCATGAAGTGTACTATCAATTTAATGATTATAGGAATTACATGATTTTTTTGGTCAGGTGTTATACTTCAATTCATGTAGAGTAAAAACTGTAATAAAACTCATATATGTTATGAATAATTGAACACTACATATATATTAATTAAAGACAGACAAATATATATATATATATATGAAAACCCACCACATGATGTGTCCTATCAACTTAATTACCACACTCAAGAACATGTCTCAAGGTTTACACAGTATAGTAAATAAATTTTAAATTTGCATAATTTGGTATAAGTACACGACATGTATAGGTGAGATACATGGCTTGTAAAAATCTCACTATCAGTTTTTTGTACATACCTAGGGACTCAACTTGTAGATAATGCCTCAGAAAAATGGGGTACACAGTGTGTAAAATGGAATACACGACATATGGGCTCCGAGATACATGGTCGATAGTCAGGTAGGCTGGGTATAAAACACATAGACCATTTGTGTCTCAAACGGGCTACACATTTTATACATGAACTACATGGTGTGTACTCTAGATGACCGTGCACCAGGTTTTCCTGGTCAACATGTGGTTTAAGAATTTACTACACCATGTGTCATCAATGCACACACATTGAATTAAGTGCCAAATTAATTCCTATTTTATTGAACATAAGTACACAGTGTGTAATTCTCATTACACAACATGTAATCCTATGTTATCTAGATTGAATCCTTAGTATCTCTAGATGAGTTATTCAATTTTATTTCATTCATAAAATTAATTGCATTGATTAGATCTACGAGAAATAATGGAGAAAGATGAAGATCTCATAAATTTGATTAAAAGATTGATTAAAATTGAAATGAAAAACTAAATCATAAAATCCTAAATCATCAATGATCATTGAATAATTTTAAATAATTATGTGACCTCTCCAATAAAACTTGTAGGTCCAGGGTGTAGTGTAAGCATGTGATGGGTTGTGATCAACTTTTATTTTTTCCATGATTGATTATCAATATGATATTTACACAATGGTAAACGTTGTGATCTATGGAATTGAATCAAACAATATAGACAATGGATATAATTCCAGTACCGAGTGATATGATCATCATAAATTATTTATAATTAATTTTATTACATAAATAACTACATTGACAGAATTATTTATTCGTTGATGGATCCGAAAGAAGATCTTCATTATTACATTTTTGGTTTGTAGGAATCAAAGTAGATTCCCTCTAGCGGTGATCCACACGTGTTCCAAAAATCTCCAAATGTCACCAAAGGAATATCCTGGTGCTAGCACAACATATCCTAGATATTTCATCATCCACCTTTGATATCCCCAAGAACCAATTCAAAAGTGTTCTCCTATATCTCTCTTTAATCGAGTGTGGGATGTGCATGAAGATTTCTCTCTGTTTATGGGAGCATTCTTGGACAAGGGAGTTCTCTAGGTCTTGAGAGGATTCTACAAATCCATTATTCACAACCAAACAAATGAATTGGCTTATTGAGAAAATAATATAATTCGATTTATATATTTCTATGGTTAAAATAAAATAGTTGCACAAGTTCCCTTTAATATTTGTTTAATCCGTCCAGAACCCCATGTCAAATAATAATAATAATAATAATAATATTTCTTCACATGCACTTAAATTGAAAATAAAATAAAATATTATTTAATAAAATAATATTTTTTTTATTTTTCACCAGATAATTGAACTCAGTTCTCTATTCCTCCATAATATTTATCTTATCTTGAATAATGGATACTTATTTATTAAATAAAAATCACCACATTATTCACCAATAAAATTATAAATATTATATTCACTAAATAGAAAATAAATATTTCCATGAGATCAAGAATATATGAATAATTGATAAACCACTTTCAGAATAATATTTCTTCAACTTGTTAGAAAATAAATAATAATATATTATTTAACTAAGATTCTAGATACACTTAGTGTGTGACCATCTAGACCCATTTCTCAATGGCCTTAGGTGAAGCAGCCTAAAGTACATGTTTAGCATCTAGCAACACACCATGGAACCCATGGATTAATAATTTTATGTTTTAACAACATGTTACCTCATAAGAATGTTTACTATGTAATATAATCCCTTTATAATATCTCAAGTCTATCAGGTTGCATCCTGACACCATCAACCTTTGTGATAGATGTCTCTTTATTTGAATTTTCAAAAAATGAACATACCTATTATGCACTATGGCCATGGATTTATTTTTACTATATCATTTCCATAAAATGGACTGAGATATCAAATTCCATTAAATAATCGAAGGGACAAATCCTATCTCGCATTATTCATTAATGAAATATTACTCATAATGCACCCAACATATCTTACCTTGTCGTGAACATATGTCATCAGAGTTTTCATCAATACCTAAAACTACCTGAATCATAATAATCATTAATAATAATCATAATATATAAGGAAGAATACTCTTTCCTAAAGATAGAAACATCCAATGACACATATAAATGAGGACTTCTTACTGGCATGTCTCATTCTCATAATACCCTACTTGATATTACCAAGGGTGTACACCACGAGAAGGTTACTAAAAGTAATATGATTCTTTACCCCTAATAACCAGTATCATTTGTGTCTGCAAAATGTTATCATCCAACTATAAAACATATATTTAATAATAGTGTTATAGAACTTCTGAGTTCTTATCACAGTGGAAAGTGCTATGACATTTTTTTGCGAGAGCTACTCTTGGGACATTATCATGTATTATTTTACACAAAAGAACAACCATGATGTGATAATATGTTTTTTAATATTCAAAGCTATGAATACTGGTAATTATAAAGTAAAAAGAAGTTGGTTCTAGAGAACCAACTTTAAACCCTTATTCCAATATAGTGGTGAGTTGAACATACTTCCATAAAGATCATTAAGTGGTTCCGTCAATAGAGGTTCCTATAAACATTTTTTATCTGCAATCTCCACCAAGGATAAGTTCTCATATAATGATATTATAAATTAAATGGCACAATATAGAGTCATATTATCAAATATATTTATCATCTACTCAAACTTTCCATTAGTATGATGGTTGTACGATGTGCTCAAACATAGATAAGTCCCTAAGGAATTTTGTAAGCCCTACCAAAATATTGATGTGAAATTTTGATATCTTTCAGATACAATGATCATGTGAACACAATGTAAGTGTACGATATCATAGATATATAGCTTTGCCTTATAATGAAATTATTGAGAACCACATATTAATAAGATGTGAACAAATTTCATTGATTAGTCAATAGTCACATTGATAGATTCGGGAATCCTTAGGGTCCTGGGAAACCCATAAAAATTTCATCATGAAATCCTCCCACTTATATTTGGGGAAATTATGAATATGGAGTAAACCACTAGTGTGTTAGAGCTCTCCATTTATCCAAAAGATGTTAAGGCATTGGGAAATGAATCCATTGATTTCCCTCATCATCCTGAGCCACTAGAAGTGTTTCATAAGTCATGGTATATCTTTTTCACAACAACATATACTACCCATATTGAGTTATGTATGTATCTCATAAACCCTTCCCTAATGGAATTAGGGAAAACTACACTCCCTTATAGCATGATCACATCATCTCCATCCATCAACGACTTGGGTATTAGATGACCTCTTACTAGCTATTCCCACATCACAACATACTATGGGTTAGTATTTTGTAAATATAACACCCGGTCTTCTAGAGAAGGTGCGACCACATCTATAAGAAAAGTTATCGATCCTCGATCCTTAGAAGAACCCATCCTATTCTTAGAAAATAAGCTCTCAAGCACCACTCCAACTTATAAGGCTCATCTGCAATATCCGGAGCTACTTGCACATTTTAGATAAGAGCATCTTTTATGAATTTACCTTTCCCTAGTAAATAATCCATCTTTAATCCACATATATATAGATAATCTAACCAGTTCCTCTAACTGATATTGAGGTATCAATTTTTGAATATTTAATTTAGAATTTTATGGTCCTAGTATAAAACAGACCTCTCACCGATGAGATAGTGTCATCGAGGATTCAAATCATTGACCATAACTATTAGATCTAACTCATTAGTATAGTATTATCTCTTGAGGGGTCTTATATAAAATGAAATTATAGATACTAAATTCTATATTTGAAATAGTAATACTCTCAAAACAATTCCTAATGTATCATAGTACACAGTGTATCTGATCCATGCCTCGATAAGTACCAATACATGATATATATTTAACCTCTTCTTTGGATAAATTAATTGCTTTTCAAACTGGAATGTAAAATATAAATTTTATCTATTCTTTTTCAGCATAGTATAACTGTTTATAGAAAGGATATGTCCTAGATAAAATGTTAGTAATATCATGCTAAACAGAATAAGCTCATAATTTTAAAAACGTTTGGGGGAAACGTCTAGGAGATCACTGGCTCAAATTTCTCTAGGTCCACATGTATACCAATCCTAGATACCACATTCCACATGAACATAAAATCCTAATATCTATCTTTTACATTGACATCTTGGGGTAATTATGTTGTGCTACAATCACACTAAGTACTATATCGAGGTGTCTAACATGTTTCTCTTAGGTCGACGAGTTGATGAGGATGTATTTAATGAACAACCAAATAAATGAGTCTATATAAGGTTTGAAGAAATTGTTTAGGATATCCATGAACACTATTATCACATTGTTGAAACCAAAAAACATCACAAAATACTCATATAACCCAAAAAAGCTATAAAATTATGCCTTCAGGGTATCCTTCTCTAATCCAAAACTAGTGGTATACAGATTGAAGATCAATCATGGGGAACCACCAGGATCCTCACAATGGAGCGAAATAGTCTTAAATCATTGTAAAAGGATATATTTTCTTTACAATTACCTTTTTTAACATCCAGTAATAAACATAGAATTGAATACTACAATATTACTTCTATGTGAAAAAGATTGGTTCACCCCAAGGTGAAATACTCATCTTAATAAAGACATTTTTCCCCAAGTACATGAGTTCTATCTTGATCTCATTAAAAATGGATGGTGGCATATGATATAGGTATATCAAAATGGGCTGCACAACCTGAGTGACCACTATCTCAGCTTATCTTACTAATCCTTTAGAGTCTATATTAGGTAAATGATTGACACAATGATTTCAACCCATTCCTCAATATCCCGAGGGCCTCCCATAACCTTGAAGAATGAATAATTATGGATTTTAATTTCATGACATATTTAATCATTTTTATGAAATATTATGCATCATAAATGCATTAATAGAAAGATTTATAGCTAGATAGATTGAATTACCCAAACCATACAATTGTTTTGGGAGAATTATTACCCATATATTCCCACACATCTAGTTTTAAAGAAGCAATATCCTCCATTTTAGAAGTATTACAACCTTAATCAGCAAGTAGACCTATAAAAATATGGTGAGGTGACACCTTCCATAATGTGAAGGAAACACTTTGAAAAAATTGTGTATATTAGAAGAGATTCTAACCAATCTATAGAATCACACAAAGGTACTCCTAGGAGTCTTCTGAAGAAAGGTACAACCATCACTAAACTAACCAAGATATCCATCCATTCACATTTTTTTAATTACATATATACAAAAAAATTCTATTATTTGGTTCTAATCATTAATTATTAAACATATATATCAAAATAATATAAAAACAAATGTATCAAAAAATTGGGAATATAATTTAATCACAAGAAAATGGCACTATTCAAGGAATCAAATTAAAGAACTGATATGACATAAAAAATATGTATAGAAGGAATGTGATCCTATGTTCATAGCCATTATGATTGAACACACCCAAAAATATCATAATAATAGTAATAGTGATGTCATCTATGGTGACTCAGAGGTCTAGTGCAAATGTTTTGGACATCCACATAAAAACAACCCTCCAAGAGTGCCACACAGCTTTCCCATTTATATGATGTCCCAATATATTACAAAATGAAAAGTAAATAATTTTTATCTAATACTATTTGGTGACACCCTGAATCAAACTAATGGGTTTGAACATGCATACCACATGAGTTCATATGAAACTTTTTATATAAAAGATATTATCGACTAATAATGAGTGTCTATGTCTATTAGTGGAGAGACAATAACTTCAATATCATATAATACCATAGATAATATTGAAATAGTATAATAAATAGAATAATAGGAGTTTCATGAAGAAACTAAATCAATGATTACCAGTCATACAGGTAATAAATAGTCTTCCAAATTGGAAAAAAAATAAATTAATAGAATCATCAGATAAATAAATAAAGAAAATTGCAGATTCCTCTAGTGTCATTCCTACTACATTACCATATTCATGCTCCTATACTCATCTATCGACCATATCCCCCATTCCCATACTCTTATCCCTATACATTAAGTCTTTATGTGCATCGATATTCTCATACATGGTATGAGTTATAAATCCCTTTGGACACCATTAATTTATCCTTAACAATTTTTCTCATATATAATAGGTGTACTTCATTCAAACAATAAATTCACAAATAATAATATCAACACATAATTGTTTTCTGAGTGGTCATGAGATAGCCAATGCACCACAAAACGCCAACTATAAATGGAGGGGGGGGGTTCGCTTTTACAAATTCAATGTTTCCCCTACATAGATTATAAGTACTATAGCATAACACTATGAAATTTGTATGATACCTTTACATAGAAATGGATTTCAGGTACTTACCCTAATGTAACCCATACAATTAGGGTGTTACTCTTATGCTTGTAGAGTACTACCCTTATGCAATGCTTGAACATCTCCCAGGCCCTTATACTGAGGGTGATGTGTCCTTACACAACTCATATAAAAAAGGATCCACCATTATGAAACACCCAAAACCTCATTTTGTAACAATAGAGTGCACTTAACTTTATGTAGGACTTATTCCATACCTAAAGGGAAAATGTTTAAAATTGTTATATTTTCATATAAAAAATATTTGAATTATAACCCTAAAAGTTTTTAGAAATGCATTTATTACAAGAATAAGTTTTGAAAAACATTTTTGTTATGCTTAAACGTATATAGTTTAGATATTTTGATCTATAATAGATCTTAAGGAATGAATAAAATGTTCGAAGAAAATTAGTTTAAGAAATAGCTGAACGATATTTATTTTTGTTAATTTAGATTTCTAAATTACAATTTAGGTTGTGAAATAATTTTGTGATCTAAGATATAAACTATAAATATATATTAATATATTATCAAATAAAGAAAATACAAGACAAATAATAAGATACTTGATACTGAAAATGTTGAAGTATAAAAATAGAAGAAACAACATAGTGACAACTTGATAGAAGTATTATCTTATTAGAGACTATCCTATTTTTAAAAATATATTTATATAATTACATCTATACATGATCTCATTAATCTATTGAAAGACTAATATTTAATATGGGTTCAAGGAAGAAATCATCTTCTTTGTAATCCACATGATGAAACTAGTGGATCATATGATCTTGGGTTAATTAGAATAATTGAAAAGATTAGCCTTATTATTTTTAGAAGTGATCCTTATTAAATTATTTTCAACCTAAAATAATTATTTATTGGTGTGTGTAATAGTTATCTTATATATTATCATTCAACTGATTATGAATGATATTTCAAGAAGAATCCTAAAAATGAATTTAAATTAATGATTCACCCCATCACTGTGATTTTCAAGTGATCATGAGGGTTGTTTCACCCTATTAAAGGAACACAAGATGAAATAAAATGTGAATGGATGAATGTATCACCGCCATGGAAGAATTAGACTTGAAAATTTGTGTCTAGGCCTTGGTTAAAGATTTATAATCAAATTATAGGATTTAATATGAAAATACCCAACGTAAGATCTCATATGAAAATACCCAACATAGGATCTAATATAGAAATACCCAACATGAAAGGGATAATTTGAAATAATCCAAATGTAGTTCCCAATAAAGTTACAAAATCCCTACGTAGGATCTAATATGGAAATACCTAATGCGAATGAGAAGAATAAACATTGGTGGTGGATATATAAATTGAAAAAAATATAAAAGTTACAAGAATGAATTATCCCAAAACCAATATATATTCTATCATCCCAACACTTTTTATTGGATTGAGAGGGCAATGAGACTATAAATTTCCCTAAGAGAAATTCATAATATTCCAAATGATTGTAATAAATTATGGTGGGATTCAATTCAGGTTGGGGATTATTTTTCCTATAAGAATAAAAAAACTTACCAAACAAGACAATGATAAGGGGTGTGCTATTATAAGTGGTATCTATTTTGTTCAGTCCAAAAAATAGTTTGAGACATGTTCTATCAGATTGGCCCTCTGTGGAAAAGGTGGTCTCAGTCTTGACTGGTCTTTGACTTGGTATTGGTGGTCAGTCTTGGAGTTGAAATTCATTCTGGTCTATTCCTTGAGTTGGGATCACAGAAAAGAGCATGATTGTTGGAACATAAAATATAGAGAATAAAAATATTTAGCTAACCTTTTATGCCGAAGTTCAATTTACTAGAGTGTTGGGTACATAAGCATTTTGGAGACAATTATAGGATTTGAAATCTCATTGTCATGGGTTTATCTAATTATAAAATCATGAAATGCATTATAAAATGGATTCCTACTGGGAGTGCTTATTTCATTTTTAGTAATTATATATGATTTGGTTCAAGGTGTTGTTTTAAAAAAAAATGCTGAAATCTTTTTCAAATGGGCGATTCTTTAAAATAGCATTGTTTTAGTATTTTGAAAATTGTTTGATATTCAAATTCAAGAATTTTTTTTTTCAAAAGGTAGTTAATTTTAGAAAGAATTGTAGTGATAAAAGGTTGTGAATGATTTTGAAACTTTCAAGCCTTCAGTTAATAAATATTTGGACTGAGGACATTTCTATGTTTCTATAAAATCTCACTCAGAACGCATCCTAGAGACCAATAGGAAGAATATATGGAGAATATAGTTACACATAAGCCATGTGTGAACCAAGAGCTCATTCAAATTATTTTCCAATCTTTTTTATGGATAATGGGTGTAAGAGAGATGATCCTTGGAAGGTGGATCATTTAGTCCATTTCCAAAAATAGAATCCACCTATCTTTTTGGGTGATCCAGAATAAGAGAAGGGATCGATGTGGATGAACATGATAGATCATATCTTCAATTTCATTGACACACCACTAGAGTTGAAGTAAAACTACGGACTCATATGCTGAAAGATATTGCACGTTAGTGTTGGGATATAGAAGTTCCATCAAAATTAGGCCAAAGTATTTAATTGGAGTATTTTGAAGAATTTTTAAATAAATAATTATATCATTAAATGTTAAAAACTCAAAAAATGATGAGATTCTTAATCTTGAAGTAGTAAAAAATATTTTTCATAGATAATGCATCTAAATTCATGTATATAGTATGCTTTGTGTTTGAGGTTTTTACTAATGTGTCCTTGATGGAAGAAATTTTTGAATCGACAATGAGACATGATATTCACTCAATGAATAGTGTGCTATGTATTACGGATTTTACAAAGATAGTCAATAGAGTGAAGGTAGCTGAAAGGGATATCTCATGAGCTATGGAAGAATGAATTATGTTGACACCCATGGGAAATATTGGGAAATATAATTCTGAGAGTAAGCAAAAGAGGGATACCTATTTCCAAGGTGGGAGAATGAATCAAAATCTTACGGCTAGATAGGTGAATCATCCTCCATGACCCATTACTAAAGATGGATGTTTCCAATGTGGTTTTCTTGACCACATGATGTGTGAGTGCATGACACCACCAAGGGCATGTCATAATTGTAAAAATATGGGGAATCTTTAGTGCTATTGTCTCAGTGCTTTGAGGTCAGGTACTTGAGACACTTCTCAAGGTTCTTAGCCATTGTATGCTTCATTGGGGTGAGGGTAGAAGATTCAATCTCATCAAAATAATTGAGCTATCCATGGTGATTCCAGGAATACCTTGAATCCTTAAGCAAGTCAATCTCAACATGGAAAGAAGAAGATAAGTGTTTTGAAGAACTAGTTATATTGAACTGAATAGGGTATTGTGGATGACTAGACAATGCCTTTTATAGCGAGAGTTACATTTCATTTGAAATATACCTTTATGCAAGTGTTGATTGATATGGGTGAATCCAATTACTTTATTTATTCTCATTATATTGATTTTATATGTTTAAAACGATAGATCATTCCCTATGTGATAAAAATTCAAACCCCCCTTGGTCAAAGAGAATGTATAGCCTTTGTGTGTAGAGAATGTTCTATAACCATTGATGAAGTCAAGATACAATTAAATTTCACTATGATGGATATGGATTTCTATGATGTAATCCTAGGTATGTATTTGTTGAAAATGTTTAAGGCTCACATCTAATATTATAGAATAACAATGAGTTTCTTCAAAGAGGATTACATCGAGTATCTCTTTAGAGGAGAGAGGAATGTAAATGAAAATGAAATAGGATTGTTGGCATAAGAAGTTGGAACTATCTCTTACCATTTGTTGGTATTGAATTTGGAATCGATGGACGAAATAAATAATAGTAGTTTCCTAGTTGTGGCGAACAATTTTACAGATGTGTTTCCTAAAAATTTCTTTGCATTACCTCTACAAATGGAAATGGAGTTTATGATTGATCTCCTCCTCGAGAACAGTCCTATATCACTTTTTTTACATCAAATGTAACTAATATAATCAAGGTAATTGAATGTACAATTTTAAGAGTGGGAAGGGTTTTATTTGGATGAGCATATCTATATGGGCAGTACTAGTCTTGTTTATAAAAAATCAAGAAATAATTCTTTGGTCGTGTTTGGATTATCATAAGATTGATCAAGTTATAATAAAGAATCGATGTCAACTTCTATTCATTGATGATATGTCTGATCAATTAAGAGAATCTAAGTGGTTCTCTAAGAGTTACTTATGATAAGGATATCACAATTTGTGGGTTTGGAAAAATTATATTCCAAAAATAGATTTCAGAAGTAGATGTGGCCATTATGAATATGTGGTAATGAATTTAGGTCTTACGAATTCACTAGTGGTGTTTATGGAATTTTTGAATCATATATTTTAGAGATATTTGGATTCTTTTGTGTTTGTGATTGTGGAAGACATATTGGTGTATTAAATAACAATATAAGACCATGTGAAACACTTATTGATAGTTTTGGGAATCTTGAGGGATCATGAATTTTATGAAAAATTACCTATGTGTGATTTTTGGATACAAGAGGGTTGTTTTTTTGCCATGTAATTTTTGAAAAAGTTGTTTCAACGGATCTAAAAAAGATAGAAGATGTTATCTCTTGGATTAATCTAAAGAACATCATTAAGATAGAGATCTTACATGATTTAGATGGTTATTATTGATTCATTGTTCATGAATTATTAGAACTAGTTCACCTAGGAAAACTTTTTGAAAGAAGAACATTCATTCTAATAGAGTGAGGACTACCAAAAAACATATCAAGAGATAATGATTCTCATTACATATACACCGATATTGATTTTTTCATAATCAGGACAACGGTACGTGGTGTGTTGTGATACTTTGGGATCAGGGTTAGGGTGTGTTCTCATTCACAGATACCATGATGTTGCCTACTATTCATGGTAGTTGTGAGTGCATGATAATAACTACCCAAAACACAATTTGGAGTTATCTGTAGTCTTCCATGATTTGAAGACCTGACATCACTATTTATTTGGGGAGAAATTTACTATGTTCATGGATCATAAGGGCATGAAACATATTTTCTCACAATAATATTTAAATCTGAGATAAATAAGATAAATGGAGTTTCTCCAAATGTTTGAATTTGACTTGAAGTATACATCAAGTAAATGAAATTTGGTGGCTAACACATTGAGAATAAATTCATATGTTCATTTCAAAAAGGAGACTTCATAATAATTGTATTTTATATCAGTCCTAGCTGACAAGCTTGTATAAATGGAATAATAGGTTGATTTTGTATTTTTCTTCCTAGTTTTGGTGGTTTCTAATTTTTTAAAGATGGTTAAAGAGGCACATACATACAATTTAGAATGTGTTGTGATGAGTTCGAAAATCAATGGTGGAATGACTATTGAGGCATGAATGATGGATGAGGATTAAATTATATTGTTCTAAAATCAGATGGTCACACATATGGATTATAAATACAAATTTCTTAATGCATAAAACCATTCGAGATGGGATGTACATACAGGAATATATTAGATGTATAAGGAATTGAAAGAAATGTTTTGATGGGTTGACATGAAAATGAAAGTGGACAATTTTTTTAAGATGATTAACTTGTCAACAGGTTAAGGAAGAGCATCAATGAACAAAAGGTATGTTACAATCCTTCCCTATCCCTACTTAGAAATGAGAGGAGATAACTATGAATTTTATAATAGGCCTCCCAAGAATAGTTCAGAATCACAAAGCCATGTGGGTGATAATGGATCATCTCATGAAGTCAGGTTATTTCATCCAAATTCATGAATCTCATATAGTGGAGGACTTATAAAAACTATATATATATAGGATGTTGTAAAGGTCCATGGGATAACAGTTAAATTATATCTAAAAAAGAGAGATGATATTCAAATCCCATTTCTATAAGTACCTACAAAAATCCCTTGGGATTCAAATGACCATGGGTATGCCGTATCATCCTTAGGTGGATGTGAAATATAAAAGGAAAATACCGAAGTTGGAATAAAAGTTGTGGGATTCTATAATGGATTTTGGTAGCTCATGGGAAGAGCACATACTATTTGTGGAGTTCTCTTATAACAATAGACCACAGTCTTCAATACATATGGATTCTTTTGAAGCGTTGTGTGAGTTTCCCTTTCATTCTACACTTTTTTGGGTGGAAACGGGTGTGACTTCACCAGTTGGGCCAAGAATTATCCTGGAAACAATGTATAATAATTAGTTGATCGGGAAATAGATGGAAATTACATAGTTTCATCATAAATCATCTGCAAATCCTCATCGACGGTTGTTGTTTTCTATAGTGAGTGAGAATTTCTTCTTGAAGATATCTCCAAGGCTTGTACATCATCATTTTGGGAACTAGAGAAGGCTATATGATCAATACATATGCCCTTTTGAGATAGTGGAATGGGTTGGAGAGGTGGAATATCTGCTGGCATTGCCACCACAATTCAGTGCGGTGCATAATGTGTTACATGTTTCTTAGTTTGACAATTATCAACCTAATCCAAACCATTTTATCAAATGGAATCACATTGAACTAGTGTCAGATGCTTCTTTAATGCACATGCTAGTGAAAATTGTGGTTAGTAAATAGGAAAAAATGTGTGAAAAAAGAATCAACATAAAGTGGGTTTTATGGAAACATGGTCGGATTTAGAAAGAGTCTTAAAATTAGAAAAGGAAGTGGAAGAGAAATATACAGAACAATTTTAGAGAAATGATGGGTTTTACATTGTAAGGAAGAAAAGAACAATTTATATGAGAATGTATCCCCTCTATATGAGGTAATTAACCCTTATTTTACATATTTTAAGTATATATGTTTTTAGAGTTATGTTTGGGAGAGTTTAAGAACATTTGGAGTGTTTTTGGGGATTTTCTATATGTGCAGAGTTGGTGAAAAATTTATGAAAATCATGAAACACCTATAAGAAATTTTTCACAATAAAATAGTGTCTAATGAGATGGTGAATGGGAGGCAAATGGTTTTCCCATACCATACGAAAGCCTAGGATAAATAGTGTAGTATTGAGCATGTGTCGGATAATGAGCTTTGGCATGGTTGGTGCATGGTTTAGAAATTGTGCTATCCAACCAAGTGAGGCCTCCAATAATGCAGATGTAGGATCATGTTTAACACATGGTTTCCCAAACCATGCGACTAAACCATTGATGGGTAAAAATCTAGATCTTTAAATTGTAGAGATAACACATTTTCACCTCTAAAAGCTTCTTTTTCCCCCAAAACAGCCATAACTCGGGTTTTTTCTCACTCAAATTTTGGAGAACCTCTACCCATCGAATTGGAAGAAATATGGAGATGTTACTTATTGTGTTAAAGCTCAATTCATACAATAATACTTCATTATTGTTTGTTCTTGGTGACTTTTCTTAGATTATTTTCTTGATCTCTCTCAATTTCTTAGATATACTTCCACTATGGTTCGGTCTATGATATTTGATTCCAAATATGATTATATTTGTCTTGTTTTATCAGAGGGGATGAATTATACGGTAGGTTTGAGGAGGTTTTTTCCCATTTTGTGGATGTTTGAGTGTTGTTAATCATTTTTATTATACAACTTGAGGTAGGTGGGTTCACTCCTGACTCCTCTATTGAGAAGTACAATTATTAATTTCAAATGGGTTTAATTTTTTGATTTTTATTGTGATATTGTGGTCAAAATCATGTTATAAATCCCCATTAGTGATGATTTATGGTTTTTGGTGAAATTATGGAATCTTGGTAATTGGTTGCACAATTTTCTTTGATAAATGATTTTAAAATAGTTTCTTGATTTAGGTTATGGAAAAAAAATCAATAAAAAGGTTTTTTATTGAAAAGGTTTTGGCATGATTATATTGGCATGGTTTTTGGGAATACTTGGGGTGTGTGTTCATATTATACTATAAGGATTGGTTGAAATATAACCTTATGCTCAGTGGCAATTGTGTAACAGAATATATTATTTTATTACCTTGAGAAGACTTAGTAGATCAATGAGAAAACTATAATGATTTTGGAACAATCATAATTAATCATTTATGATTATATGTGTGGATGTGTGGATTGGAATGAGGTATCACATAGTGTAATTAATGAAATGGTTTTGGAACACTATTAGGTTGCCTTACATGGAAATTGGTGTTGTTTTAGAAAACTATTTTACATTGGAACTTCTTTGTATTTTGGTATAAACCACTTTAAAAACTTTTTTATATAAAGTCTTTTATATAAGTTTTCTAACATGTTTTATCCTAGTGGCGTGAGTAGGGGATGTCATTGGGGAAAATATACTATGTTTCATTACTCACCCCTACTTTGGAACTATGGTGATTTTGTAGATATTATTTACCAAGACACGAAAAAAGGTAAATTATCACACATCAGTAGATATAATTCATTACACTTGGGTTATTGCGGAGTTAAATCATGGATCATGTTTCAAGATTGAAGTTTTCATTAGAGTCTTTCAGTTTTTTCTCCTAATTGTTACTTTGATATTGTAGTCTTCCACTCTGGTAATTGGTTTCAGTTTTATTTTAATAAATGGAATTTTGATTTTGATTTTATTGTTATCATGAATAATATGGTGGTTTCTTGGTTATGTATTGTTTGGTTAGTTGTTTTATTCTCAAAGGTAAAATCATCCCACATCCGTATTGAATCCCTTTAACATTTATTTCTAGACTTTGGCATATTGGGGATTCTTATTAAGTCCAAGTAACATGTCATCTCCCTATCTAGTCAATGATAAAGGAAAACATGTTACAAATTTTGAGATATTATAGGAATAAATACACATGTATTTCTTAGGGAAGAAATATCTACCTAGATATAACTCGTATGAAAGGGTGGTAGGCATATCTCATCCTCAAACTGAGTAAGGGAAGGAAAAATACAGATATTGATATTGAAGATCGAAACATTGGGACATTGTTTTTAATGATGGGGTCATTTTATCATAGAATATGTTTGGATCAAGGAACCAAAAATTGAGTAATCTTACAAAAATTTGGTACTACCATAAGAGAATTATGATTTATAAAATTGAACATCCTATGAAGTTTCATTTTCATGAGGGATGGATCAAATGATGTGTATTTTAGAATCATATGATTAGGAATCATTTGTTCTTTAGTTTTAGGTTGTATAGTAAAGAACATCATTTAGAGGTCCTTTATCAGACTTGGTTCATATGGAAAAATAAAATGAATCCAACTTAGTGCTATACCTATATAGAAACCTCTATATAATTGAGAGGTTCTGATCATCATGGTGAAGCATTGGTCTGATTTGTATTATACGTGGGGTTGATACAAAGTAGGTAATTTGTATGTCACTATATATCCATGATAAAAATTAATCTATCCACATGTGGTTCTTTATAAGTTATAGTATTGGATCCACTACAGAATATTAGACATGAATTGGGGATAACTCATACACTATGATAGAGTTGAGGATTACATGATCAAAGATTCATTGTTTAGGACCATGATACAATATTTATTAATTATATAATAATAGTATCAAATCCATATGTAGTTCTAGATAATGAGTATGTACACACATATGGTTAATACAATGGATAATTTGAGCAAGATTCACTTCTGTATAGGTTTCTATGACATGCCTCACATGAATGAGTATGATCATGACCACTATAAATATATTCGATATGATAATTTATCTATAACTGAAGTAGGCATTCTGATCATCACTATGTATCCTGTGATAATATGAATAAATCCATATGTAGATATTATAAGGATTGTAAAAATAAATATTTTTTATATGTAATAGGAATGGAATGGATTGAAATCCTAGTGAGATATGGGTTGAAACCCAACACAAATGCATTCTCAATACCAAGACAACCTAAAATGGTCCCATCCCAGTGAATGACTATCGGGATAATTAATTTGTGTTGGCAAACTTATAAAATTCTTGGTGATTACTAGTATGAAAACAGAATATGGGGAAATTCGTTATATAGTATATCCTTGGGTTAAAATATATCATAAGATAAAAAGAATCAGGCCACATATTGTCCAAGAGTGTATCAAATTTATCATTTGTTAGGTGAACCATTAAATTATTGTTGATTTTTTTTTCAATATACATCAACTGCTCAAGGAAATAAAAAAACTGAAGTGGTTCAAACACTCCCATTATAGAGGGAATTTAAAATTTATAGTAGAATGAAATATTCATACATAATAATTTTAATTTCATGTAGGTTGGACCACTCTAAATAGAATAATGAAAAATGGGATTGACTATTTTTTCATGTATTTTAACATTATGAAATAAGAAATAGGATTTCATGTTATTTTATGGTCAAATGAATATGAACATTTCCAATTAGTTTAAAATATTGTGCTGTGGACATTATATAACACTCAAGATTGAAATATTTAATTCTCTTTTAAATAAATACAATGTTAAATAGGTCTTTTTTATATAAAAAACCAAAATAAAAAAATCTTGATATATTGTAGTAAGTAAAAATCATATAAAAATGTAATATGATAGATATAAAATAGTAGTTGAGAAATATGGGATAAATAAAGGTATATAAATTTTGAAATACATATAGAATGAAAAATAAAGGGTATATTTTATTACCAATTAATTTATAACTAAAATTAATATAACTAATTAATGAATTAGAACTTATTGTAATAAGAAAATGCGATTTTTCAAAAAAATTACTTTTACGCACTGTGTAATTAATTTTTAAGAAAATAAATATACTATGGTTAAATTATGATAAAATATATTAGTGGTATGAAAAATTTATTAGGAGTAAGTAGGAATTTAATGGAAATTAGAATATGAAAAACTAAAGTTTAAAAATTCATTTTTCTATAAATTATTTAATTATATTTAAGCTTCCATTTAAAAGTTAAATTCCATAATTTTATAATTTTAATTTGAAAAATTGAAATTATTATTTTTATTTTTCATAAGAATATTAAATTATTATCAATTTTAGGTATTTTTAATGAATAGACACTGGGAAAAATCATTTTGATATTTGTATTTTATATTTCAACGTTGGTTTCTAAATGATGTTATTGATATAGACTTTTTAAATACGTTTTTAATGTCGGATATATAAAATTGGTGTAGAGAGGTAAACCACATCAACTTATAACATCATTTTTTAAAATAAAATAACATATAAGTTACTTCTCCTACTTATAACATAGATAATTTTATTAAATTTCATTATAAGTGATTCCCAAATTGGATATTAAAATAGTTTGTGGGTTATGTGAGAAACATTTTTGAAAAATAAAAATTGAAAACATACAACATAAATTTTATAGAAGAAAAAATAAAAAATTAGAAAATTTCGTAAAATAATGAAAAAAAAACCAAAGTTATTGTTTTTACTTCTTTTCTATTCTCATGATTTTCTCCTCTTACATTAGAGATCATTTCATTATATTCCTCATGCAGAAAACTTCATGAGGCATTTTAAGCATTATTTTCTTTCTATAAAAAACCTTGTGAAGAAAATTGTGAATTTTCTTGATGATCTCATGAATTTGAATAATTATTTTTCAATTATAAATCTTTATTAAAAATAAATAGTCAATAAAATGTATTAAAAGGAAACAAAATATAAAAATAGATAAAATAAGGAAATATTACCACTAAAAACTCGTGGAGATATGCAATAAGAGTATATTGATAAAATATTGTGTGAAAAATGGAAAATAGTGTTAGGAAAGATTTATTTATATCGAATATGAAAAAATTCCAAATCACACAGTGTATTAAAATGTGGGAATACATGAATCAAGAGAATGTTCTTCAAAAATATGGAAATCAGTAATGCTTTTATTTTAAAATTTCATGATAGACTTTTAAAATCAGGGGTATCAAAAAAAGATATTAAAAGTATCCAATAATTATTTTTGTTTTAAAATCATGAATAAAAGTTGATTATGAACATTTTTTTGTGAAAATTGTTTCAAAAATATTTTTTTTAACATTTTACCATAAATTTTAAAAAATATTTATATTATATATAACTTTAAAAATCAACTTCTTTAAAATAAATGTAAATATTATCATAAAGTAAGTATTAATTTAGAACATATAAACATTTTAAATAACAAAAAATTTATTTAATTATTAAAATAAATCATTTAAAAATATTTTTTTGAATTTAGAAAACCCATGTTTAATATTTTGAAACATAAGTAATATTTATGTCAATAAAAATATGTTTTGGCCTTTTTCTTATAAGTATCCAAAAGGTGAAATTTAGTATTGGTTTACATTAAAATAAAAGTAAATAATATTTGGTTAAGATTAATTTGATTAATGTCATATAAATCATGAACATTGAGAATCTTTTCTTAATCATAATTTTTATTCATAAAAATAATTTTTTTCTAAAAAAAGAATTTCATTAAATTTTTGTGCCAATACTTAAATTACTTTTTATCACCATTAAAAATTTTATTTAATAAATTTTTTTCCATAATTTGAATAACTTGTTTGACATTATGTAATAAGGCCCATTTTTCGTATTTAAAAGAAATTAATTTGTTAAAAATTAGTTACCATGATAAAAAACAAAATAGGTAATGTTGAAAATTTTAAGAGTAAAAGGCTTAAACGATGTTAAGAACATTTGTTGAAATGTATCTTTAGGGATTTTCAGACCATACTACTCCAGACAATCCATTATTTTCTACTTATTATATAAATTTGACCATTGAATATTTACTTGGCCTTCTATATTATTACAAAAGTTTCACTCCATTTACTTATAAAAGGATTTATCACAACCCTAATTCTACTGACACACAAAGACTATTATATTACACTATGTTCTTCCCAAATAACACAATGTAATTATTAGAAACATCCTATTTATTCTTTTATTCTCAAAATACCACCTCATAGATCCTTAATCCAATTTTCAATGGGTGTTTTCCAAGGATTATGGTATATTTTCTCGATTAATCCCTTTTTATTTATGTATATTTTTTTATTATTATAAATCCTCCAAGTATAATTTTCCCATTATAATACAATTTCATAAGTAGTATTATTATAATGGATTATAATATCAGGACTGAAAAAAACATTAACTATAATATCACTTTATTTACTTACAAAAATGAAAAGGTTATTCATGTTTATATGTGGACTACCATTTCAATGAATGATGTGTTTTTTTTCATTTAATCATTAAATGGATAGTCCTGAGTGTTTATTTAATGAAACAATATGGTATTTATTACTTTAATTTTTTTATGAGTTAATAAATCCTTCTTTCCTCGCTTTCTATAGAAAAATAAGGAATATGTTTGTACATGTGTATTACCAACTCCATGTTGCGGAATATTTTTTATTCATCATCACCCTACATAGATGACTATTATAATAAATTTAATGAATAAAAGAGATATCTATAACATTGTTAATGTTCTTTAAGTGTTATTTTAATAATTTTCTTATTAGTAATATTACAACTCTATCTTGTTAAAAATTATTGAAAGAAGATTGTCACTAATTCCATCTTCACAAGTGATGAATAAAAAAATCATTGAATTAAATTAGAACATTATATATAATTATAAATTATGAATTCTAGTGCCTTTTAATTATCCAGTAATGATGAAATTCTATCAATGAATATTATTTATCCTTACTAAATAATTGGAATGAAGAACATAAACTTCTACAATGGATCACTACCCTTATCCCCACTTTTAAAACTCTTGGTTTCCCTTATGTAATGTATAGTTTACCCTTAAAAATATTATTAAATAGGAGTTTACCCTTATGAAACTTTAAATATACCCTTATGTAGTTTTTATGGACTCCAATACACCTTTACAAAACTCCTAGAATAACTTTTGGTGGCCTCTAAAGTTAAGGAATTTCACTTACATAACCATTATAAACTGGATGTTTCCCAAACACAAGCATATTACTACCGCTACACAGTGAATGAGCATCTCACTTATCCTTATGATGAAACTAATTTATTCTCACAAAATTCATATAAATATAGATTTACCATTACAAAACTCCAAAAAACTCCCTCTATAAGTGCATAGTGCACTTATATTTAAGTACTCCCTTACAATATGCAAGGGTAAAAAAGTTTGAAATTATTAAATTTTCACATATTTTTTTCCAATTAAACCAATAAGGTTTTATAAAAACATGTACATTATAATTACCCCTATAATAAATTATCATATATGATTAGAGAATCTTGAGGTCTCTGTAGAATAACTTAGTCCACTGATCTTGAACATCATACTCTCATTATTATATATCTTCTTAGATAAATCCCTCCTTCTTTAGGTTCAGAACAAGTGCAATTGTATTTTCTCAAAGGTATTTCTCACTCAACTCAATGATCTATAACATGCACTTCTCATAAGATGCATATATATCCAACTCCATATCCTCATAAACTATAATATGCATAGGATCGAGTATATACCTCTAAAGATCAGAAACATGGAACACATCAAGCATTCCTTGATAATGTGTATTAATTCCATTTGGTATTTTGTCATCCCAGCCCATTTAGAGATCTTTAATGGTCTAAAAAATTTCAGTTTTTTCTTCACTTTCTTTCAAAAATGATGATTCCCTAACTTGGGTGACACTTATGAGAAATCACAAACTTCGAAAATTAAATCCTAAGGTTTTATCCTTTAGTATGCATGTGACCTCTTCCTGTTATGAGAAGTTACCAACATACTAATAATCTACTAAACCATATATGAAGTATCATAAACTATATTGGGTCTATTAACTACCTTCTCACCCACCTTATGTAGGTTCTGGGAACAACAGAATTGTGTGATGGTTCATACACAACTTTGAATTTTCCATGATCAATGTTCAATATAAGATTTACACAATAATGAACATCTTGATCAACATAATTAAATCAAATAATATATACAAGGTATATAATACTACATTGAAGAGAGTGTATCGTCACAAATTATTCATAATTAATATAATTAAATAAAGAATTTCATTGATGAAACTCTTTCTTCTTTGATGGATATGATAGTAGAGATATATTGTTCCATCAATGAGTTATAAGAATCAAGTTAGATTCCCTATAGTGATGATCCCAAAGTGTTCCAAAAATATCTTAACACCATCATAGGAATCATTGGGTGCTAGAATGAAAGATCCTTTAACATGCGTCATCTGCCTTTGATCGCCCCAAGAACTGATTCCAAACCATTCTCCTGGATCTCTCTTGACATGAGAGTGGGATATAGAGGAAGATTTCTCTCCATTCTTGGGAGCATTCTTAGAGAAGGTAGATCTCTAGGTATTGAGAATATTCTCTAAATCTATTGTGCACAACCGAAAAAATGAATTGCCTTATTGATAAAATAATATTATTGGGTTTATATATCGTTAGGGATAATATAAAATAATGGAAAAGTTCCCCTTATTATTCATTTAATCCTTGAGGAATTCTGTCCCAAATAATAATATTATTATTATTATTTCTCAACATGTGACTAAATTTTGAATTAAATTAAATATTATTTAATCAAATAATATCTATTATTTATTATTTCTCCTAATACAATTAAACTCAGTCCACCATTTCCCAATGATATATATGAGGCCATGAATAATGACTATTTATTTATTAAATAAATATCACTATATTATTTGGTAAAAAATATAAAAATAATGTATTCAATAAATAAAAAATAGTTATTTATATGTGAACAAGAATACATGAATATATATTAAAACACATCCGAGAAAATATTTATTGAAATTATTAAATAATAAATAATAATATATTATTTAACTGAGAATCTGGATACACTCAGTGTGTGACCTCTAAGCCTCTTTCTTTGTGGCATAAGGAGAAGAAACCTAAAGTCCAAGGTTAGTGTCTAGTAATATGACAAGAAACTAATAGATAATGAAGTTATTTCCTTAATGGCATGATACCTTATAAGAACTCTTTGTAATATAATCCCTTTATCATGATCTCTCAAATCAAGCAGGTTGTATGCTGGTGCCATCAACCTATGTGCTTGATGTCTATATCTTTGACTTATGAAAAAATAATGTTTCCTATTTTAGACCATGTCCATGGATTTATTTATGCTATATCATTTCCATCAAGGGTCCTAAGAGATAAACTTATGTTAAAGAACAAAATAGATAAATCCTTTCTTGTTTTATTCATTAATGCAATATTACTCGTCCCACACCTAATGTATCTTATCTTGCTAAGAACATCTATCATCACATTTTTTTGTGAATAAATCAATTTACATTAGTGATAATACTCATTAATAATAACATTAATTTCAATGAACCAATACACATGCCTATAGATAGGAACATTCAATAACACATTTAAATGTGGATTTCCTACCGATGGGTCTTGTTATCATAATATCTTAATAGATATTACCTTGGGCTTACACCATGATAAGGTTACTAAAAGACCTATGAGTCTCCACCCATGATATCATGTGTCATTTGTGTCCATCAAATGATATCATCTTTCTATAGAACATATTTTAATTAATAATTTCACAGTACTTCTAGGCTCTAATCATAGTCAAGAACTAATATGGCCTTTTTTGCAGCATCTACTATTGGGACATTATCACATACTATGTTATGTAGAATAACAATCATGCTGTGCCAAGATGTTTCTTAATATTCTAAACTATGGATACATGTTATCATAAAGTACCCTGATGATCATTCTAGGTCACTAACTCCAACATACTCCAACATTCACAAGAGCCAACTACTAACATCCTTCATTTCTCTTACTCTCACATGATACTCATGCTTATACTAAGATAGTTCTTTAGCCAAGGGGTATTCCATGTTTTTTACATGGTTAATCTTTGTAATTAAAATTCACCCCTTTGAGGAAAATCTCTCAATAGGTGATACTTCTTGAGTATGTTCTTTTTCTATTGGTGCGACCTTAAATATTTTACAAGAGCCATCACCGAAGAATTATCACAATAAAATGTGATATGGTCTTTACTTCTTGGTACCACATCAAGCTACTAGACAAAATTATTAATCCAAATGGATTCCTTTTCTACATTATAATCCTCTATATACATGGACTCCACTATATAAATAGCAATAATTGGGTACTTTGAACTATTCCATCTTACAATTCCTCTATTGAAATAGAAATTATATCCTGATTGCGACTTCAGATAATTCTAATATATCCAAAAACTAGCATGAATATATCCCCTAATGACCAGATTCTATACTTATCTATATACTAGGAATATATCCTTAGTTCTTCTCAGATACTTTAGGATAATCATAATAGCATTACAATGATGTTCTCATTGATCTTATTGATGTCTTCCAACAATTATAAATGAATATCTAACAGCAAGACTAGTAAATAACATGAAAAACATGATTGGTCTTATTGATGAAGCATATGTGATCTTAATCATTCTCTCTTTCTCTTATTGTGTCTGCAGACAGACTTTCATAGAAAGATGTAAACCATGTGACACTGGAACAAATCCCCTCTTGTATTATTCATGCTAAATATCATTAGTATTAGGTCAAAATATGTACTTTGGCATAGTTAAATCATACTCTTAGACCTATCATGAATGATATTGATCCCTAAAATATAGGAAGCCTCGCATAATTACTTCATGGAGAAAAACTTGTTTAACCAGTCCTTAACTGACTGTAAGAATGGTATTTCATTTAAAATAAGTAATAGTTCACCAACATATAATACTAGGACGATTATTTCATTTCCACTAAACCTCTTGTAAAAAAACATATCGCATTCATTCATAATGAAACTAAATTCTTTTATGGGTTCATCAAATCTAATGTTCCATGACATGGATTCTCACTTCAATCCATAAATGTATCTATGAAACATGGAAATCTTATAGGCATCATATTGAGTCACAAAACCGTATGCTTGTGTCATATAGAAATCCTCAAAAAGGTTCCCATTAAGTAATTCGGTTTGGAGATCCATCTACCAAATCTCATAGTCATGGCATGCTGCTATATCAAGTAAAATTCTAATGGATTTGAACATAGAAATTGGTGAAAAGGTTTCATCATATCCAATTTAGTGATGTTGTTTAAACCATTTCCCTACTAGCCTTTATTTATAGTTATTACCTTACCTTTGATGTCCAGTTTATTCTTGAATACCCATTTTCATTCAACATGCTTTACATTAACTAGAGCATTGAACAGAAACTAAACATGGTTCTAATACATGGAATCCATTTCAAAATTAATGTCTTCTTTACATCTTGTATCTTGTGATCTCTCTAATTCCTACTTTTAGGATAAAGGATCATCATGGTCAACCAATAACGAGTCACCATATTTGGTGATTAGAAAACCATATCTCAACGGTTCTCTTACCATTTTAACACTCCTAAATAGTACATGTGTTTTATGAACTATTTCTTCTATGGTGACCCGTGGAATCTTCTCTTGTTCCAAATCTTATGAATATTGAGCATCAAAATCCATGTATTAAATCGTTCTCCCACTATATCTTTAGCGGATGTGTCCCCCCTTAAGCAAGATGCCTTATCTGGCGATAATCACTTTGTTTTATGAGGGTTTTTATAGGTAGTATTCCTTTATTTCAATGAGATACACTATAAAGATACAATTTGTTTCCTTGGGTGCCAGTTTGTTTCCTAATTAGGTCTTAACAAACACCTTGAAACCCCATACACATGTTTTTTAAAAAGTGGTCTTCTTTCCACTCCATATCTCAAAGGAAATTCAATTTTTCACTTTATTTAGTACTCTTTCTAATGTGTATGGAGTAGTTTGTAATGCATATACCTAAAAGGATAATGGAAGATCTGAATGACTCATCATAAATCTTACCATGTTTGATAGGGTATGGTTCCTTCATTCAATAACACTATTTCACTATGGAGTGTATGGTGGAGTGAGTTGAGAAAGAATCCCAAACTCCCGTAGAAAGTTGATGAACTCTTGGTTATGATATTCACCACATCAATCTGATCGGAGATTCTTTTTATTCATTCCATGATGATTCAATACTTCATTCTTGGATTCCTTGAATTTCTCAAAGGGCTCAAACTTATACCTCGTCATGCAGATATATCTATTTATACTCAAGTCATCAGTAAACATTATATGAAAAATCCACGTCTATCTTCTACAATAAATGGTCCACACACATCAGTGTGTAACAATCATATATGTTCTGGGGCCCTATCACCCTATCCACCAAATAGTGGTTTTGTAACTTTTCCTTGTAAACAAGCATGAAATCTTTCAAGTGGTTTTATCTTGGATGAATTTAAATAACCATCTTGACAGATCATTGTCTAATTATTCTCGTTTACATGAACAATAAGGTGATGGCAAAGATGAGTGTTATATTAATTCATGTGAACATTATTCTTTATCAATTTCCAACACATGGTTTTTATAATTTAATACAAAAGACCATTATTTGAATTACCCACACCATAGCATATGTTTTTATTATAAAAGACACAACATTTATTTAAAAACTAGAAAATAAACCCATATGAATATAGGCATGATACATAAATTATGTTCTTGGTAACTATAGGTATATAATAATAATCTTTTAAAACCCAAATCATTGTCATTTGAAATGAATGATGGTAGTCACCAATGGATAGAGTAGCCAACCTATCACCATCTATTGATCTTGGATCCACCTCTCCTCATGAAATCTTTCATAATTTACTTGGTTTGTGTATTTGGATAGAGATTTGAGCACTAAAATCACATCTAAAGATTTCATCATTAGCTTCGTCAAGATTTTGGGTGATGTTCCTCTTCTAATGGTCTGACATTCCATATGAAAAACATACTACGTCCTTTTCCTTTCCTTACCTCTAGATCTTACTCTTCATTGAAGGATAGTGTTCAGGATCTGTATCATATTTATAGGTCTTGGTCCCCTTATCATTGTTCTTACTTTTATTATTCGCTATAAGGACTACATGTTTATCAATTTCCATGTCCTTATCCACTTATATAATCAAAGTAAAATGTTTTGAAATACTCTTATCATTATTTATAATGTTTTAATTGACAATAAAATTGAAAAGGTATTGGGAAGTGTTGAAAGTATGAGATCTATACCCAATTCATTTGGTAATTTAAACCCTAAAATGTCTAAGCATTCAATGTAGCCAATAATATTGACTACATGGGGCCCATATGGCTCAAACTCTCCAATAATTGTTGTGAATAAAGAATTGGAGATTTCATACCTCTCATGTCTCAACTTCTCTTGATAGATATTCCGAGGGTTAGACATCATGCTATACAAATACCTATCCAAATGTTGCATCAAAAGCTCATTGGACATGGATGATAGAATGAAATATTGAACATATGTGTAATCTATCAAATGTTTCTTGTAGAGTTTTAACTCTTAATTACTAGCCTCATTTCTTTTAACTTTAGGAAACTTTTCTTCTATCATATACAATTTCCTTTAGTGGTGAAGGATGACCCATAAGATACTTTTCTATTCATGGAAATTTATGCAAGTGAGAAGGCCATCCTTATTAAGTATATATTGTAATGATATGTTTGATTTCATTTTAATGTTGTTTATACAAAATAAGATATGAAAAATTTTAGTACTTTATCTAATAAATTTAGACAAATAAATATATATTATATTTATTAGTCTCCAACTATTTTATCAAAAACCCATATTCCTCACCATTATCTATGGAAAATTTTATTTCTTGGATATTAAATTGTAAAGGATATATATTCCCTTTCTCATTACCCCAAATTTTGTTTGTAATGAAACATGAATGGTTTTAGGTAGGCATTTGAAATTCCAACTACATTAACTCATAGTTCCTTGATCAGTTGTGTGGACTCCCCGGTCCGAAAATCCTTAAATTGGATTTCTTAAACCATTTCCTCTCAGTTACACCAAGTACTACTTTGGAATTGAAACATTGATATACACTATGTTAATTCAACCCAAAACATCATGTTAGAATTCCATGATAATTTAAAGAACACTAATTTTTTTAGTCAAGGACTTTGAACAATGGCTCTATTTTAACTAAAGTAGTGGAAGACAATACAAACATAATATATTTAATTGTGGTATATTATCCTTTTATGTTTAAATTTCCAATTATTATCTTTATTACATTATTTTTGATATAAATTGGATTTAATTAAATGATTAACCCGGTCTTAGATAATATGCATGCATTAGACAAATTATTTTAGATCTATCTTGCATGCTTGTTAATTATATTAAAATATGTGATCACAAAAACAAATCCTTAATGAAATAACCATGCAACTTGAATGAAATAAAATAATAAGGTGTTATGATTATGAGTTTTTACTAATGGTTATTTTATCTAAAATTGATAAACTAACCACTTACCTAGGGGGACAACAACTTGAACCAATTAAGGTTTTTTATAGCTTTCAACTTGTCAACCAATGTATCTCTCTTGGTTAGGTTTTACCTAGGCTCAAAAAATGAATAGCCTCCATTATCTTGGGAGATCAATCCATTATATTTTATTTTAATCACATGTAGGCGAGGGAAAATGGTTTACTTAAAAAACCATGGGCATTCATGACCTACATAATATGAGGAGAGAAGGAACATAAGATAACAAGTTAATTTAATAAAAAATAAAATGAAACCAATCACATACAAAGGTTTTGTCTATGATCATGATCATCTACATTCATGCAATGAATTATGCATTTAATAAAACAAGAATTAAATTATTAATGGTTATTATTTATGATAAATCATGATCAAATAAATTAATTATCATATTTAGCTATTAAATTATTTTAACTTAATTCTCATACAAATTTCCTTGATATTCTCATCAATCATAATTTTAAAAAAAATTGATAAATTTATATAAAATTAACTATGTACATTAAATGTAATTTGGATGCATCACATTGAAAACCCATCAGAATTAATCCAATATGTATTATACTCATATACCATATTACTTTTTTAATATATAGAATACATGACATATCACATACTTACATAATGTGTGCTATCAAATTAATGATTACACAAATTATATGATTTTTCAGTCCGTTTTTATGCTTCAATTCATTTAGAGTAACAATTTTCAAATCATACAGGATATTAAAATATAAATTGTATTAAGATATTAATCAATCATATATATATATATATATTAAAAACCTATCTCATGGAATGTCCTATCAACTTAATGACCACACTTAAGAACATGTCTCAATGTCTTTCGAGTATAATAAATAAATTTTAAATATCTGTAATTTGGTATAAGTACACAACATGCATATATGAGCTACACAGTATGTAAATATCTCTTAGTCTATCAGAGGTATACACAAAGGGACATGGAATGTAAATAGTAACATGAAAAAATGGGGTACACGGTGTGTAAAATGGAATTCATGGCTTGTGGACTCCAAGCTACTTGGTCACCAGTCATTTAGGTTGAGTATAAAACACACAGAATGTTTGTGACTCAATGGTACTATATACCATGTGTGTGGGCTACATGACGTGTACTCTTGCTGACTGTGGGACAGGATGGCCAAGTCAAGACGTGGTGTAATAAGAAACTACACCACGTTTCATCAATGCACATGCATAGAATTAATAGCAAAATTAATTTCTATTTAATTGAACACAAGTACAAAACGTGTAATTCTGGTTACACGATGTGTACTCCTTTGTTAGCTGGATAGAATCCTTGGTACCTAAAGATGAGTTCTTCAATTTTATTTTGTTCATAGGATTAATCAAATTGATTATATCTATAATAAATGAAGGAGGAAGAAACAGATCTCTAAATTTGGATTAAAATAATTATTGAACTTGAATAAAAAAAATAAATCACTAAAGCATAAATCATCAATGATCTTTAATTATAAATAATTATATGACTGCTCTAGTAACACTTGTAGTTTTGAGGTGTATTGGAATCAGGTGATGGTTCATGAATAACTTTTCTTTTTTCCATGATCGATGATCAATCTAAGATTTACACAATGATAAATTTCATGATCTAAAGAATTAAATAAAGGAATATTGAAAATGGATAGAATTCCAGAACCAATAGAGAGGATTATCACATATTATTTATAACTAATTTAATTTAACAAGGAATTACCTTGATGTAATTCATTATTCATTTATTGATTTGACAATATATATTCATTTTTCCATTGTTTCATTGTAGGGATCAAAGTAGATTCCCTCCAGTGGTGATCCACCCATGTTCCACATATCCTTGAATGTCACTATAGGAATGTTTGGTTGCTAGAACAACAAATTCAAGTTCATGCATCATCCAACTTTGAATGTACCAAGAACTGCTTCCAAAGCATTCTAATGGATCTCTCTTGGCCTGAGAGTGGGAGGTGGAGGAAGATCTCTGTCTATTTTTTGGAGCATTCGAGGGTAAGGGAGCTCTCTAGGTATAGATATGATTATCTAAATCAATTTCTCACAACCCAAAAAATGAATTGGATTATTGAGAAAATAAATTAATATATTTATATATTTCTAAGGTAAAAATAAAATAATTTCATAATTTTCCTTTATTTTTTTTATTTATAGAACCAAATATCAAATAAATATAATAACAATAATATTTCTTAGCATGATCATAAATTGATAAATAAATTAAATATTATTTATTCAAATAATATTCAATATTTATTATTTCTTTTAGGACAATTAAACTCAGTCTCCCATTCCTCTAAAATATTTATCAGGCCTTGAATAATAGCCATATATTTAATAAATACATAACTAAATTATTCTCCAATAAATATATAAATATTATATTCACTAAATACAAAATAAATATCTATATATGATCAAGAATACATGAATAATTATTAAACTTCATCTGGGAATAATTTGTATTCAACTTGTTAAATAATAAATATTAATATATTAATTATCTGTGATTCTGGATACACTTAATGTGTGATCCTCTAGTCCCTTTTCTCTGTGGCATTAGGCAAAGCAACATAAAGTCCATGGCTAGAATATAGAAACACACCAAGTCACCCATAGAGAAAGAATTTAATTCTGAAACAACATGGTACCTCATATGAATCCATACATTGTAATATAACCCCTTTATCAAGATATCTCAAATTAAGAAGGATGCTTGCTGGTGCCATTGAACCATGTTATCTATGTATCTTTCTTTGAATATCAGGAAATTGAACATTCCTATTGTATGCCATGGAATTGGATTTATTTAGGATCTACTATTTCTATGAAAGGGCATGAGATATCAACTTCCATTAAAAAATATAAGGGGAAAATCCTTTATCTCATTATTCAGTAATGAAATTTTACCAATGACACAACCAACCTATCCTACCTCACCACGAAAATGTGTCATCATTGTTTTCATCAATACATAAAATTAATAAAATCATAATACTAATTAAATAAAATCTTAAAGACTAAGGACCAATATACATATACACATATAGGAAAATCCAATGAAACATATAATTACAAATTTTATACTGGATGGTCTCGTTCTCATAATATCTTATGGTATATTAACAAGGGTGTACACCATAAGAAGGTGCCACAAAGTACTATGAGTATCCACCCCTAGTAGCCTGTATAATTTTTTTCCACAAAATGATATCATCCAAATTTCGAATATATATTTAATAGTAGTGTCATATAACTTCTGGGTTCTAATTATAGTGGGAACTTCTATAACCTTTTAGTGTGATAACTACTCTTGAGACATTATCACATTATTTGTTATACAGAAGAAAATCATGATGTGATAAAAAGTTTTTTAATATTCAAAACTCTGAATGCATGTTATCATAAAGTATATATAAGTTGGTTCTAGGGGACAAAATAAAACACCCTATGCCAACATAGTGGTGAGAAACACAGTCATCCATGGAGATCATAAAATGGTTCCATCTATAGAGGTTACTAGAAACATTTGTTATATGCAAACTACCCCAAGGATTAGTTCTCATCCCATGATATTATGAAGTCAATAGGATAATATATAATCATATACTTTAATATATGGATCATCTAATTGAACTATCCATTAGTGTGATGATATTACGATGTGCTCAAACAAAGATAAGTCCCTAAGTAATTTTTGTAAACCCTATAAAAATCACAATGTGAAATGTGGATATCTTTGAGAAAATTTTCTCAAGGGAACACCATGTATGTGTATGATCTAATTTATATATAGATTTAATATATAATGAAATTAATGAGAATCAAATATCAGTAAGATGTGAAAAACTTTCATAGATCATTCATCAATCACATTAATAACTTCACAAATACTCAGGGTCATGGGAAACCAATCAAAAATCTAATCATGACATCCTAACATTTATATAATGGAAAATAATGTATCTGGTGTAAACCACCATGATGATGGAGCTCCCCCTTTACAATATGGTAGTTAAGGCATCGAGAAAGAAACACATCATTTCATTCTTCATCTCAGGCCACCAAAACTATTTCTATAAGTTATAGTATTTTTTTCACAACAACATATACTACTCATATTGAGTTATTTATGCATATCATCAAATCATTCCTAATGGAAGTAGGGACTAATACACTCCGATATAGCATGAACACATCTTTTCCATCCATCATCCACCTGAGTATCAGATGACCTCTAGCTAGCTGTTCTCACATCACAACATAACATATGTAAGTATTTTGTCTATCCATTAATTGATCTACTAGAGAAGATGTGAACACATATATAAAACACAAGTTATTGGTACTTTATCCTTAAAATAACCTTTCCTATGCTCATCTAACAAGCGGTATAAGAACCACACCACCTTATAAGGATTCTCTCCAATATCTTAAGCTACCAGTATAATACAGATAAGAGAATATTATTTGTCGTTACATTTCACTAGGGAATAAACCATATTAAAAAAAACATCTATAGATAATATTACAAGTGCCTCTGCGTAATATTAAGCTATAAAGTTTTGAATACGAAATGGAGACTCTTATGGTCAGTGTATATAAAAATATTCTCACTGATGGTATAATGTCCTCAAGAAATCAATTCACAAACCAAAGATATTATATATAACTCATTTGTTGGGTATTTATAGTTTAGGGGTTCTATCCAACATGAATTTGTAGCTAAAAAATTATATCTTTAAAATTGTACTACTTAAAAAAAATTCCTAATGTATCAAAATACACAGTGTATCTGATCTATGCATCAGGAAGTATTAGTACATGAGATATAGTTAACCACCTATTTTTCTCAATTAGTGCCTTTTCACACTGGTATGGCCACTATAAATTTTCTCAATTCTTTTTCAGTGTAGTCATAGGTGTTGATAGAGTAGACATGAACTAGATAAAATGATGGTAGTATCCTAATAAACTGACTAAGCTAGTAATTTCAAAGAAGTTCTAGGGACATGTTTGGGAAATCATTACATCCACCTTTTTAGGACCACATGTATACATATGTTTTAAACCACATACTGCATGAACCGAAGATCCTAAATTCACAACATATTCATTGAAATCCTGGTGTAATTATGATGTGTTATTGGAATACTTAGAATTATATTGAGGTGTCTAACATGTTTCTATTAGGTTATTCAGTTAATGAGGATGTATTTAATGAACACCATGATGAATTCATCTATATATGGGTGGATGATCTTATTGATAATAATCAATAAAACTAATATCACATTGGTCTATCTTAACAACATCAACAAATACTTATACAACCCAAAAATCTATGAAATTTTACATTAAGGATATCCTATAATCCACAACTAGTGGTAGATAGATTGAAGATCAATTTTGGAGAACCACAAGGATCCCCCAATTTAGAAAAAAAATCTTAAATCATGGGAAAAGTATATATTTTCTTCATTGTCACCTGGTTAAACATCCATTAATCAAAAAAGAATCGAAGAATACTATATTCATTATTAGTGAAAATTATAGGTACACCCCTAGGTTAAGTACTCTTATTGATAAAGAAAATTTTCACCAAGTCCTATAGTTTCATCTTGATCTCATTCAAATCAGATGGCATCATACGATACGAGCATATAAAAATGTATTTCTAGCCAAAGTAAAATCTATCTTAACTTAGATTGATGATCCTTTGGAGTCTCTATTAGGTCAATGATTCCCACCATGATTTGAAACCTTTCATAGATATCCCAAGGGCCTCCCATACCCAAGAATATTGAATAATTCTAGATTTTAATTTCATGACATATTTAACCATAATTATGAACTCTTATGCCTCAAAATGAATTAATTGAATGATTTATATCAAAAGTGACCCTACTATCTAAACCATATAATTGGTTTGGGAGAATGATAAGCTATATATTCTTGAAAATATTGTTTTGTAGAAGGAAAATCCTCCCTTTTGGAAGTATTATAACCCTAATTCACAAGTACTCCTATAAAAAAACCAAGATGCGGCATCTTCTTTAAAGTGAAGGAAACACATTGTAAACATTCTAGATATTAGAAGATATTATAACCAGTCTACAAGATGACAAAAATGTTCTCCTAGGATTCATCTGACAATAAAAAGGTATAAATATCCTTGAACTAATAAAGGTATCCATCCCCCCAAATTATTCACAATTATATATATACAAAAAAACATTATTATAAGGTTCTAATAATCAATTCTAGAGCATAAATGTCATTACAGTATAGAAAATATATATATCAAGATATAGAGAATATAAGATAATCACAATAAAATAGAAAAACTCACAGAATTAAAATAAATAACTAATATTCCATATAGAAATATGTATATATGGAATGTGATCCTATGTGTATAATCATGATGATCAAACACACCCAAAAAATCATAAAAAAGTAACTGTGATATCATCCAAAGTAACCCAGATCCCCATTAAAAATGTGTCAGAAAAGAACATATAAACACCCATACTAGAAGGCCACACACCTATCCCATTACTATAATTTCTTGATTTATTCAAAAAATTAAAAGTAAAAAACATGTGTTCAGATACTATTTTTGTAATGACCTGAATCGAATAAATGGGTCTGAACATGAGTACCACATATCCTCTTGTGCACCTCCATGTATACAAGATATTATCAACTAATAATGAGGGTCCAAGTCTCTCAGTAGAGAGACTATAACTTCAATACCATGTAATACAATAGATAATATTTAAATAGTATAATAAATTGAATAATCATAGTTTCATGAAGAAACTAAATGATGGCTTAACAGTCATATAGGAAATAAATAGGCTCCCAAAGTGAAAAAACTAATACAATTATCAAATAAATAAATAAATAAAATTGTGGATTCCTCTAGATTCCTTCCTGAACCATTACTAGATTCATGCTCCTCTACTCATCCATTGACAATGGGCCCCTTTCCCAAACTCAAACCCCTATACATGAAGTCTTTATGTGCATCGATATTCTTGTATAGGGTATGATTTATAAATCTCATGGAACACCACTAATTTATCCTTAACACGTGTTCTCATATATAACAGGTTTATTTCATTATAATAATAAATGTGTAATTAAGAATAATGATAAAAAATCATATATTGAGTGGTCATGCACTAAAAAAGGGGTCGTAAATCCCTAATTATACCTGCTTCAGCTCTATAATGGGATGATAATTGAAAGATGTCAGAAGTAAAAAAAACTATACATGGTGATAAAGAATCTATTTCTTGACAACCTTATGGCATCATGTGTTCTTGAGACTCAACATTCCCTACTCCTCATGTATGCCATGTTAATCAGTTTAACAATAGGCATCAAGAAAGATACCCAGAAGATCATTTAGAATTGTGTAACATGTTGTACCCCTCTCTCTTGGATTTTAATGATCACAATCACTCTCATCGTGTTCTAACTTGTTTTCAAGTTTGTTTTGATGATAGGAAAAAGGTTGCCAAAGAATTGGCGCAAGAAGAACTGGAAAAGGACTCTCTGAGTCCACTGGCCAACCGGTGGATTACCACCGGCCAGCCGGTGGTCTCTGGCAGAAGCATTGCTCTCTGCCAGGTGCCACCAGTCAGCCAGTGCCTGACCACCGGCCAGCCGGTGGAACCAGACAGAGAGCTTTCTCTCTGTCTAGACCACCGGCCAACCGGTGGCTGGACCACCGGCCCGTCGGTGGAACCAGACAGAGATCCTGCTCTCTGTCTAATACCACCGGCCCGCCGGTGGCCCAGCACCGGCCAGCCGGTGGAGCCTGGACAGAAGGATCTTGCTTTTGTCTGGTGCACCGGCCAGCCGGTGGCCAATCACCGGTCAGCCGGTAAGCAAAGTCAAACTAGCCGTTGGGGCTTGACCAGACTTTTCCACTTGACCCCCAACGGCTCCGAAAGCCCTCCAACGGCCATATTGAAGTATTTGGGGGTATTTCACCTATAAATAGACGAGGATGGATGCTGGGAATACTACAAAAAACATTGGAATGATATTTTGATCCCTTGAAGCTCTAAATGACAAACCTCAAAGGCTACTTGTGATCCACCTCCATCCTTGAAGCTTGGGTTGCCTCTACATCAACTACTCTCACACTCTTTGCGCTCAAGGCTTCCTCAAGTTTGTTGTAATTTATTTATTTCAATTGTTTAGTTACTCATTAGGTTTGTATTAAAACAAACCATCCTTTTCTTCCTCACTTTCATTTTGGGTTTCTTGCTACAACCATCATAAAAAAAGCAAGCTGTACTAAGGTGATCTAGCCTACCTTAAAACGGCTAGTGGGTTTCTTGCTACAACCATTAAAAAGCAAGCTGAAGTAAATCTCTCAACGGTTGAGTTGGGAGCGGAGACGTAGACTTTGGTTTAAGCCGAACTCCGTTATCAAATTGTGTCTTGCCCCTTTTTATTTCCGCTGCATTTATCAATTGTTTTTAAATTGTTAATTAATTTTTAAAAGGCAATTCACCCCCCCTCTTGCCATCACTCTCCGACCAAAAATTGGTATCAGAGGGAGAGTTTGTGTAATACCTTAACCGGTTACAAACTCAAAATCCATTGTGATGGCTTCTTCCTCACAAGCACCCGAAGGGTATTCCATGACTCGGGCTCCATTCTTTGATGGAACCGACTACAATTATTGGAAAACTCGCATGATTACATTTCTTAGAAGTATTGGTTATCCTATATATAGAATTGTTTTTCAAGGCTATACTCTCTCTAGAAAAGATGAGTCTAAATGGACCCCCGAATACATTGCTAATTTTGAGCTTGATGGCAAATCCATGAATTCTCTTCATTGTGGGTTAGACCGTAATGAATTTAATCGTATTTCTACTTGCACCACTTCTCATGAAATTTGGAAGATTTTGGAAGTGACCCATGAGGGCACTAACAAAGTTAAAGATACTAGATTAGATATGTATCGTCAAGACTTTGAAAGTTTCACCATGCACCCACACGAATCCATTACGGAAATGTTTACTCATTTCACTGATGTGTGTAATGGGAGAAAGTCTCTTGGAGATGATTTTTCTGCAGAGACAATGGTCAAGAAGATTCTTTGGGTTCTACCAAGTTCATGGGCTCCAAAGGTGACGGCAATCCAAGAAGCAAAAGATGTCAAGAAAATGCCAGTTGAAGAACTCATTGGATCTCTTATGACCTATGAGATTACCATGAAGAGGCAAGCCGATAAAGAAGGTAACATCTTCAAGGAGAAAAAGAACATAGCATTCAAAGCAAATCAAGAAAGCTCCTCCGATGATAGCGGATCCGAGATTGCTCAACTTGCAAGAAAAATGAGCAAGTTCATGAAGAAAAAGAAGAATTTTCAAAGGGCACGAAAGGAAGAGCCAAAAGCAGAAAAAGAAGTTACATGCTTTGAATGTGGAAAGAAAGGACACATCAAACCGGAGTTCTCTCTTTTCAAGAAAAGGTTAAAGGAAAAGAAAAACAAGAAGGCCTTCAAAGCGTCAATATGGAGTGCAAGCGATGCTTCCATGTCCTCAAGCGACTCAAGCGATGAAGGTGGAAAATGCCTAATGGCACTTGATGAGGTATCTTCTTCCGACTCCTCTTCCTCATCTTCTTCTTTTAATAATGAAATGTCTTATGAAGATCTCCAAAATGCGAGAGATCAATTAGAGGAAGGTTTTCACGAACTTACCTCTAAATTTTTGGCCTTAGAAAAGAAACACAAAATTCTAATTTCTGAAAAAGATCAACTTCTCAAAAAGAATGAGGAACTTGCCCTTAAGGTCCAAGATATTCCAAATGTTGATTCTTTGAATTCAACTATTAAATATTTAAGGGAATCTCTTGCCAAGTTCACCCAAGGTGAACAAAATTTGACCAAATTGCTAGGTTCTCAACATTCGGCTAGAACCACACATGGACTTGGCTTTAACAAGCAAGCCACCTCTTCTAGATTACCCACTACTTTTGTAAGGGGGATATCTCAAAATAAATTTTGTAATTATTGTAGAAAAACCGGACATATGATTTATGAATGCGATTGTAAAAATGCTAGATATGGCCGCCCCAAAATCATTACTTACTCGGATGAATATCTTAGGATGTATCCCTCTAGACAAGTATGGGTTCAAAAGTCTCTTTTAGCTAATCTTTCCAGACCCAAACTTATATGGGTACCAAAATCTATTCTTTCTTGATTTTGTAGGATAAACACCAAAGAAGTAAGCCTTCGAAAGGCTCGTGGTATCTCGATAGCGGATGCTCGAGGCACATGTGTGGCGATCCCTCCGAGTTCAACTCCCTTGAAGAATTCGATGGAGGATACGTCACCTTTGGTGACAATTCAAAAAGAAAGATCGTCGGAATAGGTACCATTGGTTTTGGTAGCACCTCCTTTATTAAAGATGTTTTATTTGTTAAAGGTCTAAAGCATAATTTAATTAGCATTAGTCAACTTTGTGATAGTGGTTTTTCGGTGAATTTTCAAAATGATTTATGCAATGTGTTTAATTCTCAAAACAAATTGATATTTTCTGCTTCCCGTTTTCAAAATGTTTACATTATTGATTTAAAGTCTTTAGCAAGCCAAAATGTTAAATATTTAAGCGCTCTTGACAATGAGTCTTGGCTTTGGCATAGAAGGTTGGGGCATTGTAGCTCTCATTCACTTCTAAAGCTTAATAAGAACAAGCTCATCCATGACCTTCCTAAACTTAAGTTTAAGAAAGATTTGATTTGTGAGCCATGCCAACTTGGCAAGCAACACAAATCTTCTTTCAAATCTAAGAAGGAAGTGTCCACTTCAAAATCTCTTGAGCTCCTTCATCTTGATCTTTTTGGTCCTACCCCTGTAGCAAGTCTAGGTGTAAAATCCTATACCTTTGTCCTAGTAGATGACTTTTCTCGTTTCACTTGGGTGTTCTTTTTAGCTCATAAAAATGATGCATGTAGAAACTTTTTGAAATTATCTAGAAAGGTAGAAAACGAAAAAGGATATAAAATTATCTCGCTCCGTAGTGACCATGGAGGTGAATTCGAGAACAAAGAATTCGATGAATTGTGTTCCTCTCAAGGATACAATCACACCTTCTCTGCCCCTAGGACTCCACAACAAAATGGAGTGGTTGAAAGGAGAAACCGAACTCTCCAAGAAATTGCTCGAACCCTCCTTAGTGAATTCGACCTCCCTCAATATTTTTGGGCCGAGGCGGTAAACACTGCGTGTTATACTATCAATAGAGTCCTTGTAAGACCCCTTCTTAAGAAAACCCCCTATGAACTTTGGAAAGGAAAATTGCCCAAAGTTGGTTATTTTAAAGTGTTTGGTTGTAAATGCTTTATCCTTAACACAAAAGATAACCTAGGGAAATTTGATGCCAAATCCGATGAAGGTATTTTTCTTGGGTACTCCAACTCAAGCAAAGCCTATCGTGTCTTCAATAAATGATCAAAAACCATCGAAGAATCATCTCATGTCAAATTTGATGAAACTCTTCCAAAACCTCACCCGGTCATTGAAGATGTTGAAGATAAGCTTGATAAGCTTCATTTGAATGATTCCTCTTCTCCTCCCAAGGAGGATGACCATCAAGAACCCTCTTCACCTTCTTCGCCTTCCACCTTGCCTAAGGTTTGGAAATCTTCTAGAGACCATCCTTTAGAAAATGTTATAGGTGATCTTCAAGCCGGTACTCGAACTAGAAGATCAATCCTCAACGAGGTTGAACATCAAGCCTTTCTTTCTCAACTAGAGCCTCAGACCATTAATGATGCCATTAATGATGAGAATTGGGTTCTTGCAATGCAAGAGGAACTAAATCAATTCTCTAGAAATGATGTTTGGACTCTTGTTGAAAGACCCAATGATCATCCAATTATTGGCACTAAATGGGTTTTTAGGAAAAAAACTTGATGATCAAGGAAATATAACCCGGAACAAGGATCGCCTAGTAGCTAAGGGCTATAATCAAGAAGAAGGAATTGATTATGGTGAAACCTTTGCGCCCGTTGCTAGATTGGAATCCATTAGGATCTTGTTGGCATTCACCGCTCACTTAAATTTCAAACTTTTTCAAATGGATGTTAAAAGTGCTTTTTTAAATGGTTTTATTTCAGAAAAAATCTTTGTTGAACAACCCCCCGGTTTTGAAGATCCAAAATTTCCAAATCATGTTTTTAAGTTAACCAAGGCTCTATATGGCTTAAAACAAGCCCCTCAGGCTTGGTATGAGCGGTTAACAAAATTTCTTTTAGAAAATGATTTTAAAATGGGTCAAGCTGATTGTACCCTATTTTTAAAACACACTTCAAAAGATCTTTTAATTGTCCAAATTTACGTTGATGACGTTATCTTTGGTTCAACCAAAGAATCACTTTGTATTGATTTTTCAGATTTAATGAGAAAAGAATTTGAAATGAGTTTTATGGGGGAATTAAAAATTTTCCTTGGTTTTCAAATCCTTCAAAATTCAAATAGTATTTTTTTAAGCCAAGGCAAATACACAAATGAACTTTTAAGTCGTTTTGGTATGGATCAAGTAAAGGAAATTAGTACCCCCATGAGTACTTCTTGTAAACTTACGTTAGATGAAGCCGGGAAACCGGTGGATGACAAGCTTTATAGGAGTATGATCGGGAGTCTACTTTACCTAACTGCGACCCGTCCTGACATCATGTTCAGTGTTTGTCTTTGTGCTCGTTTTCAAGCCAATCCCAAAGAATCTCATTTTAAATCGGTCAAAAGGATTTTTAAGTATTTAAAAGGATCCAAAAACATTGGTTTGTTTTATCCCTTTAATACTTCTTTCGAACTTTCATCATATTCGGATGCTGATTTTGGCGGATGTCAACTAGATCGTAAGAGTACTAGTGGAACCTGTCATCTGCTAGGCAAGTCCCTTGTTTCATGGAGTAGCAAAAAGCAAAACTGTGTTTCTCTTTCTACTGCCGAGGCCGAGTACGTAGCAGCTGGTAATTGTTGTGCCCAAATTATTTGGATGCAACACACTCTCTTGGATTACGGCCTTTCCTACGATCATGTCCCTATACGGTGTGACAACACTAGTGCCATTAGTATCTCTAAGAATCCAATACAACATTCTAGGACTAAGCATATAGATTTAAGGCATCATTTCCTTCGCGACCATTTTCAAAAAGGGGATATCACTTTGGACTTCATTTCTACTGATTTCCAATTAGCTGATATTTTTACCAAACCGCTCCCGGTTGAACGTTTTGATTTTATTAAGGGGGAGTTAGGAATGATTCGTCAATGAGCACTATTAAATATTTGACTCAATTTGGCTTGCTTATATTTCTCTTTAAGTAATTTAAACTCTTTCATTTTTATTTTATTTTTTTTATGAATTTCAATACCACCGGTCAACCGGTGGTACATCACCGGTTAACCGGTGGTGTCGGGTTTTATTTTGTTGGGCCGGCCGAGGAAAGGGTTAAAACCTAAATTAAACCCTTCCCCTCCCATTTCCTTCTCTCCCTCTCGTGCGGCACCTCCAGAACAGCCTCTCCCTCCTTTCCCTAGCCTCCTTTCTCCCTCCTTGCTCTCTCCAACTCTTTCTTCTCTCAATCTCTCTCTTTTTTCTTCCTTTTGCCATCATGGGTCCTCGATCTTCACGCAAGGGAAAGGGCATCGCTCAAGAGGCACCTCCTCCTCCTTCAATCCCTCAACTTCCGGACATTTGGCATGACAAAGTCATTCTTCCGGGAAGGGTAATTGATTATTCTTGGCTTTCTACTGCTCGACTCGAGCTTTTCTCAATCATTGAATATCAACACTGGCATTCTTTCTTTGAACCCCCTGAGAAGGATGTCATTTATCCCCTTTTTGTCAAGGAATTTTATGGTCACCTGACGTGGTCGGTCTCTGAAGACGTTGATACCATTACCACCACTGCTCTTGGGCAACCCATCACTATCACCTCTTTGGAGATTGCCAGGATGCTGGGGGTTCCTCATGTTGGACCCCATGCTTTTGCTCAGGGGGAGTTTCCTCGGGACCCTGAATTTGATCTTGATGTTGCTCTTGAGCATCTCACAGGGCAGCCCACCGATCCCATTGTCAAGCTCTCCCAGCTCTCCCCAAACCATCGCATCATTGAGAGCCTCATTCAGACCACTCTTGCACCCCGTATCGGTGATCACGATACGGTGAAATTTATTGACATTTATCTTCTCTCTTTTATCACCAGAGGCGTTCATTTCAATCTGGTCCGGTTCCTGTTCCGGGCCATGTCTTATGTGGCTGAGCACCCGCGCCAGTCCAAAACTCTTCCTCACGGGCGTTTATTGACCAAAATCTTTACCTTCCTTGATATCCCTCTCCGTGCTACCTCCTTCGAGCAGCCGAAGAAGGATAGCATCATCAATTTTATGATGGTGCAACGGATGAACATTCGTTGGCATCCTTGGCGTCAGGAGTGGATTACTGACAAGGAGGGCCTTCTCAAGGCTTACTCCCCTCAGACACATTCCCACCCTCCTACCCATGCCATGCCTCCTGCCATTGCTGCTTCCTATCCTCTTTCAGATAGTAAGGACAGTGGTGATGATGAAGAGGAAGGGAGCGGTGACGACGAAGGTGAGGCTGCTGCTGTTGCTGATGAGGGAGATGGAGCGGGTGATGATGCACCGGAGCCTGCTGAGGCTGTGCCCCCTTCCGATGATACTGGTAGCTTGTTGGTGATGGCTGATCAGTTCCTTCGCTTCCAGGATCAGATTGAGACCCGGCTTGAATTACAGTTTTCTTACATCAGCTCTCAGTTTGATCAGCTCCACTCTCGGATTGATTCTCTAGATCATCGCTTTGAGGCGGTTCAGGCTCCTTCGGCTCCTCCGACCTTCAGGCGTCGCCGTCACTCTCGGCCCTCTAGGAGTGAATAGAGCCGTTCTTGTTTTTTGGCTTGTCTTTGTATTTGTATTTTGAACTTTCTGTGTAACGTTTCATCTTTTATAACATTCAAGTTGTCTTATCTATCCATTCTTATTATCATTGCTTACCTCTTTATTACTGTTTTTCTAACTTTCTTTCATACTTTTCCTCCTATTTTGATAATCCCAAAGGGGGAGAAAAACTCTCTATTACTTAGTTACTTATTTCATTTAATTAAGTGCTCCTTTTAAAAGTTCAATTTTAAGTCATTACTTTCATCAAAATCTGTTTTTATATGGTTAAGTTATTGATTTAAGTTGTTTCTTTTAAATGACCTATGATTACACTTTCAAAATGAACCATTCTATTTATTTCAATCCTTTCAAAATTAATATCATACTTCTATGAAATTCTTGTATTAAAATGATCTCTAAAATTTTCCATGTCCAAGTTTCTTATTTCTTTTTACTTGGCATATCCTTTTTAAAAGCTTTCTCTTTTGTGATTGTGATCATCAAAATAGGGGGAGATTGTTGTACCCCTCTCTCTTGGATTTTAATGATCACAATCACTCTCATCGTGTTCTAACTTGTTTTCAAGTTTGTTTTGATGATAGGAAAAAGGTTGCAAAAGAATTGGCGCAAGAAGAACTGGAAAAGGACTCTCTGAGTCCACCGGCCAACCGGTGGATTACCACCGGCCAGCCGGTGGTCTCTGGCAGAAGCATTGCTCTCTGCCAGGTGCCACCGGTCAGCCGGTGCCTGACCATCGGCCTGCCGGTGGAACCAGACAGTAGGCTTTGCCTACTTCCAGGTACCACCGGCCTACCGGTGGAACCAGACAGAGAGCTTGCTCTCTGTCTCGACCACCGGCCTCCCGGTGGCTGGACCACCGGCCCGTCGGTGGAACCAGACAGAGAGCTTGCTCTCTGTCTAATACCACCGGCCCGCCGGTGGCCCAGCACCGGCCGGCCGGTGGAGCCTGGACAGAAGGATCTTGCTTCTGTCTGGTGCACCGGCCAGCCGGTGGCCAATCACCGGTCAGCCGGTAAGCAAAGTCAAACTAGCCGTTGGGGCTTGACCAGACTTGTCCACTTGACCCCCAACGGCTCCGAAAGCCCTCCAACGGCCATATTGAAGTATTTGGGGGTATTTCTCCTATAAATAGACGAGGATGGATGCCGGGAATACTACAAAAAACATTGGAATGATATTTTGTTCCCTTGAAGCTCTAAATGACAAACCTCAAAGGCTACTTGTGATCCACCTCCATCCTTGAAGCTTGGGCAGCCTCTACATCAACTACTCTCACACTCTTTGCGCTCAAGGCTTCCTCAAGTTTGTTGTAATTTATTTATTTAAATTGTTTAGTTACTCATTGGGTTTGTATTAAAACAAACCATCCTTTTCTTCCTCACTTTCATTTTGGGTTTCTTGCTACAACCATCATAAAAAAGCAAGCTGTACGAAGGTGATCTAGCCTACCTTAAAACGGCTAGTGGGTTTCATGCTACAACCATTAAAAAGCAAGCTGAAGTAAATCTCTCAACGGTTGAGTTGGGAGCGGAGACGTAGACTTTGGTTTAATCCGAACTCCGTTATCAAATTGTGTCTTGCCCCTTTTTATTTCCGATGCATTTATCAATTGTTTTTAAATTGTTAATTAATTTTTAAAAGGCAATTCACCCCCCCTCTTGCCATCACTCTCCGACCAACAATTGGTATCAGAGGGAGAGTTTGTGTAATACCTTAACCGGTTACAAACTCAAAATCCATTATGATGTGTTATTGGAATACTTAGAATTATATTGAGGTGTCTAACATGTTTCTATTAGGTTATTCAGTTAATGAGGATGTATTTAATGAACACCATGATGAATTCATCTATATATGGGTGGATGATCTTATTGATAATAATCAATAAAACTAATATCACATTGGTCTATCTTAACAACATCACCAAATACTTATACAACCCAAAAATCTATGAAATTTTACATTAAGGATATCCTATAATCCACAACTAGTGGTAGATAGATTGAAGATCAATTTTGGAGAACCACAAGGATCCCCCAATTTAGAAAAAAAATCTTAAATCATGGGAAAAGTATATATTTTCTTCATTGTCACCTGGTTAAACATCCATTAATCAAAAATGAATCGAAGAATACTATATTCCTTATTAGTGAAAATTATAGGTACACCCCTAGGTTAAGTACTCTTATTGATAAAGAACATTTTCACCAAGTCCTATAGTTTCATCTTGATCTCATTCAAATCAGATGGCATCATACGATACGAGCATATAAAAATGTATTTCTAGCCAAAGTAAAATCTATCTTAACTTAGATTGATGATCCTTTGGAGTCTCTATTAGGTCAATGATTCCCACCATGATTTGAAACCTTTCATAGATATCCCAAGGGCCTCCCATACCCAAGAATATTGAATAATTCTAGATTTTAATTTCATGACATATTTAACCATAATTATGAACTCTTATGCCTCAAAATGAATTAATTGAATGATTTATATCAAAAGTGACCCTACTATCTAAACCATATAATTGGTTTGGGAGAATGATAAGCTATATATTCTTGAAAATATTGTTTTGTAGAAGGAAAATCCTCCCTTTTGGAAGTATTATAACCCTAATTCACAAGTACTCCTATAAAAAAACCAAGATGCGGCATCTTCTTTAAAGTGAAGGAAACACATTGTAAAAATTCTAGATATTAGAAGATATTATAACCAGTCTACAAGATGACAAAAATGTTCTCCTAGGATTCATCTGACAATAAAAAGGTATAAATATCCTTGAACTAATAAAGGTATCCATCCCCCCAAATTATTCACAATTATATATATACAAAAAAACATTATTATAAGGTTCTAATAATCAATTCTAGAGCATAAATATCATTACAGTATAGAAAATATATATATCAAGACATAGAGAATATAAGTTAATCACAATAAAATAGAAAAACTCACAGAATTAAAATAAATAACTAATATTCCATATAGAAATTTGTATATATGGAATGTGCTCCTATGTGTATAATCATGATGATCAAACACACCCAAAAAATCATAAAAAAGTAACTGTGATATCATCCAAAGTAACCCAGATCCCCATTAAAAATGTGTCAGAAAAGAACATATAAACACCCATACTAGAAGGCCACACACCTATCCCATTACTATAATTTCTTGATTTATTCAAAAAATTAAAAGTAAAAAACATGTGTTCAGATACTATTTTTGTAATGACCTGAATCGAATAAATGGGTCTGAACATGAGTACCACATATCCTCTTGTGCACCTCCATGTATACAAGATATTATCAACTAATAATGAGGGTCCAAGTCTCTCAGTAGAGAGACTATAACTTCAATACCATGTAATACAATAGATAATATTTAAATAGTATAATAAATTGAATAATCATAGTTTCATGAAGAAACTAAATGATGGATTAACAGTCATATAGGAAATAAATAGGCTCCCAAAGTGAAAAAACTAATACAATTATCAAATAAATAAATAAATAAAATTGTGGATTCCTCTAGATTCCTTCCTGAACCATTACTAGATTCATGCTCCTCTACTCATCCATTGACAATGGGCCCCTTTCCCAAACTCAAACCCCTATACATGAAGTCTTTATGTGCATCGATATTCTTGTATAGGGTATGATTTATAAATCTCATGGAACACCACTAATTTATCCTTAACACGTGTTCTCATATATAACAGGTTTATTTCATTATAATAATAAATGTGTAATTAAGAATAATGATAAAAAATCATATATTGATTGGTCATGCACTAAAAAAGGGGTCGTAAATCCCTAATTATACCTGCTTCAGCTCTATAATGGGATGATAATTGAAAGATGTCAGAAGTAAAAAAAAACTATACATGGTGATAAAGAATCTATTTCTTGACAACCTTATGGCATCATGTGTTCTTGAGACTCAACATTCCCTACTCATCATATATGCCATGTTAATCAGTTTAACAATAGGCATCAAGAAAGATACCCAGAAGATCATTTAGAATTGTGTAACATGTTGTACCCCTTTCTCTTGGATTTTAATGATCACAATCACTCTCATCGTGTTCTAACTTGTTTTCAAGTTTGTTTTGATGATAGGAAAAAGGTTGCCAAAGAATTGGCGCAAGAAGAACTGGAAAAGGACTCTCTGAGTCCACCGGCCAACCGGTGGATTACCACCGGCCGGCCGGTGGTCTCTGGCAGAAGCATTGCTCTCTGCCAGGTGCCACCAGTCAGCCGGTGCCTGACCACCGGCCAGCCGGTGGAGCCTGGACAGAAGGATCTTGCTTCTGTCTGGTGCACCGGCCAGCCGGTGGCCAATCACCGGTCAGCCGGTAAGCAAAGTCAAACTAGCCGTTGGGGCTTGACCAGACTTGTCCACTTGACCCCCAACGGCTCCGAAAGCCCTCCAACGGCCATATTGAATTATTTGGGGGTATTTCTCCTATAAATAGACGAGGATGGATGCCGGGAATACTACAAAAAACATTGGAATGATATTTTGATCCCTTGAAGCTCTAAACGACAAACCTCAATGGCTACTTGTGATCCACCTCCATCCTTGAAGCTTGGGCTGCCTCTACATCAACTACTCTCACACTCTTGGAGCTCAACACTTCCTCAAGTTTGTTGTAATTTATTTATTTCAATTGTTTAGTTACTCATTGGGTTTTTATTAAAACAAACCATCCTTTTCTTCCTCACTTTCATTTTGGGTTTCTTGCTACAACCATCATAAAAAAGCAAGTTGTACGAAGGTGATCTAGCCTACCTTAAAACGGCTAGTGGGTTTCTTGCTACAACCATTAAAAAGAAAGCTGAAGTAAATCTCTCAACGGTTGAGTTGGGAGCGGAGACGTAGGCTTTGGTTTAAGCCGAACTCCATTATCAAATTGTGTCTTGCCCCTTTTTATTTCCGCTGCATTTATCAATTGTTTTTAAATTGTTAATTAATTTTTAAAAGGCAATTCACCCCCCCTCTTGCCATAACTCTCCGACCAACATAACATAGTAATTAATATTTAGGCATCAAGTGGATCCTCGATATGATATTTTAATGGAACCCTCATATCTCCACCCTGATCTTAGGTCCATGGTCTTCGTTATCAAAAGTCATACACACTCCCCCTTGGAGGAGAAATCATTTCCCAATGATCAACATATTACATGCACTAATAATGATACATTTGAAAGAAATATGAAATACCTAATAGGTTCAAGCATACAAGTAATGAAAATTATCATGAGATTAAATTATTAATAAAATTACATTTTATCAAAATCAAACATGAAAATAAAGATACAACAAAAACTCATGGCATCAAACATAACAACAGGCCTCATGGCACACACACACAAACCCAAGTGAAATAAAAAATAGGCACAGTTATCAAGGCCTAGAAATAAAGGAATTTTACTGAGGAAAACATTTTTATACGAGGGACAGAAGTGGTATGGAGCTTCCTAACTCAATTTTTTTGAGGTCCACTTCAAGGGTCTTCAATGAATCATCACCTAAATATCCACCACATATTTTTCATCTCAAACAACATGTTAAGGATTCATAAGATAAATCCAAACAATTTATGTAAAAAAATATGAAAACACCACATGAGATGACACTTTATTTCTCATAAATATATTCAAAATTAGCAAATTATGACTTAGCATGTTTTTAAAAATTTCATTCGTTATGAATAATTCTAACATCTTATGAGATAATATCCTATATCTTTAGATTAATCAAGAAAAAAAATATTCCAATTCTGTATAATTAACAATTGTTAATTTTGGGTGGTGATATCTGAAATTTCAAATTAAATAATGTGAATAAAAACATAAATTCATACTTAGAATTTATCACTTTTAAAAAATGTAGCCATGAATAGAAGAGAGAGAAGGTATTTTTGTTCTAATAAACTAGATAAAGGATACATATTGAATGAAGAAAGCTTCATAAACATTGAACAAGGGGACTCATGGCCATCCTGAACTCAAGATAATACCAAAAAACCAAAGTTTTCAAAGGTTAAACAATTTTAGAAAAGGCTACCCAGGTACTGTTCTAAAACATTAAAGTCCAAATTTAAATTCATCATTTAATTTTTGTTTTAATCATTTATTAATTCCATAGTGTGTAAATTATTATATAATAGGAATTTTAATCATAAAAAAACAAGTTTCCTTAACACCAAAATATCTTAGGATTTTATAGTCAAAAAGGGGGTATATGCGTATATTAACGAAAATAAATTGTAAAACAAGTTAAAAATAATCCCCCACCCCAAAAGGGTAATGTATATTTATTACATGGTTGTAACTTTACATAGCTCATAGGTGTCATATGAGGTTACTTGATTACCTTTATAGAACCCTTTGAAAGAATTATTACCCATACACAACACAACCCTACGCTTATAGACCTTTTGAAATCTCTAGGATACCCTTATGAAGCATATATGTTACCTTTACACAACTTATGTAAGAGGGGAGGCGGTTTCACTTACAAAAAACTCAGATTTTATACTACATAGATTATATGAACTCTAGCATACCATTATGAAACTGTTAGAATACCTTCACATAGACATAGAATTTGAAGACATACCCTTACATAACCCATACAATTAGAGCGTTACTCTTTAATTTGTAGAGTACTACCCTTATGATGTGTATGAATAACTCACATACCCTTACATTGAGGCTGATGTATCCTTACATAACTAATAAAAAAATGTATCCACCCTTACAGAACACCAAAAAAATCTTATTGTGTATGGTTAGAGTGCACTTACCTTTACGTTGGCTGTATTTCATATGTAAGGGGAAAATAAAATATCAAATTTTTAAATTTTCACACAAAAAACATTTCAATTAAAAATATAAAGGGTTTATAAAAATGATGATGTTGTAAGAATAAGTTATGGAAGAATTCTTTGTTATTCTGAAACCTATACAGTTTCTTTATTTTTACCTACAATAGAATTTAAATGAGGAATTAAATGTTGTAAGAAAAGAAGTTTAATAAATAGTTGAGTGGTATTTATTTTTTTGAATTTAGAATTTTAAATTAAAAATTTGAAGAGGAAAAATAAAATTTGTAGGAGATGATAATATTTTCTTTCCAAATAATTATGTGATATAATATATGAACTATAATGATATATTAATATGGAATGAAATAGAGAAAATTCAGGAGGAAGAAAAATATACTTCATACTGAAAATGTATAAGTATAATAAAAATAATAAACAACATAGGGATAACATGATAAAAGTATTATCTGGTTGGAGACTCTCCTATTTTTGAAAATATTTTTATATAATTACAAAAATTCATGATCACTTTATATAGTCAATAAACTTATATGTAATGTGGGATAAAGGAAAAAATATTCTTCATTGTAATCTACATGATGAAACTAGTGGATCATATGATCTTGGGTTAATTTTAATTCTGTCAAGGATTAGAATTCATGTTTTTAGAGTCAATCCTTATTAAATTATTTTGAACCTAATATAATTATTTGTTGGTATTTGTGACAGTGATCATATAAATTCTCTTTTAATGGGTGATGAATGTTGTTTCAATAAGAATACTAAAAATAAATTTAAATCAAGGATTTACCCTCATCACTGTGATTTTAAAATGATTTTGAGAGTTGTTTCACCCTAGTGAAAGAGCATAATATGAAATTAAATGTAAATGGATAGAGGTCTTATCACAATGGAAGAATTAGACATGAAAATTTATGTCTTAGCATAGTTTAATGATTTATCATCACAATATAGAGTCTAATATATAGTGAACCAATGTAGGCTATCATATGAAAATACCCAACATAGGATCTAATAGAGAAATACCCAACATGAATTAGATAATTAAAAATAATCCAAACATAGTTGGTGGATAATTGGAAGAGAACATTCCATTAGTTGAGTTCTCGTATACCAATAGTTATCATGACCCAATACATATGGATTCTTGTAAAGATTTGTATGGTAATACTTTTCATTCTCTCATTTGTTGGGTGGAAAGTGGTGAGACTTCACTAGTTGGACCAAGCCTTATCATGGAAATAAAAGAGAAGATTAATTTTATCAGGAAATAGATGGAAACAACACAAAGTCATTAGAAATTGTATGAAAATCATTTTTGATGGCCATTATCATTCGTAGTTGGTGATACTATGTTCTTGAGGATCTCTGCAACTCTGGTACATAGTTGTTTTGGTATGTAAGAAATGATATCTTCTTAATACACATGCCTTTTTTGATATAGTAGAACGGGTTGGAGAGTTGGAATATCAGATAGAATTTCCACCATGGTTTGATGTAGTGCATAATGTGTTCTATGTATGCGTGTTGAAAAAGTATCAGTTTGATCTTGACCATGTGATAAAATTAGATCATATTTTCCTAGTTCGAGATGTATCTTTGTTAGACATGCCAGTACATATTATGGATATGCAAGAGAAAAAAATTCATGGAACAAAGCATTGGTCTAGTGTAGGTTTTTCGGAAACATGGTCAGATCCAGGAAGAGACTTGAGAATACTAGAAGGACATTAAATAGAAATGGTTGGAACTCTTTCTAAGAAATAATGGTTTTCTACTTTCTGGGGATGGAAAGATGAATGGTTGGAATAATATTTTACCCCAGTATGAGGTAATTAACCCTTACTTTATATATTTTAGGTGTATAATGTGTTTGGGTTATGTTTGGGAGAGTTTGAATAACTTTAAGAGTTTTGGGGGGATTTTATAGAGGTTCATAGTTGGTGCATTATTTGAGAACACCATGAAACACCTACAAGAAATCGTGCACAATAAAACATGTGCTAAAGTGAAGCCACATGAGTGAAAAATGTTTTTTACAAACTGTGTGGAAGCCTAGTAGAGACCGTGATTTATTGACAATATATTGGATAATGAGATTTGGAATAGTTGGAGTATGATTCATAAACAGTGTAGGTAAACCATGAATGGTCTCCCTTAAGGGATAGGTAGGATCATGCTTGACCCAAAATTAGTATAACCATTTTACTAAACCATTCATGGATCAAATGTTAGATCCTTAAATTGTATATCTAACATGTCTCCACCTCTAAAGGATTAATTTTTCCATAAAACAACCCTAAATCATGGTTTCTCTCTCTCAAAGGTTGGGAACCTCTCCCCGGTGAATTGGAAGCATTCTGAAGTCATTCCCTACTGCATCGATGCTCAATTCTTGAAGTAAGCCTTCATTATTGTTATTTCTTGGTTCTTTATCATAGATTCTCTTCTTGATATCTCCTAATTTCATAGATATAAATCATTTGTTGTCATATATATTATATATTTGATGCCAAATATGATTATATTTGACTCGGTTTATGATAGTGGAAGAAATATATATTGGGTTTGTGGTTGTTTAGTCATATTTCATAGATGTTTGAGTTTATTTCTTTGTTTTTTCCATAAAACTTGATGCAAGTGGATTCACTCTCGACTCCACTATTTATAAATTGATCGCTCAATTTGAAATTATTTTAATTTAATGATTTTTATTGGGAAATTTTGGTGTAATATATGTTATAAATCCTCTTTAGTGATAATTTATAGTTTTGGTGAAATTATAAAATTGTGGTAATTAGTTGTAAAAAGTGATTTGATAAATGATTTTAAAATAGCCACTTAATTCATCTTATAGAAAAAGGTTTTCTATAAAATTTTTGTTTTATTGAAACATTTTGGAATGATTATATTGGGATATTTTTTCATAATACTTGGTGTGTGTGTTCATATTTCACTATGGGGCTCAGTTGACATATGACCTTTTTCTAGGTGCCAAAAGTGTAATGGCACATTATATTTAATTACCCTGTGATGAATTAGTAGATTGATGATAAACCACTCATGAATATTGAAACATCATTAAGAATAATTAATTTATAGATGTGTGGACTTGTTTATTGGAATGGGGTATTCCCAACTGGAATTAATAAAAAAAATTGAATTTTTTTTGGTTGAATCCATTATAAATTGGTGTTGTTTGAGAAAACTATTTTACATTGGAAGTTGGTTATATTTTGATATAATTTGTTTTAGAAATTTATTTATATAAATTTTTTATATAAATGGGATAAAATGTTGTATCCTAGTTGCATGAGTATAGAAGTTATTGGAAAAAATCTTTTGAGTTTCATTACTCACCCATTCTTTGGAAATTTGGTGCCTTTGCAGATATTTTTTACATAAAAATGGGAAATGGTAAATTATAACACATCCTTAGTAGTACTTTATGATAATTGGGCTATTGTGGAGTTAGATCATGGAGTAGTTTTGGAGCTTGATGTTGTCATTATACTCTTTGAGTTTTTTATTTCTATATTTACTATGATATTGTAGTCTTCCACTATGGTACTTGGTTTTAGTTTTATTTTTATAAATGAAATTTTTAGTTTTAATTAATTTTTATCATGAATCATATTTTGATTTCTAGGTTATGGACTATTTGGTTAGTTTTTTATTCTTAAAGGGAAAAACAACCCCCTCTTGTATTGAATCCATTCGACATTTATTTCCCCCCTTTCATCCTGGGGATGTTTTTTAAGGCCATGTAATTTCTCACCACCCTCTCAAGCCAATGATAAGGGGAGAGATGTTACATATATATCGAGATATAATAGAAATCAATCCAAATTATTTCTCATGGAATAAATATCTACATAGATATGACTCATATACAAGGGTGGTATGCCGATTTCATCATCAAATTGTGATATAGAAGGGAAAATATAGATATTGATTATAAAGATTGAAATTTTGGGACATAGTTTTGAATTATGCAGTAATTTTATCATATAATAAGTTTTTTAATGAAGTTACCACACATCTAGGACACTTACAATTTTTTTTACTCTCACAAGAGAATTAGGATTTTCAAAATAGACCATCCTAATATGTTTCATTTTCACGAGGGATGGATCATATGATGTGTATTTTAACATCATGTGATTAAGACACATATGTTATATAGTTTTAGGTTATAAAATGAAGAATATAATTTTGGTGTCTTTTCTCATACTTGGATCAGACACAATAAATGAAATGGATTCATCTTAGTGATGAACCCGTGGAGAAACCTAGATATATTTGAGATGTTCTAAACACCATGGTGAAGTGTGGGACTGATTTGTATTAGACTTGGGGCTTAGAAAAATAAAGTTCAATTCGATATCACCATATATCCATTAAAAACAATCTATCTAGATGTTGTTCTTTTTGAATTTCTATGATAGGAGCCACTGAAGAATATTAGACATGAATGGAAGACAACTCGTACACTGTGATAGAGTTGAGGGTTACATGATAAAGAGACTAATTATTTATGAAAATGATATAATATTTATGTATGATTATGTATCTTATAATAATAGTATCCAATCCATATGTAGTGGTAGATAATGAGTCTCTACACACATCTTATTAATGCAAAGGATAATTTCAGTTTGATTCACTCTAGTTCTGGGCTCTTATGACATGTCTAAATTGAATGAGTATGATACCGAGCACTAGAATTATATTTGATGAGTTCTTTTATCTAGGCCAAAATTAGAGAGTCTGAGCATCACTATGTATCCTATTTTAATATGAATAAATCCATATGTAGATATTATAAGGTCTCTACAAAGAAGAATTTTTTAGGGGAAATAGAAATAGAATTGACGGATTTCCTAGCATGATATGTGAGGAAACCAAAAACGAATGGATTCTCAATATCAAGAAAACCTGAAATAGTCCCATCCTAATGAATGGCCATGGGAATACTTAATGTGAGTAGATAAAGTTTTCATATTCAGGGTGAATTATTGTATGAAAAAGGAATCTAGGGCTAAATCTCATATAAGATATCTTGGGGTCAAAATATATCCTAAGATAATAAGAATCAAGCCAAAAATAGTTCCAAAATGTGAAAAAGTTAACATTGGTTAGGTGAAACATGAATGTATTGTTGGAATCTATATCTATATCAGTCAAATACTTATAGAAATAAAAAAAACTTATGTTGATCAAATACTCACATAGGAGGAGGAATTTAAAACATCTTTTCTTATTAAATTTTCATATATAAGAAGTTCAATTTCACTTAGGGTGGGCCACACCGAATTGGTTAAATTCATTTGGTATAAACTATTTTGTCATGCATATTAGCATTATGTAATAAGAAATATGATGTCAGGTTATTTTAACGCCAAATGAATATGACCATTTACATTCAGTTTAAAATCATGTGTTGTGGACATTATAGAACACTCAAGATTGCAATATTTAATTCAATTTTATATAAATAATGTATAGAATATTTGTTTTTCATATACATCAACAATCTAAAACAAATCTTATATATATTGTATTATGTTAAAATCATAGCAAAATTTAATATGATAGTTAAAACATACTTGTTGAGAAAGATGTGACAAATAGAGGTAACTTCATTTTGAATTATATATAGAATAAAAAATAAAGGTCTTTTTTTAATATCAATTCATTTATTACTCCAATAAGTATAACTTAATAATGAAAAATAACTTTTTTCAATAAAAAATTAATTTTCAAAAAAATTGCTTTTATGCACTATGTATTTATATTTTAAGAAACTAAATCAACCATGGTTAAGTGATGATAAAATATATTGGTGATAAGAATAATTTATTAATTGTATGTAGTAATTAATAATAAATAATAATAAGAATAACTAAAATTTAAAAATTCACTTTTCTATAATTTATTTTCATTATATTTAAGATTCCCTTTAAAAGTAAAATTCCATGATTTTATAATTTTAATTTGAAAATATGAAATTATTTTTTGGATTTTTTGGTAAAAGTATTATTTTATTATGAATTTTATGTACTTTTAGGGAATAGAAACTAGAAAAAATTCATTTAATATCATTATTTTATATTTTGACATTAGTTTCTAAATGACGTTGTTGATACAAACTTTGTAAATACCTGTTAATGTCTGCTATTTAAATCCAATGTTGAAAGGTATACCACATAAACTAATAACATCATTTTTAAAATAAAATACATTATAAGTAACATCCCCTAATTATAAAATCAATCATTTTAATAAATGGAATTACAAGTCATTACCCAAGTCAAATATTAAAATAAATGACGTGGTATATGAATAAAATTATGGAAAACTGAAAACTAAAAACATATAACATAACATTGATAGATGAAAAAGGTAAAAATTTAAAAATTGAATAAAAAAACAAAAGTTTATGTTTTCCCTTATTTTCCATACTCATGATCATCTCCTCCAACATTAGAGAGCATTTCCTGATATTCCTCAAGAAAAAAATTCACTGGGCATTTTAAACATCATTTTCTTGTTATAAAAGAATTCATGTGTAAATTTGAGAAATTTCTTAATGATCTCATTTATCAAAATAATATTTTTTGAATTAGACACTTTTATTAAAATTAAATAGTCAATAAAATGTATAAAGTGGAAAAAATATATATATAATAAGGACATTTCACCACTAAAAACTGATTGAAATATGAAATAATAGTATATTGAGACTCTAAATATATCCTGATAAATATGATTAATAGTGTTAGGGAAGTATTATTTATTTTGAAGATGAAAAAATTTATAATAACGCAATGTATTCCAAGGTGGGAAGACAAAAATCTAGAGCATGTGCTTAAAAATTGCATATTAGTAACACCTGCATTTTAAAATTTCATGTTACAATTTTAAAATCAGGTTCTTAAAAAAAATATTTATTAAAAGTATCCAATTAATATTTTTTGTTTTAAAATTATAGTTAAAATATTTTTATGAACAAGTTTTTTGTGAAAATTGTTTTGAAAATATTTTGTTATCAATTTTACCTTTTTTTTCTAAAAAATTGATATTAAATATAATGTTTAACATCAAATTCTAAAAAATTGTTATGAATATTATCAAAAAAAGTATTAATTTAGAACCAAAAAAGAATTCATAAGAAAACTTTTATTTCAGTATTAAAATATGTCATTTGAAAATATTATTTTGAATTTAGGAAACTCGTGTTTATTATTTTGAATCTTTAGTAAAATTAATGTTAATAAAAAAATGTTTTTTAACCTTTTTATTATAACTAAGTATACACAAGGTGGAAATTAGTATTGGTTTACATTAAAATACATGTGAATCATATTTTATTATGATTAATTTAATTAGTTTCATATAAATTAATAACATTGATAGTTTTATCCTAATGCTATTTTTTGTGCATAAAAATATATTTTTTCTAATTTTTTTTACAAATTTTCGTGCTAATACTGAAATTAATTCTTATCACCATTATAAATTTTATTTAATAAAATGGATTTTATATTTTCAATATTTAGTTCTAAATTTATTAATAAGGATCATTTTATAGGCATTAAAAGGAAATTAAGTAGTTAAAAATTAGTTACCACAATAAATACCAAAATTGACAAAGGTGAAACATTTAAGTGTAAAAGGATTAAAAAATGTTACCAACATGTGTTAGAATATATATTAATGGATTTATGGACCTTACTACTCCACACAATCCATTTGTTTTCTACTTATTATATCCATTTGACATTTAAATAGTTGCTTTTCCTTTTATATTATTAAAAAAATTGCACTCCATTTACTTATAAAAGAATATATAACCACCCCACTTCTAATCACACACAAAGTCTCTTATATTACACTAAAGTATTCCCAAATAACTCCATCAAAATCTTATAAAGATCCTATTTAATCTTTTATTCTCAAAATACCACTTCACACTGCCTTATTCTAATTCTCAAATCATGTTTTCCAAGGAGTATTGTATATATTCTTGATTACTCCCTTTTTATTTATATACATATATATTTAATATTTATACTCCTACAATTATAATTTTCCAATTATAATTTAATTCCATGTGTATTATTTGAGTAATAGATGTTAATATCTTTAAGGAACAATCATCAACTACAATTTCACCTTTTTAACTTACAAAAATGAAAACATCATTTGTGTTTATGTGTGGACTACCATTTCAATGAAAGATGTGTTTTATTTTTCATAATTCATTAAATGGATAGTATTTAAAGTTTATTTAATGAACCAATGTGGTATTTATAAGTTGATTAAGATTATAAAAAGGTAAATAAAATCCTACCTTCCTCTCATTCTACATAAAAAACACGAAATCTGTGTGTACATGTGGATTTCCACCTCCACATAGAGGCATATTTTTTATTCATCATCACCCTAAATAGATGTATTTAATAATAAATTTAATGAATACAATAGTCATACATATCATTATTAACGTTTTATAGGATTTATCATAATATTTTTCTTAATAGTAATATCACATCTCTGTCTCGTTAAAAATTATCAAAATAAGCTTGTAACTAATTATATCTTTACAAATGATTCATATAAAATTAATTTAAGAAATTAGAACATTCTATATAATTATAAATTACAAATTATATTACATTTAATTATCTAGTAATGATGAAATTCTATCAATGTGAATGGGGCTCAACATCATTATTAAAAACCATATTCGATGAAAACATAACTACTAAGATATGATGATAAAATCCAACATAAACAAGATAATAAATGTAAAATAAATGATTATAAAAATTTAAAAATTGTTGAATATATGAATATGGTTCTTAAATAAGTTATTAGACGTTTTATTTTCATTATAAAAAGGGTATAAAGCATTCATGAAGTTGAGGATTAATGTAAGGGTTTCTGTCCCAATTTCCATTCATTAAGGAATGTTGTCTAGTTTAACAATTACTCAATTTTTTTATGGTATAATTAATACCCAATTAGATTATATAATAATTATTAGTGTTTCCTTTATGGGATTTAATTTTATTATCACAAATCCATCCTTTTAATTCTTTTTATTCATCTATTACAGAAAGTTTTTTGGATTTCTCATCTCAATCTCTATTCTTTGAGACTTATGACATATCCACAACTTATTTTTTTTTTGTGAATATACTACCATATGGTATTTTTATCATACTTTAATCAAATTCAAGGAATTTATAAATCCAAATTATGGTCTTTAAATTCAAGTGTTAGTAAATTAAAAATTATTTTTCATAACTCAATTCCATTTCTTTGAGTTTTAATTATTAATCTTGAACACCATTTTTATAAGGTAATTTAATTCCTCCTATAATTATATAAAATTTTAATTCCAATATGTATATTTATAATTATATATCATTAAATACTATTTTAATTACTATTACATAAATGATTATGATATTCATAATATATTTTTTAATTTAAACATCATTTCAATGGGTTATAATGTCACTTATTGAAAACAGTTCATCTAAGTCTCCTATATTCCTAAATTTTCTATTTCATTTTATATTCCATCTTGTCTCACAAATTAAAGAGAAATTTGTATTTCAAAATCCTATTCCTTGGTAGATTTTATTCTCCTGAAATTAAAACATTTATGATAATAATTACAATTCTACCTAAAGGTTAGTTTTAGTACATCTCCATAGTTTCTATTCCCACCAATGTTATTATTTATATTTGGAAACCTAATTATGTGATATCTCATTAAAAATTCACATTTCCCTTTTCCACTTTACAAAAAAAAATTCCCTTTTTTATGAAGGGGGATTATAAAAAATTATTTTTAAACATTAAAAAACATTTCCATTCATGACCATATCTATTATCATCATCTCAAAATTTCAAAAAGAAAACCTTTTTATATTTTTCAAGGATACATTACTAAAGGTTATGTATAAATGTAAAATATTTGAAAAGTTATATCTTCAATTTTTTGAAACCATTAAGTATTTTTCAAGGATCCTTTATTGAATATTTTTTATAAAAGAAAAATTATTAAAAATAATTTCAAATCAACCATTTGAAATATTATGAATTATTAGTTATTAATATTTCTTTCAAAATAATGATTTTTGGAGGCCTTCCTTTCAATTTATTAAAATTTATCTTTTCAAAATTTATACATAACTTATTCTTTTTACAAAAAATGGTAAGAAAAGTTTTCTAGAGACTCCTTTAGTTTTCATTACCATTTTAATCTTTGTCACAACAACATTTTACCTCATAAAGAATTATGTTTTTTGAAATAAATTCTAAATTAAGTATTATTTTATTTAAAAGAGAACACTTTTAAAGTGGATTCAAGAATTTTAGGAATGGTATTTTCCTTATTATTCATCAATGTTATTTGTAAAATAATAACAAAATAAGTTTTCATTTATGTAAACAACCCTTTTTGTTTATTATGTAACAATTAGGATATGTTCAATTAATATCACCCAAATTATTTCTCTAGACGACTTATGATCATTGGATTAAAATTATTGACTATAGAATTCACATACATCTTGTATTTTTATTATTCTAACGTTGATGTTCATTGATTACTAAGGAAATTATATTATTAATTTTATGGTTGTTTATTTCCATTCATTCAGATATGGATTAATAATACCATCCATATTTTTTATCTGTATAGATTATGATCATGTAATTTAGTTTATTGACTGATGAGTGTATTTATATGTTGTTTTTTAATATTATTAAATTTTATTATTTATTATAAAGGCACATTGATTATTTATTGAATTATTTTCAATTTTCTTCCCTTGAGATATTCCTTAATAATAACTACTAATTTCATTCTCTAGAAGTCTTATGATCATGTTTTTCAATTTATTTAGTTGGAAAAGAATTAATATCTCATATATTTATTATTATAATATGAATGTATATTTATTACTCAGGAATGCTTATTATGTATTGTATTATTATTCATTTCATTTATATGGACAATTAATTGGAGGTATCAAGTGATAGATGGGCCCTGAAAATACTGCCTTAATGCATTGTTAGGCACCATGAGACAAGATATCATGGGTATTTGACGTATTCTTACCAAATTACTTATGATATCCTGTAAAGAGGCCTGAAAAGTATTTCTATGATGTCTTGTCATCAGGCCTTAAAGGTAAGATTTTTGATATCCTTAATTATGGATTCATTCATTATGAAATCAGTTATTATTAACTATTGGATTTTCTACATTAGTATTCATGGGCATTGTTCAAGCTGATGTGATTAGTTTTATAGAAATACATGATTATAATTTATTCATTCCATATTACTCATTCTTAATTTGTTCTATGACAGGTTTTATTGTACATTTTACCTTACTGATCAACATATATAACCCCTTTTATTTTGTTTCTTATCCCCAGGGTACCCAGAAATGGTATTTGAATGATTTTAGTTATATACTAGAAGAAATTATAATGATCTTATTAGGATTTTATGTTGTATTATAAATTTTCAAATGTAATGTTATAATCATGTATGTATCTAGTCATTGAGGACTAGTAAACTATGTGCTCCTATGTGATTCAATCCATTGTATATTTTACTAAAATTTAGTAGTGACCACTTGATCTGGGTTACTGGAGTTGGGGAACTAATGTTTTTATCATATCATGATTTTTGGAAACCTTTAAAATAAAAATTAAGAAAATATATATTAGAGTACATAACCTTATGAAATAATTTAAAGATAAGTTTAACTATTATATAGTATCCTAAAATTATATTAAAGTATATTTTGTTTGGTTTTATAGAAATTAAATTCTTGCACACATACAAAAAGTGGATATTGGCTCTAGAGAAAATTAAACTTAGGTTAATAACCCTGAAAAATGATGTTTGTATAATAACTTGATCTCCACCCATTGCGTAAGAAGTGGAAATAACTACACCCATGGTTTGAAAATCTCATTAGATATGAATTTTTTGATGAATATGTACTTCACAATCCATTTTTATGGATTTGAATATATATTTTTTAGAGAACCTAATATTAATATACTATTGATAACCTAGATTAAAATTTATAGATTCAGAAGTTCATTTAAACATGATATTTTTGAATTACTTATTCTTTTTTTATATTTTTTTGTTTATAATTATTAATTTTCTCAAATATAAAAGTTATTTTATTTATGTAATGGTTAAATAAATAATAAACTATGTTAACAATAGATGTGATGGACAATTATGTTATTTTCCTAATGTACATCCACAAGTGATTGGATCTATTCCAAACCAACTATCATGAATCTTGATTAACAATAAGAACATAGTTTAATTATAAAACCCCAAAAAAGGGAATGATGTATTCTCATTTATGTTTATGTGAAAAATATCATAAATTAAATAATTATCAATTTACAACATTCAAGAACATGAAAATAAGAACCTAAGGAAATGACTTTAATGAAATGGAATGCGTTTTATCTATGGGAAATGAATACATATATAAACTAATTTTGATGGAAAAAATAAATAGTTTGATTACTAAGATGAAGGAAAATAATGTTATTTATATGGTACCATTAAGATTTTAATATCCTAAATGTTTGGAACTTGTTAATTATACAAATAAATTCCCTAATCTAATGGTTAATCGGGATGATGATCATCATCAACCATCTAGACTGAAAGGATAAAGAAAGGATTATATTCTAAAAATCTCTGAAGTGGATTTTGAAAATTATGGTGCATTCTTCATCAACACAAGAGTTGTGAATAACTTATAAGATTTATATTTTAAGAACATTATTATATCTATAATGTTTTCTAATAGAATTAAACCACCACTGTAATTATGTTGTACTAAATTATAATATAAAATTTCTAGTTTCCTGATTATTATATCAAAAAATTTGAAGTTTTGGAAATGTTCCACGACAAAATGTTATTATTCAAACTTTATAAGAATTTATGTGATTTTGTAAATGTATTAGTTCCCAATTCATAGATAAAAAATTTATTTTTTAGAATAAAGAAATCAAATTTCATATCTACATATGATAACCTATCAATTAAAGGATTATAAAGAAACCCCTTTAGAAGAAAATTTAATAATATAGGTCTTGATAAAAAATAACTAGGGGAAACTTGATCAAATGGTTTGAAAAAAAACAATATAAGGGATATCCCTAATATTAAGGAATATATAAGTGTCCTAGTTTAACCCAAGTTAGTGTGGATGATATCTAATTAGAAATTGTATCAGGATTCTTGTTTATCATAGGGATAAACTTCAATATTTTTATTAGTATGTAATAATTGAATTTTTTAGGAAGAAATTTATTTAAGGGGGGATAATGTAGCACACAAGAATCAAGTACTTAATTACCCTCTAATTTAAACTATTTTGAATAGCTTATTTCACATTTAACACCTAAATCAAACAAAACAATAAATAATTTTACTCTATTTAAAAAAAGTTCTGATCTACATAACATATTCATTTATTAATATGGTATAAATAGAAGAATCCAAATATTTTAATCTATGTATAAATACTAATAATGGTTTATTTTTTACCTCCAAAGAATTAATAAACCCAACTCATATAGAAAAATAAATAATATGATCATTTTATTATTTAAAAGGCATTTTCCTAGTGATTTAACTTTTAGGAACTATGTATTGTTATATTAATAAAAAAAATATAATACGGTTCAATGAGAAAAAATATATTTTTTATTTAAGTAATACATTAACACTGAATACTAATTTATAGTAAAAAATAATATGAATGATTAATATTTGAAAAATCATTTTCCTATAAAAACATTGTTCATTATATTCTATACCATAATTTAAAAGATAAATTCTATTGTTTTAGATTTTGAAATTGAAAAAATAACCTAATTTTTGGATTCTTCATAACAATATTATCTTAGAATATTTTTTTTGGATTTTTTTGAAATAGTTTATTTTTAGTAGAGTAGTGAAAAATATAATTTATACCAATACCATATATATTTTTTAAATTATCTTATACTAATTATGAAATTGAATCATTTAAAAAAATTTATTGAATAAAATATTTTTATTGGTTATGTTTAAGAATTTTAAAAATACCATTTTTATGTTATGAAACTCAAGTTTAACAATTTTCAAACATAAGTAATATTAATTTTTTTAAGAACTATTTTTAGTCTGTTACTTATAACTATATATCCAAATCGTGGAATTAGGTTTTGAGTTGGTTTAAATGCCACATAACTCAATTTTTCTAACTAATAATCCAATAAATGTAAAATAATTTCTTCTAAAAAAATTAATTTTAACTTAATCATACATTTTAAGAATAAAAATACACTATTTCTATAAATGATATTTACGCATTATGAGAGCTGATATTAAAATTAATCTATATCACTCATATAATTATTTTAATAAAATTCATTTATTATTTGTAATAATTTGTTGAAATTTTGGAAATAATTATCTATTTTTTTAGGAATTAAAATTACACTACTGAAGAAAAAATTAGTTATCATGGTAAAAACCAAACGTGGTAAATTTGAAACTATTGAGAGTAAAAGAGATAAAAAAAATATTAGAAACATGAATGGACATGTATGTTACATGCTTTTAGACCCTTACCCTTCCCCCACTCCATTATTTTACATTTAATGGATGCATTTAACTTTTAAATAGTTACTTTCCATTTTATATTATTACAAAAATACCACTCTCTTTAATTATTAAATCATTCATCACCACCCCATATCTCCTCATACCCAAAGCCTCTTATAATCTTATAAACTATTCAAAAAAGAGCTCAAAAATCATATAAATGTATTAAAAGATATTTTATTTTCAAAAAACCATCTCTTAAAGTTTGATCCCATTTTGAAAATGTTCTTTTCCAAGGAGTATAGTAAAAATGTTTGATAAATCCTTTCTTATTTCAATAACTTTTTTTTCTTCTTATAGAATCTGTAATTTTTATTTTTACATTATAATATAATTACATAAGTATTATTTTTATATTTAATTTTATTATTTTGAGTTAATAATCATTATCTACCAATTCAAAAAAATTTACACAGAAAAATGAAAATCGGTTTTGGGCGTATGTGTACACTAACTTCTCTATGAATAACATGTTTTCTTTTTCATCTCTAGACCATGTGGTTAGTCATAAAATTATATTAAATTAAATAATACTATGTTTATATCAAAATTATTATTATTAAAATATAACCATTACTTATATTCTAATAGTTCTATGGAAAATTAATACATCCACTGTGTGTACATGCGGACAACCACCTCCAAATAGTGACACACTTTTTATTTAAATCACCAGAATAAATAGATGATTTTAATGACATATTCAACAAGTAGAAATCATATCAAATAAATTATTATAGTTTTGGGAGTGTTATAATAATATTTTAATTGTCATTAATATAACATATTCCACTCAGTAATATTTATCGAAATATGCTCGTCATTGATCCCATCTTCACCAATCGCAAATAAAATATTCATTATATAAAATTAAAAATTTATAAATAATTATAAAAAATATAATCCAGTAACATTAATGTTATGAGAATGATGAACTTATATATAATATAACAATGATCAACATCATCATTACAAAATTTGTTCGAAGTAAAAAAAATAACTAATATTCAATGATGAAAATAATCATTAATGAGATAATAAATAAATAATAAATGATTGTAAACAAGGTAGAAAAATAAGCATAGGTATTGAAACAATATAAAATAATTTATTAATATGTTTATGTTTATTATACAAGAGTATTATATTCCTTCATGAATGTTGAGAATTATGGTAAGGGTTTCACTCTCAATTTCCATTCATTAAGGCATGTTTTCATGTCTCTCAAATATTATTATTAATATAGTTTAACTACAACCACTATTAAAATATATTATAATTATTTAGGTTTAATTCATGGTATTTACATGTATTTTCATGAATCCATTCTCCTAATTACTTGTATTCAACTATTACCAAATTTGTAAGGGATTTCTAATCTCAATTTTTTTTCTTTGAGGATTAACACATATCCACTACTAATTTCCTTATGTGAGGTGTATATAATAATATATGAGGGTTTTTATACTAATTTAACGAAATTAAATGGTTTTTAATATCCATATTATGTTCTATTTATAATGTATTTAGATTAAAGTATTACTGAACTAATAAGGATTTTTCACAACTCAATTTTCATTCTTTGAGCTATAATGATTATTATTAAACCCCATTACTCAAAGTTATTTTATTTTACCAATTAATTTAATAAAATTATAATTCAAATTTAATTTCTAAATATTTATTTTCTTTTCATGATGTCCTTTTGAAAGGATTATTACATCATTTTATACGATATTCTATCTTATCCCTCTATCCAAATTGAAAATTTTAATTTAAATCCTCCTCATTTAGTATTTATTTCATATAAAATTATAGAATTGACTAGAATAATTCTTAGTATTTATAATGGTAATTTTTTCTTCCTTATCTACATTTTCTATTCCCACCAATATTTCCTTTATATTTTAAAACCTAATTATTTATTATTCCATGAGGCCTTCCAATTAAAAGTTTCCTCTTATAAAAATGATGTTTCCTTTTAATTTTTTGTGGGTTTCAACAATTGTATTTTAAAATATTAAAACATTTTCCCTTTAATTAGAACATGGTTTATCTTCTTATCTATATTTCTTAAAATATATATTATGTATTTTTAAATTCAAAATTTCTTAATATTACTTAAAAAATAACGTTTTCAAAAAATTTCACTACACAATTTCGAAACCTTTGTTTCTTTTTCATAGATCCATTATTGAATATTCTTTTTAAATGTAAAACTTTTAAAAATGTTTTAACATAATATTTTTGAAAGATTAATGTATTTTTAAAGGATTGATTATAATGAATTATTTATAAATAATTATTTTATAAATTCTTCCATTTACATTTTTCAAAACATTTTCTTTTGAATTTGATTCATAACATCTTATTTTTATGATGTTGGTATAAAATGTTCTGAATATAGTTCTTTATGTTTTTTCTAATATTTACCTCATTAAAAATAAAATATTTCAACTCTTATAGATTTATATTTATGAAAAACCTTATTAAGACTCTATTATTTCCCTTTAAAGGGAACTCTTTTAAGTGGATTTATGAAATTTTAAAAATATAATATTTATTCTTGTTTTGTAATGTGAATTATCCAATAATATTAAGAGTGTTTTTTATTGAATTTTAAATCATTTCACATTACTTTTGTTAAAATTTGGATATGTTATGTTGATACCATCCACCTTATTTATCTAAATTTATTCAAAATCATGTTAATCCATTTATTGACCAAGGAAAGTATTGAAATCAATTATATTAATTATTATAATATGGATGTTTATAGATTAATAAAGAAAGTTTATTATGTATTTCATATTGTTCATTTTCATCCCTTGGTATATGAATTAATAAAACTACCAATCTCATTTATCTATATGTATTATGATAATTTAATTCTTCTCATTGAATCGGGAAAATATTGGCATCTTGTATGTTTATTAATAAAAAATAGATGTTTATTGATTACAAAGGAAATGAAATTATGTATTTTATTTTTATTCATTTCCTTCCCTTGAAAATTCCTTAATAATATAATCTACCTAATTTCTCTATATAGACTTTGATCATACTATTATTTTTATTAACTAGGGAATGTATTGATAACTCCAATATTTTTTGATCCCAATAAAATAATTATTTATTTCTACATAGAGGTGATTATGTATTGTATAATTGTTCATTTTTTTCATATTGTGAATGAATTTTACTTATTATGTTTTAGGTGGGTCCAACAATATTCTCTTGATGGATTGGTAGGTATGATATGACAAATTATCCTAGGAATTTTATGTATAACTATAAAATTATTTATCATTTCCTCATACGAGTCCATGATGATATGTTTATGATGTCTTTTTATGAGGTTGTATTGGTAAGATTTAGGATGTCTGAAATTATTAATTCCTTCACAATAAAATGAGTTATTGATTTCCATGTGATTTTTTATTCTATCTTTCATAGATATAGTTCAAGATCATGTGATAAGTTATATATAATTATTTTATTATCGTTTATTATCTCCATATTATCCATGCCTTGTTTATTCAATGATAACTTTTATAGTATGTTTTACAATATTGAGCATGATACCTCACCCACCTTTTTATGTTTCGTATACCTATATTACCCAGAATGGAACATTGAATAATATCATTGATATACTTGATGAAATAATATTGTTCTCATGAAAATTTTGGTTGTATAACATTTTTTCAAGTATAACTTGAGAATATTGTATGTATCTAGTCTCCCAATGACACTAAACATTGTGATCCTCCATGATGTAATACATTGTATCTTTTTCCAATGATATTTAGTGACCACCTACTCTGGATTACTAGATTTAGGATTCCACATGTTGATTTGTGAAGGTTAATTTCCTAAAGTGGGGACGACTTGTTATGAAAATTAAATTCATGCAGTGGGGACCCCATGAACCCTTCACAAAATTATGAAATGTATTTATTAAGAAAAAATGTGTTAAATTAAGGTGAAATATACTCTAACTCCATTATAATCAAGGAATATTCTTGGTTAGAGTAGATCTAAAGTATGGAGTGGGTTGCTTAACATTTCAGATATAGTTTTTAGGGAATCTTCCCATGTTTTTGGGTTCTCATATCCATCATTAATTCTCCTTGAATTAATGCCCATAGGTGGAATTTATTTTACCATGATCGTTTAAAACTATTATGATGGATTCCAATGTTATGAAGGATGTATATCCTTTTATCCTCACGTCATTCTAATTTTCATGTGGTATAATAGTTTTTTCTTATTTATAAATTTGGTTACAAATAGAAATATTAAATGAAGTTAATTAGAACTTAATAGGTTTAACAATCTTTTACATGTATAAAATAGAGAGGAGAGTTGATTTTATAATATTACAACTCGTGTTCTGACAATACCTTAGTTCATATAAAACAATTTTCAATGAAAAGTGCTTGTCTTTATAAACAATCTTATATAGGAAATTAGATACTGTTTTATTAATGGCCACTATCTATCCCTTAGTTATTTCATGATAGAGGGATGGTAAATTGGACTGAATTCCATATTCCTGACACAAGTTTTTCAATTTAAAAAATTGTTTTTATAATCTATTAAAACCTTATTATGGGATAAAAAATATTTTGATGATATTAGAATTCATAAAATCGATGATATATTTTATTCAAAATTATTTGGGGTGCAAAACATTGGCCCATATAGAGAAACATAAGTTGTAGTATTAATATACTTGAACTAAATGGAAATTAATTGAGGGTATAAACACATGAAATCTATTACACATATGTAAAATGACTTAGAATATATTTTGGAATCCAATAATTATTGGGGTTGATGGAGTCGGAATTTACATAACAACCATCACATTTCGTTGTGATTTTTTTGAAGTCATGTATCGTTGATCAAAAAAAGTATTCAATTATATTGATTTGATGTAGAATTTTATTTATTGGTGAGAACCATAAACACTACAATGGTCTTTCTACAAAATAGTGAGGGTTTATCCTCATTTAATTCATGTAGGTATGACTTTATACAATACTCATTTTTATAGGACATTTTAGTAAGTTGGATCATCATAAAGGAGATAACTCTATGTTTCATGAATTTTTTTTATCTTTCTTAGATTTTTTACTGTGAAAATTCTACTTTATTGGAATTCTATTATGGGATACATCCATCCAATTTTTGTATCAGTCAATGAGAATATAGATTTTACTTGATAATGGGTGGTGTTAACCTTATTGATCTCTACTATATAATTATATATGATTGGAGAGACCATTATAACATAAGTTATTAATATCATTTTATTCTAGATATATCAATATTGAATTTTATTAAAGAATATATCTTTTTAGGAATTTAATAAACATGGGAAGTGAGATAGTGTTATCTTTGATGTGAATAAGTCTATTAACAATCTTACATAATCAAGATAGGAATTAACACCTCATTATTGATGGTTTAGTAACTATTAATTTTCTTAACTACCAGTTTTGAATATTACATGATATTCAATTGGGTTATTGGGTCCTATAGGACCAATTCAAATCATTAAAGGTGGGATTTTTATTCTTTGTAATTGTTCGTGAATATTTCTAATATCAAAAAGTATGAAAAATATTATTATGGGGGGAGAACAATATGGTCCCCAATATGACCTGATTGAGATTTGAGTTTTCTATACTTTTATTTATTTGGATCCTAGAGGCACCATATGAATATATCTCCCATGATTTAGGGGTTTCAGGTATAGATAAGACAACTTCATCTAGGATCACTATTTAGAACGATGACTATTATATGATAGGGATTAATATAAGGAATTATGTGAAATTAGGTCCCTTTATTTCCAATTGGTACATGAATTGGATGTAAATTTACTGAAAAAATTATTTCAGATAATGATATAAAACCAATAAGAATTTGGTTATAGTTGATATACTTTAGTGGATCAATATGACTTATTAGATAGACATTGGGGGATATAAATAATCTATCAGTTTCTGCATAGTGAACATTTGTGATAGGAATATATTTTCAATGTTATAGTATAGGGTCTTAACATCAAACATTGACCTGATAAGATAATAGAGATTGTTTTCCTTACTTACCTCATTCATATATGTAACTAGGGTTTCCGTTGATTGATCCAAGGAAACCATATAGATGATATATAGGAGTATCAAAACTAGTGGATGTAGAATGTACCACTTCATATCATCAAATTATTTATAATAATCATAATCCTTGTGCTAAGTGACTCATTTATAAATAAAATTTATAAATAGAAGACACTTACCAATGAGGTTTTATATAAATATTATTACGTAAGTAAGACATCCATATAGAACTACCAGTTCAATAAGGTTCTGAGAATGGGGAATATCAAGCACTACCTTAGTAATTTGGGGATTACCATTGATTATATAATAGTCTAACAAAAGCTAAGAATTTACTTGATATTTATCAAGTTTTTTAGTTTATGGAATTCATCTTCAAGATTTGTTACTATAGTTTGATAAAATAATATTTCAATATTGAAAGGATGATCCCAGTGTTGCTCAGAATTTACCACTAGATCATTCCAAGGGATTCTCTAGAATGTAATTAATGTTATAGTTCATGGAATGTTGATATGAATTAATAATGTTATTCATGACAATGGAAATTAATTTATAATTGTATACCCTTTCAGTTTCCCTAGTGGTATAATATTCCTTATCTTTGGGGGAAATTTAGACTTGGTTATAATTGGAACACCCATCCATAAAGAAGAGTGTTTGGAACCCAGTTGAATCACATAACTGTAATTTAGTGGTCAAGGTTGTAAAATATTTTTTGGAAAGTATCCAGTGTGGTAATTAAAATAAATGTAGACTCTGATTTTTTCCGTTGGTTTATTTAATTGGACCAATTTTGTAAATACATTTTTGGTATTGAACATACTATATCAATTTTTTCTCAATCATTTTACAAAAGTATTCTTCCATGTTGGTAATGCGAGTCAGATTCATTCTCCTTGCTACTATTTATAACCAAGGTGGTTGTATGGTAGACTGAAATGATGGGTTTACACATAGGGATCATATTCATATATATCTGTATAATACCAAATTAATATATCTTGATGTTTATTGAGGATGTAACTATACATGTTATGTTCTTCATGGGTCATGGTGGGACTAGTCATCGTAGGTCACCAATCATAACTATACCCAGAGTAACTTATAAAAGATAATCAGTAGTGTTTGATACACGTTAATTAAATGATGAATGGGCATCATAACTATCTTTCTCCTCCAGTTCAATACTATGAGAAAAATCAGGTTGACATCTTGTGATCAGGAAGGCTCGTGGGGTTTTTATTTCCATCAAAGTGTAATCCTTATTCTTAATAGTTGCAGTCATCTAAAGTAACTAATACAATAATAACAAGAGTGATTTTTCCTAAAAATCATGAAATTATTGATTTATGTTTCATAAAATTTTTATTAAACATCATTGGTTGTGTTACAAAAATATTATCTAGACCCAGATCTCAGTAGAGATGCTCCAAGAAAATATTGATCTACTTGAATTGACAGGGTAAATTTTACTCTATGTGTGGTGGATGTTCAATGGAAACATATACTTGAAAATAATATGATTATAAAATAATATTATGGTTTACTTAATTATAAATTATAACCTTTTATTCCTAATAAAATCCCATTTTTTTGTTTTTATGTCAATTTTATTTATGGGAAAAATAAACTATTCACAAATATCACATCATGGACAGATATGGGTTATTTACACAACATTAGGGGTAGTATTATAATGTTTTATTATCAAATGGTTTATTAACCTCTATTTTCTATTTCCCTTATTCTATATACTAATATTTATATGAATCTAATGTGAAACTACCATCACAAAATACCCTAATTTATACATAAATAGTGTATTTTAGGCATTGATGATATGATAAGGGGATTGTTTCATGAATATAAATACATGAACATTCTAGAATTATGTTAAAGGACATGTATCAAAGAACTAGAATGAATACTGAGTTATAAAATATATCACTTGATTTATTCCACAAAATGATTTCACCACATAGAATCTTATTAGCCTCATCGTACCCTTTTCATGTAAGGTTGCAAGGGGAAAATTATATTTATTGTAGAACATATGAGAGAGGGCTCAAAAAAGGAGGATATTGATCCTAGAACGATTATAAATTATGGACCAAGGGAAATAAATATCATCAATATTTATAAATATGCATAATTTCTTTATGTGTCCCTATATAGAAGTGTTTGGGTATTTCTTTGTGAATGAAATAACTATATGAAATTTAATAGAGTTGGTCACTATGTGACATGTTTCGGTTGAAACAAATTCTATGTTAAAATATTGTGCCTCAATAAGGGATCCCCTAATCTAATTTTCTAGGGGAATGGTATCTAAACTAGTGATCTTTTAAGGAATGATAGATAGAGGCTTTATAATTTCATACTTATGACTTGAGGTCTTGTGCTATCCACCGTGAGGCTACATACATCCTTGGGCCTTGAAGGAAGAAAATAATTTCATCAGTGAATAATTACCTTCAATAATATCAAGGAACATATTTTTGGTATATGGGTTGGGATAACTGGCCTTCCCATAATTCAATGTTGACTAGAAAATTTAATGTCTATTGTTCGATAATTTACTATAATTGGATCTAAAAGAGACCTAGAGGATTTATCATTTTACTGGTATATATATTTATATCATTGGAGTGAATTTATTTATTTTAAAATTGTGTATATTTATTAAAAAAATAATTCATGAATGTTAGGCTCAACCACTACTTCATTTCTCCTAGGCACCTCAACCTCCACAACCTCCTCCCTGATTATTAATGTGTAACATAGGTTTATACGAGTCCTCCTCATCAGTGAAGGGGTATATCAATTTAATTAAATTTACCAATCCATATTTCAGCTCCTTATATAATGAGAATTTTTTTTGGTGGGGCAGTAACTGGCATCCTAGTGATAAGGGTGTGAAATCCTAGAGAGTATCGAATAGAATGAGTATTAGTAAGGTATCCTCTTTTTATTCCTATTATTCTAGCACTAGTTGTGTTAAATATTATAATAAAACAATTATTACTATTTAGAATCTAGAATTATAGATAGAACTAGGGTCATGAATAGCTAACAATATTTCTCTATGAGTGTTTCAGGATCATGGTTGATGATCTCCTAGACATTCATTAATCAAATTTTCATTTATATATTTTAAGGATTTCCGTACACACTCATTCTTATTTCGGTGAAATAGAATAGGTAAAATTAAATTATGTTAGGATTCTAAATAACTTATCCTATCCTGATTAAACCATATTCATAGGTATATCCTTGAAGACCAAGCATACATGAAGGTTGTGGCCCAAAATTGTTTTGAAGGGGAAATAACTAGAGTGGTCATTCTACCTGATTTCATTGGACCTTGTGAATTCTAAAACTTTTATTAGTATATTTCCAATAGTATCTATAAATAACCTCATAAATTTATCATTATAGAAGGTGTAGACCTTACTTTTCTAGTCTTTAAACATTATGTGATTAGATAATTTTTTCCCTCCTAAGGAGAGAGTTGTTGTTGTTGATTTTGTTCAACATGAGGTATTGTTACACCCATCAAGTCACTAGTTTGTATTTATTTTTTATTTTATTCTAATTTTATTTACCTTTTTATTCTTTAGTAGTAAGGGAAAAAATATGGATATTTTTAGAATTAGTGTTGGTTTCACGATTATTTCTAACAATGGCCCTAACTATGTGATTGAGGGTTTGGGGGTACTAGATCTGTTTCTCATAGTTTTATCATGGTATGTTAAACCAAGTGGTGTATATAATAAAAACATTATACAATTTTATAAAGTATAGTTGAACTATATTGTTGTATCATGGTTCAGAAAACATTATGGCCAAACCATTTGGTCTGCAAAAGTTTATTAAAAAGTGGATTTTAAACTTTCCCTCCTTTATAAATTGAACACAAATTCTACCATACTTATCCTTTTCTAGTGATTAATACACCTATTATCATGGAATACCTTCCCTATTTCTTCCATGGTAGATCAATTTTGTTCTTAGTAATTTACCATGAGGTAAACTTAAATTCTAATTGTTTCCTACTCTTTTCATATTTTACTCACTTCTTCTTACATTATTTTGGAATTTTTCAAATTATAATTCCTCGGAGACAAAACCTAGGTTTGGTGAATGGGTAAGTATGTATTTTCTTATTGTTATAAACATGAGAGGACCCTCACTTCCCACTTATCGATATTTATAGAGAAGGTAACATGTTTGATTTGGATTTGAGGTGGGTGTCTCTACATAATTCGGATTTCACAATGAATACTCTTATTTCATGGTTTTGTTTTTGTTTGAATGGATTAATTATGATTTTTGGGAGTTATTGAAGAATATTTTTTGATATTTAATAATTAATTATGGTTTATGTTTAATTTAAATGAATTTTAAAATATATTTTTATAAAGACAATGTTTTTTATATTAAGGGGTTTGATAAAGCGATTCAAAGAAGGAAATGGTCAAAAATGAATTTTAAATTGGGATTTCAAATGAAATTTACTTTTGATTTTTTATTCTATTATATATGTGATTATGGTAATCTAATATAAAAATGTTTGATCTTCATAACCATAAGGATGACCTTAAGTGAGTGGGTAGAAAAGACCAATGAAACCCCTTGTGTAGATTGTGTTCTGACTCAGGTTAGTGGCCTCATTAGCTTGAGTGTGATAATAGGATGGTTTAGTACCTCATCAAGACAATTTATTTCATAGAGATGTATTTTTATATTCATTTTTATTAGAAGGAACTCCTGGGGATGGTATTATGTTCCATGGATCCATAGTTAAATTCCCTTCTTTTGTGGTGTTTTGTTTATTGATCATTGTATATTTGATTCTTTTAATATCTTAAATAACATGTTTACCACATTTTGATGAATTTTTATATATTTTTCCTATTATAAAAATTCTCTCTATTTCTTAAATCCAAAATTATTTTTGATAACTTTTCAACGTGTTTTCAAAAAATTTCATTCAAACTAGAACAAATGGTATCCATGGTGATAGTAATTACGTAGATTCTTGGTGGTGTCTATCTAGGCTTTGGCTCACACGCTATACATGACTTTGGGAATATAAAAAAATGGTTGTATAGGAAACAATAAAGGAATGTGTGATATATAGTTTGGTGGTTCTTTTTGAGGCCATTCTTCCTACCATGTACTAGCAGTGGAGGTGATCCTGGCTCACAAGTCGTGTTAGTCCCATGTCGAGAATTTTAGGACCATCAGTGGTTTTGTGTTATCTTTTATAACTAATTAAAAAAATGTCTTATTTTTGGGTTATTTGGTTTTTATATGTTGGTTATCACTTTTTTTTATTTGGTTAGGGTGGTTATGAGCCATGGTTTTGTTTATTTATATTGTTCCTTATACTTGGTTTACTTTAGCTTTTATTCTGTAACTATTTATAATTATGGCATATGTTTCCAATATATGGAAGGGAAATTATCTTCTATAATTATGGTAATATTTCTCAGGGGATGGGTCATGTTGGAATATGACTGTTCATTATAAAATTGTGGTAAATACCTATTGTTATTGGGGGAGTAATGGTAGATAGTACTGTTGATGATCAATATGTTAGTGCGATGGAGTGTCTGACTATAAATTATTCATTTATACCCTTTAATTCACATGGGTGTTCAAGAGTTGGGTCTTGGATTTGAACTTAATTTTTAGTTTTTATGGTATTTAATGTTTTTTATTATTGGTTATTGTTTTTGGGAAGAAAACAAGTGTTTTTATGAGAATTTTTGTGTTTTTGGGTGAAACGGTGGAGGAAAAAAGTGGTAAATATTTTAGTCCTATGGATAGTGGAAAATGATAAAGAACCATTATGTCTTGGTCTGCAACCCATCAAGAGATACTACACATTGTGGAAACATGTTTTTTCAAATCGGTGGACAAACCTTTCACATTGGTAAAATGTTTAGTTTTCATTATTTTCACCCCATGGGTATTCGAAATTTCAATTATTGATGTTATTAAATTTTTAAGATTAATTTAATGTGCATTTATAAATCATTTTAGAATTTTTTAAAAGGAATATTTTAATTATTGAGTTTTTGTATTATGTTATTTAGATCATTGCTACAATAAAGGCCCATCGAAATAGAATGGAGGAGCTCACTAAGCATTTTCTATAGGCTAGTATTATGGTAGAACCTTATTCCATTGCATCAGTAATTTATAAAACACAATATTTAGGTCAATAGGGTGGAATATATCAATATTAGATGGTGTAATATGGTTAATATATTCATAAGAAAAATACTTCAAGCTTTCAAGGTGATAAAGGGTGTAAATATCCATATGAGCGGATCGAAAATAATGAGTGCATATTAAGTTTCCTTAAGACCCCAGAGACCTATAATTATTAATTCACTACTGATATGTTTTTGAAACCTAGTTGAATGTTCTGGGATTCCGTAGTGTAATCCAGGTTGCATGAGAATCTCAACTGGGCCTCAATTGGGAATGTGTTCAACAAAAAAGTTTATTCGAAAACATTGAGTGTACTGAAGGCCTATGAGTTCTTAACTCTCTATTAAGGGATCCATTTAGTAATAGAGTACATCAATCATTTCATAGAGTTGGTTAATCTATATCTTGATCTTGTAATTAATTACTTGATCAACTCAAGAATTTTTAAAATTGGAAAATATCCCAAAAATAACGTCGACACTTATTCTCCATTATTTTACAATCCTTGTAGAAGTAGAAGATAAAGAAGTGATTAATGAGACTACTATAGTGTGTTTGAAACTCCTCAATGGTACCCCTCCACTAGTAGTATTTAGTTATATTAAATCATTGGGATAAAAAAAGATGTAACGAGAGTTTATCCAGTGTAGTATTTGGGGAACCCACTATTCATCAAATTCTATACCATTGGATTCCACATGTGTATAAGGTTGTCACCCTCTTCCAGGGTGGGATGGTGGGCCACACTAAACCAAAATTCCAAGAGACACCAAGATTATGACCCCATTTTTATTATTAAATCCATCATCAATGATTTTACAAAGTAACTCCTTTAGAAAGTAGATCCAGATCACCCATATCTATGAGATCTCTGGTTCGTTCTAGTGTGTCTAAGGGTGCAAGACCCTATCCACTATTAAATGGGTATTATCATCTGACCAAAAAAGCATAGTTTCCACTGAAATATGGATTTTTATATATAGTTGAGCATTATACCAAGTAGTAATAATTCTATATAGGTACCTTTATAGGTATAATGTTTATTAATTATTCTTTTGCTTATTATTTTTTTGAAACCGGTTCATCCCATTCCATTATATCATCATAATTGATTGATGATTTATGAATTCAAAAAAAATATTATTTAATATTTTCTAGATATTTCTAAACTATTGGGTTAGAATAAGAAATAATGCTATATGTGACTAGAGTGTCCAGTTTTGATTTCTTATCTTTAGATTGTGTGTGATTTATTGGTCCCTAAACATGAATTTTTTTATCTAATTATCAATATGGACTTAATGGGAATTTTAAAGCATATTATTGATTACCACCATTGTAGGATATAATTTATATCTCCATTTTGAATAATTATGAATTTAATGGAGGGTAGGACCGAAATTCTAGGAGTGTAGGATTGGATTTACTAGTTTTCATATTGATATCATGCCAGTTGTCTAGTTCTATATTCAATTCTAGAGAATATAGTTTAATTGACCATCTTACAACACTGCTGTATATGTAACCTATATACTTACTGGAGGATTATTTTTTCATTCTTTCTTGGAGGGACGTAGATTATTTTATTCACATACAACCTAGGAGAAGTCTTATTTACTTATTCTCATTCTGATTGTTCCTTGGTGAGCATAAGGATTTGAATGACCCATTGAAATATATTTGTGGAACGAGATTTATTATAGCAAAAGTGTCACTATGGATATCACTGTTTCTCTTTGTAGATAAGGAAGATGAGATCCTAAATCTTTAAATTGATCACTGAAAGCATCACCAAATGACTATTATGAATAAATAAACGTTCCCTACAACTGATGATCACATTGATCTACTTAGTGTAGATCTGTAGTTTTTTAATATTGTTCTGTTATCAATATATCATCAATTGGGTATTCTGGAAGTGGAAATATAGAATCCATGTATTTTCATACATGGATATTGCATATTTTTAGGTAAATATTCAATAAATTACTAAAAAACATACTAGATGATCTTAATAGTTTAGTTCTAATGGAAACATGGAACATAATCTTCTAATCTAGTGAAGGATCTACAAGATATCCCATAAAGATATAATCATGTAATACACCCATTAGACACACCCTACCTCAACCTTTTATCATAATATTGGGAAATGAAACATAATAAATGGCAAGATTAGATGCTTAGTATGGTTAAAAATAAGATATATCAATATAAGATCATATGAAATTAAAATATAATAATAAGGTTTTATGATCATGAAAATTACTTACAAATCTTATACCTAATCAATCATTGATCATAAACAAGAGTCATTAAATTAAGATAAATCATTTCAAAAAATATTGTCCATAGGAGGGATATTTCTTCATAAATTAATATTGGACTATATTATCATGTCATAAAAGTGTGGAACCATCACCAATATAGAAAAAAATTTCATATGTTAAGGTAAACTACCATGACCATCAACATAGTGGATCATGACTTATCACATGCTTCCCACTGTGGATCAGGATGCACCTATTTCCCATTGTGGATCTTGACAAACCTATTTCCCATTGAGGATCAGGATGAACCCATTTCACATAGTGTATTAGGAAAACCATATTTACCATAGTGGATCAAACTATCGACTTGTTTTCCATTTTTATCACCTTATATATAAATTATTACCCAATTCATTGGAAGGTGATATAGTTACACCTATCACATAATGAAATTTATACATATATGTTCCATATGATCATAAAACACTCATCATATAATAACCCAAGAAATGAAATAGGTTTCATAAACATTCGATCATATAACAAAATGTGGAAAATATATTGGATTCATAATAAATTTATAATTGAATAATCCATGAAAAGAAGTGGGTTTCATAAGAATTCTATCTTGGTATATCCCATTAAAGAGAAAAATGTTTTCATAAATATATTATCATCATAAAGTCAAACCATCTAGAGAAATAATAAGAATGGTATATTTGGTTCATATCCATAGTAAAGCATAAATACTATAAAATTATTTTATCTTATAAGTATAAGGATTTTCAAATATAACATGTACTATTTCTTAAGGAAAATGTCCTTTCTTTGAAAATTAGTTTTTAAGAAATAAAAACTTTTAAAATCATTTTATTTGAAAATATAATTAGAAAATTATAAAGAAATAATTTTAAAGGAAATTAAAAATAATCTTGAGGAAAATATCCCTTCTTATTTTAATTTTTTTAAAATCTTTTTTTTTTATTTTTTTTGAAAACATGGTTTTGGAAGAAAATATATTTCTAAAATAAGAGAGAAAAGAAGTTGGGTTTTATTAAAAACATTTTTGAAAAATTTTAAGAACTAATGAGTGAAAAAATGATTCTATTAATTAAAAATATAATGAATAACATGATTTTAATAAAATAGAATGAGTTTATTATAAAATGATTAAATAATTTCCTTCAACTAAAATTCAATGATAAACAAACATGACTAGAATGAGGTTGTAAAATAAACCCTTACAATGATAATAATGTTGAAGTTAGAATTATTCAATGAATAATTTTTGTTCTTAAAAAATAAATACATATAAAATAATTGGAAATAATAAATAATATATTTTAAATTCATTATAAACATAATCTTAGATTATCATAATCAATGAAGTATAAGTCTAACTTGATGAAAAAAATTGAGTTCAAAAATCCTTTACCATAATTCATGAATTCGATTGTACATGTTAAAAAATCTTTCATAATATATATAATTTTTCTATAGATATATGACATATCAAAATTAATATATATTATACCATATAGAATTTTTTTATGAAATTTTATAAACTCTTTTAACAATAATTCTATATTAATGTTACTTTTCGAGTAATAACCGCTTTGTTTTTAATATATGTTTTGATTTCTAATATTATTTCCAATAAAAAATTTATTATTTTTAAATAATATCCATAATTATAAACATGATATAAATATCATATATATTCATAGTATATGTATTTAAAGTAATCCATAAAACTTAGTGATATAAAATTAAATACATAGTTCAAAGAGATGGTAAGTCTTACGTACACAAGAAGGATATGTCCATTTCCATGTTGGATTGAAAGAAATAAAGTTAAATTATATATTATAATTATATAATAAATTTTATTTCATATATATCACATATTTTCGTTAAACGCATTCTTAATACATTCCTTGTAAATAGTGAATGAATCACATTGCTTCATGAGGTGGTAGCCTGCCGTACACATGAGTGACATTATCATATTCCCAAAAAATGGAAATCATAATGGTATGTGTTATATAAATATTAAATAAGAATAGTTATTCAATAAATATAACATATAAATAATATATCCATCACAATTTCTATCCTTCAGAGGTGGTAATGAAAAAATGAATGACGTCATTTCATGTGGTGGTAGAGAACCGCACACACAAACAATGAATTTATAACCCATTATATGAAAGTGGAAATGGTTTCCAAACATGAAATTAACAGAAAAATAAATATATATATTGAAGATAATGTTGTAATTATATAATTTTGATATCATAATAATTTAAGGAGTTGTGGGAAGAAATAAAATATAAGTTCTTGTTGTTGAACATTACCTCTTCTTTGGGTATCCTCCTTAGGTTTGAACTAAAATACTTACTAGGATGTAATTATGCTAAAAACTACTTATAGGAATATGGGAGGGGCGTTTTTAAGTGATTTAATCAGTGTTTTTCTTAACCAAAATGGATTTAATTTTTTAATTAGAGAGGAGATGGGGTGGCCTTTTATTAGTGGGAGAGAGGATACATATAATTTTTTAAAAAGCATTGATTGATCCCATGTTTTTTGTTTGTAAAAAGTGTAAAAAATGGTATATTATATAAACATAAAGGTTTAAAGGTTTAAATATGTAAGTAAAATAGTTTTTGGTATATTTTATTGGTCATTTTCCATTATCTTTTTAGTTTAACCACAAGTAAATCCATTTTTACTTTAATCGCAATAACTAATTTTAACTGCATTCAACATTAATTTTGGCCAAAAATGATTTTTACCATATTAGATAATATAATTAGTTTGTATTCCAAATATGGAATCTATTTTTACAAATTCAACTCACATAATTAGTAAATTTTATTTTAATATTAAAACTATAGATGCGACAAGAAAGCAGGTTTTGAAAGGGAAAATGCTCAGATGTTTAGCAAGTTTTTATATCAAAATCAAATATGAAACTAATTATAATAAAATAAATTGGATTAATTTATTTATAATTTAAATTATATAACTGAAAATAACATTAAAATATAATTTAACTTTACAAATAAATTAAATGAAAAGGCAATTTTCAATTAAAATATAGTTTATTACATTATTTATCAAAAATGAATCTTTTTAGAAAAAACTAAAAAATAGATACAATTATAATATTTAAATATTGATTTAAAAAACAAGTTAAATTTTATAAATTTAATTTTTTGAATGTTCAAAAAATTAAATTTAATTCAAATCCCGCAGATGCGATAAAAAAACCCGGTTTTTACGAAGTCTGTTTTTCAAGGACAAGATGGTTTTATAATAATAATATGAATAATGATAATACTTTTATGAATATAAATTTTAATGTATATATATATAATATGTAAATTTATTTTAAATTATTACTCATTAGGTATTTTTTAAATTAATTATAATTGAGAAACATTATGCACTTCAAAACAGTTTTAAGAAAACCCCTCTTTTAAACCCTAAAAAGATATAATAAAATTCAATATATAGTTGATTAAAAAGATATTATGTGGATTAAATATAACTAAATAATACTTATGTAACTTTAAAACAAAATGGTCCATTTAAATTACCTTATTCAATTAAAATTAATGATAGTTTTACAAAAATCAGTATTTTCACTATTCATTAAAAGAAATATTTTTCGAAAATCCCAAAATTACTCCATAAGTTTTTTTATTAGTATTTGAAAGATTAATTTAATTTTATAGATTAAATTTTCTAAATTATATATTAATCAATTATAATATTTTATCATAAAAATCATCAATAATAATATTTGATGAAAGAAATATTTTTGATGAATATAATTTGTCAATAAAAAATTAATTCATTAATTAATAGTTATTTAAAAATAATTTTTTATTTAGTAGGAAATTTTTATGTATATTTAATAAATTAGTTTATATTATTAATACCCATATGTTTAACATATTGTTTATAATGGTTATATTTAAAAAAATAATACTATTTCATGGTTTGCTGAAGCTCGGTGGCGCATGTCGTGAACACTATCATTATTGCATGCAACACAAACTAAACTCAGTGTTGATTATTACATAATATGAACTCAGTATTGTGTTAAAAAATTTGAAAATTATTGTTTCATGTAATGAAAAATATTTAATACATTATAATTAATTTGAAACAAAATATTCACAAAATCTAGGGGTGTTACATTCTTTCCCCTAAAAATGAATTTTCCCCCAAAATTTGTCCCAGTCATTGATGGTTTAACATTTGAAAACCCCTTAAAAGAAACCCACATCATAAAAATTAATAATAAAAATCCCTCAAAAAGGAAAAGTTAGAGATATAATGGTTACCTAATGTAACTTGTAACTAGGTTTCCAAATAAGAGAACATAGACAAGAAGTGAATATTTGGGCATAAAAGAAAAATGTAAATAATTATAGAGTGATAGAGATCAATATTCACAAGAAAGTGGGTAGTCCAAAGAAAATTTTCAACCAAAAAACCATAAGCAAAAGTACTGGAAAAAATGTCATTGATATAATATAAAATGACTATAACAGGATAACATTTTATTCCAAGAAACTTTCCTAATGTTGAATAATTTTTATGAGAATATTTACATACCTGATTTCATTCCATTTCATAAGCCTAATATCACCCCTAGGTTGTTCATCTATCAATTTCCAATTCATCTCTTACTATAACCAATGACGGTGGATTTATTATACTTGAATCACTAATTAGACATAAGAACTACAAATAAAAAGATAAATTATTTTATCTATCTTTAGCTATCATCACAAAAAAAAATTTAACACAAGTTACATATAAAAAATCTATTTAGTGAAATATTAAATTATAATATCTGAAGCCTCATCCAAATTTCATATTAAACAATTTCATAAATTGTTAGCCTTATGACCCTGGAAAAATACTAAAATCCAAAATTGTTGAAAAAATGTCACTAAATTTCAAAAATTAACTTATCATTAATCTTTCAAACTAAAATAAATTATTTTTAATTGTCACATACCAAAAATCTGAATTCCTTTTTATTTTTTTCTATTTAAACTGAAATAACCATAGAACCTCAATGAAAACATGAAACTCTATCATTCCTTGAATTAAACCACTAATTATTGAATATATCCAATAGATCCAATAATTTTTTAAACTCCTCAATGATAACCTAAATTATATTTTTTTAAATTCCTTTATCAATTCTGAGGTCATCAACACTATATGATTTAATTAATACATATAAATAATCTTTATATCCAAACTAAACACAATGTTCTCAACATCAAGAGCATATTAAGGATTACCATCCCATAATCAAAGTATAACATTGACATTGAATCAATATTCCAGTCCATTAGATTTATTCAACATATTATTTGAAATCATTCATGAAAAACTTATACTAAACAAGAAACATATAAATCATGATTCATATAACATAATTTTTTAATTTCAATACATAAATAAATCATTCACACAAATTTATTCTCAAACCATTAACTATGACCCATCATCACATTACTTAATACCCCAATCCATTCATATTTCATTTATAGTCAGTTCATGATCAGCAATTTAATAAATTCCCAAACAACCTTGATGGCTTTATTCATGAGATTTCCCCTTAGGGAATCAATTTTCATAATTCTCTTACCTTACATATTTAAATCATTCAATAGTAGATGATATATTAAGGAGACCATTATTTTCATCTGTTGTGTTAACCAAAATTTTCTTTTTCCCTTTGCAGTTGTTTTCATTATATCCATCATTTCTACTGTAAAAATATCATATTGTTCCTTAAAGACATCCACTTGGGTGTTTTTTCTCACATTTAAAACACAAATTAAACCAAATCTTATTTATTCCATGCTATCCACTAACTAAACTCTCAGTGAAATCTTTACTTCTCTTCTTCGTGAGTCTAAAGTTGGATTAATGTACACATTGTTAATCATGTTCTCTAAAATTGATTAGACATATTCAAAACATCCCCCACTACAGTCATCATCCCATTTATTTACTCATTAGAAAATGTCTGATCACATTCAATATTAATCTCATTCCTTCTTATTCCCTCCATTTACTAAAACCCAAAATTATATTGTGAGAAACAATATTCATATAGCAAAACCAAAAAATCAAGAAAATCACGTATAAAATGTCTAAATAGTGACACCTTTATATTAATCTATGAAACCTTTGGTTTATCATATATCATTCATAGTTAACATCTATTTAAACCCTTCATGATGGTTCATAATGAATGTTCAAATTTTCAAAGAATATACACTATGAGGGCCAAACTTGGTGTGCAGTAAGGGCCGTTTTTGTATACCAGTTTCCGATTAATTATTGATCAATAATATGTTTTGGGGTTATTACTCCTAGGTAAATATATTCTAGAGCCACATCCTTATGTAGTATCAAAATAGGGATATAATTTATTAGAAACAACATACTCTATCCTATAAAAATGTTCTGTAACATTTTCAAATACATTAACCCATCCTTAGAATTGTCTATAGAGAAATCCCTAAATATATCCTTATAATTATCCCTAGAGATCTCACTATAGTTTTATCCTAATTGTTTTTTGAATGGTTATCTAAAACATTCTTTTAATATAAACTATAGTTACACAAGATTTTCATAGATGGATATTACATATTTTTAGATGAATATTCAATACATTAAAAAAAATGCATGAAGACCATAATAGTTTAGTGTCTTTAGATACATAGAACATAATTCTAAAATTTGATGAATGGCCTTTAAAATGACCCAAAATGATATTATCACATATTAACCACCTGTGGAATTACATATATAAACATTTCATCATGTGATTAGTTAAGGGAAGATAAGAAAGGATGAGATTAGGAGATTGGTACGGGTAAACATAAGAGATATCATTATAATATCATACGAAAGAATAAGATAAGAATATGGTTATGTGATCATGAACATAACATACAAATCTCATACACAACCTATCATGAATCATAAATAAGATTCATGGAATAATTAATTATCAATTCAGAAAACATGGGCCATGAGAGTGATAATTATTCATAAATCAACCATGAACCATATTATCATATCATAAAAGGGTAGAATCATCATACATATAGAAAACCACTTAATATGTCCAGGTAAACTACCAAGATAATCAACTTAGTGGATCATGACTTATCACCTTTTTCCAATTGAGGGTCATGATGCACCTATTTCCCATTGTGGATCAGGTATCACCTATTACCTATTGTGGGTATGCATACACCTGCTTCTCATAGCAGATTAGGATACAGTTATTTCCTATAGTCGATTATGATGCACCTGTTTCCCATAGTGAATCAATCCCTTCAACTTGATTCCCATTTTTACCTAATAAGATATAAAACATTACCCAATTGATTGGAGGGAGATATAGGATCCATCCATCAAATAATGAAACTCATATATGACTTCTAAAAGATAAAAAAAACATTCATCAAACCATTATTTAAGAAATGAAATAGGTTTCATAAAAATTTAATCATATCATAACCTGTATATAAGAGATAGGATTCATAATAATTTAATCATTTAATCAAAGTATAATCTGTGAAAAGAAGTGTGTTTCATAAGAGTTCTTTCATGGTATAACAAGTTGAAGATAAATGGTTTTCATAAATATATTTTCATCATTAATATAAACCATTCATAAAAAGAATAAGAATGGAATCCTTATATCATATCCATACTTAACCATAAACTATACAAAATGATGTCATCCTATATGGAGAAGTATTATCAAAGACCACATTGAACTTCTATAAATGAAAATTACCTTTCATTGAAAATATTTTTTTAAAACCGAAAATATTTTGAAAATAGTTTTATTTGAAAATAATATTTTAGAAATATAAATAATTCTTTAAAAAATAAATTAAAACAATTCATGTAGAAAATATCCGTTATAATTTTATTTCTTAAAGAAATTTTGAAAACATTTTTAGAAAAAAGTTGTTTTGGAAGAAAACACTTTTCCAACAGAAGAGAGAAATAAAGTCAGATATTATTAAAAATATTTTATAAAATATTTTATGTAAGAAATAGTGTAAAAAATATTACTATTACCTGAACATATTATGAAAATATATAGGATAATAAAATATAATGAGTTTATTAGACAGTTATTAAATAATTTCCTTCAACTAAAATTCAATAATAAACAATATTGACTCGAATGAGGTTGTGAAATAACCCTTAAAATGGTCATAACATTGAAGTGATAATGAATAAATGAATAGATTATGTGTATCAAATAAAAATAAAAATAAATAAATTTAAATAAAATATAATAAAATAAAAATTTATTATATAGATAATCTTATAATATCATAATCAATGAAGTATAAGTTTATCATAATGGATATAAATTGAGTTAAGAAATCCCTTACCTTAAGTATTAACTTCCATTTTACATTTTAAAACCTCATAAATAATAAACATAATTTAATTATAAATTTATTACCAAACCAAATTCATATATATTTTACCATATATTATTTTGTATTACCTTTTATTACTTATTTTTTGACATATCCTTGTTAAAGTTACATTTCGGTTAATATCCACTTTGTATTTCATATATTTTTTAATTAGTTATATTTTGTATCCTCATAATTTGATCCTGGTTACATAATATACATAATTTTTACAATTTTATAAGTATCATATATATTTATTATATATATATTTATAGTAATCTGTAAAATTTAGTGATAGAAAATAAAATACACCATACATAGAGACGACTGGTCGTGTGTACGCATGAACGCTGTTTCCATTTTCTTATTAGACTGAATTAAATATTCATACATGATATATATTCATTATATAATAATATTTATGCCAAATATATCAAATATTGTCATTAAACTAATCCATATAACCTTCCTTGTAAAGCATGAATGAATCACATTGCTTCATGAGGGGGTATTCTACCATATACAAGAGTGATATTATCATATTGAAAAAATGGAAATCATCAAGGTATATGTGATATAATAATTATATAATAATAATATCATATATATCATATATAAACAAAAAATTTATCATTATTTCCAACTATGGGAGGTTGTAATGGAAAAATGAATGACATCGGTTTGTAAGGCGGTAGTTTACTTTATACACAAACGATGACTTCATAACCCATTTGAAGGATGTGGAGATCGGTTTAGGTAAGTACATTAACATAAAAACATATCAGTAAATTTAATTCACAAAGGTTATTATATATGCATGATATAATAATGATTCAAGGTGGTGGATGTAGAAATTAAATAAAATCCCTTGTGGATGAATGTTACCTTTTCATTGGGTATCCTCATAAGGTTTTTAATAAAATCATTCATAGGATGAATTTATGAAAAAATTATTCTTGGATTATTTTAGGGAACTTTCAAATTTATTATTTTCAATTTTAAAAAGTCGGTTTATGGGTTCCCAGTACAAGTAAAAATAGTCCCCAAAATCCATAATTCAAAATTCAAATTAAAACTGAAACACATCCATCAAATGCCACACGCCACACCTCGGGTCATGAACCCATCATCACATGTCGCCTTCACTGCATCTCCATCACTGCAGGTCAAACACCATCACACCGCATCACATCACTCATATCACCACCGTCGGTCGCCGGTGAGACTGTCGGGAGTGTCGTCGCCAGAACCTCTTCCGCAGAACACCACCGATCATTAACACCGCCACAAATCCCATGGAACCGGTGAGAACAAACCACCCACCTCACCTCAACAATCTCAAACACCATTATAGAAGTGACATTTCCAGAACAATGAACGAAAACAAAACAATCACCGCAGTTACAAAACCACAAAAAATCATCATCACCACTGCTCAAAAAAAAGAAAACAACATATCATTGTGGAGAAACGACTCCGCCTGAAGAAATACCAGTCCATCACCAAACACGCCGATGCGACAAGGAACACCAAAACAAAACCACATAACTGAATGAAATAACCTCCTCAGAGAACAATAACTTCATGATCCAAGCATGCCCTATCGCCACCTAAACATAATTAACACCAAATCCAGCAAAAAACAACAAAATATTTAATCAAAACCCATCATCTCCTTCAGAATCATACCCTATGACTAGATCTACCCAAAGAACAAACACCCAAGATAGAACATGAAGAAAACCCCATAACTCATCACAGATCCCGCACCCTGGGGCATCATCACTTCTCCAAAATCTAGAATAGGTCGATCAATGAAGCGAACAAATGAGGATGATGACAAGTCTGTGCGAGCTAAGAGCAGCCACACCGTGAGCGCACCGATCTGAGTGATTTAATAAATATTTGAATAACTGAAAGGGTTTAATTGTTGAATAATAGAGGAGTGGTGGTGACTATTTATAAGTGGGAGAGTAGACAAACTTGGTATTTTTAAAAAGAATTGAGTGCTCCCACATTTATCATGTGTAATAAGGGTAAAAAATATAATATTATATAACATTATATGTTTAAATTTATAACTGTCATAGAAAATTAGTTTTTATAATTTTTTATAGGTCATTTTACCCAACCGCAATAATTAGTATTCACTTCATTTACTATTTGTTTGGGTCAAAAGTTATGTAAAAATTGTTAGATAATATAAATAAACCTTAATAAAAATATTTAATATGGTTTTACAAATTCCACAAAAAATAATTGAAGAAATTTCATTTAAAATTAATCACATAGATGCGATGAAAAAGCGAGTTTTGAAATAGAAAATCTTAAGAAGATTGCAATGTTTTTATATAAGTATTCATTAAGAAATTTATTAAAATGACTGAAATTTTATTAATTAATGTATAATTGAATTATTATAACTTTAAAATTACTTTAAAATATAATTTATCTATATAAACAATTAAATAGAAAGGCAGTTTTCAATTAAAATTCAGTATTTTTCACTATTCATAAAAACTAATATTTTTAGAAAAAAACCAAAAAAAATCACCAAAAGAAAATATATAACACTATAATTTAAAATATTTTATTTTTTATTAAATTAATTTAATATAACATACCAGAAATTAATAATAAAATTAAACCCGTTGATGAAATGAAAATTTGGGTGTTTAAGAAGTGTATTTTTCAAGAACAAGATGATTTTATGTTAACTCTATGTATAATAATTATAATTGTATAAATTTCAGTTAAAATTTATTTATATATAATATATAAGTTTATATTAAAAAAATTATTATCAGTTATTATAAAAATTAATTAAAATTGATAAACATTATGCACTTTAAAACATTTTTCCAAAAAGTGTTCTTCTAAACCATAAAATAATCATGTACAAAAATAAAATATATAGTTTATGAAAATATACTTAAGTAGAATAAATATTAATAAATAATAATTATGTTCCTTTCCAACATAATATGGCATCTAAATTACTTAATTCATTTAAAATAATTTAAGATTTAAGAAATATTGGTATTTACACTATTCATCGATAAACTAACACTTCCCAAAAAAATCAAAAATTTCACCACGAGTTAATTTTTATATTATTATTTCAAAAATGAAATTAATTTTATCAAGTAAATTTTATAATATATATATATTAATTATAATATTCTCTCATAAAAAGGAATAAAAATAATTTTTAAAGAATAAATATTTTTGATGAATATAATTACTTTACTAAATATTGATTGATTATTTACTATGAATTATAAAATAAATTTTTATTTAGTAGGAAATTTAAATGTACAGTTTATAAATTAGCCTATACTATTCATATCCACCAAATTTATTGATAGTTTATAATTTCCATATTTAAAATAATACTATTTCATGGAACGTTGAAGCTCGGTGTCTTGTGTCAAACACACTATCATTATTGCATGTAACACTAACAAAAATAAGTGTTTCATATAATGATAGATATAATTTTTATTAAATTTAAAAAAAGATAAAATGCATATTTCATGTAATGAAAAATAATTAAAATATTAAATTTATTTTATTTTTTTCCACAAAATCTCGGGATGTTATCGAACATCCGTTATACCGCTTTCAGTAGAAGTATTGAACGTTATGAGTATTTGGTTATTCTATTCTCCCTTACCATGTCTCCTATGGGTTTCATGGATTTTAAGAATTAAATATTATATAGTTATCGAGAGTCCTTCATGGTTGTATTTGTGTAGGAAATCATGGTGTAATCCATGTTAGGAGAGGAATGTGTTGACTATCAAGAAGTTATCATAGAAATACTGGGAGATAGTCACCTAATATTAAATATAACTAAATTTTATTTTTAGATTCAGGAATTAAGAATATTTTGAAATTTAATATCCATTAAATTTATTCTCGGGGATCCTTATAAGATCCAGTAAGTGCTTTATTTAGAGAATTATAAACTTGTTTTTGAGATCAAGAGATTCTTTGGATTATCAAGAAACTATTAGCGTTTTGATTAAGAATTATACATGATTGATTCACCATTTAAATACTTTAATCTAAAGGGGTAATGTTCAATTAGGGTGAGATATGACAAATTTGTTTTTAGGATCTAAAGTGGAGGTTTACTTACACTGTAGTTTTGGTTCTTATTGAATTGGGTATAGTTTATATCATCTATTTAGAAACATCAGAATCATGACTGGGCATGTGTGTTGATGCAATATGACCATTTAGTTGGATTTACCTAGAGTTAGATATTATCAAATGAAAATAATTATTACACTCATGACTTCATGTTAGATTTTAGGATTCATGCCTTAATGGTGAGATTCCACTAAAATTTTAGGATGCAATTTGTATTGTATTTGAACTATAATAGTCTGGAGTACATACTCACCTAGAGGGATATAAATCATTAATAGACGTGCTGGGTGGGGTGTCTCTAGAATTTACAGTTTCATATAATATACATCCTCCAAAGGGTAACATCATAGTCTATATCTTGAGAAGGAATATTTTGACCTAGGATGTGAGGGAATCCATAGAGGAATTGTTCCTGATGGTCTTGTTCCCCAAAATGTAGTTGGATGAGAAAGGGGAGAGTGATTAGGTTCTTTAGAATTTTGTGTATGACACACCATCTTTATATAACCAGATTCAGTTTGTTTATGTATATAATTTTAATACCTACTGTATCAGTGGCCCCTAAATGCTGGGGGGAATGATTGATTGGTCTATGTCACTTAATACTGCTATCCTATATTGAAATAGGTAAATAATTCCCATTGATTTGAGGAAGGTGTTGATAGAACCTGGAAAATAGTATAGTTGGGTCATTTAACCTTGATATACCAAGATGTTCCATGATCTGATTGGTAGGTATTGATAGTCTAGTATGTGTAGGTTAGTTTCTAATTTGATATATTGGAATCTCACTATTCTGTTCAGGAAAGATAATTACCAGAGACTGACTACTTTATTTCACCCCTTCCCATTCTTTTTTGGAAGTGGGATCAAATTTCTATGGAAATAATAATTGGAATTCATAGAACTATGAATATAAAGGATTCTATTTAAATTAATATTAATCAGTTGACTAAGTCTGCCCTTTCATACCCTTTAGTGAGTTAACAATGGTTGGGGAACTTGGACACATATACATCCTTAATCCATTGTTTCTACAAACTTACATCACTTTACTTATCTATTTTGGATAATACTTCATGATTTAATAGGTTATCAGTGAAATTTTTGCATGGTGTGTCATCTATAGATGGATAGTCAAACTAAGAAAGTTATCCAGATCCCCAAGGTTATACATTGAACATATGTTCTTGACTTTGGAAGTTCATATAAGAATAATATTTTTCTGGTTAAATTTTATTATAAATAAATTTATCAATCATTATTTAATACATCCCACTTTGATACATTGTATATGAGACTTTCAATTCACCCTCTCTGTTAATCAGAACTCACTGAATACTATATATTGGGGATAAGAATCATCTATAAAAAGAAAAAGAAGATGAAATTGATCAAAAAGAGTTTAATGGAAGCTCAATTTCATCAAAAATATTATTATGATAAATTATGTCATCCTATATAGTTTTTTTGGGTAGTCGGGTGTTCTGGAGGGTTTCTCCTAGGTTGTTATATCATCATTTTGGGAGATAGAGAAATATGGTGTTTCACAATGTTAGGTCATTTGACATTATTCGTCATCTCAATATAATGAAATACTAGTAGGATTTATCAACCTAATTGATGTCCATTCATTAATTTTTTCATGTCTCTCAAATGAATAAGTATCATCTTGAACCATCTGATTTGATTGAATGGGAGGATATATAGAAGGAGACTAAAAACTATGTTTTTCACAAGCCTATTCATATCATGAATTTTCAAAAAATGGTTTTTTAAATATTTTTTATTCCCTTAGTCTATTTTATATGGAAGTATGGAATGGATATATATGATACATGAGAGTATTAAGTATCAGTGAGGAATAAGTGACCTCATCTTTTCATGGATTCATAACCTTCAAGACTTTATTATGGTAGAATGTGGCTTGGGGAGATAATTGTGACTCACTTCGGGTCGCTAGAAATTGTTTATTTTGTATTTTATTCTCTTTTTGTTTTTTAATAGTGTTTTCTAGAGTCCGGGGACAAAAATATGAATTTTGGGGAAATAGGACATGGTGCATGATTATAAATATCCACACACCTAACCATGTATGGTGGGGATTGGGGGACCAGATCAATTTTTCATGGTTTTAGTATGAGTTGTAAAACCCTGTAAATTATCCATGAAAACCATGAAACCAATTTTATAAAGGGTATGTGACTATCATGGTCGACACTCTATTTAAAAACTACAGTTCCAAACCATACAGTTTAGTAGATTTCTCTAAAAAGTATGATTATACCCTTTTCCACTATATTAATTTTACCACTTTCTTTTTCTCTTTCTCCCTTTCATGCAATAAAACCCCCTCCATGCCTTGGAATATCTTCTCCCATTCTTCTTTTGAAAATTTCATTTGATCTTTGGGATTTCCCCTTAGATAAGACTACATTAATAAATGTTTACTCCTATCTTAATCTACATTTTCCATTTTCTTCCATTATTTTAGAATTTTGGAACCTTTGAAGAGCATGGGGGATGAACCGATGGTTGGGGATCTATGTTTTTTTAAGGCCCGTCCCTTCTCACTTCTAGTGATTTATAACTAAGTTGACAAGATTTCCATGGATTTGAGGTGGGTTTCTTTATCTGTTGGGATATTATAGTGGAATAATCTTTTTAACAAGGTTTCCTTTTGTTTAAATTTATTAATTATGATTTTTATGATTAATTTAGTGGTATTTCAGGATATTTATCATTGATTTAAGGTGTTTGTTTGGTTTAAAATAATTTTAAGGTTATATTTCAATACAATATGATTTTTTCCTTAAAATTATTTTATGAAATGATTTCATGAATGAAAATATTTAAAATGAATTTTGAAGTGGGGTTTCAAATAGAATTTACCTTAGATTTTTAATTCCCTTATTTATGTGATTGTGGTAGTGGATTATATGGATGTTTGAGCATTTCAAATGTATGGGAGTACTAGAATGAATGAGTCACCTAGATGGATGAAAATACCAGTATATATAATTTTATTTCTATGATTAGTTCCCTAATTTTATTGAGTTTATTAATGGGGTGGATTAGTACCCCATTAAAACAATTAATATCTTAATGATGGATGTCTAGGTTCCTTTTGTATAGCTATACTTCCTTTGGCTAGTCCCTATTTCCATTGATTTGTTGGTCTATCCCATTATGTTTGTGATGTGTTTTTTATATCATATTTCATTTTTTACTCTTACGATATCTCATATTTTATGATATACTAATTTTTATTCATGTTTTCAATGCTATTTCTTTTAATGAGATGACTGTGTTTTCTAAAACCAAAGTGTTTACAACTTATTTTCAATGGAAGTGTTTTTAAAATATTGTTTTCAAAATAGTACTAATTATATGCATGGGTATATTTACAATATAGTTTATTTTGGTATCCCACAAGGGATGGTCCTCACACCCTATGTATGCCTTTGAGAATATATAGGCCTAGTTTTATTGAAAATGGATAAATGCTAGGGTGAAATTTAGTTGTTTTCTTCTTTATAATATTATCATCATTCCATATAATAATGTTGGAGTTAACCATTTTTCATGAGTCATTTTTGGACCATATATAGATTTTTGGGACCCTTAGTGGTTTTTGGTTATATTGTATCATCCAGTTTATCCATGATCTTATTTCTGAATCTTTAGTTTATGGATATTAGTTATCATTTTGTTTATAAATTTGGTATGTTAGTTATGAATTATAATTTTTTATACATGTTATTTCATATACTCCAATAACAATACCTTATATTATGTAAATTTTTATTCTAATATCAAGGTAATACAATCTCTAGATGGGTTATATAATAATTCTAAGTGGGATCCCTGTGTTGTTCATATGGATTTGGAGGGTGAAAACATTCATAATTTGTAATAATTGATACCCCTGTACTTTTCTCCAACCTATGGTGATAAAAAATGTGATTTAATCATTATTTAAAGTTGGATTGAGTGATAGGTCATGGTAACATAGTACAATTCATTAAAAAATGGAACAACATGATATTGAGATAGTCTAGGAACTAGATTTCTCATCAGTGATGGGTTGAGTGTGGTAGGCATAGTCTGTACTCTAATAGGATCCTTTACTTATATAGATGGTGATGGTTGTGATAATTTCCTTATATCACTAATAGTACACTCTACTCATTTTTCAACTGCTAAAAAATCCTATAAAACACTATGGAACATTAAGGGAATAATAGTGGTCTATAAATCATCAAAGACATTATCTACACATATATTCAACATATGATCTTATAGAAGCTATATATTAAGTGAATTTGTAGAATATTTCCACCTTGGAATAATGTTTCAGATCCTACCATTGTTCACAATGTTTTAAATTTTCTGAGACATTATCTAGTTTCATAATCACAAATTATAGAATAAGTATATTATTTTTCATAAAATATATTACTAATTGAAAAAAAAACCTGACTAGTAAGTTTTTGTAGCAAAATAATTTCGGTTCTTATAGGGTTCTCATGAATAACATGATCATTTATTACTCCTCCTACTATCTTATCCCCATCATGGGGAAACATTGGGATGTGAAGTGTGTGAGATTCATCTATGGATCTCTAATAACAATGAATATCAGTAATGTGCGATTCAAAAAGTTATGTGGGGTGAAATCAAGTCCACCCACATAGGGAATATTGGAAAGACTTTTAAATTTCAAGGAAATTTTTATCTTAAATTCTTTGGGATTTTACGAGTACACAGTTTATAACGGAACCAAATTCTGAGGCCCGGTGTGCCCAAAATCAATTTACGAAGATTAGATTGGGTACGTTTAGTAAAAGAATGAGTGGATTTTTCTATTTTGAATCGGTGCTTGGAATCGAAATCTGAGGGCACCGATGAGTTCGCAGCGCCGATAATTGCTTAGGGGGACCTTTATCGTAGTTCCGTTTTAAGCGGGTTTGGAATTGATTTTTGGGGAAAATAGTTTAAAATAAATACAATTTGTGGCAGAATTTTATTTTTATGGTTGGTGGTTAATTTCTCCCAAAGGGAGTTGAAGTTGGGGCCCACACCCACATAACCTCCCATGGGAGGAATTTTTGTTGGGTGGGGCCCGCATGTGACCTAAACCCTTGATCTTCCCTAAACCCCTTAAACCCCCCATTAATCTATTTGTGTTTAATGTTGTCAAACCCCATGTATTTATTTGGGTAACTCCTCCACTCCCCACTCTACCACTTTAATTCATGACAACACACACTTAATCATTTAATTGAATTAAGTGTTTGAATTTTGTAAATTTGAATGCATGGCATGATTTAATAAAATAAAACAAGACATATTTAATTTTGGGGGTTGGCTTGTTTTGTAAGGATTTTGGGGGAGAGCCTTTGTGTGAAGAAAGAAAGAAGCTCCTCCTTCGTTGAAGAATGTCATCCTCTTCAACGAAGAACGACTCGACGACCCCAGTTTCTGCATCCACTTCTTCCTCCACGACTAGGGAGGGGACATCGACGCGGGAGCTCTCTGATGACACGCAATCATCTTCTTCACTCTATGATAAAATAGGACACGTCTTTTCCTCAGGTGCACACCGACGACGACAGAAACAACGCCATCATCCGTGGTGCTTGACAACCACGAACTTATTTTCAATGTAGGGGTTAATTCTTTTGTTCAAGTTCAATCATCCTTCTTTGTTGTTCAAGAATTGGCCGAATGTTATCATCGTAATAGGAGGAGATTAGAAAACACAAACACAGCCAATTTTCCTCCCCATTTTCTTGTTGATCTTCATTGATGGTTGAGGTGAAGGCGGCGTGGTGCCATTGCACCGCATGAGGACGAAGATGACTACAGACGGAGCGAGCCATTGTGGTGGGGGGGTGGTGCCGTTGCGCTACTTCGGTGAGGCCGAAGGAGGCTGCGATCAGGAGCGGGCTGTGGCAGCGGGGCGTGACATTGGCACACCATGCCGGTGAGACAAGCCACGGACTTAGGCCACGGAGTACCAGGTAGGGGCGGCCGGACAACCGGCCGCAGGTATCTCTAGGAGGCGGGAACCTGAAGGGTCCTGCGACAGCTCGACCGGCCGGCCATAAAGCCCGGCAGTTACCAGGAAACCGGGGGGGGTGAAACCCCCCCGACCAGCATCTAGGGCAGACCCCACTGGGTTTGCCTTTTCCAGAAATGAGGGGCGCGCCCCTCACGCCCCGCTCGGCCAGTGCCGAACCACGACCGGCTTCCGAGCCGGGCCACAGGACGCACAGGCTAGGCCGACCGCGCCAGCCGGGCCAGGCCGCACCAGCCGGGCCGGGACACACCAGTCGGGTTAGGCCATTCCCAATCGGGCCGGACCCGGACCCTGGTTGGGTCGACCCTGTTCGGGCCGACCCGGGGGGTATTGGGCCGGGTCAGACCGGGCCCAGACCCCCTATTTTTTGACCAGGTTTGTTCAAATGCCCATATATTGGGATACGAACCTTCGATCAACGCACCATAAATTTTATAGGGATCCCTAGATCGAGAGGGTCGTTTAGGTATATTACAGATGAGGGTTCGGTGAAGTTTGGGTATGGCCTGGTTGGTTCAAACCCGAAACCAACCGGGCTCTTGGAGCGGAAACACTTATAAATTAAGGACCAGACGTCCGAATGACGTGCCATCAAATAAGTTGAATTACTCTTGTAGAGATGGTTCTTTTGGATTACTCCAATTTAGGTTTGGATGCAGCTGGACTATGGTCGTTTTGGATTTAGCTTAAAAACTAATCGGGCCCCTGGGACGGAAAAGCCAATATCTCTCAGGTCGGGCGTCCGATTGATGCGACGTCTGTCGCGTTGAGTACTTGTTGAAAAGATGGAACTTTTGATACATCAACTCTGAACTTTGTGACATTTGTTGTATCGACCCTCTTGGCTCATGGAGTGAACCCTCCCGAAATCGAGCGTGGTGTGTGTGGGAACCCTAGAGTTGGATGCGACTGCGACGACGATGGCGACTGTACGTCGATCCTATGTGGGTTCGGCAGCGAGGACGACTGTACTAGGATCCTCCATAGTTTCGGCAGTGATGATGAATGTACTTGGATCCTACGTGGGTTCGGTAGCGATGGTTACTGTACTTGGATCCTAGGTGGGTTCGGCAGCGACGACTTCTGTACTTCGATCCTGTATGGGTTTGACATGGGAGATTATTCAAAAGCTACATCTATCATTTCCATTCCTATTCATGAGTAGTATACCAGTGTGAGATGAGTCTTGACTTTCAATCAATATCATCGATATGATTGAATTGCTTTCCTATGTGTATTGGGTTGTGCTTTCCTGTGTGGACTAGGTTGTACTTGGGCTCGTTAGTTGGAGTCGAACTGGAATTGATGACTTAGGTATATGTATGGGAATATACCTAATTAGAGTTGGTTGATACTTAGTGTTTGTTTCTTTCCTTTGTAGTTTATCCTTTGTGGATTATTGGAGACCTATGGGGGTCTCAGGGTCCCTAATGAGTATCGTATACTCACCCCTGAATGGGCTATGCCCACACTACATTGTGTTGGTTGTAGACGATGGACAACGATGAGCGTGGTTGAGGCTTGTAGAGAAGAACTGTATCCGGAGGTGGACTATCAGGCGGGACGTACATGGAGCAGATGACCAAACCCGAGGAGCTGAGGAGACAATCTTTACCCACCTTTCAGGTGGGATAACCAGAGGACAACTAAGTGGTTGCTAATTTACTTTACTACTACTGTACTTTCCTTTCAGTTTTACTGAACTATCAGTTGGGTTTGTATTCTGGCCCATTTACTTTCGAGCACTTACTTTTGTACTCATTTTACTTAGTGTTTACTTCAGCCTGCATACTCTATTGTGTTTTCTTTATTATATAAAGGCAATTCCTTCCATTTTATCAGGATTTATGCCTTTGGGGATAGTCTCCAGCCCCTGGCCTATGGAAGGCGGGCTTTGGGTAGTCACGACATGGGCCCTGAGGACGGGTCGTGACAAATTGGTATCAGAGGAGTCGGTTATACCGAAGAACTCAGGACTCTGATTATTTCTCTGTGAAGCAATAATTTTTTGAGTATTGAGTATGGTTATAAATCCAAGGAGTCCAGTGTTGGTGTGGTGGCCGACGTATCCGTACACCAGGACCCTAAATTCTGATTTCTGACTTAGTCCCCGAAAACAATGATTGCATGTGTGTCTCAAAAGTTTTCATTGTGATAATGTTGTGTTAGCTCACCAGGTATAATGTATTAACTGTGGCACACCTATTTGTTTTCAGGATGGCCCTACAATGGCAGCCAGCTAGGGTTCTGAGCTTTGTGCGAGATGGTAGCCCACTGAGGGATGAGGCCTTGGTGTAGGGCCCCATTATAGCGGAGGCACCTACGGTACCTCTACCCGCTAGGCCACCGAAACCACCAGCCCCAGCAGCGGAGAGTGCACGCCGCCTGAGTGCGCTGCATGAGTTTCAGCGACAGAGGCCTCCCAGGTTCCATGGAGAGATGAACCCTCAGGCAGCCGATGCTTGGCTGGAGGATGTTGTCCGAGTCTTCATATTAGTAGGGACACCAACTAACCTCATGGTGATGCTTGCAGCGAGTCTCCTGGATGCAACATCTGGTAGATGGTGGAGCTTGATGCTCCAGGTGCACAACGAGTCATCTATACATTGGATGGACTCTGATAGCCTCTTCTGCTTGGATTTAGTTCTAGCCACCCTCCGTGCGGTGCGCATCCAAGAGTTACTACAGCTGCGGTAGGTCTGCATGTCAGTAGCCCAGTACTCTGTGAGATTTACTGATCTCTCGCGCTAGTCCACAGACATGGTATGAGACCCATTCTTCTGGGCCCAGACTTTCGAGCAGGGACTAAGGCATGAGATCAGGGCTTCGATGATCTCCCTCAGAATTCTGACGCAGGCAGGAGTACCAGAGAAAGACCTTCTTGTGGAGAGCTTTCTTGCTGAGCCTACACCAGCAGTGAGGCCTACCGCAGGGCGACACGTAGCCGAGTCTTCTGCAGCCGGCAGTAGAAAGATGTCACAGTGGTCCAAGAAGATCAGACCATCAGGTGGGAGAGCTCAGTATATTGTTTCTGATGTATGGGGCACACGTAGTAGAGCCAGTCCTACGAGAGGCAGACAGTGCTACGCATGCGGCGGGCAGGGCCACATGGCTCGTGACTGCCCGACCCGCCATGCAGAGGACACTACGGAAAAAATGACATATACCCACAGTTCAAACCCATGGGTATAGCCCCCAAAACCGTGGGTATAGGATATACCCACAGTTTTGGGAACCGAGGGTATAGGATATACCCAAGGTTTTGTGAACCGTGGGATAGAACGACGTTGGTATAGGGGTATCAACCTATACCCATGGTTTTGGAGAACCATAGGTATAGGGAAGTCGAAGTGTGCACCACGACTGTTCCAACATGGCACACAACAGACCCCATGGTTTGAAAACTGTGGGGTATTCGAATTTAAAAAAACCGGCACTGGGGAGACTTGATCTTGTGCCTCACAGTGCACCTCAAACCACACCTCACTAGAGAACCTACCAAGATGTCCGTTTCATTTGTAATATATAATATATCTATATATATATATATTAATATACACTGAATTTTGAAAAATAAAATAAACCGTTTTTCAGAAAATGTTGAAGGCAGCAAGATTTGAACACGCACTTGAAAACTTGCCTCAACGCCGCGCTTCCCCAAATGACCAACCGGGCTAATATTTTATTTGTTTTATGGACATACATCTACCTATATATATTAATATGATCCGCGTTTTGAAAAAAATTTAACGACAGGAACCGAACACGCGGCTTATAGCAGCAGCCAGGAAATTCTTACAAACCAAGCAACACCATTTTTGGAAATATATATTTATATTTATGTAAATATATTAATCTAAACTGTGAATAAATGTCTTCACGCAAAATTTATTTCATGTCCTGCCTAATTTTTTTCCCTGCCATAACGTGGGAAAGCTATACCGACAATTCTTCAGAATCGTGGGTATAAGTCTTCAAAAATAACCCAATACCCACAGTTTTGATGAACCATTGATATAGGTCTTCGGAAAATACCCTATACCCACGGTTTTCTCCAAAACTGTGGGTATAGGTCTTAAAAGAAAACTATGCCCATGGGTTTTGGCACAACCGTGGGTATACATGGCCTATACCAATGGTTCTCCAAAACTTTGGGTATAGGTTCACACACTATACCTATACGCAGGATTTTTTGCAAAACCGTGGGTATAGACCCATTTTCCAGTAGTGGGAGTAGTAGACGGTTGAGGTACCACCCATGAAGAGGTAGAGGTTCGACTGTGGCGGTATGTAGGGAGCAGGCGGACGAGGTAGAGGAGCTAGCCAAGCAGCAGGTGGTGGGCGACGCTTCGAGGCTCTTCCACCACTACCACTAGGAGGTCCACCCCGACCACAGGGAGATGGCGGACATAGGTAGGCTCAGATTCAGGCAGTGGAAACTTATGACCACGGTGCACCTGAGATGATTCGAGGTACTATCTGTGTTTACTCCACCCTTGCTGCAGTTCTTATTGACAAAGGAGAGAGTCATTCTTTTATTTCTGCGGCCCTTGTTCGGATCTCGAAGATTCCGACATAGCCATTGGCTCAATACTTACAGCTAGAAACTCTTACAGGAGCAGACTCGACGATTATGCACTAGTTCCTACAGTTTGAGCATGCTCTAGGAGGCGAGAGCTTCGGCTGGGATCTTCTTGTAGCGGCGTCGAGGCCTTACGACGTCATCTTGGGCATGAATTGGTTATCTACATTCCATGCTCAGATCGACTGTATTAGGCGCAAGGTGTGGTGTGTCTGCACAGATAGGAGTAGGTTCACCTATACCGGCGAGAAGGGAGCCTTTGCAGCACCGGATGGACTCATGCAGAGGAGAGGGAAGCCAATCACCCATCATTTGGCTAGTCTCATCCTCGGAGTGATTGACGTGCAGAGTCCGTGTTTTCCTGTTGTGGTGGATCAGTATGCAGACGTTTTTCCTGACGACGTTCCAGGACTTCCTCCTCAACGAGAGGTAGACTTTTATATTGACCTGTACCTCGGGATAACCCTGATATCTACACTAGCATATCGGATGGCTCTAGTTGAGCTTTGTGAGCTGCAGGTACATCTGGAGGACTTGCAAGGAAAGGGATTCATCTGACCCAGTGTATTACCCTGGCCTTCTCAGATTTTATTTGCCAAGAAAGCAGATGGGAGCATGCGACTGTGTGTCGAATACCGTCGCCAGAACCAGGTTACCATGAAGAACAAGTATCCACTTATGATGATTGATGTCCTCTTCGATCAAATCAAAGGGATAATGATGGTTCTTGAAGATAGACCTCAGGTTAGGCTATCATCAGCTCAGAGTTCGAGATGACGATGTGAAAAATATGGACTTTATGTGTCGGTATGGCCACTATGATTTCTTGGTTATGCCTTTCAGCGTAACCAATGCTCCAGCAGTGTTCATGAGTCTTATGAACAGGATCTTCCAGCCTTACCTCAATCAATTTGTCGTAGTATTCATCGATGACATATTGATTTACTCAACTACTAAGGAGGATAATTCCTACCACTTGAGGGTTGTACTGGATGCACTCCGAGAGAACCAACATTATGGTAAACTCTTGAAGTGCCAGTTCTTGATTCGGAAGGTACAATTCTTGGGGAACGTCATCTCGGAGGCGGGGATTGTGGTGGATCCTCCGATGATCAAGGCAGTACTAGCTTGGGGTCCACCAAGGAGCGTAACGAAGGTGCGGAGTTTCCTAGGTCTGGCTGGGTACTATCGAAGATTTATGCCAGTCTTCTCCAGAGTTGCAGCACCACTTTTAGCTTTGATGAAGAAGGGGAAACCCTTCGTGTGGTGATATAGATGTTAGAAAAGCTTCTAGGAGCTGATACAGAGATTGACCAGTCACCCATCTTGAGGATACCAGAGGAGGGCGTAGGGTAAATAGTTTATTGAGATGCATCAGGGTCTGGACTCGGGTGTGTCCTAATTCAGGATCGGGCAGTGATCTCCTATAGTTCACGACAGTTCAGGCATCACGAGCAGCACTATTCTACCCATGACCTATAGTTAGTAGAAGTGGTCTTCACCTTGAATATGTGGAAGCACTATCTAATGGGAAAGCGCTTTACAGTCTAATCTGACCACCAGCGTCTCAGGTACATCTTCTGGCAGAATGACTTGAACCTGGTACAACATCTATGGCTTGAGTTCTTCTAGGACTATGACTTTGAGATAGTCTATACTCATGGGAAGAGGAACATAGTAGCTGATTCTCTCAGCAGGAGGTCAGGCATTCAACTACTTGGAGAGGCAACAGAGCAGTTAGCCGCTTTGTAGATATCATTCATAGATAGAAATGGGGAAGCTTTCCTACAGTCCCTCAAAGTCAGTCCTACACTTCTTCAGCGGGTCAGAGAGGCACCGCGTGGGGACGTTGACTGTGAGACGCGACGTGCACAGATATCTACAAGACAGGCACCTGATAGATTTTCTTTAGGAGGAGAGCAGACCATCCTTTTCATAGGACGTACCATGGTACTAGTTGCATTTCAATAGGAGGTTATAAGGGGGTTTCACACTTCCCCATTGGCGATACATCCAGGTGTAGTGAAGATGTACCAGAATTCAGATGACATCACTAGTGGCTAGGTATGAAGAAGGCTGTGGCAGAGTTCATTTCATGATGCCTCACCTGCCAGCAGCTGAAGGCGAAGCACCAAGTACCAGCAGGCTTGGTACAACCCTTAGATGTATCAATGTGGAAGTGGGATGGGATATCTATGGATTTGGTGACGGGGCTTCCACGTACATCTAGAGGAAACGACTCCACCGGGGTGATCGTCGACTGACTCACCATGTCAGCCCACTTCATACCTATCAGAGAGAAGATCTCAGTGGAGAGCTTGGGATTCCTCTACATTTAGGAGATTGTATGGCTTCATGGTCTTCCGTCAACTATCGTCTCTGATCGAGATGCTCGCTTTACTTCCCGTCTTGAAAGGGGTTGCAGGAGGCATTTGGGACGCAGCTACGCCTGAGCACCTCCTTTCATCCTCATACGGATGGCCAGATGGAGAGGACCATTCAGATGCTCGAGGACATGCTCCTTTCATGTGTCCTTGACTTTGGTCACAGGTGAGAGAATCACCTACCCTTGTAAGAGTTTTCATACAAAAATATCTACCACTCTACCATCGGGATGGAACCATACGAGGAACTGTACGGACGACCTTTCAGATCACCTCTGTGCTGGACTGACCCTGGGGAGTCAGCACTAGTTGGACCAGAGATGGTTCAGACTATGACAGAGAAGGTGAAGATTATCTAGGAGTGGATGAAGACTCCAAAAAGCCAACAGAAGTCCTATGCTGATAGGAGGCGGAGACCACTGGAGTTCGAGGACGGCGACCAAGTTTTCTTACGGGTCTCAACTCGATGTGAATTACAGAGATTTGGATGGGGTGGAAAGTTATCTTCGATCTTTATTGGAACTTTTCAGGTTCGCAGTAGGATAGGCGAGGTGGCTTATCGCCTGGCTCTTCCACCTCAGTTGCACCAGGTGTATGACGTCTTCCACGTATCTCAGCTGAGGAGATACGTGCACGATCCGATGCATATCATCAATCACAGAGAGCTGGACATCGATGATGAGGCTACTTTTGTGGAGAACCCGGTGGAGGTAGAGGATCGAAAGGAGTGTGTCCTACCTGGATGGTTGATTCCTCTGGTGCACATTCATTGGTATCACGAGAACCTCCAAGAGATCACATTGGAGCAGGAGGCTCAGATGCGTACATAATACCCTCAGTTGTTTTCCTAGTTTATGATGTACCTTTACAGGGACGTAAAGCCCTGAGGTGGGAGTAATGTAAAGTCCCCTAAATTTAAAGGAAATTATTTTCTTAAATTCTTTGGGATTTTTCAAGTACAAAGTTTCTGACGGCACCTAATTCCGAGGCCCGGTGTTCCTGGAATCAATTTCCGAAGGTTAGCTTCGGTACGTTCAGTAAACGAACGAGCAGGTTTTTATATCTTTTGAATTGGTGCTCGGAAACAAAATCCGAGAGCACTGATGAGTTCATAGCGCCAGTAAGTTTTTATGGGGACCATTATCACAATTTCTTTTTAAGAGGGTTTGGAATTTATTTTTGGGGTAAATAGTTTGAAATAAATAAAATTGGTGGCATAATTTTATTTTTATGGTAGGTGGTTAATTTCTCCCAAAGGGAGTTGAAGGACGGGCCCACACCCACATAACCACCCCTGGGAGGATATTTTGTGGGGTGGGGCCCACACGTGACCTAAACCCTTGATCTTACCTAACCCCTTAAACCCCCCAGTAAACTCTTTGTGTTTAATGTTGGAAAACCCCATGTATTTATTTGGGTAACTCCTCCTCTCCCCACTCTGCCAATTTAATTCGTGCCAACACACACTTAATCAATTAATTGAATTAAGTGTTTGAATTTTGTAAATTTGAATGCATTGCATGATTTAATAAAATAAGGTAAGACTTATTTTATTTTGGTGGTTGTCTTGCTGTGTAATGATTTTGGGGGAGAGCCTTTGTGTGAAGAAAGAGAGAAGCTCCTCCTTCGTTAAAGAACATAATCCTATTCAATTAAGAACGACTCGGCGACCCCGGTTTTTCCATCCACTTATTCCTCCATTACAAGGGAGGGGACATCGACGCGGGAGCTCTCTGACGACGTGCATTCATCGTCTTCTCTCTATAATAAAAGAGGAGACATCTTTTCCTCAGGTGTACACCAACGACGACGGAAACAACGCCATCCTCTGCGGTGCTTGACAACCGCAAACTTCTTGTCGAGGTAGGGGTTAATTCTTTTGTTCAAGTTTAATCATCGTCCTTCGTTGTTCGCGAATTGGACAAATGTTATCATCGTAACAGGAGGAGATCAGACAACACAAACATGGCCAATTCTCCTCCCCTTTTTCTTGTTGATCTTCGTTGATGGTTGAAGTGAAGGCAGCGCAGTGTCGTTGCACCACGCGGGGACGAAGAGGACCATGACCGGAGCGTGCCGCAGCAATGGTGCATGGCGCTGTCGCACCACACCGGTAAGGCCGAAGGAGGCCGCGGCCCGGAGCGGGCTGCGATAGTGGGGTGTTGTAGCGTCATGCCGCGCCGGTGAGAAAAGCCGCGACCTTAGGCCGCGGCGGACCAGGCATGGGCTGCCAGACAACCGGCCGCCTGCATCTCTAGGAGGCGGGACCATGAAGGGTCCCACAACGGCTCAACCAGCCAGACGATACCAGGAAACCAGTGGGGGTGTAACCCCCCCGACCAACATCTAGGGCAGACCCCCCTGGGTCGGCCGTTTCCAGAAATGAGGGGCACGCACCTCGCCCCTCCCTCAGCCAGCGCCTAGCCGCGGCCGGCTTTCGAGCCGGGCCGAAGGCCGCACGGGCTGGGCCGGCCATGCCAGCTAGGTCGGGCCCACCCAATAGGGCCGGACAAGGACCATGTTCGGGTCAACCCGATTTGGGCTGACCCAGGGGGTATTGGGTCGGGTCGGACCGGGCCCAGACCCCCTATTTTCGGACCAGGTTTGTTCAAATGCCCATATCTTGGGATACGAACCTCCGATCGACACACTGTCAGTTGAGTAGAGATTATTGCATCGAGACAGTCTTTTCGGCATATTACACTCGAGGTTTTGGAAAAGTTTGGGTATAGCTGGGTTGGTGCAAACCTGAAACCAACCGGGCCCTTGGTGCGGAAACACTTATAACTTAAGGATAGGATGTCCGAATGATGTGTCGTCAAATACGTTGAATTCCTATTAGTGAGATGGTTCTTTTGGATTAATACACTTGATGTTTGGATGAAGTTGGAGAACGGTCGGGTTGGATTTAGTTAAAAACCAACCGGGCCCCTAGGACGGAAAAGCCAATATCACTCAGACCGGGCATCCGATTGATGCACCGTCTGTCGCGTTGAGTTCCAATAGACGAGACAGAAATTTGGGATAAACAAACATTGGAATTTGTGATAGTTGATGTATTGACCCTCTCGGCTTGTGGAGTTGACCCTCCCTGAATCGAGCGTGTTGTGTGCGAGAACCCTAGAGTTGGCTGCGACTGCGATGACGATGGTGACTGTACTTGGATCCTACATGGGTTTGGCAGCGAGGACAACTGTACATGGATCCTGCATGGGTTCGGTAGAGTTGATGACTGTACTTGGGTCCTACGTGGGTTCGACAGCAATGGTTACTATACTAGGATCCTACGTGGGTTCGGCAGCGACGACTTCTATACTTGGATCCTACGTGGGTTCGGCAGGGGACATGATTCAGAGGGTACATCTATTATCTCCACCCCTCTTTGTGAGTAGTATACCTGTGTGATATGAGTCTTGTATTTCAATCAATATCATTGATATGATTGACTTTCTTTCCTGCGTGGATTGGGTTGTGCTTTCCTGTGTGGACTGGGTTGTACTTGGGCTCGTGTGTTGGAGTCGAACTAGAATTTATGACTTATGTATATGTATGGGCATATACCTAAGAAGAGTTGGTTGATACTTTTTGTTTGTATCTTTCTTTTTTGGTTTATCCTTTGTGGATTCTGGGAGACCTACGGGGGTATCAGGGTCCCTACAGAGTATCGTATACTCACCCCTACACGGGATACTCCCACACAACGTTGTGTTGGTTGCAGACGACAGACAGCGCTGAGCGTGGTTGAGGCTTGTGGGATGGAACGGTATCCTGAGGTTGACTATCAAGCGGGACATAAACAGAGTGGACGACCAGACCCGAGGAGATGATGAGACCATCTGTACCCACACTTTAGGTGGGATAGCAGGAGGACGACTCGGTGGTTGCTGATTTACTTTACTATTGTTGTTCTTTCTTTTCAGTTGTACTGTACTTTCAGTTGGGTTTGTATTCTAGCCCATTTACTTTCCAAAACTTACTTTTGTAATCATTTTACATAGTTTTTACTTAAGCTTTCATACTATGTTGTGTTTTTTTCATATATAAAGGAAATGCCTTTCATTTTATCAAGATTTACTCCTTTGATGCTAGTCGCCAGCCCCTGGCCTATGGAAGGCGGGTTTGGGGTAGTCACGGAACAGGCCCCAAGGATGGGTAGTGAGATATAGTTCCATTTCTAGATACACTGGTTTACATTTCCCATCAATGTCTATCATATGGGTAGAAAGGGACTTGGTAGTGTCAATTATTTCTAGTGGTAATTTCTTACAATACTAGTCCTGAGTGGATGTAGTGGGTGGAAAATGACCGGGTTCGCTCGCATGTTCTTATTTTTATTATTCAAATTGAGTTAGCTTGGGTAGATCTCATAAAATGGAAGAGGTAAATTCCAAAAGGGGGAGATATTATTTATTTTTTAGGATATATAATCTCTTTTTTGGTCATCGAGTTAGTTAACTGACTATACTTTACTCTCATGGAACATGTGGTTACTTTTTTTGAAGGTGGTTTCTTAGAGGAAATACATAAGATTTGTACTAGACATTGTACATAGATTGAATATTTCCTTTTATGTAGCTCCTACATGATCCAATTTAGATTCTCCATCATTAATTTCTATTGACCGATCATCCCCTCAGTGGATAGAGGATTAGTTTCTTCCTATGGTGGGTGGGATATAACTACCTCCTTCCATTAATCCTCAGTATAGAATCATCGAGCATGTGGTAACATGATGTTTAGAGGAGATCCAAAATCCCAGGGCTTCCCTTAATGTTGTTTTATCACACCTTATTCACATGTTTTAGTGTTGGACATGTTTTGGATGGATTCCTCCTCATCAAATTTTTCTAACTCAGCATGATGTGTAATTCCATCCACCAAACTGGAAACAATGGGATTCATTGATACGAAGCTTGTAGTGATGATCATATATTCATCTGAATATGATTAGTAAAGTGATTAGTCTCCCCGTAAATATACATCAAGGGACAGATCATGATCCTCATTGATATTATTAGTAAACACTATTAACATGTGTCCCTGATGCGGTTTCACCCAATCTCCCCAATATTAAATGAGAAGTTTCTTATGGAGGGTTATCCAGAGATAGTCACTAATATCTTTCACTAGACATCATAACAATGAGGGATTTGAATCATTAAGTGGAAGAAATAGAGAGGGTGTTTCCTATGATGTTCCTCCCATCCAAGATAAAATAAAATTTCTTAGTTGATTAGTAGGTAATAATTCCCCTAACCCTATCAAATGGGATGGATTTCAGTCTCCCACTATCATGTCTTGGATCTTTTTTGGATTTGATGATCCCCAATTAAATATAAGTGGAAAAATGTTCCCCATCCCTGTGGGATGGTTTTGTTCATTTAATTGTAACAAGGCAGATGTAATCATCTAATTATTGTCTTCCTTATCCTTGATTAGAACATTATACTGATTAATCATTGTTTTAATGTGATAACTGTTCTCCATCAATGGTTTTTCCATGATAACCATCTTTTTGGAAATATATAAGAGAAGTTTTTAACTTTCATGTAATTATATTATAGGATCCTATTAATGGATTTCTTCCACCGAGCATATCATTCATGGCATTTAGGAACAATGATATTTCATTGGACGCACCACATACCATTGGTAAACCCAATGATACAAACTAGTCTTTAAGTAATGAATTAAAAAATTTCCTTACTTGGTAGATATTATTTTTTGGTCAGTGGAGTAAAATGAAAATATCCATATTTGATCCACCATGTGATACACACATCAAGTGGGGTGAGAGTAACTATATTTAAAAGTGCATTCATAATGTTTAAGAAGTCATGTTGGAGACATTATTTGTTCTTCCGAAAATTAGGGTTCTGGGATATTAAAAAGGCAGTTAGTGTAACATTATGAATAATGTCATTAAAATAATTTAGATGAATAACAAATTCTCAATAAGACAACTACATGGTCTTGAGATTATAGAGAGTCACACACAAGTTATGTCATAGATAAGCTTTGAATTACTCTTTTAATGACTCAAAAGTTTTATATCATGGAGTGGCTATGGGATAGAAAATTACTATTACTATATATTTAGCCAACTTTCCCCACATGACCACATATATTTATTCCAAAATTATAAAGGGTTATTCAAATTTATATGACTATAAGGGTTTCATCCTCAGTACTTTTTAATATGGATTAGTATCATTGAATGTGTGTTACATTGCATCAAACTGTAAGTGGTTAGAGGGAGATACAAATGATAACCATCACCTCAAAGTATTTTTCATCTATAATGGTTTGTTCTTATTAGTTATGAGGAACATTAAGTAACTATACTCAATTTAGTTAGTTCCTCCTGATTTTATGGTTATCTGGAAGTAGCTTTAACTTAGTGATCACCTTCAAATCAAGAAGACCAATAATCAGAAGTAGGGCCTTCATAATGAGTACCATGGGGAGGTCCTCCATTGATTCCAATTTCTTTTTCACTTTCATTGGAGGACCTCCGCGTTGGATATATTCTTTATTAAAAGGATTATATTTGTATTATATACCCAATAGAGGACCTCCAAAGTTCCTATATTATCTTCTATGGGGAATATCATTGTGGTAACTATTATTGGATTAATTGGAAAGGGGATGACCTATTTAGTGGGTGATCTTCATGTTGTGGGAATGGTGTCTACAATCAATATCATAAAGAGGACCATAATTAATGATATTCATATTACTATGAGGAGGACTTATATAGTGGTTACTCTTGGGATTACCACTTGTGTTACTGATCATGATACCATGGGGAGGGCCTTCAAAACCATAGTTGTGTTATACTATTTATAATGAGTGGGATGGTTTTTGGGACTCTATTGAAAAATTATAAAAACCTTATGAATGTAAAGGTCTATATAAGAATGGGCCTACACTGGGATTTTATATTTTCCTTGATGCGACTTCCTTATAGGCTTATCAACTCAGTGACTATGGATAGATCCTCAATTACAATTATGGTCATGTATTGTAGAAAATGGCCCTCATCGGTGGGATCCCATTTACATGACTCCTCAGTTTCAACCATAATATGATAATGAAATTTTAATATATCATTAAATACTTGATCTAAATAAAAGATCTTTATAGGAGTAGGAATATCAAACCACTCTTGTGTTTTCACCATTTTTTTGACAAGCTATCTATGTGATAGTGGGGGTAGGAATATAGATATTATCGAGGGTTGTTACAAAAATAAACCTTTGAATCCACATTGTGGTGATGGGATGAGGAATATGGACCTACTAATAGTTTAATAAAATAATATTCCAATGGGATTCATTTGTATGAGTAGGGATATGAACCTTCTCCAACATCATCATTGGGATATGTCTGCATGTTTGATGGGTTTGATCAAGAACATGATCCTACTCCTCAGTCACTATATATATATTGTAGTGATATTAATAGGTATATTTGTAAGTAGAAATATGAGACTACTCTAAATATTTGGTGGTCTTTTTTCCTCGGTGATACCACCACACATTTTCCTTGATTTGGACAATTGAGGTTGATATTTATGCACTGGACTCATGGGTATATTCCAAAGATTTTGGGGTTGTGAAGTTTTAGATACAATGGAATATAAAAGGGACCTACTTGAGCTATATAATTATAGTTTTAGTCATGTATTTGACATCATTATCCACATAACCACGAAAAATGAGGTATATAATTTCTTTGTTTGGGGGAAAAGCTCCTTAAACGATTGGTTGTGGTCAAAGAGGATACTTACTTCTCATAATAACATTATTGGTGGGATTCCATTTGAATATTAATATAGTATAGGAACTGATGAGTTTTTTTGAAGTTGTAATGGAGCTTCTATGTAAAAAACATCAGACCAAATCATTTACCAATTAGCATTGGAGGTGCTGGGTTGGTTATAGTATATACTATGGCACTGGGGACAAGACCTTTATGGAAGTTGAGACATATTTTTAGCATGTAAAATAGTTATGTGAAACAACTTAATATTATATGAAAAAATTACATATTTTATAGGGAAATTGACATTCAATTTTCCTTTTCCTATTCCATTTGGATCAAATTTAGTTCCTAAGGAAGAACATCTATAAACGAAGAACCTAGAAATGCCTCATCATAGGGAAATAATAATGGATTATCAATGTATTTAATGGGAATAATATTAATATCTAATTCTCTAATATGTTTACCATATGTCTGTTTCCCGTGATTTTTGAGTTAATGTATACATTATTTCCAATGGTAGGGGTCGATGGGATATTATAGTAACACTTTAGCTTTCACATTCATCTAGAGGATGGGATCATGACTAACAACTCATGGGGTTTTAATGCCTATTATATGAATTTATTAAATATTTATGAAATTTCATAATTCCCCAAATTTAATAATGTTAATATTAGTTAACTATGTTCATGTGGTCAATTAATAACCCACATTAATGGGAACATATTCATGTATTAGTAGTTATAAATATTTATTTGCCTACAGATTACACTTTGGTGTAAATCCACATAGCTAGGAACTCAAGAATATATTCCCATCCAGAGAGGTGTGAGGTAATACCAAACTAGGATGGTTCCCATGCAATGGTTTTCCTATGTATCACTTTGAAGGGAGATATAACATACTTTGTTCAATTACCCTTTACGTTTGCGTGACAAAGACCATTATGATACCTTTTAAAGTCATACATCCACAAACTATTTAAGTACATTTCATGGTCTTACATATGGGACCTATTTTGAGATATGTAATAGAATGAAAAATGGACTATATACTATGTAGTTTAAATTCATGCATAATGGACTTCTAAGATAAAGGTTCTTAATAATAGTCAGTGTGGGACTTATTCATTAGTGGCCCTTTCTTGTTTATCCCATATTTTAATATCTACACATGATAGGTTATTGTTATGGATTACACCATGTAGTAGGAATAATATATATATGTATACCTCATGTATTTTTCTAACTAAAAGGGGGAGTAAAAGTGGTATCATAGGGGATATAAACTACTAATGATCGGTTGTGGCCTATACCATGTTAGAGGCCCATTTTGAGGTATATGGCACATTAGGTGGACTAGGGATCCCAAATGCATAATTGGGAAACTGTAATGAGTTTCTTGATCCATGGGAGGTTTCACTGTGGTCAATTAAAATATGTGTCATACCCCAAAATTTTATTTTTGTAGGAACCAGACATGCAACCCACTCTGAATGAACATTTTGAGATCAAGGAGAATTGTGAAAAAAAATTGAAAGGTTGCATGAAAATATGTTGTTTTTCATGTAATGAAATTATATAATAAAGGAAATGCATTGTTTCATGGATACCCTATGTATTAAATGTTTCCTAAGGAATTTGTGAGAAAATATGCGGGTTTAATGGAAGAATTTTAGTTGTAAGGACAAAAACTTGTTAATGAAAGTCAGTGAGAACTCCAACAGGTTTCATGGAAGATATCTTTCCATCCAAGGTGTGTGTGTGTAAAAAAATAATTCTGTGTGGAAAATAAGTTAAAAAATATCATGTTTCCAAGAAAAAAATGTTGAATTGAGGATGTTTTCCTGCTCATCCCATGTGGAAAAGGACAGATATTAGTGAAACCCTATTCTGTTCCCAGTGAAATTTCATTCAATTAGACAATGATTTTGGAATTAAATAAAACCTCACCCCTACCATGGGGAGGTATATAAGGAAGATAATGTGAGGATATCATGTGATAAACTACCAATATCCCATGAGGGTATGAAAAAATAGAAACTATATACCCACAAAGGTAGATAACATGTGCAACAAACCTCATGTGGGACAAAAAATGACCTCTCCTGCAGTTTTGTGATCTTCTTGGAACTCCTCCCTAGGATGGTTAGGATCATCAAAGTGAATAAATATTTTTGAAACCATGATGTGAATGAAAAACCAATATTTCATGAAACTGTACCCTAATTATCCTCATGTTATCCTTATTCTAGATCCACTTTCTCATGGAGCTCCATTTATATGTGATAAATTTTAGTTCCTGGATCAGAGGTGGGCTATACTTCTAGTATAGACATCACCCAACCTATTTATCCTAATCATAGGTACCCTAATGCCTATATTTTCTAATCATATGTACCCTAACGTTGAGCCTCCTGATTTCCACTCATCCTCGGTAGTTCTAATTCCATGTATTGCCCATAATATTATGAGCATTGATCATTTAAGACCTAGATTTGGAATATTTTAGGTAAACTATGCACCTGTCTTTGTGGGGGTTTTTTATAATGAATATAATCCATACTTCACACTATTCCCCATCAAGGAGTAAGACCCATAAATTTTTGATATTTATGATATTAAACTGCTTAGATCCATGTTCTAATCATATAATATTAAACTGCATGAAAGAATCCACATGAGATGATCTAAAACTATAGATATACCCTATGTGATGGCCACAAGATACCATGTGTATGAATCAAATGGGATGACCCCACAAATCTCAATTTGTGTGAAAAACATAGGATTCATCGTATAAGATCATCATGGGATTCCACCCTCTTCCCCACCATCGAGTGATCATATTTTATCGGGTAGCTTCCATGTCTAATCCCCATACCATCTACTATAGAGTGATCCTATTTCATCGAGAAGATCCCATGTGTAATACCTAACAACATCATTACTTAATCTAGTATCACCTAAGTAAAATTTCATACATAAGACCTAGACTATATCACACAGAGTGATCCTCTCTCATCAAGTACCTCCCACATGTAAGCCGAAATCAAATAATCACTACTCCTAGTATCACATTGGGAAGCTTCCACATAAAATCTCTATACTATCTCTTATAGGGTGGTTATCCTCAATCAAGAATATCCCAATTGTTGACCTAATCACATCATCACTTCTCTTAGTATCACTATGGGTAGCATCCCCATGTAATCCCCATACCATCTCATGCAAAGTGATCCTATTGCATCGGTAATCTCTCACATGTACGAACCAACCACATCATTATTTATAATATAATAAACTTTGGTAGATTCTATGCATAAGACCCACACCACCCCTTGTAGATTCTAATACTGTGACACAAGCCTCCATTCTATACCTCGTTAAACTGCACAAACCATTCTGTTCCCACTACTTTAAAATGTGTTCTTGAAATATGTGGTTTTTGATCCATATCTCAAAAATATTGTATGTAGGAAACCTCCCTGAAATTCAACACCAACATCATCTAGTGTGAAATTATTCCCTTTTAGGGGACACAATACGCCATCCATGTTTGAAATATTCCCTCATAGGGACACACTCCACTACCTGTCCCCACATGACATAAAATCCATAACATGTTCCATCTATGTCAGACATTAATCTTGTGCCCATATTGTACCCTCAAGACATTAACCCTATGTTCGTCCCCACAGGACATTATACTCATGCCCTGATTTAGGATCCCAATTCTATGTAATAAGTATGGGATGATTGAGGTAATATTATTTAGAAGACATATGAAATTTTCTTAAATTACATCATTATTGACACAATATGTCTCGGTTTCCACACCTAAGAGGCCTTATACATGAGACTCCATAAAAAAAGGAGGACTTTATAGGTTCCAAATATTCCAAATGACCATATATGGCTAGATATTCCCAATATGAATAATCTCCAAGAAAAAAATTTTCTTCCCTATCAAGATAGAAGTTGTGTAATTAACTGGTTTATAACTTCTGATGGTGTTGATAATGAGTTCTAATATCATGGATTAATCAATGAGGGAGACCAACACTAGGAAATGATCTCTAGGTAGGAATACATGGAAAGAGTAACAAACATCACATAATCCACTTCTAAGGAAGGAACATGCATCGATGATGAAAGTGATGGAATAATCCCACCTATGGTAAGTGAAAATATAGTGAAATAGACACCACGTGACACACCAAAATATTTTATGAATACATTGGAAATAGAAACGGTAAAACCAACATGAAAATCATCTCCTCCAGCATGGGGACTAGTAGTGTCTAGGGAACCGATTTATTTTCATTTCATAAAATTTAGATATTTTTTTCTAGGTCGCACAAAGAAAATGGTGGGGATAACCTTAAACTAACCCATGAATGGAGGTATTTAACATTTGTAATCCTTAGTATGTGACATCATTAGCATGGATCTGTCTATACTTCAAGAATAAAAAAACAATATTCTAGAAATGGGAATGTCTTTCACTATAATGATAGCAGAATTGTTGTACCTTACAGAACTCAATCTGTTGGAATCCAGTAGCCATGTGCCAATAGGTGATATAAAAGAGGAAGTTTTCATGCACTGAACCCACATGATTACACCCATATCATATCTTTCACTGGGAATTTGGCTTCTTGGGGCCCACATCCCATCTCACCCTAAAATATCTTCTAGGGGAGGGATATCGACACACTCATGCACCCGTATACATTCTATAGGGTCATTTCCAATAGGGATATTGCCCGTTAATACCTCAAGGCATCAACGCCTTTCTATCACCACCACGGTTCAGGGACATGCACTGGGAATGTACCCCTATTTTATGGAGAACTGCTTCTAGAGCCTCTTCCTAGAGTACTTGGACAACTCACTTCCCTACACTGAAGAGGTAAGGGATGTTTAATGAATGCCTCTAGCAACCACTAGCCAGGATCTACATAAGAGGTCTCCATCCAATCCTCATAATTTCCAAAACTAGACAGTGCCATAGGTTGATGGATGGATAGATCTGATCCTCACTCATCTAGGGTCGGTTTAGAGAACTTGATGCCCACATCTGTGTGAAAACTAGAAGAATCCATGAAAAGGGTCATATTCTATAACTCTTCTGGCCCTTTAAACCAATGGAATATTGACCTAGACCCCTTCAATAGGTGAATGAGTATTTTTCTTCTCCCACTCAGGTTTAAGACCCAAGTCGTCACACATGATGTTTGTATGGACACTCTTAGTCAATGACACCACCAACAACCATTACAATCCATCCCATGATAAAGGAAATAAATGAGGAGGTCCTCCCGGGTCAATTAACAACCATAACAAGGTTTTCTACATACTCCCATTAACCAACATGGATTTCCTCCTTGTGATCCCATCAAAAAAAGACGAGGACCTACCTGATCCATACAAAACCAATAAGAGTGCCCTATTTACACTGACACCTTTCAGAATGGAGGTCCTCTCTGATCAACCACCAAGTAGAGATGATTTCCACCCCACAAGACTGCCAACTAGGTAAGAGGTACTCCTAAATACACCACCATCCCAAGTGGAGTTGCACCCCACTCTTCCACCAACCATCACCTAGGTCCTCCCCATGACAAAGACATACCGATAATCTGAATAACCATCCCAGGGTAGGAGGTAAAAGCCCTGATTTAAGAGGTCAAAAAATATGAAGCGTCATTTCATCATTGACCACTTAGATTATGAGGCAATAAGTGACTCAATGAGATAACCTTAAACCATTCTATTAGAGTATGGGAAAGAAGAACAAAAATTTATTGTTTTCTATCAAAGAGGCTGAGGTCTATAGGATCCATATATTCATCCTTAGATACCTGCCGGTGGAGGTTGTTCTAGACCCTTTCTATGGGATTACAGTGAAACAATCTATTTCACAACCATACTCCCACAAATATACCTCCAAAATAAGATTTTTATATATTTATGTGTCAAGGATGACACACTCAGATGATGGCCAACACTCCGATGATCCACAAACAGATGTTGTCTACCTATCACATGACATAGTGGTGAACACCCCATCCAATAGGGATGTGGTCTTGATGTTGGATCCACCTCCAAGAGACTTCCCAGTATGTAGTAGTTGTTTGACCCATGTGGAACTCTCTCTTCTAGTAGGGTATACAAAATTTAGGTTCACATCAGTGCTGCTTCCCATATATTGGTCTACACCGATTGGGGTTTAGTAAGAACAAAAATAGGACCCTTTGGTTGAGAAATAGGGTTTGAGGGTGGTTTGGGCTACCAACCCGCTATTAGTGGTGTTCTGAACAAAAAAAAAATCTAGACTTTGGAATACTATAGTCACTTATAGAGGACCATCTAATTTTTTTTTATAATATCATCCAGAAAACATATTACCACCTCTGTGACCATCAGATAGCCTACACAAAGATCTATAAGCACTTCAATACAATCAACAAGTAGTGAAGAGAGATTTATATCACAGAATTAATGGTATATCAACTCCCTAAGTTGTATGGATTATACCAAACTATATATTATACATTCATAAATATCATTACAATTCTCCTATAGGTTATATAAGAGGTGTCTCCACATGTACAGAACTAAGGATGGGGGAGTACGCTTCTCTACATTTCATCCATATCTTGCCACATTTTGGCTTATTTGATTATGATGAGAACTACCCTAGATACTATCATGGTAAATATGGTCATCAATGACACACCATAGGTCCATAAGAATAGAGACATCGATATATGTAATGATAGGGAAGATCTGCCTTAAGGGCCGATGCAATATGGGATAAACCCTCCATTAGGTGTCCTCACTCATATGTAGAGGTAGAAAATGGACTCAGAAGACCACAATTGATACATTTCTACATATTTATTAGTACTTTGACAAGGGAATGAGATATCTCCAACCCTACCATCCATATAAGGTTGCATCGAATATAGATAAAAAACCCATGGTAACAACCTTTCTCCATGAGATTGAGGAACTCAAAAGGCCCACTGATGATATCATTACCGAGTAGTTCCCAAACACCAATAATAAATTTAGGGACCCCATATCTTCTCCAGTGGGGCATCTGATTGTCCTTGGATAGTCTCCCCAACTCGAACATGGTTTTCCCATACACACAGTCAGGGAAGAAGATAGATGATATATAAAGCCACCATGAAATGAGTCACCCACCCTACTTGAATAATACGGCTATCCTCCCCATGATTAAAGTCATGCTACTCCCTGAGTTAATGATTCTTTCAATACACTGGTGGTAAGATGATTTGATTGTTTCCCTCACTACTCAACTTGAGTCCCTAGAAACATGATAGGTGGAAATGACGACTAAGAGAACGTTGAACCCTACATGGGTGGATAGTGATTGAGAACTATATGAGTTTGTTAATTCCAACTTCACCATATTTAATGGAATGAGGGAACCTATATATCATCTAGAAAAATTACCCTCAATGTATGGAACTATGTTAGAGAACTTGGAATAGCAGCAGGATGACAGAGTCTGATGCTTCATTCAGACTTTGGATGGTCCAGTGATTGTTTTGTATAGATGGCTATACATAGGGTCCACCAGTGGTTCGGATGGTCTTAAAAGATAGTTCCTCTACCAATTAATATCTACCACATGAAATTTAATTATCTCTAACCACTTAAAGTCATATAAGAGGCCCGATGAGTGTGTTTATGACATCATTGGTCGGTAGAAATGCCTCATATACTCACTTGGCATGTTGTTTTCCTAGGAATAGATTCTCTCGATGTGAATGGAGATTTCCCAAAATGACCTAGTTCATACACTCATCTATTTGAAATATATAGTTATATTAGGGGATTTATCCAAAAAAGAGCATCATTTGGAATAATCCATATAGTGTACTAGACAATAGTCATGTTCATTTCCCCTCACATCTCTTGTGAGTAGACTTATGAAAGTATAGACTGCTACTACCATGCACACAAAGGTTTTCGATCTAGTATATTTTCTTGACCCCTTTCCAAATGAACCTCACTAATAACAACCCCCCCCCCCCCCTTCCAAGTATAACCTCAGCCATCACATGACTTCTAGGTGATGCATTACTAGGAATAGCCACCATGATGTTAAAATGCGACTCCTGCCTAATGTTATGTTCATAATTCCATGAATCCATTTATAGATATTATGAATATAAAAATATATATTAGGGATTCATAGGTATTGGGTTCTTTCATATGTTGAATGAATAATTTAATTCTAAAATATCTAGAGTGAATGAGACCCTAGTATGTTGGACCCACTATCCACCCTAATTGTTCCACGTACCACAAGATCCTTAGGCACAACATCAAGGAGTGTTTTATATTAAAATATTAGCTCTAGGAATAAGTGGGTCATGGCCTAGTCTAATTGGGTTACGTCCCATCATAAGTAACACATGTCTCCACGGACCTAAATAGTGATACTGAGGGATATAGTGAATTAAAGTACATTCCTAACCCAGGAACACAGAAGTAAAATGTCTATTTGGATCTCAAGATAGTCTCTGATGCACATGGTATTATCCATGCCAACTTGGTTAGGTCAGAACCTCCCATGGATGTTAATCCTCATTCATCCACTACCAATAAATATTCATTGCAACCTTTCAAGTATTAATAGAGTACACACTGATGAATCAACAAAAATCATAGTCTCCCACAAATGCCGAATCCATATCAAACTCTTAGAGTCCTACTGCCTACCGAGTTAAGAGATTCAACAATGGTCTGGCTAACCCTAGATTCTTCCCCTCACGATGGGAATGAGTACACCTATGTGAATATCATCGAGCTGGTGGACCACCTCACACTTCTTGAAAGTGAGGAATACTATGAACACTCCATGGGTACCTACTTCTGTCATCGTCAAAGGAAAGGAAAAGGACATGTGATCCTCCAAAATGAACATGATAACTATTTCATTTATTCTACTGAGACTATGAAGTAGGTTTTGATATAGCTTATTAATAACTGTACTCCCATTTTTCTCTGTCAAAGACACCACTGCAGCTGACTTTGTTAGTTGATCATGTAGCCCATCCATAACCATGTCATGATTAGCTGCATCCATCTAGATCCTAAAATCAATAAACTGATAGCCAATAGGTATTTTTATAGATCATACCATCTAGTTAGCTATATAATATTTCCATTTTTAAAATCCAAAATTTCTCTGCCATCAGTATTCGATGTCCCCCTTTCCAAAGATATATTATTTGAAGGTAAAAATATACCCCTATAATGATGTATGACTTTCTAAAGAACCGCACCAGCATACCCATGAGATTTTTTATCCTTAGTGATTACCTTTTACAATAGTCAACATGTGAGTCCCTTGTTGAATCTTTGAAAATATCCATCTAGTTAAAAGTTGATGTATATTCTGTTGAGGACTACTATACAAAAGAGGTCGAGTAAGAGGAGTGTTGAGACATCATATCATTATATATATAAGGAAAGGATGTCATAATGAGGGAGCTCATAAGACCACTATACTTCATAGTCTTGTTCAATGGAATGGAGACCCACTGCTATCTTTTGGAAACATGCTATGGGATAAACCTATTCCTAAACCAAATTCAATACAAGATGCAACTAACAGTAGAAAATCTGACTCCCCACAACTTCAAAATTCAGGGTTATAATAATAGTGGTCATAAAAAGGTTTGGATAAAGAGTGATACGAAAATATGTGGAAATATTCAGCTAAAGACTTAGTTCATTGGTTTGATATCAAGGACCAAATTTATGGTTATCTTGTAGGACACTTCCTATAACATGATTCTGGGTAGACCCAAGAATAATTTTCATGTCGTGGTCCCATATTCATACCACAAGTTCCGAAAATACTCCCTTAATGGTTTATTAGGGATAATAGGGGGTTATGCATACCCCTTTGGCACTTTTGAAGCCTTTGTTCAAGATGTCATGTAAAAAAAGGGAAGTGAAGAATATTCAAACTAATTGGGTTGAGTGTGTCAATTCCTCAAATGATCTAACAACTACTAAAACCTATCATTGGGTGGATTTTAATGATATATTTATTCTTCTGATTCATTACTAAGATCACACGGTGCTGAACCTTGGGGGTTGTTTCATTGTATCCTATAAAAGGGTTTCATTGTATCCATGAAAAAGAAGAACCTATATATTACCTCACACTTCTACAATAGATAGTACCAATAGATACTAGTATCCACTAATCCCATGAAATAACACAAGGTCTTCTCCATGTACACTGATTGGTAGTACTCCCACATGTTTAAATGAATGGGGCTGACTCGACGATGGTCAAATATTTCACTATTTCTTCAACATCAAGGGAAGACCTCATGCCTGAATACCCAATGTAATTGAAAAAATGGATTCTATTTCCATGGTCTCTATAGATAAAGAACACTTGGGAAAAGATTATGCTTCCACCATTGTATACACTAGTGCTTCCCCAAGATCCACAATCCTAGAAGGTCCTCCTAGTGGACATGATCTCTTTCCCCGGATACTGAATTGGATTTGAGGATGCCCCTCCTTTTATTTGAAGAATGTGTATCCACTATTGTTGATGAGCTAAACAAGGTGAACTTAGGTACCAAGGAATTCATGAGGCCAATAATGATCAGTGTAGACATGTCTCTAGAGGAGCAGTCAAAGTATGTCGCCTTCTTGAAATAGAGCAATGACATATTCTGCAGGAGCTATGATGAGATTCTAGGGCTGGACCCTCATATTTCCATTCATTTTCTTGGCCTCTCAGTGATTCATCTTGGGTTCAAGGAGCCTCCCAAAAATATTCACCCCACTTAAAACATTATGGTTTAGGATGAGCTTAATAATACAATCAATCCCAACTTCATCAAGGGAGTACAATACTCTAGTTGGCTTGCCAACATCATCCCGGTAATGTATAAGAATCAGTAGATCAGGGTATGTATCAACATAAAGGACCTCAACCACTAATTTTTGAAGGATTATTTCCCATTATAGTAGAGGATATGTAAATAAATTCTACCACAAGGTTCTAATATATCTCTTTTATGAAAAAATAATCCCAGTAAAACCATACCTAGATGGACCCCAAGGACAAGGAGTTAACAACATTCAGGGATCTGAAAGGGACTTTATGCTATTTGGTGATGCCTTTAATCTTAAATAATGAAGTAACAACTTATTAGAGGGACAATAACCACATATTAAAACCAATTATTTGGACATTGGTGTAATTATGTGATGATGCTTTAGTGGTCAAATCCCAACAGTGTAATGACTATCCCAAGGATCTTGAGAATGTGTTCACATTACTCCACTCCTGAAACCTTAAGATGAACCCCATGAAGTGTGTATTTTGGGTAACTGTTGAGAAATATATTATTGTTTTCCAATGATATATATTTATTATGATATAAAAATAAAATATCAAGGCCACAAATCAAATTCCACCCCACGAAACCTCTGAGTGTTGTGAGGCCTCTTAGTCCACTTCACCTATATACAACAATTTATTGAAAATATGGTATGAAAGTGTAAGTAATTATTGAGGATCATGGAAAAAGGATTCGTTTAATTGTGGTAAAAAAGATTTCAAACCACATTTGATTACATCATTATGTACCAATAACAACCTCTAGATCTGATACCACTAGTTTCAAGAAAGCCTTTGGTTGTCTATGTGACTACTTTGAATGGCCCCTCAAAAAAAGTATAACCTAGAAAAACAATGAGGGAACAGAAAAATGCCTATAATATCATAGTCACATGATCCTAAAAACAAATATAAGATACTTAACTATTGAGTAGAGTTTCCTCAACCTTGTCTTCACTGAGTATAAGTTACAGTATTAACTATAGCATCATGAGATATAACTGGTGTCCCAAGTGGACCCACTACAATATATCATCAATCACCCCATGTTTGTAGAATGATTAGAAATATGGGAGGGGATCCTCAAAAAGTTATAAATTATTATTTTTTCATATAAGGACATGTGAGGATAGGCATTGGCATAATTTCTAGCCACACATCCATCCCCTAAAAACTTCCTAGGATGTTGGCTTCTCAGATGTGGCTATACTCTTAGTAGTTCAGGTTGTGTCATGTGGGTAAATTCATTTTGATAGTTCTTCATGGAGATTAACTGATAGAATTTCCAATATCCAAAAGCTTAATAGGATAGTATTGGGGATCATCTTTATCACCCTAGTATAGGCTGTCTTACCATACTCTACCCTGTTGTCAGAAGGCTACACCAATAATGATGAAATGTATTAGACCCTAATCACTAGTCTCGAGTTGGCCCTAGAGATTGATTTACCATGTTTACACATGAAGAGAGACTCTAAAATATTCATCAAAAAGATCGTGGGTGACTACATCATTATAAATCAAGAGTTAATTCCTATGATGGAACACACCCATCAGCTAATGACCCAGTTCCCTTCCTGTCCAGAGGTAACTCATATTACATGGTCATCGAATGGTAGAATCAACACCTTGGAAATTTTATTTGAATATATTACAAATACTTTGATGGTGAACTATTCATTCATGTGGAACACCTAAGGTTTAGAGCCCCCAACATTCTATATGATGGGAACCAACAAGTTAAGCTTGCTACTGGTACTTCTGTGCTAGGAATCTCAGGTCCCCCACACTAGAATAAACTGCAAATTGGACAACTACCTTTTCTGGGTATCTGTATCATGTAATTATCCCATCATATCGAGATTTGTGTGAGATAATCCACCAACTTGGAGTATATTATACCCTCTAGAGTGTTCCAAACCTAGATAAAACTCTCTTTAAACATGGTTTCGATAGAATTATCCTATATTGAATCCAATGAGACAATATTCCTCGGCTAATACAAGAAGTCCTTTCTAGGTCCATTGGTTCTCATCAATCAAGATCGATGCTCTCCCACTAGATTCAAAATTTTGGATACTACTATCTCACCATATTCCATTACTATAATGTGTTCGAAAAAATGTTCCATGCTTGTAAGATCCATGAAAACTATTTTCATTGAATATTGGGGATTCTTCCCAACACCAAGTATTCTTGGACCTTTTTTTCATGGGGACTTTTTGTTATGGGGATATAACCACTAGCGATAGCTTGATAGTATAGGTTCATATTGATCAAAAATGAATTATTCTCCAAATGGACATTAGTGGTTCCCCTAGTTGAAGTCAAATCCCTATCCGTGATTGTGTTTGTGAGCTACCACAGCATGCATCAGTTTAAAGTTATTAATATATTTTCATTGATAATGGAAAACAATTTCAGGGTATGAAACTATATATGTTTTACAGAAAGTACAATATCTGGTCCAACCATACTTATTGCTACCATATTCAAGAAAATCAGAAGATTGAGGCATTCAATCAGACCCTCCCTAACATTATGCAAAAAATGGTGTTCCAGAATAAGAAACGGTTTCCGCAAAAAACTCCCCAATTCCCTCTATGCCTATCATAAGATGACTCGAGACTCCACCCAAGAAACCCTATAATCCATAGTGTATGAAAAATAGGCTGAAATTACAATTGAGTTTCAGTTATCACCACTCTAAAAAACTATTTAAAAATAGAAGGTTCTTGATAGAAATGCATAAGTCCATATAAATGTGTTGGAATCCCTTGAGGAATATATGTATCATACCTTTCATAACTATGAGATTCAAAATAATAGGATAGTGATAGCATTGAAAAATAAGGTTCACATTTTCTCTTTCTTTTAGGGTGACATGGTGGTAGCTCCAAGAACACTAATGATACCTGCTAAAAGGTTTCTAAAGTTAGATCCCAAGTAGGAAGGACCTTACATTATCGGTAAGGTGTATACAAACAGAGCATTCTATTTGATCGTCATAGATGGGGAACATATGACAGAGCCCAACAATTGAATTTTTTTAAAATAGTACTTCATGTAAGGAGAATAAGTCCCAGCATTGTGAATTTAAACTATTTTCCATGGCCTAGGGATTATTACTTTAAATTATTCAAAATAAGTCAAGGTAGAATGACCATAAATAGTTTCAATGGGTTTGAGATATCTTGAAATAAAACTAGAAGAAACCACATGGTCTAGTTACTACAACCTTAAAAATTAATAACCATGTTTTAAGCTCTATGACCCTAAACTTGGAATCATGATCCCAACATTTTAACCTTAAATTTTTTTCATCCCATGGATTCAGATCTCTTTGACTTTAAACTAGCAGCCACCACAACATGAGTTATATAAATTTAAACTAAAAATCTCAATATCCCCAACACATGAAGATAAAATAAAATCATACACTATATAATTATGGTATTCCTCATATGATATGTATGGGATTATCAAACAATGTTACCCCACACAAAATCAGGATTCCTCGTATGATAAGTATGGGATGATTCATTACCATTTATAGAAACAAGATTCCTTATATTATAAGAATCAAACAAATTCCTTCATCTCATTAAATTAAACTACATCCTTACCCCATGTAATAATCACAAGATTCCCCACAACAATCATTGGATGCCTCAATTCCCTCAACAGAGACGATTTCCCCTACTTTCAGTGTTGGTCTCCTACAATGTTGTGTCTTTACAAAACTACAATTTGATTGAATCCCATCCACATGGGATACATATAAATTCCAAAACATTATATATTTGTGCCTAGACACAAATTTCCCAGCCATTTTTATCCAATTGTCCCCATCCCCAATCCATGTATTGTTACCATAAACTTTGTAATGCTTATCCGAATGTATTTATGTGGTATGTGGGATTGGATACCCTCCATAAAATTGGAGTTTACCTATTATATATTACAAAAATACCCTTAAGATCAAAATATTCCCAGTCCATACATCATGAATTTAAAAGTTATTCTATGGTTATGGCTTTAAAGTCCTAAACTGTGTGAAATTTCCTTCAATATTTCCTTGTGTGGTGAAAAGACTCATTTTCACCATTCATGTCGGGTTTTAACTCTTTTTCACCATAAAAACATCCTTGAAGATCCCAAAACATAGTTAAAACTCTTTAATCTAAATCTAGGAACATTATTAAAAGCATTATGACCATGTACTACGTGCATCCAGACTCCTTGTACCCTCATTTTCATCGTTTTCATTACCCATGGTGTTTCAACAAGACTATGCCCCCATATATTTCTAGAACTATGTGTGTCTTGTTTCCTATTTCCATATGATATATAGTGATGCCCATACCCCCTTTCTTAAGGCCGAACCAAAAACATTACTCTGAAACCACCCATTACATGTAGTGATATAACCATAAAATTCCATAATGTGCCTCCTCTTTGGGTACAAGCCCAAATAGAATTCCTTGACCCATTATAAAGATTAGTTGAACTCATGACCAAACTTGAGAAAGAAAATAGTGGACATATCGATGCTCAATCCCCACTATCATCCCTAGTGCATGATGTTAAACTATGGCCTTACTGCATATAAATTAGGGATGACTCATATAATAATATGATATGATTTTATATCTCTTATAGATAGGATTTCACCACTCCTACATTTGTCTCCTGCCATCCCATATCGCAGATCTATGTGTTTCTTCACTTATATTTTTATGGGTTACATAACAACTTCTAGATATCTCTTCATGGGCCTAACCCTCTTTATTGAATCAATGGGAGACCAATCTTCCCCCACGATGTGAGGCCGACCAAGGGTATGATTTATTGAGTTTTGTGTGGTAGAGGGTGACCTTGACCCTCTTTTCACGTGGGGTTGACTTTCTTCATGCAATGAAATCCCATACTTTGGACACGGGTGCCCCACATTGGTCAAGGCTGTGGTAAATTAATCCAAAAACACCCCCATCAGTCGAATATCGATGAGTTTAATATAGAATAAACCATAGTATGAGTTATATGACTTAAAAATAAAAATCCCAACACCCTTAGTGAACAATGTTAAACCATTATTTCCCCTCATATAAATTCGGGATGCCTCATATGATAAATATGAGATGAACCAAATACTTTCATCATCAATGTACAATGTTAAACTACGATATAAAATTGTGATTCTTCATACAATAAGAATTAAATTTATAAAAAATAGCCAATATAGTAATGGTATGACTCATAATATGAGATTATTTGATTCCTCTCTAGAGGGGACATCACACCTCCCGTGTCGATCTCCTTCTACACTAAATTATAAAACTATGTGCGGCTTGATTACAATTCTTATGGGATGAGTCGTGACACCTGAATATTTCATCTTTATCCTAGACATTTCACCAACTCATTTTAGGGTATTTTATCTCCAGGATAGGCTTTATTCTCAACTACCATCATGGTAATCTTGCATGTTTAACTACATGGGGGAATGACTCCTAGGGTAGCCAATATTTCCTATGGGACATTCCATATTTCCATTTCTACACTTTATAATTTCTGTGATTTGGATAATAATCATCCTCCCACATGGAGGTTCAACCTAATAGAAATGGTCCTATGCCACACTAGCTCACCTACCATCCCAGACTCATGCCTCGAAGGATCTTTAGTAACAAATAACATATCCCACATTTCAAAATTGGACAACGGTTGATCCCATGTTTTTTCTCCCCATCATAAACCAAAATGGTTATAGAACATGTTTTTTGAACACAGCCAAAAGTTGTTCCCAACTCATTGGTTATCCCCTTTTTTGATCCAGGTCTTGAAATTTAAAATCACCCTCACAAGATCTATCAGTCAATTTCTATCATTGCTGTGTTCACCCCTTCAAGAGAAATAAACTGCACAAAACCCATTTTTTCTTACACAGAGCATGAATCACATGGGAATATGGGTTAGGGTATTTTTTCCATAGGTTAGGTTGAGATGCACGAGTTCCCCATTTGTCTAAGAATCATGACCATAAACAATGTGCATGTTTTCATTGGGATATTTTGAATGGCATCATGTGGCCTCTTAGGCCCCTCTTCTCATCTTGGGTAATAATTCATTGATGCCGCACATGTTCCTTCAAGAAAAAAATCCCATACAGTCCAAGAATTATGAACATAAACTACTTTAAATTGGTTCAAACTCTATGACCATAAACCAGGGGATTATTTCCATGTGTGACGACTTTAAAATACATGAAAGTCATCTTGGGGATATTTCATGTGGAACTGGGCCTCATAGGCCCCTAGTTCCACATTATCCCTCCTTCAAACCATACCACACACACTCCATTAAGAAAATATTTCTCCTTCTAGGAGGCACATTTATAGGTTTTGGAAAAATATAAATAATGGTCTGACAGGTGACGAGAATTTATCCGTTATTATATAAGTTTTCTCATCGTCATCTTTGTTTCGAACCAAGCCGCTTTGTTATCCTCTAGGGGAAATTGGATTCATCCCGTGGGGACTGGGTGGTTTATCCCTTATGAATTATGAAGGAGGTTTCGTAGTCAAATGGTACCAACAAGTGCTTGCATGAACTTATGTTTTTGTGTAATCTGTCAACATAGGACTTGACTTCCTAAAATGGTCTCCAGTGGGTTTATTCGTGGAGACATAAACACCCAACGACCTGGGTATCCTTGATTTATGTACCTAATTCCCAAAGGTAGGTTTTTTTTTGATGAAAATTTGGCCAACAACAATTAAGGAATCCATTAGTTGAGAGGATGGGAGGTCGGGCTCATCGCACCTTTGGGGGGTATTATTTCCTATTTTGGGACTCTCTTATAGATTTAAGTTATGTTAATATGTTCATGAATCCATGGTTCATTACAAAAGAGTGTATCCTTGAGATACCCCTTAGTTGTAGGATTATCTTTGATATAAATAAATTTGATGCTATGGAGGCAATGTTGACTTAAGCCATGGAAAAAGGAACTCTAGAGTTTATCATCATCCAAGAGGGATGAAATATGGCTTGATGTTGGAATCAGTACCATGGGATAGGCTTCCTATATATCCTCAGGAGAGGAATTAGATCCCGCATAGTATGGGTAGCTTGTGACTTGGACATAGGAGGAGGCCCATTTACTGAGTCATAATTGGGTGGAACCTTCTGAAAGTGTACCCCTTTGAGATCGAGCCCTCATCTAGGAATCCTACATATCCTAGTTTGAAAATGAATCTGAGATCTCTTAGTTCAATATGGGTTGGGGCATACATTTGGAAGCTTCACATTTATGGGGACATGATTGGGTGAACCCTTTTGGAAGGGCACCCCTTTTTATCTCAGGCCTTCAAGTAGGAATCCTACATATCCTGATTTAAAGAGGAATCAGAGTTCTCATAGTTCATTACGGGTTGGCTGGGTGGATGTTATAATCATCACAAATCTATAAGCCCATGTTAGTCATACACGGTGTGAGAAACAAGAGTATGTGAGGGATTCAACAAACCACACAACTTCTCTCCCACTGATGGGAGAGGGATTTAGAGGTCATGTGGATTAGCTCTTGAATGGTTAGGGAATTACCTTAGTGGGTGTGCCTCAGAATGTTCTCTGGAAAAGGGGAAGGAATGTTTCCTCTCATCAAAAGGAGGAGTGAACATGATTTCTTCAACTGATCACCCTTTCTCATTGAATGGAAAATCAAGAGATCACTCTAAATCCCTATAATGGGTAGGTTCGCGTACGTGTCCTATGGTTGGGCTCTAGGTTACTATGTGAATGTGTACTTATATACATCATGGGAGTCTGAACCATTATGGGGAGAGACATCGTGACTCCGTTTACCATGGGTATATAGAAGCAAAGGGGAGTTATTATGAGCCCAATGATCTAATCATGCGAATTTGGTGGATTTTGAGGAGGATTTGGGCTGATGCTGGTGGAATAGTTCAAGAAGTAGCTATAGAGGACTAGATAGTAATGGAGGGTTGAGATTGGATCTGGAGGGAAGGACACTCGAAGAAACACCATTCCACGTACTTGTTTTTGATGTGGGATGGGGCGAGATCCGCATACCGTAGGGTTATGTGGGTAGAGGGTTTATTCGAATAAAGAATTAGTAAGTGGGCTTGGGAATGGACCACCATGTAGCAAAGTGGTACATGGTCTTGGATACAGACCACCATGCCCCTTCAGGTTCCATCTGCATACTAGTGCAGTACAGGGTGCAAGGTTTGATCTGCATAGTGATGCACTATACGAAGCACAGTATTGTAGGATGGTCTTGGAGCCTGTCATTTAGGGGGAGTTCATCCACAAGGAATTTTTGGTTTGTGATGAAACCAATTAGGTTCTAATTTTACTCATTTTTATTAAGTTCATTCTTTTTATGGTTTTCGGCTGGTTATACATGAGGAAACGTGGCTCGCAGTTTGAACATTGTCAATGATTCAAAAATAATGTCATAATCCTCTCTGAATTATATCATATAATCTCTAGGGTCTCCTTAATGGTTTTTTCATCCATTCCCTTCTCAATTTCTCATGATATCCATTTATATAGAACTGAGAAAATCATATATATGGGCATGAAACACCATTTGTGAAATCCCATGAAGAGATATCTCGACCTGTGGAAGACTCAGTCAACAGGGGTTTGTGGAGGTTGTTGTTTGTGACTTATGGTTTGTGAAACCCTGACAATTTTTTTCATCACAAACTATTGAGTTCATGGCATGGTATGTGGATGGGCTTCGCACACTTGATTCTACTAACGATGGGGTTTGTAGCTTCCTGGTTTTATTGGAAATCACCCCACGGGCCACTACCTCATGGGTCCTTCCATGTACCAGTGGATTACGATTCATGTGTTCCTCAAACCCTTCTTAGTAAAGGTACATTGGTGGCTTAAAACTCTTAATAAATTCAATTTCTTCAAGTTTCATCGGAATTTTTCAATTCAATTTGCATCAATCTGCTTTTCTGGACCTCTAGGAATTCTTGTTTCATTCGTCCAAGTGCTTGTAGGAGTATTTTCTTCCCTTTGCGATGTTTTCAGGACCCTAAAAATTCCCCCCATCTGAATGGGATACATTCCGAATGAAGAGGATACTATTCCGATGTAGAATAGGTCCTGAACTAAAGTGGTTTTCAATAGAACAGATATGTCTGGTAGGAGGGGACCACGCCTATTTATAAGGGCCTAGGTCATTTTCCATTTACCATTTCTCATGACAAAAAGTGATATCAACTCTCCCTCGACTTTCTCTGCATCCGCGTACCTCCTCCTTTGAAAAATCTGTAATCACGAACTACCTTGTATGTGTCGCAAACTGAACTCTTCATAATTACTTCTTCCAGCGAACCAAATTTTGGGTTTTGTGAACTGGGTTCTGGAATTTACAACTAAATTTCAGACCTACCCATATGAAAATGCTATGAAAATTTCCTTTATCGCATATGAAACTTAAACCAGTGAATTGAAATTTAATCCATAATAATATAAACTTAATCTCTTAATCATCATTCTTTGAATATCAACATGGTTGGGACTTTTTTTTGGTTTCTTCTTTTCACGAACCCTTCCTCTTTACTGGACAACTATTTCAAGGCTTTCTCATCATGATATTCTTTCATACCACTGCTTCACACAATATATGGATTTCTCATACCATGTAGTATATGGGAAATGGCTTCTGCATACATTGTAGTTTAAGGAAAATGGTTTCTGCATAATGTTTCTAGGAGAAGTTCAGAATTCCCCATTTGGACCCTATTATAAATCACTTGGCCAATTTTTGTAACCTTTCTCCAACAATTGTCATTGGAATAAATTTTTATTGGATTTTGGATTTTTTTCATACAGGCTGCAATGGATCCTCCACATACTTTTTTGGAATTTAACCAACACGAGGGAAACCATGTTTGAGTACACTGAGGACCATATTCAATCCTACATTTTTTATCATGAATAATTCTTAAAATATCTCTTTATTCTAGAGGTCCTAGTTTACCCATTGTCTGTGTAGTTTCCACTTTATGGATTTGGTCTTCTTGATGATGTTCCTTCCATTGGCAGAACCTAATACTCCTTTAATTCTCTTAGAATCACTAAAATGTCATGATCAGGACAATATTTCCTCAACCAAAGAGGTCATAGCTACTCCGATTTACAAAAATGTGTGCCTATTAAAAGTCTATGTGTGGACTGAGGGCTATCATAGGTTTTAAAACACTACCTTGAGACAATTCACCAAATAGTATCCATCCATTATCAAATTATCCTGATAAAACAATAATGGTGGGTGGAGCACCAATTCAGACCTTTGATCTAGAGGATACTTCTCTGATGAATGGTCTTGGGCATTCTAGGTACACCAAACCTGCTTAAAGTCCCCTAATGAGTTTGAGGTAGGGAACATATATTATGTATCTTAGGTCCCCCAGTACTCAGCTTTCTCTCATAGTGAAATCCTTTTTGAGCTGTTGAGCCTCTTGTGTTCAAGAACTAACACATTTCATTTGTTGCATAGCGAGGTTGGAATCATCTTCTGGGACATCCACCAGCTTGGAGAGCTCCCCATCCTTTGACATATGTATGATGAATTTCTTCCAGCAGCTGCTACTTAGGGAAATACCAACCATGTTTTCCCATTGACCGAGAGCTTACTAGTTTTGGAAGAGGGATTAATTTATCACCCCCTTATGGAAATCTCTCATATTACCTTTGAGGATTGGATAGGGTCATTTTTATAGTGAAATATACTAAGAAGAGATTCTGCCACTATTGAACTCATCCATCCTGTCAGTCTTGACAAATTCCAGGGTCATATTGTGCCACCCTCGAAGCAGGGAGATATACTACATGGGGATATGAGATTCAACCAAGCGATCCACCGAAGCTCATATTAGTAGGTTTATTTTTCATGTTCTTGATAGGATTCATCTTCCCATCCCATGACCTATATACTATGGTCAGTTATTTCACTCTGATAATGTCGACTATGCTGGCAGAGGGTTGACCAATTAATCTGGCCATTCATACTCTTCCCGAAATTATGAGTTGTTGGGGATAAATATAAAAAGTTAAACCCCTACATCATCTCAGTGGACCATTTCAATCCCTGTATGGTTGGATATCAGAACACTTCCCTTTCTATGAATATCAACAAAATGTGAGGGTTCCTCTCTCTAAATTTCAACCCACCCTTCTTAACATCGTTGATGTTCACCCTATGACTGTATGCATTAGAGATGCAGTATGGCTGCTAAATGATGCTTCTTTCTTCTCATTTTCACCACACCCTACCCCTAATGGGTCATTAAATCATGTCAAGGTCAGTTCTTCAGAGGAGAGCTCATACATTATCGTGCTTTGGTATGAGATGCTCACTGCTCAAATAGATTTAGTGGCCATTTGTGAGCCATACCTCCCTACCAGTTCTCTAAGAAATTTGGGTTCCTTTAACAGGAAGCACTTCTTCCTTCTGTTTAGTAGAAGGGATACTCTCATCATGTACTTCTCCGATAGTTATGGATTATGATTATGTGGGAAGGTGTTACTATGGAGGTTATCATTCCTAATACAACTAGATCCACTTTTCATTCGTTGGAATATTCTCAACTGTGGGTGGGTTGTTACCCTAACGTGTTGCGGAGAAGAACAATTAGATGGATCAAGAAGCCTTTAACCACCCTTCACCCCATTGTGACCATGACGGCCATGCCATATATTCCTCATCCTGTGGTGAGTGTGGAAGTTGTGCCACCTATTCCTGTCCCTATGGTGACTACGACTGCTATGCCTTCTCTTCTCATCCCTATGGTGAAAAGATGCTCGATCCACCATCTGATGCATCTAGAAGGGGCTTAATTGGTGTAGACTATCTCAGTGGGGAGTGGTTCAGACTGATACCCTTCTATGGATACCTCCCACAGCCCTAATGAGTCTGGCCACAACCGAGTGTCATAGGATTCCCCTTAAGTTACGGTTAGTTCTCTACGTCCGGCCCAGCGGTCGAACCATCTTCGGTTAAGGAGAGCCCCCATAATGGGTAAACTATATTAGGTCCATTCTAACTCATGTAATGAAGCTTTTTTCCTATAGATCCATTACGGTGGGGGAGGACAAAGTCCCGTGTGCCACTGAGAGGCACCAGGCAGTGTGAAAACAGAAATGGAGTTAGTTATGCTCCCTTACCACAAAAACACCTCCGACTGGCTTTACAGATGATACTGAAAACTTATGGTGGTTATTTATTGAGTTGGATTCTATTGGATATTATTTCCAGCATTTATACATTATTATCTACCAGATTATCATAGCCTAGGAAGACCTCACATATTTTGAGGAACAACTTTCCAAATTCAATTCCTCTCATTATCAGGTAATGACCTTCCAAGATGTTTTGGAGGAACTAGATCACTTTATGGATGAAGAGGAAAAGGCACATGATTTTTTGATCGCCCAAAAGGAAGAGATATGAGAATGAGATGCTCACATAGCAACGTTGATGGCTCAACTTTTCTCTTATGGTGCCAATTATAAAGCTATCCAGAATAAAGGTAAGGACCTTAAAGTCATTATAGAGAGTATGCGCCCGATGGTCAGGGATGCAGAATATGAGAGAGATTCTTTTGTGAAAACTTTTGATAGACTATTGAAATTTATTTCCATATTTCTAAAAAGGGTGAGCTGAGCCTTGCTGAAACTTTTTTAAAATTAGGATGTACTCATTTTCATCTAACACTATAGAGAGAGTCTGAACTAGGGTAGTTCCTCTATTTTTTTTGAACTTAATGGGAATAATTCTACTTCCTATACTTCTTATTTTCCTTTTCCTATCATTTAAATTAAACACAATCAACCATATAAGCATTATTTCTATAAATTATTATCTTTTTAAATTGTGATTCAAAACCAGAATATTGAAATAATAAAATCAGGATTTAATTTTTGCCTAAGATGTGAGACTCACCGAGGGTAGTTCGACTACAACTGGGGTATCATGGAAAACCTCACGAAATTTTGTGTCTTTTTCATTATTTCCCTAATTTTTTCCTAACACTGTTTGGTACGGGCATAGCGGGTATAAATTAACTTTTTCCTAGGCCACCCTTTATAGGTTTTTGACCTAACACACATTTTGTATATTTTAAGTATTTGATAGCTAAAATTGTTTATCCTTTTTCATAAGCCTTACTAATTATAGGTTTAACGAGAAGATACTCGACTTTACCTATGGGATCCCTTTGCAGGTTTTTACTCTAGAGATTATTGACTCTTTTTCACTGGTGGATTATAGTCATACTAATCAGACTTATTAATAAAGTTTTAGATCGAATAGTTTTGACCAATCATGATAGGTAAGGGGACCCAATTTGGGATTTATCAAGAAGGAATGTCCTAATAAGATCATACATGAATGAAGAATGTTTCGTAACCATGACTTTATGGGTTTGGGATGTATATGTGGATTGAGATCCATTTTAGGCATACAGAGGAAGGAGAGGTCTCTCATGGGGTAGAATTTTCCTTTGGTTGATGGATGTTTTATATGCAACATATGTAGAGCCATTGAGGCATTATGTGCATATTCACACAAAAGTGTCTATAGGACACTAGCCTTCCATCTCTAATGGTGTGGTGCAATTTATAATACTTTGGATTTTATTGGGGTTCGGTGACACAGTGGGTGGCCTTTTTTAGGGATGATGTCTAAAAGTATTAGGGGAATTTTTATTATCCTTAGATGGGAAACCACTCTCACATGAATTTTACACGTGTAATGGAGGGCTGGTGGATGGTAGAGTTTAACATCATACATCTAGGACAATTGACACCTATTATGGGAGATCATTTTTTCTCTAACAATAGGAGAGTAAATGAATCAACAATTCAATTATAAATGCCTTTCATGTTTGGGAATTTGAAATGGGAAAGGAATTTACATGGAAATCCATGGGGATTCACAAATCCAGGGAGAGAGATGGGGCATAAATGTTATATGAGCTTACATAAACTAGAAAAGACTCTCATGGGAATGAATTTGCCTTTGGTTGATGACTATTTTATAGGAGAAATATTCAGAGCCATTGGGGCATGATGTACATCATAAAACCAAGGTATCTACATGACAATTACCTTCTATCCCTATTGGCCATGTAGGATTAGGCATATTGAGTCCTTTTTAAACATGACATATGGATTCTAGAAAGGGGTGTGCCTAAGAATGAAAGGGGGTATTAATTTGGGTAAACTATACTGGGAAACCACGAAATAAGCCGAGGTATTTTTTCCATATGTGGATAATTTCACGAATATAGATGGGGTATCATTATTTTATAGAAGCCTCAAGAGAGATCGGATGTGAATCAGGCCATGTTGTTTTGATAGATTCATGATGTGGGTAGGAATGAGAATGTAAACCATGAATCTAAGGGTTCTTGAATTATGAGGGTTTTCATAAGGCCTAGAATCCATCAGGCGCACTTGTGTAGGAGAGGACTTTCTTGAAGAAAAATGTTTCATTCGTTGATGTCTGTTTTGAAGGCGACATATGCATAACCATTGGGGCATGATGTGTAAAGTTAAATAAAAGTGTCCAAAATACACTGTCCTTCCATCACTGATAGTCATGCCGAATTATGGATATCAGGAGCATTCTGAACACAATATATGACTTCTGAAAAGGGGTGTTCCTAAGCATGAAAGGGATCATTTCTTTGGATGAACATTACCAGGATACCCGAATATAAGTGGAGGTATTTTTTCATACACAGATCAACATCACACATATGGATAGGGTATCATTATTTTAAAAAAGCCTCAAGAGAGACCATAGGTGAATCAGGCCAGGATGTTATGATATATTTAGGATGTGGGTTGGAAAAAGAATGTAAATAATTACATTGAGTGTTCTTGAATCAGGAGGGCTGTCACATGGCTTGGAATCCATAAGTTATACCAAGGTAGGATAGGACTCTCATGAGGCTGAATGTTTTATTGGATAAAGGCCGTTTTTTAGGCTACATATGTATATCCACTGGGGAATGATGTTCATAGTCAAACAAAGGTGTCCACAAAACACCATCCATCCATCTCCGATGGACATAGAGGATTATGGAGATTCAATATTTCTCGAAGCATGGAGTTTGATGCATGGAAGGAGTGTATCCAAATACATTAAAAACATTCAGGCTATGATACACTCATTGGATCAGGTAACCCATACATAGATCACACTCATACGTAGGGTGAGGCATTCATCCCATATTTAGAGAACCATGTAGTTTAACTCAATATGTCCAGGACCTGAGGATCCTTTTGGAGAAGGTAACTGTAACATGAATTTTAGGGTCATGCTGGTAGGACCAAATCTATACCACTGATTTGCCATGATATCATGGTGGATCCCCTATTGAGGTCCCTATGCTCCTGTGAGCTATTATTGTTGTGAGAAACAAGGGATTACAAGGATTCTGAATCACCACATAAGAATAGAATAATCAATTGCAGTGAGTTTTTTATTCTTAAACCAATGCTATACAGTTTAATATTATATAAAAAGGAATATTTTTCATAAATACCATAAATATTTTTGAGCTAATCATTTTTGGGATATACTCTTATTCCTTAGACATGAATGATGATAGAATGTGTAAACCATAGTTTCAGGGGGGATTGGGTAAGGAGGATTGAAATGGGGCTTGAAAGCCATTGGGTATACTGAGGTATGAGAGGAATCTCGTGAGAACAAATTTTCCTTTGATTGATGGTCATCTTATAGGCATTATATACAGAGCCACCAGGGCATGATGTGTATAGTCGAACAAAGATGTCTATTTTACACTGGTGTTCCACCTATGATGGCATAAATGTTTACATGGACACAAGTTCTCCCAAAGTACAGAGTTTGAAAAATTAGAAACATGAGTCTTTAAACATAAGAAAAATCTAGACCATATTCAGCTATGAAATGCCAAAGCTTCTACATAAATCTGACTCATATGTAGGGGGAAGCATGATCTATAGACACATTATAAGTGACATAAGTCAAACATGGAATTTTCTTCATCTTTTTATATTTGTTTTGAAAGAAATTTGGGGCATGTGTGGGGTTTCCTAACATTGAGAATTGGGCAGTACATGAGTCTTGAGGAACCTTGAAGTTTAATGTCATGCAGTTTAGACTTCTCATGGATTCTCCTATACAAGTCAGACCTATGAAAAGAGGAAGGGGCATTGTTATTGTTGTTTTTTGGGTGTCTGGACTGGGATAAAAGATCCAGGCATCACTACATATCATGCTGATGAACTGGGTTCAAGATGTTTGTAGTTCTAAATTTTCCCTACAATGGTCTGGTCCACACATGGAGACACGATAGGGAATTTTATTGTTTGTAATTGGTGGATGTGACATGATCAAGGGTTGAGGTGTCACTACTTATCCCACTAATGAATGGGAATCAATCCATATGTGGTTATGAATGTTCCCTTTACTGATCTGACACGAACATAAGAGTAGGGGCATTTTAGTTTCATCCACTACAGGTGTCAGGTCTATCATATCCTTCTATAGTTTGATCATGTATGGAAATCCTTACCACCATTCCTAACCTCACATGAGTTATACTCGATGATAGAAACAATGGTTGACAAGGATTTCCATCATAATATGGGGAGATTGAGGATACAATAGATATATTTTTAATGTGGTGAATGAGCCAAAATTGAGAGTTGAGGCTTCACTATGTATTCCTATAATGAATGGGAATCATGATGAATATATATCTTTGGGGAATATTTTGTTTATTGTCGTGCGATTAGGATGATTTATGCTATGTGGTTTAACATCTTGCAGTTGGGACACTATTACATGAAATTTAGAGTCTTGTAGTGAGAACATCAGCATCACAGTTTAATATTGTGTTTTAGGGACTAATACCATAAAATTTAATGTCATGTGGTCAGGGTGATAACTCATACTTTATGGTCAATGATTTTGGACCACTTGTGTTGCTGTTACGCAAAGTATTTCTTCAGAAACCTTTCATTAGAGGGAGCCAAAAAGAGTTGTCCATCCATTTATATCAAGGTGTATTCTCCATTGAAATAGACCATATGTATGATATATGGACCCTCCGACTTTGACTCAATATTTGTGGGTTTCTTCATATGTATCATTAAGGTTTTGAGGGCCAACACCATCTCTCCTTCGAGGAAAGATTGAATGTGAACCTTTTCATTGAAGGCTCATGCGATATGATTTTGGAAGACTTCCAAATGGTGCAAAGGCTGCAACCTTTTCTCATTCAGCTGCTCCAACTCATCTAACCATTTTTTGGATTTCGCATCAATGTAAATTCAATCACAAATGTCCACACATAGTGAGGGAACTTGAATTTCAATAGGAAAAATTTCTTCTAAACCGTATGCTAGTGAGTATGGGGGTGCTTAGGTTCTAGTGTGGGTCGTTGTCCAGTATTCCCATAAAAAATCAAGGTTCTTTTATGGCCACAATTTCTTATCCTTATCTAACATCTTTTAGAGTGTGTTGGATATAGTCTTGTGTAAATCCTTTATCTTCCTGTTGGACACTGCATGGTAGTGGGATGAATGGTTGTCTTTTATTCCATATTCCTGGTATAACTTTTCCAACTCAGTAGAGCTGAAGTTGGTGCCATTTTCCATTAGTATTGTATGAGGGACTCCAAATCTGGTAATGATGATGGCCTTCAAAAAGATAACAATTTTTTTCGCTAGCTTCTTTAAGGGGTATGGGTTCAACCCATTGTGAGAAGAAGTCAGTTTCTATGAGAATGAACATGAACTGTCTGGCTGTTGTGGGATGATATGGTCCCACAATATCCATCCCTCATAAGAAAAATGGCCAGGAGTACTTAGCTCTGTGAAGTAGCTATGTGGGTTTGTGAAAAAAATGGCATGAACATGGGAGGAATAGAAATTCTTGGTTAATATGGAACAATCCAATATCATAGTGGACTAACAGTGTCTAAGACTTCGAATTTGATGGGAGAGCTTGGATACCAATTGGTGTGCTCCATAAGAACCCGAATGCACTTCTTTCAGGACTTTAGCAGTCTCTTCTCCATTGATGCACCTGTGAAGGACTCCATAAAGGCCTTGTTTGTAGAGAACCTTTTCTTGGTTTGTGCCATTGTACAAGACAAAATTGACCGCCCACCTCGAGATCTGTTCCCTTCCAACCCTATCTGTTAGGAGTTCCCCCCTTTATAGGTAAGTTTCAATGGGGGTCATCCAGCTGGTGGTGTGACTATAAGGCTCTGAAATGGGGAAAATATCATCTATTTCCTCCATATTGTTCTGAATAAATGGAATGAACAACAAAAAATGGGCAGTGCTGATGAATTTTTCATCCTAGTCATGATCATCCAGGGTTGAAGCTGCAATTTCCAATGAATCAGCTTGAGAATTTTGTGACTGAGGGACATAGTTATGTACCATATCTAAAGGAAAATCCACCATCAGTTATTGGATAAGGTTCATCAAGGGGGAAAACAATTCATTATTAATGACTTTGTCACCATTGACCCACTTGATGACCAGTTCCAAATCCACATTTATCCTTAGGTATTTGACCTGTGCCTGAATTTCCAGCTCCAGGATAGTAATGAGGGCCTGGTATTCAACTTCATTATTTGTTCACCCCTCTAAAATAAGGAAGTAGTAAGGCAAGATGTCCTTTTCAAGGGATATGAGTATAACTCCCAACCCAAATTTATTAATATGGGGATCCTCCATCATTTTACCTATTGGGATTCTAGAAGCACTGTCGAAGAACATTTCCCATGCCCGGGGGCCTTCTTGGATAGAGAAAACTTCTTTATTTGGATGTTCAGAATCCAATGGGGTTATTTCTTATGAGGGGTGCTCTGCCAAGAAGTGTGATAATTCATGGAATTTAATTGATTTCTGGGACACATACCATATGTAAAACTATTATAGGATGACTACCCATTGTGATAGTTATCTAGTTAGCATGGGACGACTGAGGACATACCTGAGTAGGTTGAGTGGGAGAATAGAATGACCTCCTTGTCCGGTAGGTAATGCTTCAACTTCAAAAAAATAAATATTATGGATAGGAAGTTCTTTGTGATTCATGAATATTGATATTCAACATTGATCATTATTAGATTGATGTAATAGAGACTGTTCTCACTACCGACACCATTCTTGTACACGAGGAAAGTGCCTAATGACCATTCCTATGGTTACATAAAAAATGAGTGGAAAAACCTTGACTGGTAGCATTAACACCGGTGGGATTAGGATATTTCTTATAGTATTTTTTAATGATTCTTGACAATAATTATCCCACTCATAAGTAACCTCATTCTTCATTAACCTAGTGAAATGAAATCATTTATCATCAAAGTTGGATATGAAATGCCAGATGTAGGCCAGGTTCCCCTAGAGGCCCCTCAACTCAGTGATGTTGCAATGTAGAGACATTCCAAGGATGCATTTTGACTTCTCAGGGTCTACTTCGATTCCACAGTGTCATACGATATAAAAGAGGAATTTACCATAGGTAATGCCAAAAGCAAAAATTAGGGGATTCATCATTAAGCTATGTTGTAGTAGTTTGTTGAAGAAATTTTCATGATCCGTCATGTGGTTTGACCACTGTCAAGATTTAACCACCAAATCATTGACGTACACTTGAGGAATTTTCCCAAGAAGGTCTTGAAGATGCGATTCATGGTATGATGATTTGTAGCACACGAATCTTTTATACTGAAAGGAATCACCCTATAATAGAACAATCTCATGGGGCCCTAAAAGTTATAGCTTCTTCATCTCCTTGGGACATTTGGATCTGGTTGTATCCTAAATATCCATCCATGAAAGAGAGGGCTTCATATCCAATGGTCTCATCGATAAACAATTATATGATCAGGACAAGAAAATCATCTTTTAGGTAATGCCGATTGAGGTCCCTAATGTCAATTCAGACTCCAATCGGTCCATTATTCTTTTTTAAATGGAATATTTTTTCATCCAGATTAGATTTTGGACTTCCTAGATGAAGTTATCTTTGATTTTCTTTGTCAAATTTATCCTCTGTTTTAGAAGCATGCATTGGGTGGGTCCTTCTGGCTACCGGCTTATAGCCCCTATGGACTTCTAGCAGACGTAGATGATGAATGGATACCTCAAGATTGAGGCATTTCATTTATTCATAGTTCTAGGAAAACACATCTCAGTTATTCTTTAGAAAGTAGGTATATGTGTCTTGATCCTTCAAAAGAATAGCCACACTAATCAGAGTAGGTCGTGGGTTGTCTTTGGTGCCTAGGTTTATCACCCTAAGTTCATCGATTGTGGTGGAAAACCCTTATTCGAATGGGGAAGGGGGAACTTTGATGTATTGTGATTATTATTATTCTTAAAACTCTTCATCATATTCTTCCTCTTCCAATCAACAGGGTATTCTCGAGCTGAACTCTCCAGTGTTGGGAGAGAAATCATTTTTTTCCTTAGTGAGTAAGGTAGGGAAGTTCTGGGGTGCCGAGGACGGGCCGGGAGCCTCTTTTTTTTGGGATTTTCCTGACATTGTGGTAGTCGGAGGGATCTTCAAAATATTTGGACTTTGTGTCCATAATGAAAATCATGCAGGTGAATGAGTCTGTATTCGAGCATGAACTTAAGCACTCTACCTAGTTAACAGGGAATACATTCTCTTCCCCAAGCTGTTGGAGGGGATTAGTGAGAGCAATTTCCCTTCTATTTGGGGTGGAAATTCAATCAACGTCTTTGACTGAAGACTACGTCTATTTTAGTTCAATGAACCCCATATCGATGTAATGTGACTCATAGGACTCGAATGGGGATTTATCTTCATGGAATTTTCTATTTTTCCAATTAGTGCAATATTTGATGCACTAATGGTATGATGATTAAATCATAGTGTGTTGATGCATCCAGGGCCTCCCTAAAAGGATGTTTATGGTTATACTTTTTTTCACTACTAGAAACTTGGAATCAGACATTAGGTCACCAAGAAAAAGTTTTATGCTTGATATATCCCAATGTAATTTTCTCACATTTTTCATATCCTAGCAGAGTTGTGGTGTAGTGTGATAGGATTTCCATGTTGTATCCCAATTAATGAAGTGTTTTAATCAAGAGGAGGTTAACTCCAGAGCCATTGTCAATGAAAATTCTCCAAACATCAATGCCATTTATCTTTCTATATGCATATTAGGGTTTGATGTGCCATTTCATGATGGAATAGTCATCCTTTTCTATGAAGGAGATGGCATCATGGGATTCACTGGGATTTGTCTCCTTCTGATAGACTTCAATGGCTTCCTCTTCAGCCTCTATTTGATGGGTAATTTGTTAGGATTTAATGAGTTCCTCCCCATGTTCGGTGTAAAGACTCATGGATTCCAAGATCGATAGATTTTATGAAACTCAGGATCAATACTTTAGAATATCATATTTATTCCCTACAGTTTTGCTTCCCAACTTGGGGATTCACTTTCATGAGTGCTTTAGGAGCATGTGCTTTTGGACATAGATGGTTCATCCTCTATGACCAGAGCTGATGAAGCTACTCTGCTTTCCAAGTTTGTTTAAACTAGTCCTCTTGTATGCCTCAGGCGATTGTACCTCTGTTCATCCTACGATGAATACTCTTTGATGATTGGGCTCAGATTTCTTCCATTGGGGGTATAGAAACACTCTCGTTCATGTTGTGTCAACTAGAGGGTTCTTCTACAAGATTCTTCAACATTAATGGTTTGAGCTAAGGTGTGTCCAAGAATTTGACTCTTGTTGTGATCATGCCTTCCATGAAACACTCAGCCTATATGCCCACTTTCTACAGATATCTGGTTGGACATGCAGAATTTTGGGGTTTTGGACATAATCTCCATCACGGAATGGGTCCATGAAGTGAATTACATTAATGGAGTTGATGATCACTTCTTGATATGACTATTCTTTTTCTTGACTGTCTTCTTATGATGGTGCTGTTTAGAGGGGTGGTGCATGTTGTCTCATTTATAGAGGTTGTGCCCATTATCCCATTTGGCGGGGCAATGCCCATTGTCCCGTTTAGCAGGGTGGTTTCCATTGTCCCATGTATTCAAGTATTATGTCTAAAATATTCAAGAATGGATTTGGATTTTGTGCCAACTCATATTCTTTCTCCTGCATTCATCCCTTGTTTCCCTTAGAGGATTGCGTGACTGAGTATAATGGTTGTGTCACATTAGGAGCTTTTGGGGGAATGATTGGTTGCTTCAACCAATCCTGGAGGATTCCATGAGATAATTTAACTATTTTCTAAGTCATCCAACAATCAATTTTTTTCTTTTTTTTATCAGTGACTATTTTCCATTCTTCTTACCCTCTTGGGTCTAAGGTGGAGACATACACAACTTGTGCTGGTGGAGGAACTATGCTGACTTGCCCAAAATACACCATCTTTTGTAGGAGATCATTGAAGATTAATCACTACTAGATGGTGTGACCTAGTATCGAGTGATAGGGAAAATATTTTAAATAGTCTTCAGGATCCAATTCATTAGGTTGTTTTGGATCTGGTAGCTGGAGAAAGTTTCAATTCATGGAGATTACGAAGTAGCCGCAGATTTGGTCATCTCAGAATGAGTAGAATTTATATCTTCATTCCTCCAACTAATTTATTTTATCACCCTTTAACTCTTATTTTCATGGTTGGGGTGGCTATTGGTGTCTATCCCCCCCTACCCACATGGTTTTGTGGAGGCCTCACAACTAGAGCTGGTACTAGGGATGGCTTAATCATGATAGAAGCTGCTATAACTTTTTCTATTCTTTTTCCTAGTGATTATGGGGCCACACAGGACTTGAGATTGGTCCCCTAGAAGGAGTCTTATATCCTTTGGGAAATGGAGAAGAAATCTTGGAACCCACTTGTGTGCTTCACTGAGATGTGCATTGTTCACAATTCATCAGGGAGGTTCTCGATGTACACAGTGATCATCTCACCCTGGGAGAGTGGACAGTTTAGTGAGTTTGTTAGGACATTACATATAGAAATGAAGTCTAAAACTCTTTTATTCTCTTGATTCTTACAATTCATCAGATCACTGACATTTATCTTAGGAAATGTTGAACTAAACTTTAAGAGAAACTGTTTCCAGAGGTCCTTCCAGAATGTGATTGGGTTATCTAGCAAGCTAGTATACCATACAAAGGCTAAAACTTGTACGGTTAGCATGAAACACCTATGTTTTACTACTTCTTGCTGCTTTGAGGTTCCCATCATGGGATCACAGTAATAGGCATAGTGGATTAGGTGATGCTATCTATTTCCCAAACCATTGAACACTGGGCATATGGGGTTCCTAATGTTTTGTGGTGGTGGAACGTTTTTCACCCAATCAGGGTAGATTTTACACTCTGGTTGTATTGAAGCACACCTCCCTTCCATGAATTCTAATCGAACTGTCAATTTCTTGATAGTATTTAAGATACCTTGATGCATATCATGATATAGTTTAGCTTGGGAAGGTGCAATAAGGGATGAATCTGGATGTTTCGGCACTACTGGTAGTTGGGGAAGATACCCAGCCAGGGGATTCCTTTGCATGTTCACCTAAATATACTCTGGATGATTTCCTAGTGGAGGAATGTCTTGATGTCCTTCTAGGTAAGGAATTAAGTAGGTTGATGGTCCTAGTGATGTATTAGGTAAGCATACAAGCATATCTTAATTTATTGGGATTTGTTCCTATGGCAGAGGCACCTCTTCTAGGAACACATGTTGATGTTCCTCTTGGAGAACACATCTGGAAAGATATCTCCCTCGACGTAACTTGACATTGATTCACCTGACCTCTTTTAGTTCTTCCTCCTACCAGGAAAACCTTTCCTCGAGTGTGAGGGACACATTCTTAGGGGGAGGAAGAGGTGGTTCATGGGCGACCTAGGATTTATTCTTCTCCACGTTGGAGATTTGAGAGGGAGGTAGTTATGAATTAACTAAGGGGGAGCCCAAATTATGGCCCACTCTCTAGTTTTGGGTATGCACATCAGTAGGCTCGATATGGGATGCCTCTAGGTGGGAACCATATTTTCTTGAATCCCCTCCCTTTGTATCATTTCTTGTGAGGTCCATGGGGTTGTCATTTACCATGTCCACTGATGCATACCACATTAGGGGTGGTATACCCACTTCCAAATGATAGGAAAGATTTATGCATCCCTTTTTGGACTTTTTCATTCCATTCTGCGGTATTCTTTTAGTTTCTTGGAGAACATTGTCCAGAAAGGAGCCCTTATTTGACCTCATAATGTGCCTTTATCTCATAGGGTATGAACCATGAGACAAGGTGTAATGGGTGACCTCTATGCTCGACATTGTTTCCCATATGGGAGAATACAGTATTCTGCTATGTGGGAATTTGAGGTAAAAATTCCCATTTTCCTATGGGCTAGGGTTGCTCACATTCTTCAACAGATACACTACAACATAGATTTTTTGTTCTTATGGGGGAATTTTGAGTTAAATATTCCCCCAACATGGTGGATTGGGACTATTCTCGTATAGTGGTTGTAGCCGCCCCTATTTACACCTTTTATATTTTACACACTCCCATATAGGTGTGATTCGAGTATTTTGTTGGATCTACATGAGATTTATTAGCATTCAAATACAAGAGATTTGCATGCTGGTGGGCTTCCTTGAGGTGTGAATCTAGCTAGATGATCTCTTTTTCGTGGTCCAGAATTTAATCTATGGCTTGAACTCTTCGAGCCTGACACATTCAAAACATACATCAGACTAGTTTTCGTAGAGTATCACATATTTCATAAGCAGGGATTTCATTTGATTTTTTCCTTTGGTTAATAAGATTGCAAGACGTTATCTCCAATAAGGTCTACCATACTTGGCATGGGGAGAAGTGTGGACCTCCATGTTCTCCCCATCCTCGAATATGAACTCCAGATGGAGAGTCATCGATGATGCAACACAACTTGTGAAGTGCATGGAGGAAATCTAGTTCATTGTATTTATTTCCCCTTTATGATCATGGTTTCTGTGAAGATGGGAGGGCATACCGGTTCATTAGATGGTGAAGGTATCCTAGTATGTTGACATGGTCTGCATACCCTTCATAGGGAAAGAACATTTCTTTTAGCTGGCGAGGAGTCATCCATATATTAAGGAAAACGTTATGAATATATTCCTCAAAAATACCTTGGTATTTCTAAGTGGGAAGTGGTTGTGGGACAACATATCAGTGGTATATTTTCCTTATCCAGTTAACTTCTCATGAGCAACATATCCTTTTTTTTCGGGGACTCCTCTACTTGATATGCCCAACATGCCTGCAACATAATAATTTTATTTCAAGAAGCAGGGTTGGTAGGATCCTCTTTAATATGTTAGCGATGCAGGGGTGGATCAAAAGATGAGTGTGACCCCAGAACATCCTCTGGTTGAGAAAATATATCACTCATCATATAAAACATTTTTGATTTGTCTGACTCCATCTTTTTAAGTTCCTCAGTATAGGTAGGCTTTCTCACATTTTTTCCAGCAAGAGGAGGTACTTCTTGCTAGTGTGAATATTGATTATGGTGTGTACCTTTTCAATTTGTGCAAAAATGGCGAGGGATACCACTGCAACATGATGCCTTTCCATGAGGAATGTCCCAACGATGTATAACATGGGGAGGACCTTCATGGAAGGCTACAGTGAGGGGAGGACCTTTTTTCTACTTGATGACATAGAGGGGAGGACCTTATCGATGACTGATATGATGGAGAGGAATACTATCACAACTTGATATCTCGCTGAAGGTAGAATTTCTGCAGTGTACATCCTTGGGAGTGCTTATAGGATGTACTATAATGATGTGAAGACCTTATCATTTCCTGGTATTACTATGGACAATCCCTTCATAGCAACTACCATTGTAAGGAGGGCCTTCACAATGAATTTCATCATGGAGAGGTCTACCATCATGAAAGAACATCAAACTATAGGTAGAATCATATATACAACACATACCATATGGAGGACCATCAAGGTGGATGATAGAAATGGGAAGACCGTATTGATGTCGGATCTTCAGGTTAAGGGGAGGGATACCCTAACACACATCAAGAGATAGGCTATCATGAGTGATCAATCCTTTCCCATAGAGTATTCCCCCATGGTTGCTCTGGGGGACCTTTAGAGCTTCTGGTAGCAATATTGTAGGGGGGCCTTCATAACAACTACTACCACATCCATAATTTGTTAATTTACTCACAGGGCCTTGAACCTTTACTGGTATTTATTTGAGGCCATAAAGAACTCTAGCTTCTGGTAGAGCAGGATATTGTATGTCCTCTTCATTTTCCGGTTTCCTTTGGGGAATTTCATTTTTGGGTTCTCTCTTGTGGGTAATCGGGGCCGTATACTATTGATAACAACCTTTATATATGGTTCCCTATCTTGTTGGTTCCAATGATGCCACCAGGATACACCGAAGAGCATCTTTAGTTATGACATGGATATATGCATGCCTTGGAGTGGACACCACATTGGATAGGCATCCCCCAGTTGGAACAGGTATTTGTTCCCGATCCAGTTGTCCGTGTATTGTGGGTTATTGCCTTCGATCCTCTTGGACTGGAGCAGGGATGCATAACTGCTCTAGATTGACTAACCCATTATGTGAGTAAGTCATTATGTTTCAAGAAACTGGTTCATGGGCCTAGTTCCACACCTTTTCAATCGATGTAATGATATCTTTTCATGTTTGGAGGATCTGGTCTTGATTCGACGTTTGATATTCCATCATTTTCAGGATGTACTATGAAACATCTTTAGCCATAACGAGTATGAAGTCCAATTCCAATTTGGGAGTAGGATTTTATGCCTACTCTGGTCCTATGTAGGTTTCCAGTAAATACTTGCAATTCTACTAAGCCGGGATATAGGAACGAGTCTGTCTCCAGATGTCTTCTCTTATTGACACCATATTTGACTGGTGGGATTTATATTCATGAGCGTGAATTTTCATCTTCTCACTTGTTGTTGTATTTGCCTCATGGGATTTTTATTCATCTACAGCAATTTGACTCTACTCATATTTTCTTGTAGCCCTCTATATATGGAAGGCTTGATATGAATCAATAGGTATTTTTTCCTGCCTATTTCTATTTTCCCACCAATTTGGATGACGTGCTTCTTTTGTGTCGATAGATAACTGCATCTTTCTATAATTTGTCACTCTGTCTGCATGATGGGACTAAAGAGCACTAGTAGGAATATGCACATTCTTGTATTATTCCACTTTATTTCTCTGGTGGTCATGTGTGGATGGGTAAGAGTTGAATGTATACCCATTGAATGTCACCGTGTTTGTATGGCAGAGTTTCTCCTCAGGAATCAATGTGGCAGTATATTCCAGATTATTTGTTTTCCGCTCTCAACGGGCAGCCTAAGGGGCCCATGTCATTTGGACTTGATCAGGTGTCCTCTACATAAGACCCTCTTTAGAAAGATGGTACTTGGTCATCCGGTATTGGTGGCGACACTCTCTGGAAGTGGCCCTTGAGTAGGACCCTTGTGTAGTTAAGATTAATTCATCAGTATCAACTTCATCTACCACCCTGAGATAAGGGAGTTACTTGTTGTCACGCAGTAGGGACATGATCTGAAAAAGGTTCGAGATGACCACTGGGACAACCTTGTGCTGGGGTGATAGTCATGGCTGGAGAGGCGACTGGTAAGATTTTATAGATTGGAGGGGTTGTCTTGCCGCATCCACTATGGGGAGAGTTCCATTTTATGTGGTGCTCTTTAATCAGCATGTTGGATACCCGGTTTTGAAGACACAAGGTAGGTGAGGGGTTCCTGATCTTTATCGGGGCCCCGACCACATACGATATTGATGAGGTGCATGTTTTCACTGGTTTTCAGGATTCCATTTGGACCAAAGGTTTCTCTATAGAAACCTAATACATATATATATATATATGACATATATAGACAACGATTCCATGTCAAAGTAGGATATATTTAACATGTGCATATCTGAAAATTCAGCAAGACCCCCGTAACCCCTTTAGAGGTGAAGGGACTTGACTGGGGTAAAATCACCACCTTGGTAAAGGATTCACATTAGGTTGACCATTTTTTTCCTCAAGGTGGCCCGTTAACGGTTTTGGGGAAAATACAATGAATGGTTCGACGAGTGATGAGCATTTTTTCATTACAATAAATGATTTCCCATCACCATCTTTGTTTTAACCCAACCCAGGTCATTATCCTTTAATGGGAATTGTATTGAACCCATGGAGACTAGGTGGTTTATCACTTCTGCATTACGAAGGAGGTTCCACAATCAAATGGTCACATCGGGCGATTGCATGGGGTTATGTTTTTGTGCAGTCATCCCTTTTAAGATATGACATACTCAAATGGTCTCCAGAAGGTATATTCATTGAGCCAAAAACACCCATCAACCCTAGTATTCATGATTCCTGGACCTTCATTCCATAGTCAGGTTCTAATTAGATAAAAAGTTGGATGATGGTACATAAGGACTCCATTGGTTGATAGGATGGGAGTTCGAGCTCACCGCACCCTTTTGGGGGGAATTATTGCCTATTTCAGAACACTCTTATAGATTTAAGTTGTGGTTATATGTTTGAGAACCCATGGTTCATTATCAAATAGTGTATCCATAGGATACCCCTAGGTTGCAGCATCATTGTGAATCTACATAAATTTGATGCTACAGAGGAAATGAAGACTTAATCGATACAATAAGGTGATGTGGAGTTTATCATAATCTATGAGGGATGGAATAAGAATTGATGATAGGGTTGGACCCATGATATAGGTTTCTATGTATCCTCAGGAGAAGAATTAGATCCCATTTAGTTCATGTAGCTTGGGGTTGGACCTGCGAGGATGCCCATTTACTAGGACATAATTTGGTGGAACCTTTTGGAAGCATACCCCTTTGAGATCGGGCCTTCAAGAAGGTTTCCTACGAAGCCCAGTTTGACCAGGAATCCATGTTCTCATAGTTCAAGATGGGTTAGGGTTTATGCATGGAATCTTATCATCTGAGGGACATGATTGGGTAAACCCTTTTGGAAGGGCACCCCCTTTTAGCTTGGGCATTCAAGAAGGATTCCAACATACCCGAATTTGAATAGGAATTAGAGATCTTGTAGTTCATTATTGGTGGGTTGTGTGGATTTTGTAATCATAAAAATCCCAAAACCCACGTGATTCATACTCGGTGTGAGAAATAAGAGGATTTGTGAGATTCAACCAACCACACACCTTCTCTCCCGCTGATTGGAGAGGGAGGGCCAATGTCGAAAGGAGCTAGGGTGAGAGTGTTGAGCAATGAACCCTTCAATATGGGATGAAATTGGAGGCCATGCAGCTGGGCTACTAAATGTTTAGGGACTTACCTTAGTGGTAGTTCCCTAGAATGAAATCTAGGAAAGGGGAGGAATTTTGACTCTTGTCAAAAGGAAGAGAGAACATGATTCCTTCAACTAATCACTATTTCTAATTGAATAGAAAATGAAGTTATAACACTTAATATCTAGAAAAGGGTGGTTCATGTCAGCATCCCATAGTTGGAGTCTTGGTTACCATGGGTATGTAGACTTATAGACATCCCAAGAGTTAGAACTGTTGTGGGGAGAGCCTTCATTACTACACTTACCATATGTTTCTAGACTCAAATGAGTACGATGATGCACCAGATGATATGATCATACAGATCTAATGGATTTGGAGCTGGCTTTGGCTTGATGCCGGTGGAATGGTTTGAAATAAAGATATAATGGACTATATGGTAATGTAGGGGAGAGATTGGAACCAGAGGGAAGGACACCAGATGATTCCCCATTCTGCATATTGTTTTCTCATATGGGATGGGGTGACCTCCACATATGATAGGGGTATGCAGGTAGATGGGTTTCTATGTGTACTGATGCAGTACACGGGCTTGGGCATGGACCACCACATACCAATGTGGTACGCAATCTTGGATGTGGTCCACCACACTGCTTTGGGTTCCATCCGCATATTGGGGCAGTTTGCAGTGCAAGGTTCGATCCTCATAGTGATTCACTATGCAGAGCACCATATTGAAGGAGGGTCTTGGAAGCCGTTGTTCTCATGGAGTTCATCTAGAATAAATTTTTGGTTCTCAATGACACCAATTTGGTTAAATGTTTACTCATTATAATTAATTTCACTTTTTTATGGTAGGTGGCAGGTTATACATGTGGAAATGTGGTTCGCGGTTTGAACTCCATCAATTATTTGAAACTAAAGCTATAATCCTCTCTGATGATTTCTTCCAATCTCTAGGATCAGCTCATTGCTTTCTTCATCTAAACCCTTCTCAATTTCTTCTCTGATCATTACATAGTTCTCTGTTAAAATCATATATATAGGAATATGATACCATTTGTGGAATCCCATGAAAAGATATCTTGAACAGCAGAAGATGCGATCAACTAGGGTTTACAGAGGCTACGGTTTACTAGTCATGGTTCGAAGAACCCCTCTTATTTTATTCAACCGTGAACCTCTGAGTTTTCGGGATGGTATGAGGATATCATTTTTGTTCTTGATTCTATTAATGATGTGGTTCACGACTTCATGGGTTCTTTCTCCATCGCCCCAGGGGCCTGCACCTCACGGGTTCTTCCACATTCTGGCAGTTCATGATTCATGCATTCCACAAACCCTTCTTGGTGATGGTATGCGAGTAACTTAAAAATATTCAGAAATTCATTTTTTTAAGTTTCATTCAATTTTTAAATTAAATTAACATCCTTATTCCTTGCTAGAGTGGTAGGAATTCTCTCTTCCTAATGCTATGTTCTTGTGGGAGTATTTTCATCCCTTTTCGAAGTTTTCAAGACCCCATATACACATTACCCTCTTGGTCTGAACTCTACAACCACAAAATAGTCTCCATGTACAAGAACGATGACTTTAAACCAGGTTAAAATATCCCCTAGAATGTGTTTTTTTGTGTTAGTCCTTCTTTACTCCCATTGACATTGTTTTTTTAACTAGAATGTGCTACACATATCCTCTTGGGATTCAAACCCTATGTTCTAAGAATAATGACCTTAAACTATGTTCAAACTATCACGAAGAGGTTTTTCATGATATTAGGTGTCCTTCTAGACCCCTCTTTCACAACATGTTCACCATTTCTATATCTAATGCTTTTTCGGGGCCTCTAACATGTTGTACACTTTTTTTATTCCACATCCCCACTTTAAAAAGCTGGTAAGCTTCCATGTGTATGCCCCAGATCATTTACTACATTTTGAACCTCTTGTATCAGTATTATCCCACATTAAAGCCTAAATGAAATAATTTCTCCTTCTAGTAGACACTCATATTTGTTTCACACATTATCCCACTTTCATCTCATATTGATTGATCATCTTACTTCATACAACTCCTATACTTATGTCACAATCACATTATCACTACTCCCAGAAACAACATAGGAAGCTTCCCTATGTAAGACCCATACCATAAATTATAGAGTGATCATATTGAATTATTATTCTCCCACAAAAAATCCCCAATAACATCATATCTTTTTCTAGTAACATCCTAGGAAACATTCACTCGTAATCCCCATGCCACCTTCTATATACTGATCTTATTGCATTGGATATCACCCATGTGTTAGTCCCAATCACATCATCAATAATCTATAAGAACCTTGGTAATATTCTTGGAATAATCCCTACACTATACCTCATATAGTATCTAACAAAAACATTGGCATCCTTACTATATGATGTTAAATTTCATGGACCAGTATTTCCACAAGACCTTAAATGGTGGAATTGAACCACATTTAATTTTAAACTTATCTTTAAATTAGGGTATATAGGATACCACCATAAGGATCAACCCTAACATTATCCAAAGTTAAATTATCCTCTTTAGGGGACACACTCACCCATCCATGTCTGAAATCCTTAGTCCAAGGGACACCCTCCACCACCAATCCCATAGAACATAAAACCCATAACATGTTCTATCTCCACGATATGGTAAACATGTGACCATATTTCCCCCACAATACATTCAACAAATTCCCATCATCATAATATGTTAAACTTATTTATTGGTCCAAAATATCGCCTCATGAAATAGACATGGGATTCTTTCAGTAAAATGGTTCAAAAGACTTACACCCTCAGCCTCAATTACCTTATGATTGACATTATATGACTTGGGTTCCATGCCTAAGATGCCTCATAAATGATATTCCTGTAGAGACCCTAAACATGACGTACATGGACTTTACATTACTTTTGCGGAATACTTAGTACATAACAAAAACACACACACAAGGATCGTAATAGTTTAGTGTCTTTGGAAACTCAGAATATAATCTTCTAATCGTGGTGAAAGATCTTCAACATCTCCCATAAAGATCTTCCTTTTTTACCTAAACCCTTTCTTTATATCCTGGGGAAAAGAAAACATAAATGGGTGAGCTAAAATGCTCAGTAAGGGTAAACAAAAGAAATATCAATCACATCGTATACACAAGCACATAACTTTTGGAAATATTAACCTGCAAAAGAGATCATAATTTCATAACATGGGATAAATAATGGTAGTGAAATGTAATCACAATAATCATAACTTAAAACATGAAACTTTGTGGCATACACACATAATCATAGCAAATCATTTCTTGTTAGTCAAGACTCATTGCCAAGACAATCTTAGTGGACAAAGTCCCTTTCTGAACCGGGTCACCCTCGTTTCAGTCTTGTTTCACTGAACCGGTATAACCTACCGTTCCAGCCATGTCTATCTCATGAGATATAAAATCTTTACCCAATGAATTAGAGGGAGATATAGGTCCCACCCATCTCATAATGATACCATTCTTATGTGTTCCACAAAATCATAAACCATACATCATAGAATAACCCATGTAATAAAAATGGGATTCTTAAACATTGTGACATCATAAAACAATTCATATACGATAAAGGAATTCATAAAAATAATTCCATCACAACATAATCAAAGCAATGTAATAATAGGGATAAAAATAGTACCCTTTATTATCTTAGATGGAAAATAATTTTGATAAAACACTTGAACTTCATTCTTGAGGAAAATATCCTTTCTACTTCAAAAACACTTTTCCTTTCATAACATGTCATAAATTTTTAAACTAAAAGAAGTTTATTAAAAATAAACTTGAAAACTTGTAAAGGAAGTTTCTTGGAAATAATGTTTTAAAAATCCATTCACGCCTTATAAGTTAAAAAAACATTCTTCGTACTTTTGTCAAAAAAGTAAAAAAAGTACCTCGTACGAAAAATGACAAAAGATTCCTTTCATATCTGTTACCAAAAACTCACCGAAGGGTAAAATAGGATTTAAAAAATTGTAGGTGAATGGAAATAATGTTACATATTGAGGAATCATGGATGTGGATGATAAAATACACCCCAGTAAATACTAAAGTATAAACAATCTCGGATAAAAATGAGATTGTGATATTTCCCTTACCTTAGGTCCGACTTTCTTTATAAGTGTCTGAACCTCCTGTATAATGATTTAAATAATGTTATTGACTTATTCCAGAATCATACTTATTTTTATGATATCATATATGGTCATATTCTTTGAGTCTTAGTAGTAATATTTCATTGCTACTTGTTATTCGGGTGTTTATAACTTTTTGTTCTTATGGGTGTTTCGTCGAATAAATTCTCATTCTTTTCTTTAGGTTATAGATACCTCATTTCCAGAATGGTATTAGTGTAATATATATCATATTCATTCATTCAATTCATTTATATAATCATTATGAAATGAAGATCATGTAGAACGAGTCGCATCACATCGTGGATACGGTATTCCGTACGTACGCCCGAGTGATGATATCGTTCCTATGATCATTGAATTGTATTGGAGTGTATGTATACTATTTAAGAATCAATATCACTTTATAATAGTCATATATAGTCATTATTTACACCATTATACCCATCCAAGTAAGGTGGTCGTGGAAAATAGATTACACCACGGCATGGAGATGGTATTCCGTACGTACGCACGCGCGGTGATTTCTTTTTCCGTAGGATGGATAGATGGTGAAATAGGGTTGTTTCATACTTATAATAAGATATTAGTATATGAGTGATACTGATGTTATTACTTCATAATGAAAAAACTAAAGAAGATGAAGTGGAAGAAGAAATAAAGATGAAAGAATCGGTAACGGACATTACCTCTTCTTTGAAGTGCTTCTTTGAGACCTTCTTTTAGGGCACTAAAATTGGCCTTTGAGGAAGACCGGAACCTCTAGGATGTTTCTAGGGAAGTGGAGAGGAGAATTTGGCAGGGTTTGGCTGAGATTGAAGGCTCAAAGTTGTGTGAGGAAGAGAGGGAGGATGTGCCCTTTTATAAGGGAGGAGAGGGGCACCTTTGGAATAACTAAATATATTATTTTATTATAAAGTCATGTTCGGTTTTAAATAGCTCCAAATTGATTTATCTCGTGGCTAAAGTGGGTATGGGTCGAAATCCTCTCATCCAATAGAATTTAGGCATGTTTAGGTTCATATTTTAACCTTATCATTTAGATTTAACATTAAGTTAAATAATTTTACTTTTACCATGTCTTCTTGTGTTCTTACACTATAAGGTTAATAAACTTACTATAAGAAGCCAAACAAACCCCAAGTTTTTTATAATTAATATATATAACCTTATCTGAATCATTTGGCCGAAACTTAGATTTTTAGGAAAAAAATAACAATTAATAATATAATATTTGTTTAAAAACTATTTTATGTCAATTTTGACACTATTTAGTAATTGATTTTTGTGAAAATCATAACAGAATGATTAGTTCGAAAAAAGTTAATTAAATCAATACTAACATGTCATAATAACCTATAAAATTAGTGGAATTCATAAAAAGTCTCAAATTATATTTATTTGGGTATTTATAACATCCATTATGTCAATATTTTATTAATAAGATAATTACTGTATCATCGTTGTGTCATAAATAAATTAAATTATTTAATGTCTAAAAATTACAAATAAAATACAATTATGTAGGAAATCTTTATATATTACTAATTAATATTTATATTCTATTTTATTTAATTTATAACCCCATATTAAAAATGTTTTAGTAAATAAACTTTGATTTTAACTCTTTTAACCTTTCTTTAAATAAATTAATAATAAATGTCCTAATCTAATCCAAGTGGGCCTAAATGGTCATATTTTATTCCTAAGTTTATTTTTGGTCGAATTACACTTGTCCAATAGAATTAGGACATGTGTTAGGGAAATAATAATATCATTTCTACCCATAATTACCCTATTTACTTTTAACCGTGGTAAAAAAGTAAAAAGTTACTATTCACCAAAAAATTATTTTCATCTCATTGAACCACATTTTACTTACTGACATCAACTGTGTCTCTCGGATTTTTGAAATTCCACTCACAGAAGCGGTAAAATTATGTTTTATGAACAATTCAGTTTTTTTAACTACCACTTAGAGGTTTCACTATTCATCAAAAATTGAAAGTTTTCAGAAAAAACCAAAAATTAGGCCTAAGCTATATTTGATATGATGAACTCAAAAATGATTACTATTTTACCAAATTCAAAACATATCATTTGCATTAATTAATTTAAAAATTAATTCCCGTCGTCAAAACAAATAGCGTGTTCTTAAGAGATAATAACTATCAAAAGATTGACACTTGTTTATGTCTGGTTTAAATGTGAAATTACATCCAATGACCATCACTGTATTAAATTGTAAAAGTATATTCTAAATATACCTTAAAACCACTCAAATTAATAATTTATCACTATTAATTATTTCGATTGAAAAATATGTTTTTAATTAAAATTTAGTAATTTTCACTATTCATCAAAATATGAAAGTTATCCGAAAATCACCAAAATTTCACTCTAAGCTAATTTCGATATTAAAAATCCAAAAATGAATTCCATTTTGAAAAATAAAATTACAAAATTTCAAAAAGTGGTTATTACTATTCATAACGGCTAGTTTTAATAATATTTTAATAGCATATTGTTGTTTAGTGAAACTCGTTATTGCGTACTACACACGCTCTCGAGGAAGGTCGTGATTGCGTGTAATGCAAGGAAAATCAAGGATGCGTGTTGTGAAAGATACTTTTAGTGTATCGTACAATACAAGACATTAGTGAAATTAAAAATAATATTTTTCATAAAATCTCAGGGTGTTACATTCTACCCCCCTTAAAATGAATTTCGTCCTCGAAATTCGTCAGGGTTATAAATGGTTTACTATTCGAAAGTTTCTTTAATAGAAACCCACATCGTAAAAAGGAATACGAAAACCAATCTTTAAAAACAAAAGTATGAAACGTAACGGTTACCCAAATAAACTAATCACTGGGTTTCCACATAGGTGAAAATATGAATATGGAAGAAAAATCTAACCATCATGTTCTGATGGAGAGTGGTAGAGAACATGGCTATGGAAAATCCAACAATCACAAATCCATAAATTTGTGACGATCTAAGGTACCATGTGATTAATCATATATAAGAGCACTAGGACAACATTTTTGGTTTTCAAGATCATTTCCCTAAAGTTGATGAAATTGGAATTAGAATAAATACTTTCGTGATTTTGGTATAGTCTCACCGTTTGTCATTCTTTGGACAATTTCCACTTTATCTCTTAATGAAATGAAGTTGAATTTGTCATTCGTGATGTGTTAGCAGATCATGTGATAGAATGATGGGTCATTCCATCTCTTTCAAATAAAAGGTTAGCAAAAGTTATAAGTCCATCTTATGGTTAATCGTATATGGTTCCGAAAATGAACTTATACTTCATATATCATACCGCTTAATAAAATAAAACTAGTTTCTACTAACCAGGGACTTCCTGTAGGCCAGTGGTAGGCGATAAAGGCCAGTCACACTTCAGTTGTGGGTACGATTCCCACAGCCTTGTCCGACGCGATGGGCTGTCACCCGTCCTGCAGGTTGTCCTTTTTCGAAAACTGTATTACTATAATATCCCATCAATAATATCGAAAAAAAATCTATCCTTAAACAATACTAACTTATGTCCAACATAATCCATTCCAATATTTAGGCTTATCCATAATACTTCAGTCCACTATAATATAGTGAAAATGATTACCAGAGATTTAATACCATCGTTGATCCCCATATATCATAAGATATGTCTTGTTGGTCACATTGCAAACATTCAAAGTCCTTAATCATGTATTCTCTTGAATACCCATTGAACCTTAGTGAAAACATGAATGCAGTTAAAAGTTAACACTTTTCACATAACAAAATCCTCAAAATTCTATATACTCAAACCATGATATCACTTAGTCCTTATATCAATCATGAGCTCATGAATACTATCAAACATTTCGTTTTCTCGTTTTCCCTTCATTATGCACATATCATCTTATTTCCAAAAAAATTATCTCAATCACTTTGAATACCACATTAGACCAATACATAAATATTCCAATACATTATGATACAACATTATTTTGGAATCCCATTACATAAACACTTAATCATTCCACCACATCGTTGTCATATTCAACATTGCCAATAGTGATCGCATGTTACTTCCCTTTGTCCTTTGCCTTAAGCGGTTGCTCATGTTGATCATCACTAACCCTTGTATTAGGTCATTTATTAGCATAATGCCCCATTTACTTGCACTTGAAGCATTGAAGTGTTGGTGGTGCGTTCTCTACAGTGTTTGCTTTATTCACATCATTAGAAACCCTTTTTCCATTACCTCGACACTCAGCTGCTCGATGACCTTCTTTTCCACACTTAAAACATTTTCTAGTCCCTTTAAGACAATCTCCTCCATGATTCTTTCCACACTTTGAGCATAAGGAAACATTCATCTTCTTTTCACCATTATTATGAGATTTCTCCTTGAACTCCCTTTTTCGTTTCTTGTCAAAACCATGAGATGGATATGTAACACCAGCTTCCATTTCTACCTTGATAGCACAACGCACAATTTCTTCCCAGATACTGAAGTCTCTTATAGCTAATGCCCTTCGAAGACTTGGTTTTAAGCGACTAAAAAATCGATCAACTTTACTTTCAGGTTGGATGATAATGCCAGATGCATACCTTGCAAGTCTTGTAAAATTCGCTTCGTATATACCAACAGATTCATCTTCCTTTTGCTTTAGTTCAAGAAACGCCTTCTCCATCTTTGTTTGAAGAATACGAGGGAAGTACTTATTGAAAAATAAGTTCTTGAACTCGTCCCATTCCATGGACTCAATTTCATCCCTTTGCCTCGTATTCTTAATAAGATTCCACCATTGATCAGCATCACCTTCCAAACGATACACTGCTAAGATGACTTTATCATGTTCAGAACATTGAAGAACTGAAAATATCTTTTTAGTGGTACTGATCCATTGTTCAGCAACAAGTGGATCATAAGACCCACTGAAAGAAGGTGGACGTTGCCTCATGAAGGACTCAATAGAATATTGTTCCCTTCTCTGCTCATTTGGAAGTCCAGAATGATTCATAGCTTGTGTAAGTATAGCAACAAGATTTTGCACTCCATCTCCCATAACATTTGTTTGTTCAGGAGGAAAATCATTGCATTGTCCATTGCATTGATCAACACGGTTCCTTCGGGTTCCAGCCATCGTCTAAAACCCAAAAAGAATAGTGTGAGAGGAAAAAATCATGAGAGGGAAAACAACATAATAAAGGGGGATTACCTTCAATATCTAACATCTTAGGTTTAATTCTATGATCGTTAGCTTAATTATAGTACTATAACCTATACGTATACTTAACCTTAGGGACATCCCAAGACATACCTTAGAAATATCTCTAGGGATCTCACTAACGTTTTCGCATCCTAGTTTCCAAAGGTTGACTAAACCTTTCCTCTGATACCAACTATAGAGACCCGAAACATGACATACATGGACATTACATTACTTTTTCAGAATACTTAGTACATAACAAAAAACACACACACAAGGATCGTAATAGTTTAGTATCTTTGGAAACTCGGAATATAATCTCCTAATCGTGGTGAAAGATCTTCAACATCTCCCATAAAGATCTTCCTTTTTTTACCTAAACCCTTTCTTTATATCCTGGGGAAAAGAAAACATAAAAGGGTGAGCTCAAATGCTCAGTAAGGGTAAACAAAAGAAATATCAATCACATCGTATACACAAGCACATAACTTTTGGAAATCCTAACCTGCAAAAGAGATCATAATTTTATAACATGGGATAAATCATGGCAGTGAAATGTAATCACAATAATCATAACATAAAACCTGAAACTTTGTGGTATACACACATAATCATAGTGAATCATTTCTTGTTAGTCAAGACTCATTGCCAAGACTATCTTAGTGGACAAAGTCCCTTTCTGAACCGGGTCACCCTCATTTCAGTCCTGTTTCACTGAACCGGTATAACCTACCATTCCAGCCATGTCTATCTCATGAGATATAAAATCTTTACCCAATGCATTGGAGATAGATATAGGTCCCACCCATCTCATAATGATAACATTCTTATGTGTGCCACAAAATCATAAACCATACATCATACAATAACCCATGTAATAAAAATGGGATTCATAAACAACGTGACATCATAAAACAATTCATATACGATAAAGGAATTCATAAAAATAATTCCATCACAACATAATCAAATCAATGTAATAATAGGGATAAAAACAGAACCCTTTATTATCATAGATGGAAAATAATTTTGATAAAACACATGAACTTCATTCTTGAGGAAAACATCCTTTCTACTTCAAAAACACTTTTCCTTTATTAACATGTCATAAAATATTAAACTAAAAGAAGTTGATTAAAAATAAACTTGAAAACTTTTAAAGTAAGTTTCTTTAAAATAATGATTTAAAAATCCATTCATGCCGTATAAGTTAAAAAACATTCTTCGTACTTTTGTCGAAAAAGTCAAAAAAGTACCTCGTACGAAAAATGACAAAAGATTCCATTAATATCTTTTACCAAAAACTCACCGAAGGGTAAAATAGGATTTAAACAATTGTAGGTGAATGGAAATAATATTACATATTGGGGAAGCATGGATGTGGATGATAAAATAAACCCTAGTAAATACTAAAGTATAAACAATCTTGGATAAAAATGAGATTGTGATATTTCCCTTACCTTAGGTCCGACTTGCTTTGTAAGTGTCCGAACCTCCTGTATAATGATTTAAATAATGTTATTGACTTATTCCAGAATCAAACGTATTTTTATGATATCATATATGGTCATATTCTTAGATTCTTAGTAGTAATATTTCTTTGCTACTTGTTATTCGGGTGTTTATAACTTTTTGTTCTTATGCGTGTTTTGTCGAATAAATTCTTATTATTTTCTTTAGGATATAGATACCTCATTTCCAGAATGGTATTAGTGTAATATATATCATATTCATTCATTCAATTCATTTATATAATCATTATGAAATGAAGATCATGTAGAATGAGTCGCATCACATCGTGGAGACGGTATTCCGTACGTACGCACGAGTGATGATATCGTTCCAATGATCATGGAATTGTATTGGAGTATATGTATACTATTTTTGAATCAATATCACTTTATAATAGTCATATATAGTCATTATTTACACCATTATACCCATCCAAGTAAGGTGGTGGTGGAAAATAGATTACACCACGGCGTGGAGACGGTATTCTGTACGTACGCACGCGCGGTGATTTCTTTTTCCATAGGATGGATAGATGGTCAAATAGGGTTGTTTCATATATATAATAAAATATTAGTATATGAGTGATACTGATGTTATTACTTCATAATGAAAAAACTAAAGAAGAAGAAGTGGAAGAACAAATAAAGATGAAAGAATCAGTAACGGACATTACCTCTTCTTTGAAGTGCTTCTTTGAGACCTTCTTTTAGGGCACTAAAATTGGTCTTTGAGGAAGACCAGAACTTCTAGGATGTTTATAGGGAAGTGGAGAGGAGAATTTGGCAGGGTTTGGAAGAGCATGAAGGCTCAAAGATGTGTGAGGAAGAGAGGGAGGAGGTGCCCTTTTATAAGGGAGGAGAGGGGCACCTTTGGAATAACTAAATATATTATTTTATTATAAAGTCAAGTTCGGTTTTAAATAGCTCCAAATTTATTTATTTCGTGGATAAGGTGGGTATGGGTCTAAATCCTCTCATCCAATATAATTTAGACAAGTTTAGGTTCATATTTTAACCTTATCATTTAGATTTAACATTAAGTTAAATAATTTTACTTTTACCATGTCTTCTTGTGTTCTTACACTATAAGGTTAATAAACATACTATAAGAATCCAAACAAACCCCAAGTTGTCTATAATTAATATATATAACCTTATCTAAGTCATTTGGCAGAACCTTATATTTTTAGTAATAAAATAACAATTAATAATCTAATATTTGTTTTAGAAACTATTTTATGTCAATTTTGACACTATTTAGTAATTGATTTTTGTGAAAATCATAACAGAATGATAAGTTCTAACAAAGTTAATTAAATCAATAATAACATGTCATATTAACCTATAAAAGTAATTTAATTCATAAAAAGTCTCAAATTATATTTATTTGGGTATTTATAACATCAATTATGTCAATATTTTATTAATAAGATAATTGCTGCATCATCGTTGTGTCCTAAATAAACTAAATTATTTAATGTCTAAAAATTACAAATAAAATACAATTATGTAGGAAATATTTTTATCTTTCTAATTAATATTTATAGTCGAATTTATTTTATGTATAACCCCATATTAAAAATGTTTTAGTAAATAAACTTTGATTTTAACTCTTTTAACCCTTCTTTAAATAAATTAATAATAAATGTCCTAATCTAATCCAAGTAGGCCTAAATGGTCATATTTTATTCCTAAGTTTGTTTTTGGTCGAATTAAACTTGTCCAATAGAATTAGGACATGTGTTAGGGTAATAATAATATCATTTCTAACCATAATTACCCTATTTACTTTTAATCGTGGTAAAAAAAAGTAAAAAGTTACTATTCACCAAAAAATTATTTTCATCTCATTGAACCACATTTTACTTAGTGACATCAACCGTGTCTCTCGGATTTTTTAAATTCCACTCACAGAAGCGGTAAAATTATGTTTTATGAACAATTCGGTTTTTTTAACTACCACTTAGTGGTTTCACTATTCATCAAAAATTGAAAGTTTTCAGAAAAAAACCAAAACTTAGGCCTAAGCTATATTTGATATTATGAACTCAAAAATGATGTCTATTTTACCAAATTCAAAACATATCAGTTGCATTAACTAATTTAAAAATTAATTCCCGTCGTTAAAACAAATAGCGTGTTCTTAAAAGATAATAACTATCAAAAGATTGACACTTGTTTATGTCTTGTTTAAATGTGAAATTACATCCAATGACCATCACTGTATTAAATTGGTAAAATATATTCTAAATATACTTTAAAACCACTCAAATTAATAATTTATCACTATTAATTATTTCGATTGAAAAAGTTGTTTTTAATTAAAATTTAGTAATTTTCACTATTCATCAAAATATGAAAGTTATCCAAAAATCACCAAAATTTCACCCTAAGCTAATTTCAATATTTAGAATCCAAAAATGAATTCCATTTTGAAAAATAAGATTAAAATTTTTCAAAAAGTGGTTATTACTATTCATAACGGCTGGTTTTAATAATATTTTAATAGCATATTGTTGTTTAGTGAAACTCGTTATTGCGTACTACACACGCTCTCGAGGAAGGTCGCGATTGCGTGTAATGCAAGGAAAATCAAGGATGTGTGTTGTGAAAGTTCCTTTTGGTGTAGCGTACAACACAAGACATTAGTGAAATTAAAAAGAATATTTTTCATAAAATCTCGGGGTGTTACAATTCACCCCCAAAAAAGAATCAAAATGCATACACTATAACCAATGTACATATATTACAAGATATTCCCAATGCGTCTACTCACCCTAACTGATGGTTTCTTACTTGTCAATACAGAAGCAATGCAATTCACTAGTGTCCACCTTGAGATGTAACTAGGAACGAGATCCAGAAACATGACTTAATCTACAAGGGAGACCCAGAGTAGAGAAAAACCTCCATGGATTAATACATGGATGGAGTAACAAACATCCCATCATCACCTATCAATCAAGGAGAATACATCACTGATGAAATTGATAGAATCCACCAATCTTTAGAAAGTTATAATGTAGGGAAAAAAATTCCACATGATGAACTAGTTTCCTCTAATAATGTGTTGAAAAAATTCATTAATAACCTTGAAATAGTGAACTTGGTTGTCAAGGTTGTACATGATTTTTTAAGCTTTGCGATCCTACCAGATAGGGATAAAAACATGGGAATGTTCTCTTATTTATGAAATAATCCATATTTTCAAAGAATGTGTTATTAGAGGATAGAGCACAAGAATGCACAACCTAAATTTTGTATCTCAGGAGGTTATGGAGTGTACCATGAAAGGATGGTCAATTATGGCCTTTGGACTTGGTGAATGGTATCAAATGTAGTCGTTTGGGTTAATTTGTCACTATAATGTGACTTGGGTAAACTAAGATCTATAAAAGAGTCCCAAGTACCCATAATAGTATTTTTTCCCGATGTGACCAACTACGGGTCTAGTATTTCATGGATAGGGGCCATTATGAAGAGGACAATATACACATATAGAACCCCAAATATAATTGAAAATTCGATGTGACTAGGTATTGTTGACTAAAGTAAGTTTCTAAAGGATGTTATTTATAGAGAATAATTATTAAAAATATATTATGCAATAGGATATTTCCTACAAAAAATATGACATAGTTGTACTCTCTATACTTTAATCCAATTAAAATATTCAAATTTATTAATATTATTATTGAAATTCTTAGAAAAATGAATAAATCTGTAAAATAATCCATTTCCCTCTCACAGTTCATTTCATAGAATAAGATATCTCTTTAAAGTATATTCTCTCTTGAATTATATTCCTCATTCCATCCTTGAAGTGACTTATATGTAATTATAAGTAGACGTTCATAACTTCCTTACTTTAATATGTCGTTTTATATGATGTATTTAATCATGTAGTGTCACTATGAAGATTCCAAAAAGCATGAAATTTATACAATTGAAAAAGATCACCACTATAGATTCAAAAATAACATCTTGGGAAAGATAATTTTATGTAGATGCCAGGAATTTATACTAAATATTAAGAAATGATTCCAATCCTTGTGAATTATACACAATAAAATGGAAATTCATATATGATACTAAAAAGATATTCATGAAAAATTAATATTACTCATTTATGAATAATTTTTTTGGAATAATGAACGATTCTCTTAACATAAAGTGTCGTATAAAAATGATTAGGTTTCCACATTTAATATTTCTATTTTTCATTTTTATACTAATATTCTTTGATGTTTTGATCAATTAATTTTCATGAATCGATTTTATCATCCTGGTAAAATTTTACACTCTTTTCATTTCGTAATAGTTTTACATTAGTTTTCATGGAGTGTTAGAGCCTGTTCAAAGTTTATATTGAACCTAGTCTAGGAACTCCCTTCAAGAAACATTCATTCCATGAATTTTATTCAATACATTAATATATCTCCAAAAATATGCTGCTAGTTTGTTTCAATGAATGAAACTGATTTAGTTCATAAAGCATGGTCACATCATGAATTCACCAATCAGGTTCTTTTAGACAAGGTGATTCCTTTTTCAGCATAAATGGAAATAGAGGAATTAATACCATGAGGCTGGGATTCATGGTGTGAATAGTTCATGGCCTACAATGTTTTTCACTATATTACTGAACCACCATTCATTCATATTTTGATCCCCTGTATCTAACCATAGGTCCATCCCATGAAACATTGGGTGGATCCAACACTTTAATATTTCTCTGTTAGGAACCTTGATCACCATTTCATTTGGTTTCTCTTCTTTGATAAGTGTTCCATTTTATTTTTTTTTCTTATTCATTGATTTTTACTATGTTAGTAGTGTTGTTATATAATTATTGTATTTTTTATCATGTTATTGAAATTATTTGATTATATCTAGATCCCAGTGTTGGTCAACATTCATTTACTTTTGCTGATGTTATGTTGATTTCGTAGTGGTTAGTGTATGACCTGAGTTTGATGTTTGTAGTTTCATATCTGGATAATGTAATTGAACTACAATTTCACATGGTTTTATTAAATAGTTTTATAATAAAATTTCCATGATTGATATGTTTTCTTAAATGGGGCTTTGATAAAAGATTATTTTCCCCTTATTTTGGTAAAATAAACACTATTTTTAATTCACTTTCAAATGTACTATGAAATGGGTTTTCAAATCATTTTTTGATAAAAATTATTATTCGGAACTATATTATAAAATGGGATAAGACCATTGAAATTATTTTAATTATTGAGAAATTGGGAGGCTTGGGTACTAATAGGAGTTTATTAATGGGACCTTTCCTTGTTTCTATCAGGGTATCACACATAGTGGTTACTATTATTCCTTGTACAAGATTCCTAGGAACTTGATTATCTATAACCATCAGGGGGTTCACTCATGGGGTGTTCCTCCATTACACAGGCACTATGCCGTAGGGACTTTTCTTATACACACTAGTATTTTCTTTATTGTAATGGTATGTGTGACCTGGATATCTTAAACCAATGATATCATAGGTATTATCTCTGTTGCTATTTAGTTTTATATATTTTGGATTTGATAAGAATTATTTGATAAATTAGGATTTACTATTTGTATCTTTATAACAAGCTCTATTTTAGAACTATGGAAAAAGAGAAATATTTACTATGATTTTGATATAATATTTTTAATCTTCTTATCATGATTTATTTTACTAAAATTGTGAAAATTGAGATTATTATACAATTAATTGATATAGAAACCCCAGGTATGATCCTACTAAGCCTATTTAGATCACAACCAATATTCCCATTTAGTAGTGTGTTGGTCTTGGACTGTATTATGATATAGAAAAAATGAAAGGTACCATATTGAGGCAAATAGGATTATGTCAGTAGGGTATGGTTTTGTTGTGTGGAGATGGTTAGATTTTCCCACATATAATATGGAGCATTTGTTTTATGTTTTAGATGTACTTTTTGGTTTTTGGACATGAAATTTGGAGTTTTGTTTGCTGTTTTTTAGTTTTATCTCTATTTTTATTCCTATATGTTTTATGGAATATTTATTGAGTTTTATTTTTTTTATTTCTCTGTACTATGATTATATGCCACATATTTAGTTTCAGGTTGGGAGAAATCATTCACTATAGTTTTGGTTTGATTCCATAGCTCTTGTTGCCAACCCACTGGGATCGGGAATACCCATCAGGTTTGTAGAGGATCGATTCAAGAACAAGTTTTCAAGGGTTTCTCGACTTGGTTCATTAAAAATTGGTATAAATTGAGTTTTTTACACAAGTTTGATTATATTAAGACATTTATTAGACTAGATATAATATTGTTAGATATCGATAAGTTGGTTTTATTTTGTTCTTATCCCGCACTTTTTGTGATGAGCCTAATGATACCATGGGTTGTTGGGATGTGTGTGTCTACTATGTTTGGATTTTAATTTAATCTCATCTTATGCTTTTGGGTTTCTATATTAAATTGAGATTGTCATGTTGTCTGATCATTTCATTTATTTCTATTTTTTAGAGTCATTCCTCTAAGGAAACTTCCATCAGTTCCTCCGGAGGGTGGAATAAGAGATTATCCCCTAGGGAATCTTTATATAGACTAGAATATTATAGGGGTTATTGTTTTGGAATCTGTATCATGTAAAAAATTCACAATGAGTTTAGGACTATTCTTCTAAGAAAAAAACTGGAGATGAAGTATATAGATATTGATCTTGAGAATTCATACCTATGAAACCCCTATACATTAAAGGTATGAATCAAATATAAGAGGTGGATGAGTAGTTAGAAAAAAATTATTAGTACATAAACATCCTTTATACACTTTATGAAATGAATTTAAAGTGTACATAATTCATATTAGCAGGTTCCAACAAGGAGTGGTGGGATTCCATGGTATAGAAAAATCAGAAAGTAGGCTTGGGTTGGATGTGTTTCAAGACCCACTTTTTTAAAATGTTTGTCATGAAGTTTTTTATATTGGAAAGGTATATCTAGTTCCTCTCATTATATTAGGGAGATAATTTATTTATTATTTACCCCAAATATACCATGAAAATGGTTTTTTCTATGCACACGGTAATGAATAATTAGCCAAAATCATAGAAGTACATTCAGGGTTTATGGATAGGTATACTATTATAGGAGTTTTTATTAAATATTTCAATATATAAAAAGATTGTATACATGTATTTTATGTAATAGATGGATATTTCATGCATTATGGGTTACTTAGAACCTTTTCATCCACCCGATGGAAGTTTCAGTTATGCATAGGGAAGGAATAGAAAGTGTCACACTAATCACAATGGTGTTGGGGGCGGTCATCAACACTAGGCCTCCTATTTAGCATCAACATCCCCAACACTTTTCCCCTTACATCATACCAGTGTGGGATGGTAGGTGACACTAAAAATTATTATCCTTCACCAAAAAAGTTATATAATGCATGTGGTCACAAAGTTCATTTTCATAGTTTCTACTAGACTATGTCAATAACCTACTGTACTCATGGATATTCCACTCTAAAGTTAATTTTGGTATAGTCAGAAGCCTTAAAGTATATAGGGATCTAGAAATAGTCCTCAAGAGTGAAGCACCTTTCCATAGTAGATGTGTTTCTAATTTAGTTTGGAGTAGAACCAATTATAGTGATATGTACCTTTTTTGTATCTTTTATAACAACTTTCTAATCAAAACAGGTGTCTCACACTTGATTATATGAACTTTATTTATTGATGTGAAAAACATCCAATACATCTCATTTATTTTTTTATAGAGTTAGTAACAAAACTTAGAAATATTAAGTATTAGTGGTTTCATTGTTCATATTTTTCTCTATCAATCACTGGCCCAAATTTGGAATAGGATTTCAAATCTCTCTATTCGGTTTTATTCGGCATCATCATTCAGACAGACTAGATTGTTTATCATCATAAATATATTGATTGTTATAATCATTATTTATCATTTTATTACATAAATGAGATCTATCATGTGTTTAATGTATAGTGGGATCTAATTTCTATAAATTCAATACCTCTCCACAAAGCGATCATCGTTATTTTTGTCTTCCATTGTAGTTGTGCTCAATGATGTTCCTCTATTATTGATCTTCCCATAGTTATCATTGAATTTAATGACATATTCTTAAATTAATTTTATGATCTTCCTCTAATAGGGGAAGATAGATTATCAATTGACTCAGTTCTAGGTGTGTAGCTGATTTCTATACCTTTTTATCATATGGAATTTTTGGAGTTGAAAGAGATCAAGATGTAGTTGGATGATCTAATAGAGAGATGATTTCCCTGTTTTTCTCCTTGGGTTTACCCTAAACTCTTTTCCATAATTTATGATGGTTCACTTTAATATTCAAAGAATATTTAATGTTAAAATAGGTTTTGATTAAGAATAAGTATAATTATCCCCATGTGGATGACTTATTTGATCAATTTGTGGGTGCGATGAGGTTGTCAGAAATTAATATTTGGTTGGGTTATCATAATCTCATGTTTTGGCAGTCTAGTATTATAAAGATATATTTAAAGAGAAGGTATTTCCATTATTAATATCTTATGACTCCTTTTGGTATGACTAACACTCTTAAATTTTATATGGATATGATTGACAATTTATATGGATATGATGAACTAGATATTTCATCAGTATCTTGACATATTTTTCGTAGTGTTTGTGGATGATATTATGGTTTACTCAAAATTCGAGTGTGATCATGAGAAAAACTTTAATCTAGTTATGGAAATAATGGGTTATAACTATAGTTATATAAAAATATCAAAAATTAGTTTCTAGATCTATAAATTGTTGTTCATGAGACATGAAATTTATGAATGCGGCCTACCAATCAATCCTACAGAGGTAAAGGCTAGCCATAAATTTGAGGATCCACATAATATGTTCAATAAATGAAACTTCCTAGGTCTTTTTAGATATTATTGGTAGTTTAAAAATAGTTTTTTGAAGTGGGAATTACCTTTGACTCATCCTACCAATAAAGGGTTGAAGTTCACATGAGTTGTTAAATTTCATTCAACTTTTGATTAATTGATATCAATTTGTACATCAACAACTATTTTGATCATACATAATCTTCAAAATGGTTATTTGGGTTTTTTATTATTCTTCTAGTGATGGTTTAGGTTGCATTCTTAGGAATAATAATCATGTTTTGGCCTATATTTCTCACCATATTTGGTTGTTTGAGAATAAATACCCCACTCATGATTTATATCTCACTGTAGTTATGAATTCATTTAAGTGTTGGAATAACCATCTCTTTGGTGTGAGGATCATGTTTTTTTATAATCATAATAGTTTTGGAAATATATTCTCTCAAAAGTACATTAATCTTAGGTTTGGATGATGGGTGGAATACCTTCAGATGTATGACATCAATATGGACTACACATGTAAGAAAGGGAATGTTGTTGTTTATACTCTCACTAGGAAGGATCCACCATAGGTTATTTTGGAACCAAAAGTGTAGTGGATATTGATATATATTTTTACTCAGTTTCATATAGAATCAATATAAGTATATTTTGGTATGGTTTTACCCAGGGGTTAGTTATCATTATCCCTCCTTGAGTCTATCATATAAATTTAGTAGTTGGATTATGAGTTCAGAGGAATCAGGGAATCCTTTTATAGAGAGGAAACCATTTATATTTGGTCTCTTCCTTATAATAGTATTCTCTACTTTAGGGTTTTTTTTCATGCTATAATTTGAGAGGAACATAGTGTTATAATACTATCAAAGTTATTTTGTGGGTTGTTCTCTATAGTGATAAAAATATAAATTGTGACATGATTTTTAATTTCTGGTTGTCGAGTATGAAGCATGAAATTTCTACTTATGTGTACAAGTATTACACCTTCCCATAGTTAACATAAAATAACATAAAACCATATGGACTTCTATATCATCTTCTAGTGACAGTCTTCAAATGGGATATGGTATCTATGGATTTTATATTTGGATTTCCATACACCCCTTGAGGAAATAATGCTATCTAGGTGGTGGTTGATCATTTTATGAAATAATCTATTTTTTATTTTGAATAAGAAAAATTCCATGATTGAATATATGGGTAAAGTTATGTGATGGTTATTGAGTGATTTTATGGGGTTAATTCTACCTTTTTTTAAAATATGGATCCTAGGTTCACATCTAGATTTTGGAATAGTCTATATGAGGTTATGGGGACTTAAGTAAGTTTGAGAAAAAATTACCATACACAAATAGATGGATAGATGAAACATGTTAATCAGGACATGGAAGATATTATCCATGAATGTGTCTTATATTTAGATGGATCATGATACAAACCATTAGAAAAAGTTGAGTGTTATTATAATAATATTTAGTAGTTATTGATTAGAATATATCCTTTATAAGCTTTTCATGGTCTCTCTTAAAAGACACCTCTTGGTTGGGAACATGTTGAAGGGGACTGTATTTTAGGGTAGAGTCTAATTGAAGATATTTTGGTGAGTGTTTAAGAAATACATTTATTAATAGTGGTAACTTGAAGTCAGTAGAAATCATATATGTATCATAGACATCATCATTTAGAGTTTTTTGTTGGTGATCAGACCTTATTGGATGTTTCTTATTGATTTAGTCACCATGATCTAGGGAAAATAAGAAATATGGCTTTGATATATGTTGGAACATATAAGGGTACTAATATAATTGGTTTAATATATTATCAGTTGTAATTTTTATCAAATTTGATAGGTATTTATGATTTTTTTCACCCATCGCATCTTAAGAAGTACCAGCTTGAACCTTCCCATGTTTTGAGTTCGGAAGAGAATGTGTTAGATATGGATGTCTCTATTATAGAGCTACCATTGGATATATTTGATTCTTAGGAGATGTTATTTTTTGGTATGACAATTATGATGGTCAAAGTGTTATGCCAACATGTATTGGATTCTCATAAGACATGGGAGCATGGATTATTGGTTATAGAGTGGTGGCCTTACCTCGTTCTGGAACATTATTATTCCATGTGACTTCCCTATATGGAATGTGATTTAGTTGGTATATTTTAGCATCCTAATTAAAATTTAACATCTCTTTTATGTTTACATGTTGTACATAGGTTTTTTAGGAGTATCAGAGCCATTTGAAAGATGTTTCAAGACCCAGGTTAGAGACTTCCGGTAAATCACATTCACGTCATGAATATAATTCATGACGTGAATATGTAAATAGAAATATTCCATTATTTTTATTTAAATCATGAAATTTATTTATGTTGAGAAAAATTTTCATGTTTTTAATTCTCCAATCGAGTCTTTTTAGCCTAAGGGACATCTTTTCAATCCTATAGGCAAATCAAGGGATTCACAATTTTAATATGGGATTCAAAATGCAAATCATTCACAACCTATAGGTTTTTATGAATTTTAATCATAAATTCAATTTTAATCAATTTTTTCCCTCAACTCAATCCATTGGTATATCCCATGTGATTTTTTCTAGTTTCTTTTCTTTTGGATTTCCCTATTAGGCACCATGATATCTAGTGTGGTCGGTTTATCTACCTCTGGTAAGTGTTTGATTTTCATTTCTAATTTTATATTTCTATGGGTTATGGAAGAAAATTTGGGAAATGATAATGGTATTTTTTAATCATTTCATGATTCTTATTATATTCCTTTTAGATCATTTTATTTATCCACATTCCTTCCCTTCAACTGTAGTTGTGTAGATTCCGTTGCGGTTGGTGTGCAACATGAGTTTGATGTAGGTGGTCTAGTCTCTAGCATATGGAACTGAACTATAATTTCTCTTAGTTCTATAAATCTATTTTATAAATTAATTAGAATGATTCATTTGTGCACATAAATGGGTTTTTGACAAAATATGGGTTTTTCTATGCTTTGATAGAAAAATGTTATTTTTAAAGCATTATGAAATGGACTATGGAATGGGTTTTAAAAACATGTTTTTGATGAGAGGGTTTATTTAGAACTATATTATGAAATGGTAAAGGAACATTGAAATGATTTAAATTATTGATAACATCATATCCTTTTGTATTTAAGAGGCATATTAGTAATGGGTCGTTTACTTGTTTCTTTCAAGGGGTGTACCCATGGGTGTTCCTCTATTCCCAAGGCCCTGTGTCTTAGGGACTTATTTTCTATGCACTAGTATTATCTTGATTATTGAGGTATGAATAAAACAGTTAACCTAGACCTATAAGGTACTTGGGTGATCACCATTTTACTTTGGGTTGTACTATTTTATAATTTTAATACATGATTTTATAAATTTAGATTTATGCTTGGAATTTTTCTCTACCTCGCTCTATTCTAGAACCTGTGAAAATGGGGAATATTTACCCTTATTTTGAAATAAAAATATTTATCTACTGATCATGAATTGGTTTATTAAAATTTTGAATATTTGGATTATTGTACAAATACTTCATGTTGAACACCTGGGTGGGATCCTACTGAGACTATTTAGCTCACAACCTACACACCAGTTTGACGATGTATAAACCCTATATTTTCTTTTGATACAAGAAACAGTAAGGTGCCACAGTGAGGTAGTGAGGTTTATGTCATCTGGGTATGTGTATATGGTGGAGAGGTGGTGGGATACTTCCCACATATAACATGTAGTAGTTTTTTCATTTCTATCTATCCTTCTAGGATGTTATGATAGTACCATGGAGTTTGTTTTCTATTATCGAGTTATATCAATACTACTATTCTGTCCCTAGTTTATGGAAGATTTTTTTTCTTCCATTGTTTCTTTCCACTGTGCATATATTCTATGTATCTGGATTCAGTTTGTGTTAACTCATTCTATCTAGTTGTTTTTTGATGCATGGGTGCTATTCAAAAGACTGTGGGGATCCGGAATGACCTTCTGGTATGTATCAGAATAGTTCTGGAACCAATTTATATGAATGTCTCAGGTTTGGTCATAACATCAACACTCACTCCATCATAGACGATTTAATATCCCATAAAAACCAAGATACCATTAAACTAAAATAAATTATTTTTTACATCAATTCCCAACATAGATATTAATAAATCCCTAATACATATATATTAAATTAAATAAATTGAGAAATAGAATACTTCAAAAGTTATTGATGATTCCAATGAATTTATTTGGTAAATATCATTCTATATATTGAAGGGATATAAAAGTAAAATAATCAAATTTTTCTTTGTAGTTGTGAAAAGAGTGATAAAATGGTTTAAAATGGATAAAATTGAGTCTTGATGTATTTCAATGGTGGTATGGTTATCTAAAATATTTACAAAACATAGTGACTAACCATTCAAACAAAAATTCATAAATTTTATATATTATATATTTTCTTTCCCCATTAGAAAAATTATGTTCTTAACCATGAACTTTCTATAAACCACAATGCATAATTATATTTTTCCTCCAACCTTCAATAAAAAGTTTCTCACCACCCATTTGAATTTCTATGGAAAAAAATAAAGAACTTGTTAACTAAAGAAACAATTCACATTAATCTGATCACAAATAAAATTTATCATTAAAATTTAACTATATAATATAGGGAGTTACAATTCTACCGCTTAGTGGTTTCATTCCTCAAAAAAATTATTTATAAATAAAACCTATAAATATAATTTAAATGGCAGGTGTTATAATTCTTTTCATTATTTCTATTATAACCCTCAAAATTATATCATAGGTCTATTAGTGATTACTCATTGATTCAATTTTTAATATATATTTATTCTCTCACCCTAAATATTCACCAAAAACAAATTCCATATTCTTGATGTCAGAGGCTATTATGTAAGTCCATGTGATATAATACCCCAGTTATTAACCATAGTTATTAACTCAACCTGAGAATTACCATTGAAAATTATAAAATCCCTACACCACCCCAGAATACATTGCATTATCATTGTGATATCCATTTAATAAAACATTACCTTCACGCACAATGACATATGTAAAATTTCTAACCTCCATCAAAACAATTACTAAAAATAAAATAAGGGGGGTTTATTTATGTAGACATACATATATCAAAATAAAATCCACACCTGATAGAAAAATCATGTTATCACACCATACTGTTTTACCCACAATTACACATTCACCAAATATTTTCATCCCATGTCATACTATAATTTTAAAATACAAATCTATTTTTAAAACTTAAGAACCAATACTTTCAATTCTAATCCAATGGTTTTTAAATACACTAAAGTAAATAATGATAATTTTAAAATAACATAAAATAACCAAATCAAATACCATAATTTCCTATATTAAATTCAAACCATGTTTCTAGAATCCCGAAGTTTTTTTAATAGTAGATATTAAAATAACTCACACATTGAAATAAATTTAACAAAATTTCAACAAAAAAAACACTCAAAATATTTCTTCCAATAATTTAAGAAACATCACTTCCTATTGGAGTCTTAAAAAACATGACCTATAAAAATATTCATTGTAATGAATTGAAGAAACCAAAAAACACTTTAATATATATATATATATATATCAAAAATATTAAAATTAAAATTAACCAAAAATAAAATATTGAAATACAGTAATTGTTATAATTAGTTTCCATAAATTCAATCATAATTCAATTAAATATGTAATTTTTCACATCTGGGTAACTTTAGTTCATTTTTGAATAATATTTTAATTTGACTTAATTATGGATTTAATGAATTTAATGTTATTTAAAATTTAATTGAATATGTTTTTTACATTGTTTCTATTAAATTAAATGCTATTGGTGGTTTTAAGGGCTCATGAAATTGAAAATTAATGTTTAAGAATGTGTTCATGCATTTCATAACAGATGAAAAGAGGATATAACCTCTAGAAACAAGTTGTGTAGGTGAGGAAACCTAACTATCATCAATTATGGAAAGCCCATACCACTGTGTGTGATCAAATCATTGGGAATTACTCTTGAATAAAAATAAATAGGGTGGGGGTAGTGAACTTAAAATAATTCAAAATATTAAAAAGGTCAAAAACTGATATTATTATATATAATTAGATTTTAATTAAATATAATGCTATATCATCAAATAGTCATGTCCTACTATTTTGGTTGAATAGATAAATGCATGCATAACACTAATATATATATATATATATTATGTGAAGAAATTAGTGATAAAAACTGAAATAAATAAACACATTTTCACTAAAAAATTTTGTTACCAATATTTACAAAGCAATCACAAACCCTTCTATTTTTATTTGTTAGTTTGAATATTGAATAACCGTATATAATGGTTATTACCTAGGCATATCACATACTATGAAAAATCTAATGAAATAAAGAAATATATGTTATAAAATATTATAATATAATTTATAAAACTAATATTTTACTTATAAAATATATCTCTACAATAAAAAGTCCAATAAATGAAGATTCTGTTCATTTGAGAGGCCATTGATCATTCTAGATAATGACTACTCACAATATTTTTTTTACCAAGACTAAAGAACATATAAAAATGGTTTAAAAAAGTATTGGTATAGGTGTCACCTATACAAATGATTTTAGAGAGTCATTAGTATAGGTTTTTCTTAAGAAACCAATACCAATGACTCTATAAAACCATCAGTACAACACCGAAAAATTCAAGCACATATACTAATGGTATTCCAAATTTCTTAGTATAGGTACCTAAATATTATATTAATTATTTTATCAAATAATTTTAATTACTAAAAAATTTAAATTACAATGAAACTAAAAAAAAAACACAGACACACACAAATATATATATATATAAAGTTATGTTTATAGAATTCAATATAGTATAATGTTAAAGTCATTGATGTATAAGTGGTTGGTTATCAGATCAAAATGACCTGAGCATTTCTTTACATTTCCTATAGAAATGTTTTCCCAAAATTATTGATATAGATATTTCATATTCATGACCAATACCCTTTATTTGGGAACCATTGGTATATAACACCTATACTAATAGTTTTCCCAAAATGGTTGGAATAGATTTATCCAGATAGAAAAAAAATTTAATGACTCTTCAAATCATTATTATCTGCTATACCAAAGGATTGAGGACATATACGAATGGTTAAAAAACACAAGTATAGAAATAATATATATTAATGTATCATGGTAAACATTAACATTGGATATTGATCACATGGATAAATATCCCAAATGAAAAATCCAAAAGTAGAAATAAAATATTCCCTATAAAATTGTCTAACAGTATCAAGAATGGATGAAATAGATCAGATCGGTGTCTATTAATAGAATAGGGAGAAGAATAATGAATCATGGGAGATAAATTAAACTTAACTGAGCTAGAAAGTGTTAGGTGTATCGGGTTCAACAATACAGATATAATAATTAAAAGACACTTAGGCATAAATGAACACATCTAAATGATGAAGTGATTATCCAAGCATAATTATTTTTATATTAAACGAAATGTGGAGTTTGAGAATAATTCATTCACTAATTTAGGGAATTTTTAGTTTGTTTTTTTATTCCATTTATGTTTTAATCTCTATAAATTCTTTATACTCTAATACATAGAACTAACCATTAGTGGTTTAATCTACTATGTGTAAACAACATTTATTTTGGGGTTCACATTTATAATATTTCTATGTTTTTTACTCTATGTTTTTAAAATGTAAGGATTGAGTGACTAGATATAAATAATCCCCCAGTACGCTCCACCAAAACTCTCTTAGTGAGATTTGTGATTTTACAAAGGCGAGTCCTTTTCATTGGGACTAAACAACATGGGTGAAATAATTTTCTACATGGAATGAATTTTCCAAAACATTTTATCGGGTTTATCCATTTAAATAAATTATATATAGCGTTCAACTACACTTAGTCCATGGAGTGTTCACATATAGTTATCATGGAAAATATATAGAAAATAAGATCTTGTTTTGGGACCTTGTTGCGAGAAGCAACTATCAATTGAAGAAATATTCAATAGAAAAATAATAGTTTCAATTATCAAGTATATAGATATTATTTAATGAAGAAATGATATTGTAAAAATATGAGGAAATTAATAAAAAATATTCCTTTGATTTTCTTATTCATTGAAATGGAATATTTATTTTGGGTGTATTAAAAGAATATTGTAGCTCAATAATATAGACAAGTTTAACTCTATTCCTGACACTTTAGTCATAGTAAATTCTAAATATAAAATCATATATATATAGATGGATTATATAAAATTAAAGTATTTATTATTATTTTATAATAACATAACTCCATATTTAATAATATTTTAAATAATATATTACTTATTTAAATTAAATTGTAATTTCTCTAAAAAGTTATTGTAATGACCCGAACTTTTATAAATACAATTACCATTTTAATTTAATTATATTAATTATTATCTAATATGGTCAAAGAAAATAGAAGAGTTTTTTAAATTTATTCTATCCCATTTAAAATACTCTTAAACATTTTTATCATTCATAATATAGTCCTCTAGGAATTGTCACTTGATTACTGTAAATATAGGGTTTTAACAAATCCTATTGACGTAGACAAAGGAAGTGATGAACACAAATAGATGGATTATACCATTTAAAACCCATTTATTTGAGATTCCAAAGGATATAGAATCATTGGGACTCACCCCAGACCAATCTTAATCTATGATCCATCGACTTAATCATGGGAAAAACAGTTTACAGGAGAAGTACAAGCTCATGAAGATCTTGACCAAAATCATGCATGAAGGACCACCCCATGAAATTATCATTGTCCTACATCATACTCTTAGGGAGTTTACTGGTGTATTAAAGGGATATGTATAAAAACACTATCATTATTAGTATGTACACTATTATTTATAGAATGCTGAATATATGATTATCCTATTATGGTTATATTATAAAAGATTTTTTACTTTGATATAATAAAACAAAAATAGATTTATGGTTAATATTAAAATTCAATTTATGAAGATATTTAAATGAATTAATGGATTTTTTGAATAAAATATATTTTAATAAAATACTATTATTAATAATATATATTAGATATAAATTATCATATAATTTTTAGGAAGTCAAATGTAATTTTTATAATGGTTCAAAAACTGCTATTATAAAAAAAACCAACATTCATAATAAATGAGGATTACTATTTAAAAGTTTAAATTCACATATTTATGAAATTATTCAGATAAAAATATTATTATTTTTGGAATTCAGATTTAAAATTTATCTAATGGTGATTTTTTCATAATTTGCTAAGAAAGTAAAAGTTTCGAGTAAAAATTAAATACTGTATGAAAATAATTTTTGTGTTATGGAATCAAAATGACTAAAAAGTGATGTAATAAATACTACAAGGGATATTAATGACAAAATATATGTTTTAATTTAAAATAATTAGATTTTATTTTTATTTTATTTTATTTTTTTAAAACCCTTATGAATCCCCCAAAACCATTAATATATTTTATGGTTTTAAAAACATTCCTTTAAGTGTTTGAGTCACCTTCACATAATAAAGTGTTTTATTTTATTTTTTTAGTACATTGGACATATAAAATAATTATAATCTCTCTCATTTTTCAGAATTCATGGGAAAAAACCATGGTATGGTTTGTTGTTTTAGTAATTTTTTATGTAGAGTCCAAAACCTAAATAATAATGAAATCCCCATATTTTCCAATATAAAACCAATAAAACTCCCATTTATATTCACTGAAACTCGTTATATCATGTCCATATTCTTCAAAAAACTATCTATAGTCTTTTATAGGTGCCCTGATGTTTTAAAGAAACCCCTCCCAAGAATTTGGAGACATGCACTTGAGTAAGGGATATTTTCCATTCTCCTCTTTATTCATGTAACTTCTTTACCTTATGTACTTTATACTAATTTAATCATGATGAGATATGTTATTCCATAACCCCCATAATTTCCAATTTATTTCAATATTTTTAGATAACCCATTTTCTCTCAACAACCCATTTTTATGAATTTTTAAGCGACACTGTTATGTTGCAGAAATTTCTATGTGATTTTCCAAGCCAAAACAATTGTGTAGTGAACACCATAACCACTTCCTATTAAGAATATTCATCTTTATACACTTATACCTATTTTAATTGGGTATTAAATATTTTTCTTCCCAGTTCCATGACCATAGAATAAATTATAATGATGAATGAATTCATGTTGTATGATCTATGTGGCACACTTAAGCATGAGAATGAAATTAAAGTGGCGAGTGCAACCAGAATTACCTAGCACTCCAATGAAATGGGTAATGTTTAGTCTCATGAGAAATATTGTTGGGATATGTATTGAACATGATTTATTTTTGGTACTTCTTCCACCATGATGTCTTGAATTTTTATCCCTTACTTATAGTTATGATGTAGTGTTTTAAGTTGTTTCCACATTTCCAATGTTATGATTATCATACTATATCATGACCTATTTTTTTTTTAATATTACCCCTCCATTTATTACCCATTTATGTGCCTATTGTGTAAATTTTTTTAACTTATTTCTTTTTTATTCCCTTACTAGGATTTATAGCTCACTAGTTTCTACTTTATGTCCCCAAGTTATCTCATGTGTTTTTAAAATCCATGGAATTTTAGAAGCATGTTAAGGAATGTTTCTATAATTTTGTTGTATCCCATATTAAAGATGTTATTTTATGTACCTAATTATCAAATACACTATACTTATCAATAATTTTAGTTGTATTATTATGAATTTTATGTTATAAATCATGAATTAATGTCTAATAATGAACAAGGTTGTTATAGTTAGTATCAGAGGAGAATTTTAGTTATTTTTTACATTAAGATTAAAAATCTAAAAATAAAGCCCTAAGGATAAGACTGATTATAAGAATACATACCAAAACTTTTATAAGAATATAGTAAGTGGTTTATAAAGAAAATACATCCCAATATGGATACTACATGTGGACGTTGTTCTGGTACAAATATACCTAGGGGTAACAACTCTAACAAAGTGTGTAAGGTCTTACATGGTGCAACCTAGTACATGACAACATGCCTTACTATGAACCTATTTTTACATTACCAAGGGATATTCTTTGGAAAACTCATGAGATCATTAAGATCCATTATTTAGGGAACAAAAAAAATTCCCATAAGAATATATGTTAACAAATAGATCTTGGATAACATAGATTTAAGCCTATAAATTCATACGTTAAGATAATAAATGTAATTTATAATTTATCTTTTTAATGTCATTAGATTCCATTTTATGAGTTTAATAGCTTAAAAAATTCATCCCTTACGTTCCTTCTATTCTAGACAATGGCCATAAATTGGAGGAACTGGTAAATAATCAATGCGGCGGGCAATGTGATGACTGACCCAAAAAGATGCCCAACCCAATGAGATCAGGAATCATGAACATTATAATGATAATCTCTCATCTGTCTCATGTTCTTAATTGAAACCATGATCAGGAGTAGTTTTCAAATCCCCCTAAGAGATAACAAAAGGTGATTCACTCCTTTATAAGACAAAGGCCTAAAACTTTTAATGGATCATCTGATTAATCAATCAAAGAACAATGGATTATCTTCATTGAGAAGATATTTTCCATCCTTCAATGTTATGAACCATATAATGTGATTATTGATATTTCTTTTATGGAGGGAGAAGCTGACTAGTAGTGAAAATTTGTTATTAATACTAATTCTGATGATGAGATCAAAGTTATTGGGTGGATGGAATTTTGAAAACTGTTTTTGGATACATATTTACCTTGAACACTCCCTCTTAAAATAGAAAGGTATTTCCTTAAACTAATCGAAAAAATATGAAGAGTCTATCAGTGAATATGAGGAAAACATCACAAGATATGCAAGATACACATCTGTCTTTGTCGTTACCCCAAAATTCAGGGTTTATCTCTTATTTGGTGGGATAAACCATATTCTATTAATGTACATGGTGATACAAGACTTTGATAGATATGAGGAAATTGTACGATGTACCACGAATGTAGAAATGGATATCGGGGAATCTCAATTATATCCTTGCGACATGAAAAGTAAAGCAGATATTAATTTTGTAAATATGATGGTGAAATATGATGGTGTCAAGAAATTTCAAAATCATACTCCTCAAAGAAGAACCCTAGAAACTACATAAGGGGAATGAGGATATAATTTACATGTGGGGAGGAAGGACTCTTAGATAACGATTTCCAATAGGAGAAACCCACTAATGCAATGGGGGAAAAGAATGATCCTGTCAACCCTTAGTGTATTGACCATTTCTAAAACACAAAGTAACTAGATCAATTTATAAAATAATTCACTAAATCAAGGGTTTACAAAAATTACCAATAACCTCCACGGAAACAGGGGATCACTTTTTTCCATCACAACCACTATGGTGGATCTCTAAAATGAAGTGGTGATAGGTACACTTGTTATTCATTCAAGAAAAGTGAATGTACGTTCTTATTTTTGTTTTATCTATTCCTTAATATCATGAAAGTTTAGTAGAACTATTCAAATGCAACTAAAAATCATAGAAGTAGTGTTGTTGGTGAAAACAGAAAATGGGGAAATGATTAAAAAAGTATTTAACTCCTCTCCTTTTACAATTTTGTGCTGAACATCCCCAAAAACCTTGTCATATTCCATTTTTTGGGATCTAATACATGAAACATTCTTGTCATGAGGAGTGGAAAAAACAATTAAATCCCTTTAAGGGTGTAGTATTAATGGTAACCACAATGTCGTTCTCCAAGGAGTAGTGTTTTAATCTTGGTGTCACTTAAAAAATAACAAGTTTGAATGATTTAAGAATGTATGAGGTTATCTTAAGAAGAATTGTGAATTTAATATGAGATAGAAGGGATTGGATTTAGATTGGGTTTTCCCATTTGTGATATCATCACAGTTTTTAAGAAAATATGAATCCTTGGGTTTTATAAAAAATAATTAAGTGATTTGAATAACAGTTGTTTCCTCATTTCACCTTAGATTTATTTATTTACCAAAGTGTAGAATTCATAATCGACTAATATTAATTACTTAGGAAATACCAAATCTGGTATTGATTTCCCTAAATAATTAGATTAATCCATCATAATTTCTCCTCGTGATTTTGCAATCAGCAAATCACTCCCTTAGTTGACATTTTTCATAGATTAACCAATCGGTGTAAAAATGAATAGATCAAGCAAAGGTAGAATAATATTTAAATAAAAGAAATTTAATATTTAAGAATAAATAAAATTGAATATTATTTAATATAATTTCAACAAAAAAATTAAATTTAAAATCATTCATTTAAAATAAAATAATTCATTTGAATAAAACTTCAGAAACTTAATCATCACCAAATGGGGTCCCCTTCCCTTCACCCAATCACAAAGTATTCTACCCCTCCATCCAAGGAGGGGTCATTGAATTCAAATAAAATATAAACATGGAGGAAGTAATTAAGAATTAATAATAAGTAGGATGATGTTCTCCTCCTCTTGGATGCATGCTGCTAGCTGGAATAAGATGTGAAGGAATGAGTTGAGAGGTAGGAGTTCCTCTCCTTTTATAGGCAAAATTCTTCCTTCAGAATGTGACACATTTTATCCCCTATAAATGACATTGTTTTGTGTTTCCTACTTCATAAAAGATGTTCATACAAGTCTGGTTTGCCTCCCCTCAAACTATCAGCGAATTTAGGCACTGGATGTAGGTGTAATGGAATTTTAAATGAATAGGACTTTTTTGGCTGAAATTTCCAGGAAGCTTCCTTTAAATGTATAACGATCAATATCCATGTTAATGGTTGAAAAACTCTATGGAATTTAATTTTTGATCATGCCTGTGAGTCCTCTTTCATATCCATGTGGAATCACTGATACCGTAGCTGTGGAGACCGAATTGTGCATTCATTACTATGGTGGGGTCCACGCTGTTCGTCCAAACAAATTTCCAAATTCAATGAATTTTTAGGCCCTTTAGATTTCTGAATCAGCTCCTGGTCTAGAAAATCAAATTGGAGGAAATAAAATCTGGATTCTAAAAAAAAATTAATCACAAATCGGGGACATATATTTTTTGAGAAATGAAAAAAATACCCTTGTGGTCAAAATATGTCAAAAATCCAAAATTATGCACATTTCTCAGTTTTTCTCATTTTAATTATAAAATTAAAATTAACAATTATTTTAATAAAACAATTAAATAAATGGATTTTATCATTGAAAAAAATAAAAAAATACTCATTATTTGATCAAAAATATGAACGTAAATTTTCTCTGTCAAATACCACCACACTTAAACCATGCTTGTCCTCAAGCATAAAATCTAAACATGGAAATCAGAGGACACCAGTGTTACCAATATTCAAAATTCAATGCAATAAAATCAAACAATATTCAATGTGAAATAAAACTTTCAAAAATATGTATAAAATACCAATTTAATTTCAAATTTTTTAAAGAAATAAATAATTCACATATTTTACATTTCCCATTTGAAAAATGATGGAACATCACTTTTCATTCATTCAAGATCCTTGAGTCATTATTATTAAGCATGACAAGTCATGATTTACCTCAATTTTGATTTGTTTTCTCTCATCACTCATTATACAATTCATGTAGATTTATGCTAATATCATGAGAACATGATCCTTATCCATAGGCTTGTAAATGAAGTACTTTATACAATTTGTAAAAACAAAAGACACAGAAAATCATGAGGACATTTAATAAAGGTTCAAATGACTCTAAGGCTTAAGGTTGGTAAGATTTGATGCTTTAAAAATTAAAGGTCAAGGAGGATGCTAATATCTTAAGTAAAATTCATGATATCAAAAGTAATAGTGTAATGAAATTCTCCCCTTCAAAGTAGCAACACCCACTTCCCAAAACTCAAAGTAAAGGTTATGATCAAATTATGCATAATGAATGATTTGTGCACCCTCTTGATTTTTTTATTTTATACTTTTTTTCCATTTTTCGAATTTTATGATAAGATCAAACCTCACATCCATCACCTAACAACATATGATCATAAGATCGTCTATCTGGAAAATGGCGTTTTTTAGTTCTCCCATATCAAAACCCATTTTTCTAATTTTTTGGATCTTTTTGTAATTTTTGTCATTTTTTTAATTCAAGAGGGGAAAAACAGTGTATAATGAATTATTTCAAAACCTTTTACAATTCACACAATAACACCTACACACTTCTTCCTCACAGTGTGTATCATTCCCTCTACCATGATTCCCTTTACCCCAACACTTTAACTTTAAAATGTCATGAAAATACCAAGAGTATGGTAGGAATGGATAAAAATGGATTGAAACATGGCTCATCATAACATAGGACATTCATTGTCTCTATGGGCTAAAAGAAGGATTGATATAAAGGTGGTCTTAGAAGGAAAATTATCTTTTAAAAGGATGCCTCAATCATTTTAAATGTGTTTTTGCATAGTTATAGCTTTGAAAAGTTTCAATACAAGTTCTAGTCGGTTACATGTCCCAAGATCACTCAAGAAATATGCTCAAGATAAATTGGAAGTACATGGTCTAGAAATCTTCTAAGGAATGAGATATATGAAATTGGATAATCTCTCATGGCATGACGAATAATAATAAATCAATTCACATAAATTTTAGAAATTCAAAGTATGAAATATGGTAGGGAAATTTCATTTAAATGAATTAATTAATTCCTTAAAATCACGAGTCATCATTTCATTATCTATGCTTCATATTTAAAAATCCAATTATCCATTTTAATTATTTAATAATATCAAAACTATAATCTAAAACATGGAATCATGGGATTCCTAAGAAACTAATGTCTCCTAGATAAGTCGAGTAAAACATGAATTCAAGTGTGGGCATGAAATTTCAACATTAATGCCCAAAACATGATTTTGATGAAAAAATGAAGGGATTTTAAATGATAATAATAAAATGTGAACTCCCTTTTTACATAATGCTTTTGTTCCTCTTCCATTGTTCTTGGGTCTTCCTTGTGGTTTCCTTCTATGATGGTTCTCATAAAACTAAAACCACTCATACTAGTGTAGGAACCATTCATTATAGTTTAATTTTGTGATGTAAGATGTAACTGACTACTAAATCCTATGAAAATAGTGAAAATTCGGTTGCCTCCCAGAAGTACCTTTGTTTAAGGTCGTTGGATCGAACTTACATCATGAGAATAAATTAGTAGATGGGTTGGAGAAGATTGACCTCCTCCATTAGTTTTTGAGGTAAACATATGAAGAACTTCCTCAGCCTTTTCCCATTTATAGTGAATGGGTTTCATCCTTCCTTCTAAACCTGAATGGAACCAAAAGGATAAATATTAGTAATAAGAAATGGACCTTCCCACCTATAATGAAGCTATCCCAAAATTTCCTTCAATCTAGAATTTTATGGTAGAATTTGGTCTCCTAGTTGAAAGGTATTTGTTTAGATTAGTCTATCTTGTTCCACCCTAGTTCGTCCTTTTTAAATACTTGAATTTCCAAAATATTCTATTCTGATTTCTTCTACCTCCTATAACGAAATATTTCTCTCTAAATCATTGATGGGATCACAGGCTTCTCTGTGGGAGATTGAAAAGATGGAATGGTTGATTTATGGGATTTTTTTGAGTCAAGGACATTGAATTTGACCTTTCTATCTCCAAGATTCATGGTTAGAGTTCCTTCATGTACATTGATGAATACTTTTTCTGTTTTCAGGAATGGTCTTCCCAAAATTATGGGTGAATGTCTTGGTGCATTTTCCTCCTCCATGGTGAGTATATAAAAGTCTGCTAGAAAAAGGATTTCTCTAACTCTTACTAGCATGTCTTTTGCAACTCCAGTTGGATAAATAGTGGATCCGTTTGCGAGTTGGAAAACCACTCTTCTGGGAATCATCTCACCTATTTTCAAAGATGAGATGACAGAATTAGACATTATATTTATGGATGCACCAAGGACACACAAAACATAATAAATATATAAGGAACTCATTGTATATGGAATATAAAATGTCCCTGGATCTTGATATTTTTTGGGTAAAGGTGGGGTGGAAAGAGATGAGAGATTCTTTCCAAAACTAGTTTTTTCATCCCAATCACGTTTCATTTTTTTGGTGCATATTTCCTTCAGAAACATTGCATATTTGGTTATTTGGTGGAATGCATCCAGTAAGGGAATGTTGATTTCCACTTTTCAAAAGGTTTCATGGATCACCTTTTGAATTTGTTTTTCTTCAGCCTATTATGATCGAGTTAGTGCTGAAGGCAATGGTACTTTGTTTCCTCCTTTATCTCTTTGTTGCCTTCAAATTTTTTTTCTACCTTATTCTTGGGGTGGATGATTTTGTCTTCAGGATTTGGTTTGGAATCATCCAAATTACTTGGATCAGGTGGTGGAAGCTCCATACCGCTTTGAGCCGTGATTGCACGAATATTCTACTTTGTATTTGGGATAGTTTGGGTTGGGAGTTTTACTTGATTCCTAGTCAGGAGATCTATAAGGTTATCAAACTTTTTGTCCAAATTTTTCACAGTCTTCTTCAGCTCTTAAATCTCTATTTCTTGGTGGCACTTCTCAGAACTTGTTCGAGGCTGTTCCAAATTCCGTCGTTGGAAAGGTGGTGGTTGAAATGATTGTTATGACTGGAAGGACTATTTTTATGTTTTATGGTTCTGAAATTGCTGTTGAAATGGTAGTCATGCCTGGTTTTTTTGTCCTCCGTTTCCTTGTTGGGTTTGACCTTCTCTCAATTGTTGATTTTGTTGGAATTACCTTTGCTGGAATGCAGTTTCACAACTTTCTGTATCCTATATCTCAACACATTGATCAGTGTAATGATTTGGTGATAAACATAACCCACATACTTGAGGTAGAGATGGATTCTCATTCACCTTATTGATGGAAATTTTACTTACAAGGCCTGTTAGTTCTTGAATTTGTGTTGTAAGAAGAGGATATGAGTCCAAAGTTCTTACCTCATACATCCCTCTTGTATGGGTGCTTCTTATCCCGAATTGTTGTGAATTCTGGAAGATCTTCTCTATCAGGCTTCAGGCTTCTCTGGGAAATTTTTCAATTAATGCTCTTTCAGAGGATGCATCCAAAAGGTTCTGATCACTATCCAGGATTCCTTGTCAGAAAAAGACAAGGAAGTGGTTCTCCTCTATTTCTTGGTGTGTGAAACTCACACTAAGCTTCTTGAATCATTCCCAATACTCATAAAGAGTCTCACCAATAGATTATCGAATAACATATATCTCTATCTTAATTGTGGTACTCCATGAGGTTGGGAAGAACCATTGCATGAATATTTGTTGGAGAACACCCCAATCTTGGATTTCTCCAGGTTGTAAGGTATACAACCACTCCTTCGCAACTCCCTCAAGTGAAAAGGGGAATTCTTTCCACTTCACTTGCTCCTCCACTACTCCTCTTGGTTTGAAGCTTGAACACACATGGCTGAATTGTTTAGTGTACCGATTGGGATCCTCACCTGCAAGACCTTGAAATTTATTTATCACAGAAATCATGTTTACTCGTAACTCAAAATCATTTGGTTGTTCAGGAATGTTTATGTGATCCTACTGGTTAGAAAATTGTGGGGCACAGATGTCCCACAAGGTTTGTATAGGGTTTTGTACCATTATTGGTGGTTCTAATAGGTCACTTGAGTCTTATAAACATATTTCTTCATAATTGATTTCAATATTTAGATTTCTAATCCTAGTAAACAATGTTCTTTCTATCTCAAAGTTGAAATCAAGTAGTTCCTCATTAGAGTTCATGGTCATTAAGATTTACACTTTCTCCCCAACAACGGTGCCATTTTTGACACACGCTTGTTATGAAATGTGGAAAAAATAATTAAATCCCTATGAGGGTGTAGTATAAATGGAAACCAGAATGTTGTTCTCCAAGGAGTAGTGTTTTAATCTTTGTATCACCTAAAAAATAACAAGTTTGAATGATTTAAGAAGGCAAGAGGTTATCTTAAGAATGATTGTCAATTTAATATAAGAGAGAAGTGATTGGATTTAGGTTGGGTTTTCCCATTTTTGATGTCATCATATTTTCTAAGAAAATATGAATCCATGTGTTTTAGAAAAAATAATTAAGTGAATTGAATAACAATTTTTTCTTCATTTCACCTTTGATTTAAGTATTTATCAAAGTGTAGAAATATTAATGGACTAATATTAATTACATAGGCAATACCAAATCTGGTATTTATTTTCATAATTAATTAAATTAATCTATCTTAATTTTTCAACATGATTTAGTAATCACCAAATCACTCCCTTAGTTTATTTTCATCATAGAATAACCAATCAGTGTAAAAATGAATAGATCGACCAAGGGTAGAATAATATTTAAATAAATACAATTTAATACTTAAGAATAAATCAAAATACCATTTTATTTAATTTAAATTAAAAAATATATTAAATTTAAAATCATTCATTTAAAATAAAATAATACCTTTGAATAATACATCAGAAACTCAAACATGACAAAATGGGGTCCCCCTTCCCTTCACCCAATCACAAATTATTCTACCCCTCCATGCAAGGTGGGGTCATCGAATTCAAATAAAAAATAAACATGGAGGAAGGAATTATGAATGAATAATAATTAGGAGGATTTTCTCCTCCTCTTGGATGCTTGTTGCTTTCTTTAATGAGATGTGAAGGAATGAATTGAGAGGTAGGAGCTACTCTCCTTTTATAGGAAAACTTCTTCCTTCGGAATGTGATGGGTTTTATCCCATATAAATAAATTTGTTTCATGTTTCCTCCATCATAAAATATGTTAATAAATGTCTTGGATGTCTCCCCCCAAACTATCAGTGAATTTAGCCACCGGATGTATGATTTATTGAATTTTCCTTGAATAAGACTTTTTCTGGCTGAAATTTCCAGGATGCATCCTTTAAATGTTTAATTATCAATATCCACCTTAATGGATGCACAACTACATGGAATTTAATGGGTTATCTCACCTATGATACCTCTTCCATATCCAAGCAGAATCACTGAAATTGTAGTTGTGGAGACCGAGTTGTGCATTCGTTACAGTGGTGGGGTTCACACTGTCAGCCCGAACAAATTTCCATCTTCAAGGTATTTTTAGGCCCTTTCAATGGTCGAATCAGCTCCTTGTACAGTAGATAAAATTGGAGGAATTTAATTCATGATTATAAAAAAAATAATCACAAAGATTGTACATATATTTTATGATAAATGATAAAAATACCCTTGTGGTCAAAATCCGTCCAAAATCCAGAATTATGCACTTTTCTCAGTTTTTCTCGTTTTAATTATAAAATTAAAATTACCCATTATTTTAATAAAACAAAAAAATACATGGGTTTTTTCATTGAAAAAAATTAAAAAATTACTCATTATTTGATCCAAAATATGCACGTAAATTTGCTCTATCAATACAATTCTTGGAATGGATTATTTTTCACTGTATAGAGACAAAATAAATTTACATGAGCAGTATACCACTCTCTGTATTATGAATCAACCCCCGATTCTGTACAAGTTCAATGAAAAAAATGAATATTATTTTTCACCAAAATATCAAGAATCAATGTTATTTTCGCACGATCAAGAGTATCTTGTTAAAATTATTGAGTCTAAGGAAATAATAATCCTTGAATACATATGTATTGTGAGGGAATACAATGATGGGTTTCTTGAGGAATTTCTTGGTCATCATCCTAGTTGAGAGGTTGAATTTTAAATCAAACTTATACATAGTGTGTTCCCATTATCCAAGAATTTGTATAGAATTGCTGTTGTGGAACTTGATGAGCTAAAGAAATAATTACAGGATTATTTAGATAAATGGATGAGAAACCCAAGTGCTTTACCATATGGTGAACTATTCTTATGCTTCTAGAAGTAGGATAATTCAATGTTCCTTTTCATTGATTATCATGATCTAAAAAAGATCAAAATAAATAACAAGTATCATGTTCCGCAGACTAGTGACTTTTTGATCATATACATGGAGCAAAATACTTCTTCAAGGTGGATATGTAGTCAGACTATTATTATCTTAGGGGGATCAAGGATGATATCCCATGGAATTGTTTTTTGTATAAGTTATGAGAACTATGAGTTCATAGTAATTCCATTCACACTCATTAATTATTTAGAAATATTTATGGATTTGATGAATAAAGTCTTTAGATATTACCTCAAATAATTTTTTGTTATATTCATATATGATATTCTAAAATACTCTAAAATCGAGGAGGAACATGAGGAGAATCTGAGCACTGTGCTATAGATTTTATAAAAGGATAAGATCTATGTCAAGTATAAAAAATGTTATAGCTGGTTAAAGGAGGACTCATTCTTGGGACATATCATCATAACCAATGAGATATCGAAGGACCCTTCAAAATAGAAGTAATTAAAGGATGGTCAAGGCCGAAATCTGTGATAGATATCTGTTGTTTCCTTGGATTAGATGGGTAATATTGTTGATTTTTTATAAATTTATCACAATTTTTAGACCCTCTAACCAATATAACTCAGAAGGTAGTGAATTTTTCTTAGAATAATAAATGCAAAGATAGCTTCATGGAGTACAAAATGAGGCTTACCACTGCACATATTCTCAAACTTCCCACTAGTGGTGAAATTTTCAAGGCATTAAATGATGTTTTTAAGAAGGTGTTGGGATGTGTATTAATGAGAAATTATATAGTAATAGCCTATGCCTCAAATTAGTTGAATTTCCATGAACAAAACAACCCAAAAAATTATATGGTGTTGGTTGTAGTGATCTTCTATTTGAAAATATGGTGGAATTATATCATTGGGTTGAAGTGTGAATTATATATGGATCAAAAAACCCTCAACTATATATTTACATAGAAATATTTGAATACGTGCCAATAAATATGGTTAGAGCTGATCAAGGACTACTATTGCTCAATTCACTACGATCCTAGGAAAATGAATAAAGTTGAACATGCAGTAAGTAGAAAAGATCCAGAAATGTTATCATTGATAAGAATTGAGAGGGATATGATCATCATAGATTTATGAATGATGGACACGGGAATAATATAAGAAGAAAAATAATAAATCCTTTGAAAAATGATTTCTCAAAAGTCCCTTACAGAAATGATAAAGTATTCTTAGAGAAATTATGTGGAAATTTAAAGGAAAGTGGAAACTCTTTGAAAAGGGAAATCATCAAATATCAGTATTAATGAAGGAGTTGTGATATTTGTGTCACTAATATGTGTTCCAATCCAATGTTAATGAAGGATATGTTGGATGATTCACATAGATCAACCTTCTCCATCCACCCAGGACACACAAAGATGTATCATGATCTATGAGAAAACTATTAGTGGGAAAATATGATCGATGGGATTATAGAACATACATCATGACATATTATAATTCAATAAATGAATACAGAAAGGAAAAAATACAAGGGGATGATGCAACCATTACTCATACATATAGGTAAATGGGGAAACATCATAATGGATTTTGTCACTAGACTTCTGAAGATATCAAGTGGGACAATAAAATATGGGTTGTGATTGATTTTATTATTATTATTTTTAGGTGAATCTTTGGTCAAAGACCAAAGCAAAATTTATTGATAAGCAAAAGAGAGATTACAAGAAGCGAAAGGAAGGGATTTTTTTACAATCTCTATCCAAAAGATAAAATAAATCAGAGGGAATAGAGTCCAGCCAAGTCATGCTTTTATGGACACCTTTGTTGGCTAGAGCATCAGCAACGACATTTGCTTCACGATAGGCATGAGTAGCTATAAAATCAATCCCACAGAGTAAATTGAGGCAGTTCATCCAGCGAGCAGTGAGCGAATAGGATAGATGAACGTTGCCACTCCAGATGGCATGTATGATGGTGGTTGAATCACTTTCAATCCAAAGATTTCTCCAACCTCTTTGAAGAGAAAAGTCAACATCATGAATAACTCTGAGCATTTCCACCTCCAGAGTTGAAGAGTGGCCACAACCAACAAAGAAACAACCTTGACATTGCCCAGTTGAGTCCCTAAAGATAGCACCACAACTGGCAGGACCAGGGTTTCCTTTGGAAGCACCGTCAACATTCACTTTGATCCATCCTGGCATCGGAGTTTGCCAAAAAACTTCAAATATGCATTTTGGCTTTGGGAAGATACCAGGAACGTGAAGATGACGAAGGATCATAAAGTCACCAACCGAGTTGTTGCAACAGTATTTTTGAATTGAGGCTGCTTCATGAATCGCAAGGAGGATTTGGGACTTCCCTCCATTAAGATAGAATGAGTGATTATTGTGAATAATATCATTTCTAACATACTAGAGTTCATGTAGAAGTTCTGCCACTGCCGCTAGAAAAAGATTTTTAACCTGAAGAGAGGCATCATGTCTAGTACAATGCTTTAAAAACAAGTAAATAGAATCGGTAATGGGTATTCTACAATTAAAAATATCAAAGATGTAATTCCAAAGGGCAGAGGCCGTCGCACAATATAGAAAAAGATGATTGGCATCTTCCCTATGTTGGTTACACAGAAAACATTTAGAACAAAGAGAGATTCCAAAAGTTTGGAGGCAAGTTTCCATGGGTAATCTATTGTGTGTAATGCGCCAAATAAGGATAAGTCTAGAAGGCTTAATATAGGGTTTATTAAAGTGATTCTCCCAAGAATATATAGATTCAGGGTTAGAGAAATTATGCTTATAAAATTTTTTTGAATCCAGGATTCCATTGGGAGAAGGCTCCCAGACAAGGAAATCACCAGCAGAAGAAAAAGCATAATTATCAATAGCTTACATAATAATATCAGGGAAATCCCAGTCATAGGATTGTAAGACTTCCTTTATAGACTGTTGAGTATCATCAGGAAGATAATCCGGAGGCAACAAAGAGATCAGAGGATTACCACACCATTTACCACACCAAATATTAATGGAAGAGTCAGCACAGACAATCCATCTAGAAATTTTCATGATTTTTTTAAAAGAGTCCTGAATGGAAGGCTAGATAGAAGAGTTAATGAAGTTAAGATTACCTTTTGACATCTTAGAGAAAAACCTATGTTTTAGAAAATCATTAGCTTTAGAAGTGGAGTTAATGATGTGCCATGTAAGGTAGGCCTGCAAAGCATCATTGACCAGCTTTAAATTTTTAATGCCGATTCCACCATTAGCAATGGGTTTACAACAAGTATTCCGAGGAATAGTAACAAGCTTCTTTTCAAAAATACTTCCAGACCAGACGAAGTTTTTAATATAAGTGTTAATTTTTTTAAGAATACCAATGGGCCATTTATAGACCATAAAGGAATGAACCATTTTAGAAACAATGGTCGATTTAACCAAACAGATTCTCCCAGCCATGGAGAGAGACTTCCCTTTCCAATTAGCTAGTTTATTTGTGATATGAGAAAGAATATTAGAAAAATAGGTAGCTTTGGGACGACCCCAAAATAGAGGAACACCCAGATAGGTGAAAGGTAAAAGACCCTCCTTGATACCCAGGTAATTTATAATACCAGATTTTCTTCTGATAGGAAAATTCTTGCCAAAATAGATATAAGATTTTTTCCAAGAAATTGCTTGACCAGAGACATCCTCATAGTGAGATATAGTTTGCTTGATAGCATGAAGGCTTCTTTGACCCCCTTTTATAAAAAGGATAATATCATCCGCATATAAGAGGTGGGTAGGGGAATTTAATTTTTGGGATACCTGAATAGGTTTGATCAAATTATGTTCAACATGGTAGTTTATGAGTCTGCTAAGATAATCTTCGGCAATCACAAAAAGAATGGCAGAGAGAGGGTCCCCCTGTCTAACACCTTTAGTGAATTTGAAAAAGCCACGAGGGCTGCCATTAATCAGGATAGAGATATGAGCTGAGTGAAAGAGGGTCTTGATTCTACTAATGAAGGAATCATTAAAACCAACGTTCCTAAGAACTTTGTAAATAAAATCCAATCAATAGTGTCAAAGGCCTTTCTAATATCCAGTTTGATGGCCTCGCAACCACCTCTAGATTTTTTTAGTTAAGGCATTCGTGCACTCAGATGCAAGACAAATGCAGTCCTGAATGGATCTTCCGTTGATAAAACCAAATTGGTTCCAAGAGACGATTCTATTGCAGATAGGAGAAAGTCTATTTGCAATAATTTTAGTGATGATTTTATAGATAGTGTTAATCAAAGCTATAGGTCTAAATTGATGGATCTCAGCAGCATTCTCAACTTTAGGAATTAGTGTTACAAATTGAGCATTGATTCCATGAGGTAAAGATCCATGAGTGAAGAAAATCTTAATGAGCTTACAAACAGCATTTTGAATTATATCCCAATGTTTTTGGGAAAACCCATTATTGAAACCATCCGGACCAGGAACACTATTTGGGTTTAGTCCAAAAACAATGTCTTTAATTTCATGATCGAGGGGAGTTCTTAATAGGGACTTATTGTCACCTTCATCAACCAGCAAAGGAATGATGTCAGGTTTAAGAACAACATTTCTATCCAGACCATTTAAGATGTTATAAAAATATGTGGTAACATGATCCGTAATGGCTTCTTTAGAGTCTAAGATCAAGTCATTATGAATGATCATAGCAAGAGGATGATTGGCCTTACTACTTCATTGAAGATTATTATAAAATTTAGTATTGAGATCACCATTATTAATCCATTTGGTTCTAAACATCTGTTTACGAATATTTTTTTAAAAAGTAAGTAGGTAATTAAGTTTCGAAGAGATATTAGCTTCCACCTGAGGATCTAAGTCAAAGTCAGAATGAGTGTTATGAGATTGAAAGCGACTGAGCTCATCTTCCAGGTGTGAGATGTCTAGATCAATTTGTAAGATTGAGTTTTTACACCAACCTTTGAGAGCCTGCTTAAGAACTTTCAGTTTATATAAACAAGAAAAATTATCTTTATGATGCTTCATGGAGTTCCAAGTGTTAAAAATAAAAGTAACACAGTCAGGGTTCGAATACCAAGCATTGATTTTATTATAAATAATTCACACTTCATTATGATTCGATTGGATTTATCACTAGATCAACATGAACATATATACGTCATAGAAGTGGTAAGGCTGGAAGGAGTACCAATATTGATTTTGTCTGATCGAGATTCAAGATTCACCTCTTTGTTCCGGAAGAGTCTCCAACAAGATCTAGCTACTGATTTGGAATTCAAAATTACTTTTCACCCTCAAACTGATGTTAAATCTTAGTGGACTATCCTTAAACTTAAGGAAATTTTTATATAATTCTCAATTGAATTCAAAGGAGGATAGGACCAACATCATCCTTTAGTTGATTTCTCTTACAAAAACCATTTACAATCATGCATCCAAATGTTTCCCTATGAATCCATTTATGGGAAGAGGTGAAGAACACCTACATGTTGGCCTGAAGTTGGGGAACAAAAACTAATAGGGCTTTAGATGGTTGAGGATATGGTGTAAAATGTAAGGACCATTCAGAAACACATGAAGACTTCTCATTGTTGAAAGAAGACCTATGATGACAATCCTTGACAAGATATAGAGATTGATGTTAGAGACATAGTCTTCCATCATATATATCCATGGATGAAAATGATGAGATTTTGGGAGAACTGAAATCTTAGTTCATGTTTAATTGAACCCTCTGAGGTCCTTGATCATATTGGAGCAGTGGCCTACCGACTTAAACTCCCACCTAACCTATCTCAAATAAATGATGTATTCCATGTATCTATATAGAGAAAGTACATTTCAAAACCCACACATGTACTCAATCTCGAGGTGGTACCATTGTATAATGGCATTCCCTATGAGGAGTATCCGATGAAGATATTATATCATAGAGACAAAGTTCAACAGAATAAGAAAATTCACCTAGTCAAACTGTTGTGGGGAGACCATAAGTTTCATGAAGTAAAGTGGGAACTAGATGAGGTGTTGAACAAAGTTACCCACATATGTTTTAGGGTGGGAAAGGAAAATTTCAAGGGAGAAATTTCTTCATGGGGGAACATTGTAACGACCTGAGCATTTATAAATAAAATTAAACTTTTTATTTAATTATATCTATTATAAAATAACATGGTTAAAAAACACATTAACATATTTGGGTTTCTTCTATAAGATTTTAAATATCATTAAGAATCCTAACCATTGATAATATAGACGTTTAAAAGTGACTACATGAATAGTATAAATATAGGGTTTTAAGATATCCAATTGACAAAGACAAATGAAGTGATAAACACAATCGGTATGATTTCTCCCTATGATTCCCACTATTCTGAGCTTCTAAGAGAGTTATAATCTTTAGGATATGCTATTGACCAATCTCAATCTATGATCCAACAACTTATATATGACCAAAACCCTTTTCAGAAGAATTTCAAGATCATCGAGATCACAACCCAAACCATGTACACTGAAATACCCCATAAAAGTCTCACCACCACGCACCTTACTCTTACGGCGTTTAATGGGGGTATTAAAGGGACATATATCAATTCCCTAGCATTATGAGTATGTATAATATTATCTATATAATTATGAATATATTTTCATCGTATTTTAGTTAAATTTTAAATGTTTTTTATTTCAATATAATAGAATAAAAATAGTATTTTTGGGTAATATTCAAATTCAATTAAAGGATTTATTTTGATGAATTAATTGTTTTTTGAAATAAATAATATTTTAGTAAAATATTATTTTTAAATAATGTTTATTAAATTTAAATTATCACATAATTTTTTTAATTAAAATTTATTTTATATAAAGATTCGAAAACTGTTATTGTCAAAAAAACCAAAAATTTCTCAATAAATGTTGATTAATATTTTAAAAGTGAAAATGAATATATTTAGAAAATTATTAATAAAAATTTAATATTATTTTTGGAATAAGAATGTTGAAATTATCCAATGGTGAATTTTTCATAATTTTCTAAGATAGTTAATTTTTTGGGTAAAAATTGAATACGATAAAAATATTCTATGTAAATTGTGACATCATAATGACAGAAAAATGAAGTAATAAATACTATAAATGGTATCAAAGTCCAAATACATATTCTACCTTTAATAATATATGATTTTAATTTTATTTTATTAATTTTATAAACCCCTTATGAATCCTCCAAAACCATTAATATATTTCAATATTTTAAAACAAATTCTTAAAGAGTATGAATCAACTCCACATAAGAACATATATTATTTAATTTATTTAGGCTATCTAAAATTTAAAATAATTATAACAACTACAATTTTTAAGAAACCAATGGAAAAACCATTGGATTTTTTGTGGTTTTGTTATTTTATAATGTAGATTCTAAAACCAAAATAATAAATAAATCCATTTATTTTCCTTTATAAACCCACAAAACATTCCATTTATCTTCATTAAAACTCTATTGAGTGCATCCATTCTCTTTATTCCACTATCCATTGTCCTAAAAGGAAAAACCAATCTATTAAGAAGCCCCTCCCAATTATTTTGAGTCACACACTTAAGTAAGACATCTTTTCCTTTGTCCTCTTTATTCAAGTATCTTATTTAACTTTTCTCATTCATATTCATTTCCTCATGATGGGATATGTTATTCCATATCAAACTTACCATCCAATTGATTTCAAAATTATTATATAACCATTTTTCTACCATGAACCCATTTTAATTAATTTTTATGCAATACCATTATGCTGGAAAATTTTCACCATGATTATCAATGCCAAAACAGTTATTTATTGAATACCATACCCATTTCCTATCAATGGTATTCACATTTATACACCTATAAATTTTTTAATTGGGGTTGATATGTATTTATTACACACTTCTTTATCAGTTAATATATTATTATGTTGAATGAATTCATGTTTTATGATCTATGTGGAAAACTTAAGCATGAGAATGAAATGAAAGTGATGGGTGCACCAAAAATTATATAGCACACCAATTTATTGGGTAATGTTTTGTGTCATGAGACTTAATTTTGGTACAAGGAGTGAAACTTAATCCTTTATGGTAATTTTCACTCTGATGTCTTGTTTGTTTAACCTTGACCTATATTTATGTTGTACAGTTTTAATTTGTTTCTACATTTCCCATGTTATTATTATCACTATATATCCTGCCTTATTATTCATGTTTATTATTCTACCTAATTTTATACTCCATTAATATTACTATTTTATTACATGTATTTCCTTATTGAATTATTATTCCTTTCCTATAATTTATAGCTCACCCCTTTCTTATGTATATCCCTTTGTTATCTTGTGATGTTTCAAAAGACATGAAATTTTAGATCCATGTTAAGGATGTTTTATATAATTTTTTTGTATCCAGTGTTCAAGATGTTATTCTATATACCAAATACTAAAAATAAACTATACTTATCGATCTTCAGGGTTGTAGTTTGTATAATTTTATGTAATAAATCATGAATTAATGTGTAATAAATAACATGGTTGTTATAGTTTTTTATTCTTTTCCTTAGAAATAATAGTAATTTAAACACTAGAGTAAATGTTGAATCTAAATTAGAAAACTATAATAGGTAAGTCAAAAAGAAATTCAATTTTGAATACAATAAATAACTAATAGCACTACCCATGCATATAATGGTTTATTCCTAAAAAAATGAATTTCCATGGGTATTTTATCTCTATAGAACATTAGGTACAAAATGTTCTATGTCCTCTGAAAAACATAGGGTGTTTTACATTTTATATAAAAAAATCGAGTTTTTATAAAATTATACTTATTTATGACTTCATAATTTTAACATGAATTCGGTTATGTTTTTATTTATGTTCAAACTTTTTAATCCCAATTTTTTCTTTTTGCAAAACTCAATTTTGCACAAATTTTGGAAGGATTTTATGTTTTTGTGGATTTCATATAACTATAACCATATTTCCATATGAATCCATTTTTTTAATAATTCTAGACACACACTCACATAGATATATATATATATATATATATATATTTACTTATTTATTTCAACTTATAGATATAATTAAACTGAAAATTGAAATAATTATTGATAAAAATATCCTTTATAATTTTTTTTAACCTATTAAGAAAACATAAAATAAATAATTAGTAGGAAAAAAATTGTTTTGTGATCATTAAAAATTAGGATTTAGTAAGATATGTTTGAAAAACATTAGTATTAAAAATATCCTCCAAATTCTATTATTAAAAACTCTATAAATTTAAAATAGTAAAATTTATATTTCTTGAAATATTTGTCTTTAATTCTAATCACCATTTAGATGAATCATGTTACAATATGAGTGACAAATTTTTTAGTTTACAGAAGATTCCCTACCGTTTTTTGATATGAAAAATAAGAATAAGAAAGTGGATAAAACACATTTAATATAGAAAATTGAAAAAGAGATAATATTTATTAATATAAACTTAAAATGAAAAATAATTAGGGAATTGAAGTTTGAATAGGGAATTAATCATAAGAATTATAATAAGTGATAAAAATACAAATAAAGTTCATGGACCAAGGTTAGTCTAGGGTGAAGATTTAGGAACACGTTGAGGGTTTGGTTTGGGAAAGTATAGAGGAGACATAACTCATGGAGATATTCCTTAAGCTCTCAAATCTTCCCTTATAGTGGATTATAACTTTGATTACATATAGAAATATATAGAGGAAATCTAGCATAAAATCATTTTTGTGACAAAAAATATTATTCTAGAATTTTATTCCCAAGTTATATTATATCTTGGAGCTTAAACAAAGATATAACATAATCCTCAAGTTTTTTTACTATTTTATAATCATAGTAGTCCATAAAGATCATGAAACACTTTTTCATATATTATTGGGTCACTACATCGGGAAACCTAGAATAACTAGATTGAGACACATAACATATTAAATTTTTATTTAATGAGTACTAATGAGAATCTAGAAAAATGTATATAGAATTTGAATATTTCTCCAAAAAAAATAAAAACTACTTTATATTTGAGGAATCATTTTGAATATTATAATTTTTTGTGAAAATATTTATATATGAATTTTCTAGGTTTTGAAACCACCAGACATTAATTTTTTAGATAAACCCCCCATTGATTCTATTCCTAAAACAAGAAATTATCATTTATGGTTAATTCAAATAACTTTAATAGATTAAAAGTTGGTTTTCAAATAGCTTCTATATAATTGATTTAAGGGATGATACAACTTGTAATCTATTAAAGAGTTCTTACTGATATCACATCATACTAAAAGGATTAGAACATTTCACATATCATACATAAATCTTATAAAACATGTAAAAATTATTCTTTAACAAAATCAAGCTCCTTAAAGTTTGAAGATGACATGTTTTTTTGAAATGATGTAAAATTCTTGATAAATTGATGTTGAGAGATCACCATGAACATCATCATATGAATACATGTTTTTGAAATAAAATTCTACCTTTTTATTATAATATTTTCATTCAACCCATTATATTTGTTTAAGAATACAATTTTCAATTTTTTTTTAAACTAATACTTTTAAGATCTCACTTCCTTGAACACTTCTATAGAATCACCCATAAAATCAGGTTGAAGGTTCGTTATAATTTCATTTTTAGTAACCATCATCTTCTTTATGATAAAGAAATAAATTTTGAAGACTAAATTATCCTTTAAAATTTTGGCTTCATTATTTGATGATTCAATATCACAATTTAGATCATTTTTGTCCAGTTTTCAATTCATAAAATAATTCAATAAAGAAAATACAACGGACTAAACATGGCACGGAAATTCATAATTAGTTCCATTATGGTAGAATAAATGAACTTTAGGTTATATTTTTTCCTCAAGTGAATGGCGTTTTTCATTATCACCAACTAAGGAGGGAATGATTTCATCTAGAATATAAAAGTTTTCTTTTTTATAAATAGGAAACTATGAATGGGTAGTGCTATCATGTTCTAAATGATCCTAATTTTTATAATCCAAAATTGGTATTGGTTTTTGGGAAATATCAAGAGGTTCATCATTCACATCCAAGGACAAATCTTATTCGATAGGATAAGATGTCTCCCTGAAAACAATATCCAGAACAACCACAATATTAAGAATAGAATGTTACTCTTCATGTATAGATCCATTCACCTCGACTAGTTAATTTAAAATTCTTATTACCTAATCCCTATATTTTTTATCAGATATTACTATAGAAATAAGTTTTCTAGATGATTTTAGTGTTCCATAAGTTATCCAAAAATATCCCCCTCAGTTAGAGCAATGGTTACCCCATCCTGATCCTCCCTCACATATGCTAAAATCTTTCTCCATTTCAAATATATCTTAACTTCTATCACACAATTTTTATTTTTCAGAACAAACACATTCAATGATGAATCTTGATAAAACTCCTTGTTGGTTTCGATTCAAAATAATAATTATTGTTTTATACTACACTTCATCCAATTTGGCTCAGAAACCTCTTCTTCCATCTTAGAAAAAATTCTAGTATAAAACCATCCACAAGGGTAGAAGTTATTATTCTATTCTCTAACTATAATGAACCATGTAATTGTTCACATATCTGGGAAAATTCAATTCAACCTCTTTAAGAAACAAGAATAAGATATACATATCATGGAATAATAACTCCTAAAATTCTTCACTACTATGAAAAATTCTAGTCTGAATATGATTCATTAAGTCTTTCCTTCAAGAATCTATAACCTTATCTTATATAATTTTATGTTTTGATTCCAAAAAATGGAACTTTATATCCACATAGCTGAAATACTCATCCAAAAATGATTTATGATTAAAATAAATTATTATTTCATGAGGGAATCAAGATGTCACATTTTGTACATGTTCCCTTAGTAAGTGATGCCTTAAGTCAATGTGATTCATTTCGGAATGACTTATTATATTTTTTAAGATATTTTTTTATAGTAGTGTTATCAAATTTGATAGTTACTTAATCAAAAATTAATCAACTGTCCATTAAGGATTGTTTCATGCTCACATCATGTGCATAATAACAACAAAAAACAATGTATTGTTCTTATGTGGTCTACAGTGTAATAGATTGTTTCTATTTAATAGACCATAAATACATGTATTTACCCAAAAAGTGACAGGTTCTTAAATTACTCTTCTAGTAACATTTATTATCTCAAATTTAGCTTCATACTTTTAATTAAATCAAAATTTTAGGTTTTTGGAAAATTTCAAAAAATGGAAATAGTTCTTTTTAAATATCAAAAATATTTTTTAGTATATTCTAGATGATATTATTTTTGGATAGCTTGAAATATATAATATATAAATATTGACTTTAAAATTTATGTTTTATATTCCATTAAATAATTCATAACCCCATTTATTCCCCTATATATATTATTTTCATTTGGTTGACCATATTTTTTAATCTGTCTCAATATTAGAAATTATAGTGATTTATACGCCTCACTTATTTAATGTCCAGACCTTTTATATAAATTAATAATGTTTATGGGTTAATTTCAAAAATTCCAAAAACATTTTAAAAAACTTCAAAACTATGAAATAAATTTAATTCTATCATTTTACTCATTTTTTAATTACATTTCCATAAACATTAATAAATAAATATAATTTTTAATATAAAATTCAAAAACCAATTCATCATTAAAAATGTGGACTAAAAATATCTAAATATGATGATTTCATAAATAAAGTGGTTTTTGGAAACCCATATAAAAACAATTTGATAATAGAAATGAACTTATCCATTCATACCAAGCTCTATGTGATTCTTTGAGACCACATAAGGATTTTCTTGGTCTAAAAATAGATGTCGAAAATTATAGGTTTTCCAAACATAGATTTTTATCAATATAAACATACTTTATCCAAAACAAAATTAAAATTTTGACTTGAAATCAATTTATGAAAATTAAATTTATTATGGGATGCATAGGTCAAAAGAATCCTAAAAGATTATAATCTAGATACAGTGGTAAAGGATACTTCAAAATCTATTCCTTCTTCCTAAGTATATCCATTTATATCAAGTATCGATTTTTTTTAATTGATTATTCAATGGTCATCGTGCTTATGCCAAAAAATTCATTTGGTACATATAATAGGATAATATAAATATCCATTAATAGAATTAAAAACATTATTTACAGTAAACTAGTTTAATTCATCTAAAATGGATAGAACCCAACATTCATAAATTAATGATTAATCTATAGTTTTAGGTTCAAACCATGATAAAAATGAAAAAATTAAATAATGTTCCATATACTTATCTTAGTACTTACTCACTTGTCTAGGGTTACCATAATAGTTTATAAGATATTTTTCTATATGGTTCTAGGTTTTATTAAAAGTACACTTTTTGGTTCATCAGTTTCTAACATCTTAGGACTCCTATAATCAACATTTTGTTATAAAATTACTATTTTTTAATCAAAAATTTGTTTAATTATCATGTCATCAAAATAATCACTATGATCATCAATATGAGTTTTTTTTATATAAATGATCAATTTCATCAAAAATCACTTGAGTTGTTTCTTCAAACATCTTTGAATTCTTATTGAAAAATCTATAAGATTTATAGAATGAAGAATAACTAAGTATAATTCTGTCATAAGAATTTGGATCCAATTTATAATGATTATCTTTAGTGTTTGATATTTAAAATTTAAATCAAAATGAATTAAATTATCATCTATTTTATTTGTATTATTAAATAACTCATAAATTTTTTATTTAAGATAAATCTTTTTAAAACTATTTTTATGACATACCTTGTTAATGAGTTGTCATTATATATTCACATAACATTTCTTAAGATATTTCTTTTAAGGTAATATTCTTCCTTTCAAAAAAAATTGTGTTATGTTTTCCATGGGGAAAATAATGTATTTTTGATACAATGATTTTAAATTATTAATTGAACTCAATATTCCAAAATTCAACCCCATGTTCACTTCTTAATGTAATAATTTTGGAATCTTTTTTAGGTTAAACTTTCATAAAAAACTAAATGAAAATATAAGAAATTAAATTTTTATATAACCACTTCAGGATTAATGAAAGACCACTCAGGGTGAAACAGTAAAAAATAATGATTATTAAAATAACCTTCTCAACCTATTTGGATATAGTGATGATTGTTATAACACAACCAAACACAAATAAACTTAAGAGATTTACAAGGTTCACCTATCCATTAGAGAAGATTATTTATGAATGTGATATATACTCCTACAAGATCACAATACCCACTAAAATCATTATGTGATTAAAAAATAGTAGGGTATGCCTTGAAACTTATGTTTTCATGTCTCTTGGAAATAATCTGTTGCATCCCGTACACATGAAAATCCTATACTTAACAATGATCATTTTTAGTATAACAAAAAAACAATTATTCAAACAAACATATTTACACAATTTCATTGAGTGTGATAAAATATTATACTTCAACTCTATATTAGCTATATTCAAAATTCATAGACACTCCTTCAAACATGAAAAATAAAAAGATTTCTATTCACATTTTATGAACAAAAAATGCATTGAACAACTTTGATTTTATTCTTTCAGTACCATTATTGTAATTTAGATAATCACATAATATTATATATATTTAATGTAACATAAAATTATTAATATTATCTAATTTTTCTCCATCTTTAAAATATTACCAACCTGTAGATATATCAATTATTCAAAAAATAATTAATATTTGAATTTAATTTTAAATTCAAAAACAATTCTTTATTCATAACCCTTGAATCATCTGTTATTTTAATCATGACCATTAAATTAAATGTGTTAATTATAATAGGATGAAATATATAAAAATTTTAATATGAATCCAAGTCATCATGGATACTCGAAATTCACTAATTTTTCTAATAAAATCACTTATCATGATGTATCCATGTTTTTTGTGGTGTAGCGTGATAGTTTGGAATAGTAATTTTTTAACATCCAAAATTTTATGTGATGTGATAAATCTATGTGTCATAGAGGTATTGAATGTTCTATGTATATCAAAAATATACCAAGCCCCCACTCTGTAATAACATCTCCTTATGGCGTAGAGGTCTCAAAATATCCAAAAGCACAAAATTCATTATAAAATGAGCAGTTCAGTAAGGGGACCTCTATTGTGGTGTAGTAGAATATGATTTAAATGGGTTGGGGTGTGGAAATAAATTATGGAACACGAAACTCAAAATTTATAGATTCATCAAAATCGACCTTATAAAATCATTTATGATAAGTTCCTCCTAAGGCTTGAGTACCTCAACAATCCACCCGTTGCAGCATAATGTTCTATTTGTTAATAGGGTTCTCAAAATATCTAGGGATTATAAATATAAATGGAGTCTTATCTATATAGTATGAACTTATTATAGTTAAAAAATTATCTTAAATAAAATCCATTTCTTTTCTAATCATTTTTTAGTAGTTACGTTCAAGGAAATATTTTGTTTCTTAACCAATTTATGAGCTACCAATTGTTATTCAATTTCTTCTTCATACATAATTAGAGTTCCAAATAGATAATTTAATTTTTAGACTTTTACTAGAGTGTATTATCATATAATATTATAAATTACACTCCATTTATATGTTATACCTATGTATTATTTTGAATTCTTATCTTATTCTAGAACTGATGTACCCAAGACTACAACATCATTATCAATATCAGTTAAACATTAATTTAATTGTATAATGATTTATCCTTAAGCCATTATGAATATTTAAAACTTTAAATTAGTACTATTACATCTATTTTTTCTAAAATTATCTATACCTATATATGAAACTACAATTGTAGTTTATATTTTAGGATATAAATTGCATTATGAAACGCAATTATACTCATCAAAACCTAAACCATAGATAATAAAATTCAGGTTTTTTCTTCTAGTAATAATCATACTAAAATGTATAATAAAATGATTCTTCTCTGCCTTTTGTAATTTTATAAGGCCTGAATGCCTTTATATTTCCTTTTAATAAATAGTTCTGTGAATAAACTGTCATAAAATATTTCCTACACCCATAGATTTCTCTATTAAAGTATGATGCTCTCGTTATAGAAATTACTTATTTGGGATCATAAATTGAAAAAAATAAAAATAATAGACTTAAAATAGATAAATTTTCATTAATAAAATTTTCAATAATTTTATACAAAGTGTTTCCCATGTCTAGTGGAATAATATCTCAAAATGGGGGTGGGGGGGAATTGGGATCTTAAAATTTCACACAACATTTCAAATAAAATTCTTCTAAACTACTAAAATATTTCTATTTTATTTATATCATGTTATTTAGTCTAAAAATTTGAATTAAATAATTCATGGAATAGAAAATCTAAGTTCTTTTGGTGAATGAAATTTCCATAGTTCACTCCCCCAAAACTCTCTCAGTGGTCTTGGTGGTTTTACTAAAACTACTCCTTTTCCTACGAATATCATAGCTTGACTACAATAAGTTTCAACTTGGTATAATTATTCTAATTGCTTATTATATGGTTTATCCCTTTACAAGACTTATAAAAAACCATAAAAAAATTATTTCAAGGGGTTCAAAGTTAGAATTTTCAAAGGGATGATATAAAATCTAAGATATAGTTTTGGAACATAATTTCAAGCAGCAATAGAGAGTAGATTATGCCTTCTATATAATAGATTAATATTAAATTATAATCTATCTAGAATTTGTTTCTATATAAATGATCTAAAATTACGAGGAAGATGATATTTGATAGTAATTTTTTTATTTTTTTTATTCTTAGACACGGTAGATGTGGTTTTGGTGTACAAGAATGAGGTGATAGTTTGATAATCAATATAATTTCATATTTATTTTCCACACATCACTCATAGTCCACGTTGCATAAATAATATTTTATATATTTTTAAAAAGATTCTAAAAATTCTAAATCTTTTTTCCTACTATTTCTATAATTCCATTTATAGTAATAATACAGAGCAACACTTTTTTAAAAAAAATGGTAAGTCAGTTAGAAAAGTTCTTATTTATTTTTCTTAGAAGTAACATCGATTTAAAAACTATAGTAAAATTCATCTCATAATTAAAAAAAGAAATATTTAAGTCCAAATTAATTTCAATTCATATGAAAATAAATAACTAATATCACTTCTCATGAATACTATTCCAAATTTCTAAAAAAATAATGAATTTTTATCCGTGTGGTAGATTTATTGAACATTAGGTACATAATATTCTATAAAAACATATTTCATTTCGTATGAATTTCATTAAAAAAAATTATGAATTCACACATTTTATAGGAATTTTTAATTTTCATATGACTTTTGATAAATTTCTATATGAATTTATACTTTTTTATAGAATTAGTCATTTATAAAAACATGAATTTTTCATGTCTTATTTTTGGATTTCATATTAATTTATAGATTTCATATATATTCAATGAAATATTCATATGAATTCATCCTTTTGGAATGACTTCTAGATATAGGTATATTTACACTTACTAAATTAATTACAAATAAAATAGAAATATGTTCCAAGAAAAATAGCATGTATAAAACATAATATTTACCTGTTAAACACACTTGTAACAAACCCGTAGGAGAGAAATGGATTTTCTGTGATCATTAAATATTAATAATGAATAGGATATACTGGAATAAAATTATTATTCTAATAGAAAATATGGTTCTTCCATCCACATATAATAACAAATACTTTCTCAAACATAAATAAATTGATCTAAATGAAGAAGTGATTAGCCAAGGAAACTTATTTCTATTTAAAATTATAATAGGAGACTATGTGAAACTTTTTCTCCACTAAATTTATAATCGTTTAGTTTATTTTTATATTCTATTTACATTTTATTCTCTTCCTCTTATCTACAATCCATTATGAAGCATTAAACCTTATTAGTTTAATCTAATTAGTTGGAACCAACTTTAATTCATGATTTCTTTCTTATAATATTTCCATGCACTTGTTTTTTGTACCCTAGGCTCTTGAAATATATGATATGGGTAAAGTGGTTTCAATTTATAATCTATCATTATTTATAGAATTGTATTTTTCTTCTCCAAATATATGAGCTTCCCCATTCTCCCTTTCCTTTATCATTTCTTTATACGGTGGAGTTGGATATATCAAGGGATTATTAATTCATGATTTTGATTAATTGTTCGAGAATAATCTACATGGTATTCAGATATTTTTTGGATACATCATTAATTAGAGGTATTTTTTTATTATAATCTATGGTATCAATTGTATATACTCCATATGATAGATTTTAGTGATTCAAAATCATTTACCCACAAAATACAGATCTCTTTACAATCAAGGATTATGTCATGCTAAGCCCTATAATTGAGAGAAATTAATCTCTTTCTAGTTGAGTTTTCTTGATTTTACACAACTAGGGAGAGTGAAATTTGAGAAATCATAAATAAAAAATTATAGAATAATTTTTTGGAATCTTCATTAGATTATCGATTGTTATCTCTATCATTTCATTATTTTTTTAATATTAAATTTCTTCTAAATAAAAACCCAATATAGATTGGCTATTTTTTATTTGAAACAAAAAACAAAAAATATAATAACTAAGATAATGTTAATTGTGTTATTAAAAAACTCCATTATATAAAACCAATGTTTTTTAATATATTTTATTCCTTTGTGTTTTAAAATATTATTGGAAGAAAAAAATAATACATTCTCAAATATAAATTACGCCCTAGTACTGGGGACAAAATATCTTTTAACAATTTTTTGGTTTTTTAATCCTTATCTTTTTCTTTCATAACTTTATTCATTATATTTTAATTTTATTTTTCGAGTGTCTTGAATAATACTATAAATCAAATTTTTCATATAATATTGGAGCATAGAAACTTACATATAATTAGCTCAAATTCCTGGAGATAAAATTTAATATTAATACAATAGACAAAGTATTTTTCATCAATTACAAGAAGAATAGATATATAATGAATCTTACCACAATAAACAACAACAATACACACATTATTAAATGTAAAATACAACATGGGAAGAAAATTTAAGATTATATTATGGATATAAACATCCACCATTCAAGTAAAATATGAAAAACCAAGAAATTTTATTAAGATTATATTTATAAAGAAACAAGTACGAATCATTGGTTGAATTTTAATAAAGAAATATTAAGTTAAATAGTTAAAATAATTAGCAGAATAAATCACCTATATCTTAAAATAGCTTATAAGAAAGGTTAACAGATATAAAAGAACCACTTGTTGAATTTTAATATGTCGTTCAAAAATTTCATAATGAAATTATAGAGGATGAGAAGAAGATAAGCAAATTTTTTTTATTACATTTCCCTTTACTATAATCATTTCTAAAATCAATTCATGGGGAAAAAAATTAGTTCTACGTCATTTGAGGGATATTAAATAAATTTGGAATCAAAATGGTCTTATCATTAACTACATAATATTAAAACCAATTTTCCCTATATAGATTGTTAATAATTAGAAAATCCATTTCATGCTCCAAATGATGAAAATGATGACGATGATGATGATAATAAATTGAGGTTCCTATGATAGGGTTGATCTACTGTTAAAGGGTGAGAGTAATGAACTAAACAAGAATACCAAAAACATGATACCTGAGCATTCCCATGTCAAGTCATGACGGGAATTATGGATCCCCATAGGAAAGTGAAAAATAACTGGGTATCATGAAAAAACCTTTGGAAATGATTTTCTCTGATTAAAAAATAATTAATGTTAGAAAAAAATGGAAAAATAAATCAAGACACTAAGAAAATATATATAGATTCAAGTTACGACGAGAATAAAATATAAAATACACACCAATATAAAGAAATAAAAGATAAAAATAGAACTAACACAAACCATCTCTGTATTTTACTTGACCACTTACCACATGACACTTTATCTACCCATGTACAACTAAAAATGAACCAACACAGTAAGAAATAAGGGTACACAAACAATTGATAAAGGATCATGAATACTGTATAAAAATAGTTTTGTATCCATGTTTTATGGAAAATAGATCATAGTGGGATCCTTATTAAGATTCTATACAATATATTCCATTTGGAATTTAGATATGATAGTTTGAAATACAATAATTGGAAAACATGGGTTTTCAATAAATAAAAATAGCTGAAATTATGTAACATTTTAAAAGAGATAAAAATCCATATCCATGATATGAAAAATATAGGGAATTAAACCATTTATTTTTCCTTTTCAGAATCCATTTAGAAAACTTAATAAAAAACATACCAAACACTTTTGATTGAAATACCATTTTTAGAAAATAATTGAAAATCATTTTATGAGATAAAGTCAACCAAGCATTGTGGAACTATGATTTAGCCCCATATATCAAGGGATATATAATATATCAAATGTAAATATGAGTATAATTAAGGTTCCCCGTATTAATAAGAATATTTAACAACAATATAATTCAATCATGTAAATTACAATGTTGAGTAATGACCTAGCGATCAATGTAGAGACCTATGTTTTTTGGAATTTGGAATTTGTGCATAAATATGAAATTTTTATACTTAGGTACTAATAAGTTGTAAAATGGTCATTTTACCATAGTATATAGTCTCATATAATTTTTCTAACCACTTTTCTGATAAATAAATAGGGTGTTAATCCTAGTATAATAGTTTGGTGGAATTATGAGTTGTTGGAGTTTGGGTTGAATATTTAATATTAAATTAATTTAATATTAAATTACTCGAGGGATTTGGGTGGGTGTATATTTTGAATGGAGCATCAAATTTAGATTCTAACACTATAGTTGTGTATATAATGGGGGGTATTTCTTAAGCGAGGAATAAACTCTCTTCGGGTTCTAGTACTTGGGATGTGTGTTAAATGTGGGATTAATTAATTAATTAATTAATTAAAATAAAATAAAATAAAATAGTACCACCAATTGGGGGTTCCCACACACAATAGAAAATGGGAGGAGCCTGTCCCTCACTCTTGATGATTGAATCTAAGGAGGGGAAGATGGGGATACATCCAGACGTCGTCATTGGCATAGATCAAGAGTGGATGGAGGTGCATCAGCTTCTGGGAGAGGATTTAAGCCTGAAGCTTTGTAGTTTACACCATAAGGTATGCCAGTTTTTATGTTTTATTCCCCAAAATCTGTATATTAGTATTTTTATGTCCTAATTACTTATTATATTTTCTATAGACTACATGGGGGTTGATTTATGTTAATTTGGGGAAAATGGGAGTTTCAGGGGGATTTGGATTGATTTACCATTCGGAAATCCTAAAAACATAGTGTTTGGTTCTATGAACACACTCCATGTGTTCTCCTTATCCAGGGAAGAAGGAATTATCATAAGTAAAAACCATTTACTCTAAGTACAGGTCGTGTGTTCGTACATGGTCGTGTGTCCAATCGTGTGAAAAAAGAACATTGAGAGATGGTTTTTGGAAGGTACATGTTGTGTACTTTGGGTACATTCTGTGTAGTTTGGGTACAAACTATGTAGTTTTATACAAGAAAACCCACATCGGTCTATCCATGTAATAGTACATGGCTAGTATGAGTGATGATAGTATATATAGTTTACTCTAAAGTACACGTAGTGTACTCTATAGTGCACACTATGTAGTTTTTCCAGCTTAAATGTTTTGGGTATTTTGTTTCCTGGAAGTCATAATTGGGCATGTGAGTAGTAAATTCAGAGCATGTTTCCACATATATCCCAATGGTGGTATCATTTTGAAATAATTAGGTCATATAAATGGTGTTATAGAAAAATTTATTTCATAAGGAGGAGTTCCTTAAGTATTGGATTTAGATTCCTTTAGTGGACTGGGTTTGGAGATGGGAGACCCAGGTTAGGGTTGTGAGCTCAGTGGTTGATCTGGAATGGGAGTAAAATTGTGTTTCTCATGTTTTTTCTTAAATTAATCCCATAAGATAATATTTATTTTCTATCTATGGGATGATATTTGTTGTCCTTGCAACTTGGGACTAGTGACTCAAGGATAGTGAGGTTTAGATCCTATATCTGAGGATCAGGGTGGATAGAGCCTTTAGAGCTAGGTTGACACCATAAGATTGTGGTTATAGTAGTAAGTCATTATGGTGCAAAGTTGAGACTGAGGTACTCTTGATGATTCCCTTGGAGGGAAATATTCTAATTAATTGATCATTGTATTTCGTGGTTGATGGTTGAGAATGCCCATGTGTCATGGGTTTGATTCTATATGCCTTGGTGGAATGTCATTGATCAAGGATTAGTTGGATGCCATTGAGGAAGGCTTGAGGATGTTTCATGTTCTATGTCTTAGACCGAGAACTTTTTTGGTTACCATGGTTTAGGGATGATTCCCTTTTCTTGAGTACTTGTTCTGAGGATCCATGGGGGATGCCAGGTTTTAGAAACCAAATGTTTGTTAAGGGATATTATGGGAGTGAGAGTTGTAAAGATGATCCACAAGTATGGTTCCAGATATCTATGATTGAGAATATTGAACTAAGGCTCTGTATCAATACCGGTATATGGTTTATGGTTTGAGTGTTAGATTGAGGTTCAAGGAACGTTGAATTATTATGTTGTGTATATTGGATGTGACATCACATGTATATGGTTTGGTTCTAGATTTATGATCCAGATAGGTGTAGTTTACATTTTGGTTTAGCTTCCAATCTGATTCTCTAAGATCCATTGATGGTATATATGTAATGTTTGGGGATGTTTAGATTGGGTATTCTAAGTCTGGGTTGGATTCATGGATGTATTCTCCATGTTTATCGACCTATAATTAATTTTTTTGGGGGTTTGGACTGATGCTCCACTCCTCGGTGCACTGTGGTTTTGGGGGGAAGGACTAAAACTCTTGAACCCAATGGTATAGGATTTTCATTACATATCATGGTTGGGATGGTCATACATGGTGTTTTGAGACCCATTTGGATTCATGGATTGATTCTTCGTGTTTGATGGCTTGTGACATAGTGGTTGGGATGGCCGGACATGGCGTACAGAATCCCGGTTGGACACTTGGACTAAGGCACCTTGTTTGTCAACCAGTGACAACTGTGAATTATTGTTAATATTCTGGACATATTCTCTGATCATGGATGATTATAAATATATATATGATTTATGTATTGGATTGAGGCCTTGTACACTATGGTTATGATATATGAGATAGATGTCAGACTAAATGTTTGGGTTTGGTAATACTCTTATGTGAAAATGGAAACAGATGTGTCGAGGATATAAGTATGAGAAAATGTATTATATTGATGACTTGGTATGGGATGTATTAGATGAATATCTCGGTTGACCAAACCACAGAAGGATGGGTTTTCGGTTTTAACAAGTTGGTTGTGGCGGCCATGGGTTTGAAGCCCGCATATTGATTGGGATGCACGGTCCTTGAGACGAGCTTAGAGATATTCCAATATTGGATGAAGCATTTTTGGTGTATCGAGGTATTGGGCCTATAGATTGATTGTTGTTTATTTATATTTTTTTTCTATTGTATATCATTTATTTTGCGCATAGTTCATGGGCATACAATTAATGGTGCTACTTGTTCACTATTGGGGGTGGCCTACTAAGATTTTTTTCTCACCCATGTATGTGAACATTTATGTGCATACAAACATTTTGTTTAATTTAGGTTGATCAAACATTCATTATGGATAGAACAGAGGACATGGATTTCTTGGTTAAGTGGGATGATCGTGTGAAGTCTATTGGTCTGCCTGGAGCATCATGAGAGAGTATTTCAGACCGGGTATGTGTTATGGCCTAATGTTTGCAGTGGGGCCAATTGTATTTACTTTTTAGTTTTTTATTTTAGTATACATATGATTGGACTAGTGGTTGATCGTGGTTGTATATATGGAATGGTTTTTAGGGCCTTTACTGTCATATCACTTTATTACAACATTTTTAGTTCAGTTTATTTATTCTTCTACTTTATCTGATGGGTAAGTTTTTGGTTATTTACTAAAAGTTTTGAACTATGATATAGGGTTATGTCTCCTCACAGATTCACATTTATACCTATGCTACTAGTCAGTATCCTCTGGCATAAGAGGAGGCACACATAAGGTCTTCTAGAGAACCGGCTTGGAGCACTGGTTTTGTGGCTACTAGGCCAAGACGTTGTAAAGTTGTATCATAGGAGTTAATCTCATATTATTTCACTATTTGGGGATTGATAGACATGAGTTATAGGAATTTTTCAAATATTGTGATGATTATCAATCTACTGCATCGTGAACACCTTTTATGGTATGAGTTCCAGGTTACTAGGGACTGGGAATGATGTTATGGGTTTTCGATGTTACAGTTGTATATGTTTTTCACATTGAACAACACACATGTTGGTTGTATTTGATAGTTGATGATGTATTTCAAGATCTTTGACCATTTGAAAGAGGCATGCGAGTTGGTTTTAACTATTGACATATAGAGGAAAGATTTATCTCATGCATCAAGATAGGCACGTAGGGTTACCATGTAATAGTTTTGGTAGTGGGTGGTTTTACATTTTTTCTTCTGATAGTAGGTTTTTTGTTTCTAAAATTATATTCTTGGTGGTGGGGATACTTGTGTCGTTTTGTGTATAGTTTTTGTAGCGATCATAGTGGGTTAGTATGGTATAATTTTGGGCTGTAGACCCCTTATAGATGGTTTTGGTTAGGTTGGTTTTATGTCCAGGTCCTCTAAGAAGAAGTCTAATCTGCAGATTCTCGGAGAGGACGAACACCCTAGTTTCGGGTAGTTTGTTGGCATATGACACCATTATGATATGGTAACCTAGAGGTGGCTGTTTTGTCTAGTTTATGTTTGTACGATGATGGGAATGGTTCTTGTGGATTCCCCATGATTTGTGACCTTATGTGAGCTGTATTAGACTTGGGTGGTTGGACCTAGTTGCTTGATATGGGACTTGATCTATTGGGCTATGTGGGAGAGCCTAGTGGACTTTCTAAGGTGGCTCAATATTAGGGATTCAGGGATGTTTAACCTTCTAGGGTGACTCAGGAGAGGGGCTGACAGAGATATTAGAGTCTTTAGGTGTATGAGGCATATATGTGTGTTTTGGACTCTTGAAATTGGTGCATGAGGGGTGCAACTAAGTTTGATATAAAGGCTTGATGGATGGATTTTGTTTTTAGATGGCGTGTTTTTGTGATGGTGTCTATTCCAAGTGGTTTGTTTCAAGAGGGAAGGTTTGTTTAGGTACCTTTCTAGGAAATTCGTGTTCAGGTGAGTTCAGCCATGTGGATTTGGGTTGGATCTAGAGCATATAAAGTACCCATGTTTTCTTGGTTATCACTTTTGAGCTGAGTTTTTGTGATAAGTGGATCATTAGAGTTAGAGAAAGTTCTGTGTCTATATTAAACATGGGTGTATAATGGTTACATGAAAGAAAAAAATATGGATACACAAGCTCTGGTGATGTGCTGTATCGTTTGGATTTGGGTCTGACGTTACGAGATTGTATGTCCGAGGTGATGTGGATAGGCTGGTGTCCATGTGTAGGATGATAAATTATTACAGGTGTGATGAGAGGCTTGTAGGAATGGAGAAACAAGTCCCTGTAATAGAACTATGATTTTCTAGATGGATGAGGTTGTGATGGTATTCATCAATGACATCTTAGTATACTTGTAGTTTATAGTTGATCATTCACAATAACATGACATCGCCTTGAGTTTTCTAAGAGAGAACCGGCTTTATTCCATGCTATATAAATTCTTCCTTGGGTTAATAAGGGGGATCCTTAGAGTTTTCTTCATGGAGTTGTGTGTTTGAAACTGCATTGTATAGAGCACACCGTCAAATTTTTGTTAGTGAGGTCCCTGTGTTGGGTTAGATATTGACAAATACAATGGGTACTATTCTTATATTTTGGGAATGAGCAATAGTAGAAATTTGGATTTTTTTTCTCTAGTGGGAGTATGGTAACCATATATAGCCCTAGATTTTGGCCATGATCGGGGCGTGGTCTGAGGGAAATATGGTCATTATGGGGAAATGATAAGGATACTCCTATAGTGGGAAGTATCAAAACGGGTATAGTGGTGTGTCTATAGTGTGGGTAGGTCCAATGATATAGTGAGGACCATGTCAAGTAGGTTTTAGACCTCTAAGAATGTGTTTTGAATGGAAAATTCCCTGATGGGAAGCATCATTGATCGAAATTGCAAAATGTGGGTTGAGTTCTATGGTGGGGATCCCCATGAGTGGGATAGTGATTTTTAAATGGTGATGTGAAATATCAAGATAGATGGGTGCAATTTAGAACTATCCTAGTTGTTTTTTAATGGTGGAAGGTAGCGGCTTAACCATTGATGGGTTGAATGCCCTCTATTAGATGTTATACAGAAAAACATGGTTAAAATATTTACGGAAAATGATACAAGTTTATATTCTTTTGATGAACAATGTGGGTCGGTTTGTGTGGTAGGAAGACCCCCATGGATTCTCGGGGTTGAGAAGGTTTATGGTGGTTAGGTTGTAGAGATAATAGTTTTTTGGATTTTGAAATTTGAGCATAAATTTGAAAATTTTATTCTTGGGTGATCATGACTGGTATAATGGTCATTTTACCATAGGAGATGGTCTCAGATAATTTTTTGACTACTTTTCTAGTCCCAAAATAGGGTTTTAAACATAGGATATGAGTTTCATGGAATTATGAGTAGTTACAGTTTGGGACGAATGTTTAATATTTAATTAATTAAATATTAAATTAGTGGATTTCTTTAAGGTTGATCTATCATATGAATAGAAAGTTATATTGAGATTTTGACTCTTTGGTCGAGTCTGGAATGTAGATTATTTCCTAGGTTAGGTATAAACTCTATACAGGTTCTTGGAATAAGGGCGAGTGTTAAATGGGTGATTAAGTAATTAATTAATTAATAAATAAAATTAAATTTAAATAGTTCCCCCTGTTCGTGGTTCCCACAAAAGGCATGATATTGGAGTGGCTTCGCCCTCATGCGTGATGGCCAGATAGAATGGGGAGAAGAGGGATATGCCACTAGACATCATCCTTGGCGTAGATCGGGACCCGATCGAGGTATAATATATTCCGAGAGTGGATTTAATCCCAATGCTTTGGCGTTTACACCACGTGGTAGACATTATTTTATGTTATATGCCCTAAACCCTATAGATTAGTTGTTTTTATATTTTAATTATTTTTTATGGTTTCTAGAGACCCCATGGTGGTCCATTTATGCTTATTTGGAGGAAAATGGGGGATTTTTTGGTATTTCCCATTCATAAATTATGACAACATAGCATGTGGTTATATGAGTGTACGCTGTGTGTTTTTCCTATTTGGAGAAGAGTGAATTTTCATAAGTATATTCTTTGTACTCTCAGTACATGTTTTTTGGTGGTCATGGCTGTGTGTCCGGCTGTGTGAAAAAGAAAAGTGAATTATGATATTTGGAATGTACACATGGCATACTTCAGGTACATGCCATGTAGTTTTACATAGGTAGTCCCCATTTCAGTATGGCCATGTAAAATTACATGGTGAAGAGGAAGGATGAGAGTATATGACAAGTACTCTAAATTATGTGCCAAGTACTTTTTCCATCTTAGGGCTTTTGGGTATTTTGTTCCTTGGAAGTAAGAATTGGTCGTGTGAGTAGTCAATTCTAAGAATTTTTTCACTTAGATCGCAATGGTGGGATCCTTTTTACATATAGATGTCATATAAATTGTGTTATGGACAATTCTTTTTTTAATAAGGGGGAGTACATTGTGGTTTTGATTTAAAATTCTTTAGTGTATTGGGGTTTGATATGGGAGAACTGGGTTAGGGTTTTGAGCTTAGTGGTTGATCTAGAATGAGTTTACCATTGTGTTTTTTATGAGATTTCTTAGATGAAACCCAAAAGATAGGATTTTATAATTATCTATGGTATGATCTTTATTTTACTTATAACTCGGGAATAGTTCCTTGAGGTTAGAATAGTTGAGGATTAGATTCTTCATCTAAGGATCAGGGTGGGTGGAGCCTTTCGATCTAGGTTGACACCAAATGATTATGATTATTGTAGCATTTCATTGTAGTTCAGAGTTGAATATGTTGTACTCTTGTTAATTCCCTTGGATGTAATGTTTCTAGTCAAGTGATCATTGTATGTAGTGGTTGACGGTTGAGTATTACCATGTGGGATGGGATTTATTTTATATTCCTTGGTGGAATGTCACTGATCAAGGATTGGTTAGATGATGTTGAGGACAACAAGAATATGTTTTCTATGTTAGAGATTGGCCTGAAACATTGATGGTAACCATGATTTAGGGATGATTCCCTTTTCATGAGTGCTAGTTCTGAGTATCCAAGGGGGATTCCATGTTTTAGAAACCAGATGTTTGGTAAGGGTTGTGATGGTAGTGAAAGATGGAAAATTGATCCCCAAGTACGGTTCTAGATATCCATGATTGAGATTGTTGAACTGAGGATTCATATCAATACAGGTAGATGGTTTGTGGTTTCAATGCTGGACTAAGGTTCCGGGCTTGTTGATTTATACAGTTTATTATACTAGAAATGTTAGGACAGAGCCCTTTTATTAAGAAAAAGAAAATACATAAAGAATAAGGCTAGGGTAAGACAAGCATTCATGCCCTCATTCCAATTCAAAAATCATACCCATATGGATAGGAGTCATCATCACCATACCAATCATAATCAAAATAAAAAGGACCACGGGACCTGGTAACCATAGTCAGATTCAGGTAGGAGTAATCTTTTCTACATCCCACTTTTCTTGGAGGAATAGGTTGAAAACCTCCATCATCCACAACAACATTTTCCCCTTTGGACAATATCTGACTATAAGATTATTTTCGTGGGGAGTTATCCCCAATATCATCCCATTTTCCTGGAATGCCATGAGATTCCCTGAACTTATTGATTTCCTCTTGGATCCTTGAAATATTCCCATCATCACTCGGATTTTGTTGGCCCTCAAATGCAGGGGCAGATCCTGGTATGGGGTTGCCCTCAGTCTCTCCTGGCATGAACATATCGGCCAGCTCCCCTAACCCATGGGTCTCTTGTGACAATCCCTTGCCCACATTGACATTGGGATTTTTTACATCACAAGGCGGGACCACATTGGTTTTTGAGGTCTACTTCCTCATTTTCTTCCAACAAGATACTTCATGGTGCCCTTTTAAAGATCAAATGGAGCAAAACAAATTCCTATGACATTTATCCTTAACATGACCAATAGTTCGGAACTCCGCACAAAAATCAGGAAGTATTTCATACTCCACTTTTAAAGGAATATCATCATTTAATTCCAATAAAAAAACATTATGGATCAAGCTAGAGCTAAAATCAACCTCCACCAGAACCCTAGCATAATGCCCAAATTTTGGAATCTCAGTATTCCAGTCCATTTTGATCGGAATTCCCACAGAAGAGGAAATATCAAATAAGATCTTTGGATGCCAAAAAATCCAATTAAGGCCAATAATTTTGATCCAGACCTGAATCCTAGTATTATTTCTTACAAAGGGGTTAAAACAAAAATACCACTTTTGAAAACAAATCATACCTGGCTTCATGGAAATTGAGTCGCACTCCCATGCCCTTCGCTTTAGGTCCTCAGATGGGAAAATGATGTGAAAGAATCCATGACCCCAGGGAATACATCTACAACCAGAAAACCCCAAAATAGAGACCAACTTCCGAAATAAATCATCAAGTTTCCATGAATTACCTACAAGGGGAAGAACAATCCTAGCGATTATGGAGAATTCACAGATTTTAACTCTGTCAAGAATCGCTGCTCGGTTAGCAGTCACATGCGCAGTGTCACCTTTCTTGACCATTCACTACGGAGCGACATCCTCAACCTCTGAAAAATACCTCTGGTTGAGAGTGCTAGATTGGTACTTTACAGTCCTTAAATTTTCAAACTTCTTAGGAACAACCTCAAGTGGGTGCGTGGATGTATCTCTGTCAACAACTCCAGGAGTGAAAACACCAGCCAAAACTGGTTTCTCAACCTATGATTTCCCTGCAGCCGTAGAAATTAAATTTCCATCCACTGTAAAAGAATGCTCTGCCTCAGTCACCATCTCGGCCACAGCACCTGTGCCTCCAGCATCAGTGACCAACAAAAGACCTGCTCCCTCCACGCCTCCAGCACCAGCCACCGGCGTGGATCTGCCCGGACGACTCACATCGCCATGTTCGGTCAGCGCCGTATGGCTCGCCACCGCAACGATCGCCACTGTAACACCACCAGCATCAATCAATGATGTTTTATTCACATCAGGAACCAACTTCAAGGAACCACCAGCCGCACTATTCTCATCCGCCATGAAACGATGATCCGCAGTTGATCCGAGAAACACAGCTTGAGGCGACCTACTGGAATCAAGATCCCATCTGCCACTATATCTGTAGCCATCAAAACGACCAGGAGGAAGATCACACGCCATCAAACCCTAATCCATAAAAGAAACAAGAGAGATAAGGTCTCGCCCATCCCACTTCCCACCTCATACCATTTATTATATTGTGTGTGACATCACATGTATATGATTTGGTGCTAGATTGAGGATCTGGGTAGGTGTAGATTAATATTTGGTTTAGGTTCTAGAATGATTCTCTTGGAACCACTAATTATATGTATGGAATGTTTGGGGATGGGTAGATAAGTAGTTTCGAGTCCATGATAGATTCATATACCAATGATCCTTTTTTGTTGACTTGTAAGTAATGTTTTTTGGAGTTTGGAACGATGATCCCCTCCCAGATGCACCATGGTTTTTTGGAGAAGGGATGAATCTCCTAAACCCATGGTTAAGGACATGGTGTTCCATATCCAGGTTGGGATGGTCAAAAATGGCGTTCTTAGTCCCAGTTGGATTCATAGACTGATACTTTTTGTTTACCGACTTGTGACCTACTGGTTGGAATGGTCGTACATGGTGTAACAGATCCCAGTTGGACACATGGATTGAGGCTCTTTATGTGATGACCAGTGACCTTTTTGAATTAATGAATATATTCTTGATTGATTCTCCTAGGATGTTTTATATATATATATATATGTGGTTTATGTATTGGACTGAGTCTTTGTGACCTATTTTTATGATACATGAGATAGATGATCGACTAAATGTCTGGGTTTTGTAGTAATCATATGTGGATATGGAAGTTGTTGTGATGAGGGTACAAGTATGAGACAATGTATGGTATTGAGGACGTGGTATGGGATGTATTATATTAGTATCTCAGTTGACCAGACTACCAGAGGATTGTTTTTTGGTTTTGGTAGGTTTGTTGTGGCTTTCAAAGATATGGATCTCACATGTATTTTGGGATGCACATTCCTTGAGACTATCTTAGAGATATTCTGGAACTGGAAGAAGAATGTATAGTTGATCACGGTCTCGTACCTAAAGATCAACAGTTGTTTATTTATTTATTTTATATTTTATATCATCTAGGATTTTCATATCCTACAAGCATGCACTTATGGCTGCAGTTTATAAGTTCACTGTAGGGGTGACCTTCTGAGATTTTTTTTTCTGACACCTATACATGCACATTTATTACAACCCACCGTCTTGAAGACAAGGTAAGGGACAAGAAGATTCTGAGACCTTCATTTTTTTCATGATAAAGAAGAGATAATGACCCCTTGAGTCCCACCTCCAATAATCCTCGAGATGTTGAATAACACCAAGGGTAGTTAAACATTAACATAAAATGGGAGGAATTACCATTTATAATGAAAATAAGATCAAGAGAGAATATGTATCATCCTAAAACAATTCTAAGATATATATATATATATATATAAACCAAAATCCATCCCACATGCATGTTCAAAGTAAAACCACAAGAAATATAATAAAACTCCAACGTAAGTACCAAAATAAAACTAAGAAGCGACACTACAACTATCCCCAATGTCTGAGCTAGTAATGTCCAACAATGTTTTTGTATTCTTCTTGGAAGCCTGAAAATAGTTTTATATATATTTGATGAGCATGCAAGTATAATCAGAAGGGAAAAACCAAAGTCAACCATGCACAAGTCTGAGACGCATAATAATTCCCCCATGAGAAAATAATAAAAACTCAAACGCAAATAACAATGTAAATTATCCAACCCAATCTCACTAAGTCACACTCACCAAATAGCACAAGTAACATAAAGTAAAGTAGTTAGAACATAGATATTTGGGTACCATGCACTGCTTCACACTGGTTAACTTCTTGACTATAATATAAAACGTCCTGAAACACCTCACTCTTCCATATGCCCCACTATCACAACCTGCCTTCACACACCTTGAGATATTCCACATCACATCTCGCCCACAAACACCTAGGCCACAAACCAAAACCTCATCTTGATGACACATGGGAATCACCACATAACTCATCCCGAGGACACTTGGGAAGCATACCTCACCCACAGAATCCTTGGCCTCACAACCAAACCACAACCTTACTGAATAGTCTAGGGATACCAATTCCTAGAAGAGGAAGTAGAGAAGAACCAATAACCATCCATCCATCCTCCCACCAGGATGTTGGGAAAGGAAACCCTCCTCCTAACAATGGGGGTGTTTGACATATAGTGACCAAAAAAGGAGGGGTGCATATATAAATATCAAGTAACTACATGTATATATATACATATGTACCAAACACTCATCCTAACCTATGGGTTTTCAAAATAATAACCAACCCACACCAAAATTGACGTTTCTGCCAATCCTAGATACATGTATCCAAAATAATGATGGTCACTTCCCAATAAATGAAGACCACTTCACAACAATCCACAACAATAAAAATACCCCAAACAATTAATTTAACAAAATTTAATTGTCATTACCAATTCATTTTTTTATTCATTCCATCCTTACCCAGTTAACTACCAAACAGAACATAAAACAAGTAAAACCCTAACCCACAACCACATCAAGAATGTCTAGAAACCCAGGCCAACAACTATCACAAGGTACTAACAACCTTATTCAAAATTATCCCTCTTAAACCATCCTCAGTATACCTGTTGCTAGAGAATCACCACATTCATCAAAATGAAACTCACCCAGCTTGTAATCCCACTGAACACTACCCTATCTCGATCACCCATTAAACCACTTACACTATCATTCTTCAAAGTCATGACACTATATAATTCCTCTCAACAAGTAAAACCCCAACACACTTCATCACAACCACACTCAGAAGACCAATTACATAACAACACCTAGCTGAACACTCCCATAACCTTGAACATGACAAAAAACAATCATGTATCCTCGCTTTTCAACCACTGCCCAGATATAGTACCACTACATAACAAGTTCATCCATTACACAATCAACCAACCTCTCAGCCTGAGATACCATTACACCTCCCATTCCACCCTATACTCACAACCACCCTTCTAGCCACAACACCTTAATAAAAATAGAGACATGAGCTAAACAGAATAACATACAACACAAAACTACGCTGATAAGGAAAGGTTCATTGTTATTTAATAGCAGTCGTGATTTAATTACACATGATAATAAATTGGTGATAAAATAATATGTTTGATCTTGGGGAATCCATACAATTACCTAAATATAAGTGATTAACTAGATTCCAATTATTATAGGATTGAATCACAATGAAAACAGGTATGAAAACAGAGAACACCAATGACCATGAATTTCACAAGAACACAACCCAAACAATTCACAACACGAATCAAAGATAACATATAAAACAAAGTGATCATCAACTTTGGGCTCCCAATACCTCATTTATAACTTCTTATTATATTTATTAAATTGGTTTAAAATGAATTCACAAGGTAAAATAAGTTCACTAACCCCAAATAATGCACAATTAAAGTAGAGTTGAAGTAAATCCCTACATGGAACAATAGGAGACCAACAATTATTCCTTGGGCCAAAAACAGGGGGTCGCGCGAGTAGTGGGAAAGTCTCCAGTGTAAAATTGAAAATACTAATACACCACATGGGCATGACTCCTCATGGATGAAATTTTCAGGGCACACAAAGAGAAAACTTATGGGTTCAAATGAATAAAATATTTTGATTTAGAAAGTAAAGATCCAAAATCTATAGGGAACTGTTTCCAAGGCCATTAATGTCAGATCCTGACCAAGACCACATAATTTATGAGTCAAAGGAAAATTTTGGTTTTTAGATGATAAACACCATATGAAACCTACCAAAACTCATTAAATATGGAACCCAACACATTTCATTTCAGAAATATATGGAACTAAAAAATCCAAAAAGGATGGAAAATGACTCATCGATGGGTGATTCACCGATGGGTGAGTCACCGACACCGGAGTCACAGATGCTTGAGCCCCCGATGTGATGACTTACTGATTCCCTGACCTACCGATTCCCTAACCTACTGACTCCCTAGGTCACTGATGCCTTGATTCACAGACATTATGGCCTATCGATTCCATGATTCACTATCCTAAGCTATCGATGCGAGCTACTGATGCCGAGCTATCGACGCTGAGCTACCGATGTTGAGATACTGACATTGAGCTACCATCACCAATATATGGACATTGAGATACCAATGCCAACCTAACAACAATGAGATATTGAATCCAACCTACCAATGATGAGCTAGTGATAAGACTTACTGATGCCTGACTCACCGAGGGAAAAATAGGGAATTTGGAAAAATCATAAAATGAGATACCATTTCCTACCAAAACACCCCAAACACTATATTTTGAAAAATTAAATGACAAAATAGGTCCATTCCAAGACATTTTATACCGATAAAACCATTCTCACCATCGATAATTTAAATCCAAATGCAAAAGAAAGAGGGGTCCGAACAACCACCCCATAAGATGCCTCTCAAGAATAAACCATCCTGTATTGTTTGGAATGATTGGGTGAAACCTCAATATCCAAGAACACCACCTCCTAAATTTTACAACCCAAAAAACCATAGGAGATTCCACCCCATCACTAAAAGTAAAAAATCTAGAATAAATGAATTAGGTAATTCCTTCCTCTATGTCAAGATACTATATGCTTAATGAGGAACTGAGCACTCGCATAGGATTAATCATATATGCATTAATTCAGCTTGACTAGGGATTATGTCCTCCCATACTCATACATTATGAATTTATCATACATTATAGAACAAGGAAACAAATCATCTCAATGAAAAAAAAGGTTCAATAATCACAATGAAAAACACAACAAGGATGAATTTCAAAAAAACTATAGGCAGTGGGCACACATATGTGTCTTCCTTTCCTAAGTACTCTCCTCTAGGCCATCATGCCTCCACAACAGAAAAACCCATGAAATGTTCCATCCACATAGCACCTTTTACCAATGATCATGGATAACCATTGGTCTCTCTATTAACATTACATCATCCTCAATATCTAACTCCCCCAATAAATGACATGGGAGTCATCATGATGATACCAATGAATCTGGGAGACATGAAAGACATCATGGATCTATATCAACAGTGGTGAAAATGCCAACTAGTATGCCACCTTTCCAAATTGTCCCAACACCTCAAAGGGTCCGATGATCCTGGGTGAAATCTTACATCCTCTACTGAACATCCACTACCAACGTCGAGGGGAAACCTTCATGAACACATTATCCCCAACCTCAAACTCCATGGGACTTCTCCTGTAATCTGCATAGGACTTCTTCTATTCATGTTTTTCTATCATCCTTTCATGGACAAGATGCACCTTGTCAGTTTTACTCAGCACCATGTATGAACCATGAATAGGTTACTCCCAAACATCTATCTAGCTCAAAGGTGAACAACATGGTATCCCATATAGGTATTCAAACTGATCCATGTTAATGGAAGTGTGATTGATATTATTGAAAGAAAACTATACCAATGGAAAGATCCTAACCCAAGAACCACCAAGCCCCAAGATGCATGCTCACAAAATGTCCTCCAATGTCAAGATAGTCCTCTATCTCTTCCCATCTATCTGAGGGTGGAAAGAAGTGATGAGGTCTGATTGAGTTCCAAAGGAATGTTACAATCCCCTAAAGACTCACGATATAAAACGTGTATCCCGATATGAGATGATGGATCTAGGAACTCAATGAAACTACACCACCTCATCTACATAACTCTTCACTAAGAAATCTACTACGTTCACTTATTGATTGCTAAGAGGTTAGTCGATTTCATCAACCGATCCACTACTATCCATATTTCATTGAATCCTCCTAGAAACTTGGGTAGACTTGTGACTAAATCCATTGAGATCTTTTCCCACATCCACTCAAGGACATGTAAGGGAAGAAATAAACCACTAGAAACATGGTGCTCATCCTTCACTTGCTGGACCACCATGCACTTTCCCACAAACTCTACCACTTCTTGCATCATCTCGGGCCACCAAAACTACTCCCTCAACTCAAAATACATCTTGTAAGTCTCTGGGTGTACTACTAGGGGTGATCAATGAAACTCCTAGAGAACTCCCTCATACATCATCATGGGATCACATAGATTCCCATGAAACAACATCCAATTATGAAAATACTCTGACAAAACCTCTAGAGTATTACCCTAGTAAATATGATCATGCATCACCGCCTCCATCGAGTCACCCCACTGATACTCTTCCACTTACTACCTCAGTAGTGACTACACCATCATATGAAATAGATAGCCTCTACCAACATCCATTCTAGCCACTAAGTGCAATGTGTCCAACTCATCCATTGCCCTCCAAGCATCCAGAAATTCTAGAAATTCCTCCCTTCAAAAATTCATTCTCAAAGCATCAGCCACAATATTCCCATTTACAGAGGTGTATGATATCTCAAAATTGTAATCCTAGAGAAACTCCATCAACCTCCACTACTGCTAGTTCAAATCTCAATGGGAATAGATGTGACATAAACTCTTTTTATCCATGAATACCAAAACGATATCCCTAATGAGGTAATGCACCCATAACATTAGCAAAAACATGACCGTTTGCATCTCTAGATCATGGGTGGAATAGTTACGTTCATGAGGACACAACTACCTAGACCAATAAGAGATCACTCCCCATTGTTGCATCATCACACACCCCAAACCTAAATGAGATGCATCCCAAAACACCTTGAAAGTCACCCCTTACTATGGAATCATGATCACTAAGGGACTAACCAACATACCCTTCAAATAGTTGAATGCTTCCAGGAACAACTCACCCCAAACAAAGATTGGACTTTTCTAGTTAGAAACATCAACAGAGATACTACTCAAGAGAAATTAGGTACGAATATTTGATAGTAGCTTACTAAATCAATAAAACTAAAACGTCTACCACATTATTTGGTAATTTACATGAAACAATTTCCTCGAACTTCAATGGGTCCACTACTACACCCTTCTGAGACACCATATGTTCAAGGAAGTGGACTTCCCATGTCCAAAACATTAACTTAAACAACATTCTATTAAAATGGTGGTGCTAAAGTAATTCTAGGATAGTAATAAGATGCTTAGTATGCTCTTATGATGACTTTGAGTAGATTATGATGTCATTGATGAATATGATGATGAACCGGTCCAAGAACATACAAATTATGGGGTTTATATGACCCATGTAAATGGATGGGGTATTCTTAACAACGAATGACATAACCAAGAACATGATGTTCACATACCAGCACCTGAAAGGAGTCTTTAGGATGTCACACTCCTTCACCCTCATCATGTGATACCCAAACAACAAATCGACATAGAAAAACAACATACCCACCTCATCTAGTCAAAAAGAATGTATAACCTCATGAGAGGGAAACCGTTCAAGAAATTTATCTGATTCAATCTCCAATAGTCTATATGCCTCTTTAGACCACCATCTTCATGCTTTGAATGTAAGATTGGAGAACCCCATGGTCACACAATAGGATGGAAAAATATCTTCTTCATCAAATCTTCAGTCTAAATACTTATCTCCCACAACTTAGAAGGTTCCATCCGATATGGGTCTATAGAAATAAGGGAATCACCAGGCTATAAGATTATCCCAAACTCAATGTCATTTCAAGGGGGTAGAGTCACAACATCCTTGGGAAAAAAACAAGAAATCTAGGAACCCCCAATATCCCATCATCCATCGATTCCACTAACAGATCATCGATCATGGAAAGAAGAGGCTCTATACACCAGCTTCAAAACTGACAACTCTGATTGCCAACGAAAGCTACACATTGGCCATTCACATCTGAAAACACGACACTTATATCGAAGCATTTGAGAATAGCATGCATAGAGTACTATATGTCGATGCCTAGGATTACATCATATGGCTCCATCATTATCAGAACGAGATCCACACTAGACTGATATGACTCCAGAATCAGTCTACATCCCTAGAAAACATCAGTCATGCTAGTCTGAACCCTATCTAGTGTACTCTACACCAAGGAAACATAAGTTCTCTCTATGTTCATTACCATAGAAATGGGTTTAATCAGGTGCAACAAAGGAGTGAAAAGATACTAAATCAAACATGGTGAAAAGAAGATTAATGAACAAAATGATCGTACTTCGAATGATATCCATCCCTACTAGAATTTATGCCTCTGCGATGTGAAAAAAACCATTCCCTAAATCCTCTTCCCCTTTGAAGTTTTCCACCTCCTAAACCATGCCATGGTTGAGATCCATATGGAATGACCTGAGGATAGCATATGCCTGCCTTGTCTCCCCTTAGTGGAAGAGGGGCCTGTAGTCCCTACTGCTTAAACGGCCTGGCTGACACCTGCTGTTGATGCGGGCCCTTGGACCTTCCCACATCCACTATACTGAGCTCGAATTTATCAATGAATTATAAGGTTCCCTTGGACTCCATAAGAGTAATACCACAGTCCCAATACTATAGGAAATGGATGAGGACCAGAAGGTTTGAACTAAAACTGCTAGGGTCAACTCCCTGCTGGTCAAAACCTGGAAGGTACTAACATCGGAGACATGAAACATACAACCATCACTTTTGAAGAACAATTCTATCTACCCTCTAATGGTAGACCTCATCATGAGTGCATATTTTCCACTACCTCATCCTTCTTCTAAACCCTTAATTATGTCGGTTAGATGAAGGCAGTAACTACATACTAGAGTGAAGGATGAAGTGTCTCTTATAAATGTATCACCCATGACTCCTTATCTGAAAATAGATATTGAAAAAAGAGAAGGATACCCTGAAACATGATCCTCAAATTCCATATTGACATACTCCCAAAACCGAGGGAGATTAGTTCCTATCTCTTCTATGCCTAAATCGGCAAGGAGATGAATTCCACATGGAACTCCTTCTTAATGTCATCCCTTGAAACATCGGTCTCCTTCCTCTCCAAAAGGTAAATCATCCACCATAGATGTGATGTTCCCCTAACATCGATCACTTCTAATAGAATCTAGTACTCTATTAGAGCCCTGATCAAGGTGAAGGTGATCACCAAATCCTCAATCCAACTCTCAGTCTTTATATTTGAAATGTTGACTTCATACTTTCCCAGTGTCTACTGAAGGAAATCATGTAGTTTCTTATGCCATTGGTTTTCCTCATCCTCCATATCGACCCTCTTATAATCAATAAAATTTTCCTCCTGAGCCTACACTTGCTAATCCACTTGTGCATGGAGACCTGGTGCATTAAATGACGGGTAAACAAGGAATTCCTAAACCCGAGTAGTATATAATTTTTTATGATTCATTTAAACTCATTTTTTATTTTAATTTACTGAAAACACCCAAAAATAACATGAACCTAAGTCTTCATGATGCATGTAACTTTCCTAGGTTCTCTACCCTAAAATCTATGTTGCCTCACTTTGTAATTTGTTAAGATTAGAGTCCTTGCATAGGATAACAAGGGCCCTAAAATTTAGTTTCATAGCCAATCTTTGCAAACCTATGTCATAATCCAAGATCACCTAACATTGTTTCCCTACCAACCCATGAAATCCTCACTATGACTGACTCAAACTCTACCATATCTCTCAACCATCACTTCTGACACCATTCTATCACAACCCTCCTTTTTTACGATGAGAGAATAGATAACAAGATACCAAGACCTTCATTACTCAAGATGGAGTGATAATGACCCCCTGAGTCCTGCCTCTAATAGGACATGAAATGTAAACTAGCACCACATGTAGGTAACAATTAACAAAAGATTGTAGGAATTTCCCTTTTTAATGAAAACAAGATCGGGAAATAAGATATATCAACCCAAAACACCTCCAAGACACATATATGTAGAAACCAAAATACACCCAACATTCATGTTTTATGTACAATTTCTACAAATATAAGAAAACTCAAACCTAAGTAACAAAATAAAACAAAGCAGCAACACAATAACTATCCCCAACGTACGAGCTAGTACAGTTTATCATGGTCCACGTAATCTCAAAAGGAACAAGAAAATAGTTTTATATACATAGGGTGAGAATAAAAGTATACTTTGTAGGGAAAAAACAAAATTCACCCATGTAAAAGTTGAATAATTATACTAATTCCCCAATGTGAAATATCAAAAAATAAAAAGAACCTAACACGGTATACTATACAAGACAATCTCGCCAAAGAAATGCTCACCAAATAACACAAGTAATGTAAAGTAAAGTAGTAATCACAACGATATTTGGGTACCCCACAATAATTCCCACTGGTTTACGACACATATCTAATGGAAAATGTCCTAATGCAACCACGATCTTCAAAAATTTCCACTATCACAACATTCCCACACACACATATGCCACATACCACATCAAATCTCACCCCACAAACACTTGGACCTCAAACCAAAACCTCATCTAAAAGTCACCTGGGAAGCAAAACATTCCCACAGACACCTAGGCCTCACACCCACACCACAACATGCCTGAAGAGTCCAGGGATACCAATTCCTAGAAGAGGTAGCATAGAAGAATCAATAACCATTTGTCTATCCTCCCACAAGTATTTTGGGAAAGTACACCCTCCCCCATAACAATGGGGGTGTTAGACAAGTAGTGCCAAAAACAAGTGGGTTGTGTATTTAAATCAAAAGGAACAACATGTATATATATAGGTATCAAACACTCATCTCACTCTAAGGGTTTCGAAAAAAGAAACTAGCCCACACCAATGATACCCTTGCTTGCAATCCTATAGGCACATATCAAAACAAATTATGGTCACTACCCAATAAATGAATGCCTCTTCAATACCAAAAAAAACTAGAAACCTACCCCCAAACTATTCATTTACCCAATTTTCATTCTTCATTATCTATAAATTTATTTATTCTTTCCAACCCTACCCAAGAAACTACAAAACACAGAATACCACAAGTAACATCACAACCCACACCCACTTTAAGAATGTCCAGAAACTCTAGCCAAGGGATCTCGCAATGTGACAACATCCTTCTTCAATATTATCCCTCTTATAACACACTTGGTGTCACAAATGCATTAGGATCACCACATTCATCAAAATGAAACTCACCTAGATTGTAGTCCTACTGCACACTCCGCTATCTTGAACATCTGTTAAACAAATTCCACTATCATTCTGAAAATTCATACCATCATATTCTTCCTCTCGGCAAGTAAACCCCCAACACACTTCATAATAACCCCACTCGGTAGCCCCACTACATAACCACAACACACCCAGCACACCCATAAACATGAACATGGAACAACCTAGTCCTGAAGCCCCACTACCCAACCAATAACCAGATACAATCCCACTACATAAAATTTTCATCCATTCTACAATCAATAAACCTCTCATCTTGAGATACAATTACGCAACCCGTACCACCCGATAGTCACAACCACACTCCCAGCCACAACACCAAAAGAATAAAACAAACACGATCAGAATAGAACCACACATAGCACACAACCAAACCAACATGGAAAGGTTCATTCAAAATTATATGCACTCATGATTTAACTCCACATGATAAAATAGGGGTGATCACATAAAAAGTTTGACCATAGAGTATCCATATAATTAACAGAATATACATGATTAACCAGATTCCAATTATTGCAGTAGTGATTCACAAAGCATACAGGTACAAAAATAGATTCCATAAACATCCATTATTTTAGATGAACACAACCCATACAATTCACAACATGGATCAAAGAAAATATAAAAAAAAGAGATCATCAACCTCATACTCCCAATCCCTCTTTTATTACTTATTATTATATTGGTTAAATTGTTTATAACTATATTTACAGGGGAAAATAAGTATACCCACCCTGAATGATGAAACATTAAAGGAGATATAATGGAAATCCATATATGGAACAAAAGGAGACAAAAAATTCGTCCTTAGACAAAAAACAGGGGGTCGCATGACCAACATGAAAGACTCGTGGGGAAAACTGAAAAGACTAATACACCCTTGGGGCATGAATCTTCAAGGATGAATGGTTCTAGGTGCACCAAGAGATTATGGAAGGGTTCAAAGGGAGGGAAGATTCATATTTAGAAATCCCAGATCCTAAAACTATAGGGAAACAATTTTGGAGGCCATTAAAGTCGGATCATGACCATAACCATGCGATTCATGAGAAAATGTAAGATACATGTTTTTAGAAGATAAATACAGTTCGAAACATCCCAAAAATAATTATATATGGAACATAACTCATTTCAAATAAAAAATACATGGAACTTGAAAAGCTCAGAAAGGTAAGAAAAGGACTCACTAATGGGTGAGTCACCGATGCCTAAGCCACCGATGTGACGACCTACAGATGCCCTAACCTACCGACACCATGACCTACCAACACCCTAATTCACCGGTGCTCCGAGTCACCAAAGAGATGACCTACCAATTCCCCGAGTCACCGAGGCTGAGCTACCAATACATAACTATTGATGCTAACCTATCCTACTGATGCTAAGATACTGACATAAAGCTACATACACCGACCTACAAACATTGATCTGTCGATGTTGAGCTACATATTTCAACATATCGATGATGATCTTCCAATGAAAACCTTCCAACAACAAACTATTGACATTGAACTACCGATGTGACTCTCAAAATCCTGACTGACAGATGAAAAACAAAAAAATTGGAAATTTTTTGAAATGAGCTACTGTTGCCTCCCATAACAACCCAGACACTAGATTTTGAAAATGTAATGGACCACTGGGGTCTAAACCATTACAACCTTGATGTGTATAAAATCCATTTATTTACTTTTAGGTTGAGCATAGATAGACAATATATAGGAAAGAGGCCCAGGATTGCATGGTTTAGATGGACGCTCTTGTGGAGTGTATTGGACAGGCATGAGCAGCTTGACATGGTATTGGAGACATGGTATGTGATACGACCCAATGTTGGTAGTGGGGCTTATTTAATTTAATTTTTATTTATTTATTTATGTATATATATATGTTCATCCCTATGGAAAAACATGGTTGTATGAATTACATGGATGTTTGGGACTTTAGTAGACTTTCACTTTATTACAACATGTTTAGTTCATTTTATTTATTCTTATACTTTATATGCTCTGCATGTTTGGTTATTTACTATGGGTTGTGAACTCTGATATGGGGGTATAGTCTCCTCACCGTTTCCCTTTTAGACCCCTTCTACTAGTCAATAGCCCCTGGTGTATGAGGAGGCATGCTTGAGGTCTTGTGGAGAATAATCTTGGAGCACCTGTTTTGTGGAAACCAGGTCAGAACATTAAAATCAAGGTCATGTCTCAAGTATCCAGTGTTGATGTAAATATTTAATTGTAACATGTAGTTATAAAGTATGATATTAAGACTAACATATATATTCTAATCATCAATCATTAATAACAATATGGTCATGAATAGTCGAACCAGCACAAGCTCAATGATTCCATGCACACCCGTTTCCTCGCAGCACTTCCTGTATCCTAGACCATCATAATCTAGGGGAACCCTAGTTAAGGTGTCACCCCACTATTACAAAATAAATATAAGTCTTTTATCTAGCTACCAAGTGTAATGAACCTAAACCTTGTAGCTTAATATTGGTGGTTATATTATTTCATTGACTTAGGAAACAAGGAATCAAATTTAAAAGGACCAAATATTTTAGTAATCTTTGTAAACTAGATATATAAATTAATCTCATATTACAATTAGAATCATAAAATAAAACATAATTTTTATTTCATTACACCATTATTACCCTTATCATATCCCATTATATCAGTCAAAAAACACATCGTATTATCTTGGGGAAAATAAAAAATAAGAATGGTGTGAGCTCAGATGCATAGTAAGGGTAACTGTATAACACAATATTTCATGAATACATAATACTTAATCATTTTGGAAAATAAAATGACTGAAACAAAATCCATTAAATTAATAACATGAACTTAAAGAATAATATATAATGAATAAATGGTGATCAAATAATTACATATAAATAATCACATGAGTATTTAACATGACCATTGATTTTATATCTAATCGAATAATCATATTGAATATAAATAACTAATCTCATGATGATGGAATGAATAATGATAGAAATCATTGTAATAAATCAATACCATTCTCAAGATATTTTAAATATATGGGTAAGAAACATTTAATTTAGTAAATTGATTTGTATCATGTGACCTACTGATTCTTCAAGGGGATATATAAGCTCAAGACCCACCCATCATTTAATAATTACAATTATTTAATCATATGAAATCAATGAAAAATTATAAACATATATATTCAGATTGAATAACTTATTGTTGGAATGTTAATAACTACCCCAATTAATAAACATAATCATAAACGATCCATATTAGTATGGTGAATGGTAATGGAATATTACATCCTCAGTCAAAAAGATCATAGACCATAGAAAGAAAAAATAAGGATTATATCAATATAACATATCCCCAATAGATAATTATTATAATAAAGGGTTTATGATGTTGATTAATGTAAATACCATAAATCTGTAGTTAAAACATTATTAAAGAAAATATCTTCTCCATTTTGAAAATCAAATTTTAAAAATAAAATATCAAAAATATTAAAATATAGTTCTATTAAAATTATCTTCTAAACCTATAAAATATTAATTAAATAATTGTTTGTTCATAAAGGTATAAAATTCCATTCATTCTATAGATGTTAAAATATATATTCCTTTAATATTCTCAATAAAAACCAGATGGCCATTGTTTAGAAAATGACATGGATAATCTCTTATATTTTTTCTTACAAAAAGTCAAAAAGTGTAAAAATGAATTTAACAAACAATTTTTAAAATGTTAAAAAAATTGAAAACATTGTTAGAAATCATGGTTTTAGAAGAAAAATAATTTTTGACCGAAGAGAGAAATAAAGTTGAATTTTCCTAAAATCTTTTTCACAATCAATTTAAGTATAAAAGAGATTAAAATAGTATTATTACATTAAAATTTCATGAATAAAAATATGATAATAAAATTCATGAGTTTCGTGAGTTATATATCACAATATTTCATTATCACGAATTTAATCCTAAATAATCACGATAAATAATGACATTAAAAAATAAACCATTACAACATAGTTTACTTTTAAATTATAATACCCATGAAAGAAATAACTTCAAATGAAAAATTTAATACCACGAATATAAATGGATTAATTATTTAAAATATCAAAATCAGTAGTATGTACACCTCACCAAATGAATAAGTGGTGTATATGACATATGTGTCTTAGTGGTAAAAGTGAGATGAGAAACCCTAATATCTGTTTCGACTTCCTTTGTATTTGTATGAAAATGTGATATAATAAATATAGGTATATTATAAATTTATTAAATAACCATAATAAGTTTTTATACCATATATTATTTACTTATATTATTTTATTAGAACTTTATAGACAATAATTTTTAAAAAACAGTATTTTGAGTGATAATTTCATTATTTTTCATGTATGTTTTGGTTCACTAATTTTGGTGATTTTACATTGATCATTGTTAAATGATAGAAATTTTTTTATCCATGATATAATTTTAATATATATTCATTATATATGTTTTTATAGTAATAAATAAAATTTTGAGATTGAAAATGGATTACACTATTCTTGGACATGGTAAGTCACACGTATGCATAAAAGTTGTTTCGATTTTTTAAACCAACAGAATGAAAGGAAAAAATATTACTTTAAAATTATAAAATGATTATTAAATCATATAATTAATTTATATTAATCAAACAAATCTATTTTACCATCTATGTAAAAATAAAATGAAAAACATTTCACATCGCAACACGGAGTTGGTCGTCAAAACGTACACATGAGGGATGTAATTGTTTTTCCAAATATTGGAAGGTAAGAAGTTAGATGTGATATTATTTTTAAAGAAGTTTTTATAGGTCATAAATATCATATATATTTATTTATTTTAAAATTACTACCATCCATGTAAAATATAAGTGAAAAATGAATCATATCACTTCGTGAGGCGGTTGTCCCCCCTATACAAGATCAACATTATCAAATCACCCAGAGAATGGAAATTATGAAGTTATATATGATATAACATTAAATAATTATAATAATATCATGAATTTAAATTTAATATTTTAAATCCCAAACTATATCTATCGTTTATTGATGGTTATCGAAAAAACATTTATCGGTTTCCAAGGCGATAGTCCATTGTACACATGATTGACAGTTTCGTTTCCAACTTGATGGATGTGTAGATAAATCAGGGATATTTCATTAATATAATAAAATACCTATATATATGGGATGTTGTTTTATTAAATTATAATTTTAAGGAGATTTTTATAAGGTGGAATAAGAAATAAAACAAATATGCACGTTTAAGAATTTTACCACTTCTTCAGAGAGCCTTGTTAGTTTTATAACTAATTTATTCCTAGGAGGACATAATAATAAGGATATGGCCTATAGTAAATGAGGAGGAAATATAGGATGGATTTTTTTAGGTAATTTTCAAAAAAAATGTCTTGGAAGTGTGTAGGGGAGATGAGAGAGGGGGCCCTTTATAAGTGGGGGAGAAGACACTCATTAAATTTTTGAAACAAGAAAACATGAAAATAATGTTTTTCTAATTCTAAAATACATAAAAATTGTTAATTATTAATCCTTAAAGGTTATATGGTCTTTATATGTCCATATAATGGGTTTTGGAAAAGTATTATATAATTTTAAACTCACATATTTTTAGTTTTAACCCAAAAAAACTTTTTTACTATAACCACAATAATATATTTTTTCTATGTTTACTATTCATAATGGTCAAAAATTTATTTGAACATATCCGATAATATATATCATGATTATTATAAATATGAAATAAATTTTTAAGAATTAAATTTACATAATGGAAAGAATTCAATTTTAAAATAAACCAACAGATGCACAAAAAAACGATTTTTTCTAAACAAAAATTTTTAATACTTTTAAAAGTTATATTGTTAGAATTTAATATTGAATTGATTCCAATGAACAATAATAGATAATGTTTAATATATTTTATCTTATTTTACATTAAAAACAATATAAATTATAATGAAACATTTAAAATAATATAATTGAAAAGTCCATTTTTATTAAAAATCCAAATTTTTCACTATTCATAAAACATATATTTATTTTCAAAAAACTCTAAAAAATTCACCCAAAGATAATTTAAAAATATTGATTAAAAAAAGTAATTCTATTTTTTCAAATAAATTTTATAAATAATAAAAAAATAATTTTAAATTATGTGGGAAAAGTGTGACTAAACCACCTTTTAGAAAAATAAAGTTTTTTAAAACATTTCTATATCTTTCAAATGGTTCTTATTTTATTTATAGTAAATAGATTAAAATTTAATTTATCTTATAAATTTTTAAAAAATATAATTTTTATAATTCATTTATTCCTATTCATACCCGATAACATAATAGCTCTGTTGTGAATTACATTTCTAAAGAATAATTGTGTAATATAGTATCACAATTTTTTTAAACCCTTATTTGCATTCATCAAAAGATATCAAAGAGATTGAATTTATTTAAAATTAAATTTTTAATTAATTCTTTGGTTTCTAAATTATATTATATGTTTTCTTTTTTTATTTTCATTCATGCTATAAAAGATTAAGTTTCACTTTTAAAATCTTAGGGCATTTCATACTCGTTTGAAAATAAATTGCATACTCACAAATTAGTCATGATTTTGAATATTATGTTTTTTTTCATTTGAAAATACCCTTTTTGGAAACCTAAATCATAAAAATTTCAATATTAAATCCCATTGATAATAGTGAAATTTAAGTACAATGGTCATCTATAGTAATATATAAATAGTTTTCCAAGTAAGAGAACATTGGTGGGACGTGAAGATATGGAAATGGAAGTAAAGTGTAAATTATTATAGGGTGTGATATAGATAATTGATCACATGAATGTGAATGATCAATGGAATGTTAAAAACTCAAAACCACAAATTTTTTATGATTTATATGACCATTTGATTCATCAGATATGAAGGTAATATGACAACATTTTTGTTGTAAGTTCCCATTCATAAAGATAAGGAATTGTTTAATTGTCTCATAATATAATTAAATATACTTACTTGATATATTTCTATTTAATAAACAAAATTTCATCTTTTGGTTGTTTTTTCGTCAATATCAAATCCATGTATAACACCATGAAATGAATATCCAAAAATATATTTTTTATAGAAGAAGTAATGAAATTAACTTTTTAACATATTATAATATCTATAAAAGAGTATCAGGTTACTCCTCAAATATTTACTAAAACAAACATGGATATCATATTTAACAAATATAATATATTAATTTGTAATACCAAATTTGTGACTCTCAAAATTAATCTTAATCCATTTTATAAATTGTAATCCCTAAGACTCATCCAAAATATGTTTGAACACATTCAAAGTTCAAAAATTTAGAAGGACAATCATTAAATCATCATTATATTCCAAAAAAATATAAAGTTTCTCTTAATGAAAAATTCAAAATATGTGATTCCCTTGATAAATATGATAAGTTACTTGAAAATATTCATTCTTCCAAAAATAATATATCTTATTTTCTAATATATTCCATAAATCCAAACATATAATAAACTCCAATAAAGATACCATAAACCATAAAATAACTAACCAGTTGTAATTTCACTAATATTATTCCCCCACCAGAAATATTTTTTGTTATTATGTAAACTTCCTGAAAAAATTAGGGGTTATGTTTCCTCAAATATGAGGTTTATATAAAGAAGAACATTCTACTAAATCACTTTTTTAGGTCATCTGTTCAATTCAATATATGCTATCAAATCCTTATAGAAAAATCAATATAGAAAAATATGCATACATTTAATAATTATTATTTCCAGAAAATCATTGATTAAATACTAAAATTAAATAATTCATGAATCGAATCACAATTAAATTAATCATTCAACTTCATAGGTATTAATAAAATAATCTTGACCTTGATCCCTTAGCCTCTTTTGAGGCACATTCCCCTGATACTTGGGGAATTAATTTTCATATAGCCTCGTATACATAAATTTGAAGAATTTAATATTGAAAGATTTTTCATTTATATTTAAATAACAAGCACTTTGGTATTTCTCTCATGAATTTTGGAAAACACACATTCCCCTCAATAAAGTTCCAAGGTGATTCTGTCCAAAATTATTCAATGTCAAAAAAATAATTTTTTCCTTCATTCTCTTATCAATTTTATTTATGTATTTCTCTTCATAAATTTATTACCTTTGAAGCCAAATACATAGTAAATTCTTTCTCTGTCTTAATCAAAAATTATATTATGTCCTCTTATGATGAGAATGATTGGGAGACTAGATTATTTTGAAATATTATATTAATGCGATCAATGAAATGGGCATTCATACTCTTTAGAATATGTGTATCAAAACATTTTACATTCTTTTCACTAGGGCCAATTTATAAATAATGTAATACACTAGATTAGATCATATAATTATTAAATATAAAATATTTTTCCAAAAATATTGAAATAGATAACTTAAATTAAATAAAAATTATGCATGTCTCATCTCATAATAAATAAATTGTTTTAGAAGAATCCAAATCAAATTTTTTTTCATATACCTCATAATTGTTTTTAAAGAAAACGAGAATAAATTAATGACAATACCCTAGGAGTACCAACCATTTTTTAAGTAAGTACCACATTCATTTATTAGGTAATCATGATTAAATTCCAAAAATCCTTATTTGATGTTATTACCCATAGGTGCGACTGTTCCAGAGGCACTTCTACATGTAGTATCATTACATGGATGTTTTATGAGAGAAAAAAACATAATATCTACCTTACCAAAACATTAGGATACTCTCATATACTTATCATAAATTTCAGTAATGGGGATATATTCCCAAATATATTCTTTCTTATATCTAGTCGAAAAGGGTTCTTCTAAACATCCTTTGACCCCATTTGTAACACCCAAACCTTAGTAGCCTAGAGTCAATGGTAAAAATATTACATGGGAATAATATTCAATGAATATTATCTTAAAGGAATGAATTATTTAGTAGTATTGCTAAAATAGATACATATATGAATCTCATATTACAATTAAAAACATAAAACAAATCATTGAAATTTATTTGAGTACACCATTATTTCCCATGTCACATCTCTACGTAACAATCAGAGAACACATTCCTGTATCTTGGGGAAAATAAAACACTATAAGGGGTGATTTCATATTCTCAATAAGTGTAAGAGTACAATGGATAATCAATACACAATATGTAATTAATATTGATTGGTTAAATAACTGACACACATTTCATTTATTAAATAACTTGATCGTTAAGAATATTAAGGTAGGAATAAATGATGGTCAAATAATTATATATAATTAATAACATACGCTTGAAACATATCTATGAATATTCAAAATAATTTACTAATCACATGGAACATCAATAACTAATATCATAATGAAGTAATGTGTGAAAATAGACATCATAAACATACTATCGAGATATTTCACAGTATAGTTTTAATCAATGGACAAAAACAAATATAATTTGGACAACTGATTTGTCTCATGAATCCTATCGACACATCAAGAAGATACGCAATTCTAGAACCACACATCATTAATAATCCCAATGTGTTACACTAATTAAAGGGGTAAAACATAAAAAATATAAACATTAATATTGAAAAACTAGTATAAAAAATGATAATATTTACCCAAATCAATATAAATAATAATAAAACTATCTAGAGTAATATAGTGAATGGTAATATAATAGTAATCCATTATTTAAAATGATAAAAACCATATTAATATAGAATAATTATGATATCAACACCACATATCTCAATTTTATCAAATTTATAATAAAGGGATTATGTCATTGAAAAATATAAATACCACAAAAATTCCATTATAACATTTTTGATGAAAATAACCATTTTATTTTTTAAATCACATTTTAAAAATAAATGTTCACAAAATAGTTTGAATATAATTTCATTTTAAAAATAAACTGAAATATTTTAAAACATTCATTAAAAAATTGAGTGGTCATGGTGTTATAGAATTCCATTCATGTTATACAAGTTAAGATAAATATTCCTTTCATATTTTTGGTAAAATTTCTACAAAGACTGTTTAGAAAAATAAATAAATATTCTTTTCATAAAAATATATAAAAATTAAAAAATGGGAATTTTTTAAATCATTTTTATAATGTGAGAACCATTTTTGAAACATTTTTATAAAGATTTTTTTTGGTAGAAAAATGGGTTTCAAAGGGAGAGAGAAATATAGTTATATTTTCATAAAAATAATTTCAATTTTATTTTGGTACTAGAAATTGAAATGATCCATAATAACAAAAGTATAAGAAAAGTAATCATATTGTTTATTGAAATATCATAGTATTTAATCATTATAAATTTAATCTTAAATTTCCTGATAAATTATGGGATTTTAAAATAAATAATTACCACTTTGGTTACACATGAATCATAAACTGCATGAAATAAAAAACATCTAATGAAAATTTTAATAACATATAGATATATTTATTCATGATATAAACTATAAAAATTGTATGTATATACAGCACACTAAATTAATAATTTGGGAATATTACATATGTCTCACAAAAGAAAAATTTAGATGAGAATCCTACACCCAAAGTCTGATTTTCTTCGGATGTGTCTGAACCTCATTTATAATAAATATATTTTTCTTATAAAATTTTCAAATAAATATAATCATATTTTTCATACCATATATAATTTACATATAGTTTTTTATTTACCATATATTGACATTTCATTGTAAAAATCACTATTTCAGATTATAATTTCTTCCTTTTTCATGTATGTTTTGGTCCATCAAATTCATCCCTTTTATATTGATCATGGTTAAATGATATAGAGAGTTTTAAAAATTAGCTGAATATAATTTATATTAATTATATATTAATTTATAGTAATCTATTAATGACAGAAATTGAAAACTTATTGCAAAGTTCATGGGGAAGATAAGCCATACGTAAACATGAACACTATTTTTATTTTTATTGAACAATTGAATTAAAGGAATATAAATATTAATTCACTATTACATAATCATTATTATTTAATATATTGAATTTATATTAATAAAATAAATCCATATTACCACCCATGAAAAAATAGATTGAAAACATTTCTGATCGCTACATGGAGATGGTAGTCTATAGGAACACATGAACGATGTTATTGTTTTTGAAAGGATTGGTAGGTAAGATGTTAGATGTTATATTATATTTATATAAGTATGGGTAGGACATTAATATAAAATATATTCATTTATTTTATCCTTACTACCTACCATGTTAACAGTAATTAAAAAATGAATCACATCACTTTGTGAGGTAGTAGTCCACCATATAGAGAAGCGATGTTATCATAAACCCATATAATAGAAAGTAATAAGGAATATGTGATATCATAGTTATTGAATTATAATAATTTCATAAATATAATTTAAATATGTGAAATCCCTATTTATATAAATCCTTGGAAGGTGGTGATGGAAAATAAATTAAATCAGTTCATGAGGAGGTAGTTCATCGTACACCCAATCGATGGTTCCGTTTCCCACTTCATGGAAGTGAAGATGGACAATAGTTATGTCATTGAAATAAAATAATATCAGAATATATGGGATATTGGAGTAATTATATATTCATATTTTATTATTATATCAAGGATTTAGGAGTATAAATAAAACAAAAACACATGTTTATTAATTTTACCTCTTCTTCTTCAAAGAACCTCATTAGGTTTATAGCTAAAGCCTTCTTAAGAGAAATTTATAACTAAAAATTGGTACCCATATTTTCCTAATTATAAAATCCTTAAAAATGGAAACTTTTGTTACTTTATCAATGATAGGGTCAAAATATATCCATCAAATTATTTTTGGAAAATTTTATGTCATTTTAACCCCTAACATCTTAGTTTAACCCCCAGTAAACCTATTTTCAATGTAATTGTCGTAATTAATTTATACTTATTTTACTATTAAAAATGGTCAAAATTTGGATTAACTTATTAGAAAATATAATATATTCTTATTCAAAATATGGGATCCATTTTCCAAATTAAATTCACATAATTTGTAGAATTAATTTTAAAATTATAACCATAAAAACAAAAAAATTGGGTCTTCTAATGAAAACCTTTCAATGGTTTAATATGCTTTTATATGATAATTCAACAAAAAATTGCTTCAAATTAACTAAATTAGTTAAATTTCAATATAATTGAACAAATTTTATATTAAAAACAATTATAAATATTATTTAACTTTGTATGTAATTTGAACGAAAAGAACGTTTTCATTAAAAATTAATATTTCTCACTATTCATGAAAAAATTAATCATCTTATAAATTTTTTTTTAAAAATAAATAATATGGACATTTAGATATTAAAAACTAATTTCAGTTTTTCAAATAAAATTAAATAAAATTGAAAAAATATTAATTTTAAATTATCTCTATAATGTGAGACTAACAACATTTTTAAAAAACACAGTATTTTTGAAAAAGTAATTTTCTATAAAATGGTTATTTATTTATTTCAAATAAATAGGTAATCATAGAATTCATTATATATATTTGTAATCCATATAATTTTATTAATTTATTTATTCTTATTTATACCTACCAAATTAATGTCTATGTTATAAATGTATTGTTAAAAGAATAATATTTTAATAGAGTATCATGTTTTGTTTAAACCTAGTGTTGTATTCATCTCTAGATATCATAAATATTGAATTTATTTAAAAGTAAATATATCATAATGTCTTCGTATGTTATAATATATTCTTTTCTTGGGGTTGTGGGTCATATATATTATCGATTATGATGTTACTATTACAAAATATTGGGGTGTTATACCCAAGTTTTCATGACCAATCTATTGAGGTGAGTGAGATAAAAAGAAAATCATGGAACATTGGGAATCCAAATCATAATCAATATGTGAAATACAAATTTTATTTGACAAATATTCGACACCGAAACCTTCCCCCAAGATCCCATTCAGAGAAAAAACCCTTCTTTCAACACCAATAATCTTGTGTACTATGAACAACACATAAAGGGAAAATAAGAATAAATAGTTTATCAATGACATTCACAATAGGGGAACTATAATCACAAGGTACCAAACATTAATTAATGGAAATCCAATTTTATAAATAAATCATTTTACATTTAAACAATGAAACACTTAATATATTCCATTTCAAAAATATCATTACGTACTTGATTCAATTAAAACTCATTTTAAGGTTAAAATAAAACCATTATGAAAGAAACATGAAATGATAATATATCCCTTTAAAAGGTTTTAAATATCATTTCATCCAATTTTTCTAATACAAATCATTACAAGGTATTCATTAAATAATTTCAAAAAATATATTCCAAAAAAACACATGGAACTAACATTAATGAATCAATTTGTTTCCATTATATCATTGGTTTTCATTTAAAAAATAAAAAACATTAATATTAGCAACTGAATTAGTTTATTTTCAAAGAAATGGACAAAATTCGTTAACAAATTAATTTATGCCAAATACTATTTCCATGTAATTTGGGTCATCAATGTTTTATAATGATAAAATCATGCATAAATATTAATAAATTATTTACATAATTAAAAATAATAATAAAAGTTATCATAATAATAATAAACAAATTTGGAACACATACCTTATAATATCCATGTTGAAATCAAAACAAATCAAAATAGTGTGATCATATATGGGGAACACTAAAAAAATAAGAGATGTGTCTTGAAAGAAGAAAGAAAGGATCCCCAAACCATAAAACCATATCAAAACATTAAATTCCAAATAATTCTAGTCTATCATAACGATCTGGAATAACGAGTCAAGGTAAATATGATATATTTAAGGGAAAAGAGGTTAGACTTACCGATTGGGAACCACTATATATAACATAAATTAGATCCTCCAAGAATTAAAATTTGGAATGAAAAAACAAAAAAAGGTACACCATGTTTTTTATGAATAAATCTTTTGTTGAGGGGGAGGAAGGAGAAATAAAATGTGGGTTTTGTGTAAAATGAAAAAATCAACCTTACAAAACTAACATCATGTGACACCACCAGCCATCTAGTGGATACAAAATAATTCTTTGAACTGTTTCCATTCCCTCCAATTAAACTTTGGATATAAAATAAATGATTTAGAAACTTCTAAGATAGTATAGGGACAGTGGAGACCCACTGACATGATGGTGTCTATTGCATAAATTTTATGGCCACTACCAAACCCATCAGCAAGTTGGTGGATCTCACCTGCTTGTTTGTGGACCATTTGTAGCTTATTTAGATGAGCATTTAGATCAATAACTACATTTAACTTCTATGATACTGTAAAAATAATAAATAGAAAAATATTTTCAAATTATATGAAATATTGGGATGTTAAAATTCACCCAACCATATTTGTTTCTTCACCCAAAATCCAAGATAGATGAAATGAAAAGAGATGACCATGAATCCTCACACCTAGAGGTGGGTTAGGAAAGAGAATAAGTATTACTAGAGGATAAAGTAACAAAATAAAAATCCATAAATTTTTTGAAAAATTATAATTTATATAATAAGGATCCAAGAAGACCAAAATGTCTTCCACAAGCCTCATGATGGAAGAAACCCATGTAAAGTACAAGGGACCCAACATTGGTCTCCTCACTAATTTAAAGTAATTCCAAAATTTTATATTAAGGATAAGGTGTATAACAAAATAAAAAACTATATAAATTGAAGGATAATATTCCTTCCACTATACTTAAGAGTATTAATGAAACTAATCTTTATATTAAAGGTAAAACACATTCAAAACATCATAAAAAATTTATAAGAGATATCTCCCACAATAATTATCAATTTTTTATCTATAAATAAGTAATCCATAAGAATGAGAGGGATTATTATGATAGCTAAATACTTTATGGAATCCTATGAATTTTTAAATAAATAGCCTCACCTTTTAGTTATACCATCTAATCATACATAAGTTCTATCAAGTTTGGGATTCAATAGGAAACCACTCGGTCATAGTTACTGAAAAATATACCCATGGAATATCCAAGTCCAACTATAAATATATCAAATCGACAATTCCATTACATAATAAATTGCTATGTGGTTTCAAAGTGAGACCACAAAAATCATCCTTCCAGAGCTATAACAAAAAATTGTGAAACCAGGATGGTCATAAAAGACAAAACTGTCCAAAATAAGATCCATCATCATTCCTAAGGATACACCCCCAAAAGGTAAATAAAATGGATTCCTAAAGACAACCACCCTCTCAATTAATTACCTAAAATATTCACAGTGAAACCATGTATATGAAACAACCTATAATATTACATCGAAACTTATCCATTCACAATATTATTGTCCAAAAATGATATAAAGTAGAAACTACAAAAGAGAATATCTAAATTATTTACAACTACCACCCAAAAATGATCATATAAAATGGAATAGATTAAAAATTAAACTCCACATTTCAATATATCTAATTATAAAACATCTAAAAATGACACAATAAGACACATCAATTATTATTTTTTAGATATTTTAAATAAGATAATTTAGAATGAACAGGTTCCCCCACATTGAAAGAACACAAGACACCTCTTCTTCCTCTAAGAATACTTTCCCCACACAACCACATACTATTATTCACTTTATGGAAAATATACAAAAAAAATTACCATACATAAGGCACTATCCACTTCTAATCACTTCACTATCCCCCCATTGAATGAATATGTCACTTCAACTACTTCAGATACGGGGTTATATTTTACACCAAGAGGAAAGATCAGAGGTCTAGTTGAATTCCTAATTTTAAACTGAGAGACTTAAAGGAATCATCTCTGATAGGATTCAATGAAAAAAATATGAAACATGAAAATTACTTAGCACAATCCCTATTGTATCATTCATCACGATATTGATCCCTAAGCTCAAATAATTTCTCCTCGTTTACTTTCTCATGATATTTCTATTAAATAAAGATAGATATATGAATTCTCATGACATGATTTATTATAGGCAGTAAGGGACCATGATTTCCAACTACAATTGAGTATTCCATTTGAATAAAAAAGAATAAAAATTTACTTTTAGAGTTTTTGAATACATGATTCGATCAAATATTACATTAATATCATATATCCACCAAATTGACTCAATAAAACCAATTTCACCACTATAAGGAGGTGGATAAAGATTCAAAAACTATTTAATAATATCCAAATACTATGAATACTCTTGCTCCACCAATCAATATAGAGTTTTGGAAGATCCAGTTATAGTATAAGACACATCTTGATGATGTGAGTGGTCCTCTAAATTTTTTTAACAATTAAAATACCTTTATTAGTTCATTAAAACATTTTAGGAGAACTTTCAATAAATCATTGAACCAACAACGGATTAACTCACACATAAAAAATATAGTCAAACATGTCATTACATAAAGGAACCTAAGACAAAAAAAATTATAAGATTCAAAAAAACCCCTAATCAAATTTTTTAAAGATACGATACTTCATAATGTACCAATTTTTCATTTTAAAAATAATTTCACTTTTATTTCAAAATATGATTTTCAAAAGAAATCCATCACAATTTAAAATTTTTTACCAGCTCATTGGGATTCCACCCATGTTTTGAAGACACTCTTCCAAAAAAACCATTTGAAAAACATTACCATTTTTAAATCAATCATGAATCCCAAAATTGTTCATAAAACATTCATTTCAATTATATCACCTAAAAATAAATGATGATCAATTTTACAAAGAAAACACTTCCAAAAAATATTTATTTTAATCAAAAAAATTACTTAGAGAAATTAAATGAAACTCATTTTAAATCTCCAACTTGGTTTTATAGAGGATTGAAAAAATAATTTAAAGACATATTTTAAAAAAACTAAAACTATAAGATATGTGTATGGGAAAAACAACGCACAATATCTTCTATACAAAAATAATTACCCCTAAAAACTAACCTCATGTCAATGAAGTAAATTTAAATGAAAATGAACAAGGAATCTAGTTTGGGGTCAAATTTGAACTACATATGAATTGGTTTAATGGGATAGTTTACCACACACCAACCATATGAAATTTATTAGATTTATTTCTTGACCAACTACACAGGTTCTTTATAGATTACCTGACTGTGTAGGTTAACCAATGTAGACCTTTTCACCTCTCTAATATATTATTAAAGTCAAATTAGATCGATAAAATCGTCTATAATCTCATCTAGAATCTATACATCATCAACAAGAAGAAATTCATTGCATAAATGAAAGACATAAATTCCCACATTCACTTATAACTCAAGTTTCATTACAAATACCAATGATTAGACACCCTTTCCCAAAAAACCACTTGATTCCTAAAATGTTCCTAATATAATTTATAACATGACTCAAGAGAAGTAATATAAGTGATTTAAATGAAAGGCCTTTTTTGGAAGTAACCGCGTTTGATAAAAAAATTTGAAAACCAACCAAAAATAACACAAAACTGATACCTGATCCAGTTTGTTTCAATGATGGAAGGTTGTTTCTAATCCCCGTAGTTTAGCAATAAGAACTGGGACATCAAGAGATATCCTTTCGTAATGATTTTAACCTTTAACAGATCAAAATTAATAAAATAAAACAGAAGAGACATAAATCAATACAATTAAACAAGTCATAAATATACATGGTATGACTTAACTATGTGATAAAAACATATGAACTGAAATACATAAAAGTGATACACCACTAAAAAACCCATATTTTGGTACTCCTGAACACCTGAACATATGTCATTTCACAGAACCATATTCAAAAAAGTAAGAACCCAAAAAATAACAATTTAGAGAACCCAAAACCCTTTTTAATGGTCATATTGATTGTATACACTAAATGGTGTAGGCTTGGTGTGAGTAAAAAGTACCCCATTCAGATACCACCATGGTGTCTATGAAACTACTTCCAAGAAACATTCAGAAATTCTATTTTTAAATACAATAATAAAAATAAAATTTCTCCATTATATCAAAAGGAGAACATATAGGTGAAATTTAAAAAGAAATAAAATGACATAAAACTTTGTTATGATTAATATAGGCATCTAAAACATTCTTTTTTTCATTTTCAAAATCCATTTAGAAAACTCTATAGAAAACATGCTATTCCATTTCAAATAAAAAATATCTATAAAATATTGGAATATAATTTCACATGATAAATTCAAATTATAATTTCTATATATATATATTATGAGTTTCAACGGTATTTAGAGAGTAATACAGTATATCAAAGGAAAATATTATAGTAATCAAGGTTCCTCATATCAACAAGATTATATAATAATAATTGAATCTAAACCACAAAATTCCGATTTCACGTAAAAAACAAGTGATCATTGTCATATATCATGTATAAAATGATAATATTAAGGGTCAAGTGTCATGGGTAATTCCTAATTATGGTAGTAAGAAAACTATAGAAATACTAACCATCCATTATGACTGACTATTGGTATATTTCACGTCTAATTGGTATAATACCAATGAATTTATGTATACATTATTCCCCATTAAACACCCCTTGCATTGACCTACACCCTATAAGAGAACAATATTTAGTGTGTTATACAAGTAGCATAGTATAAATCTTAGTCTCCCATGTAGCTACCTTGGATTCCCTAACCAATCAATAGATTTGAGTGAGATAATAGTAAATAAAGTTCAGAACAGGGACCCACGTCAACATCATCTTGCACAATAAAAATTTCATGGCATATAAAGTCAATGTTTTACCCTCACCCAGAAGCTCTCACATTGAGAAAACCGCCTTATTTAAACACAAATAATCATACACACCATAAAATATTAATCAATGGAAAATAAATATAGTTGGTTCATTACGGAATTTAATAATAAGAGCATTAACTTTGTAAGGTTCCAAACATGCCTTAGAGGAAAATCAATTTGACAAACCAATCCTTTTTCTTTTAAACAAACAATCATTGTGAATATTCCATTCATAAAGGGACATACATATGTTATTCCTTTAAAACCCATATTAATATTCTAATAAGATCTTTAATATGATACATTAAATACAAATCAACCCCATTATATGGTTTGAAAGATAATTTAATAGAATTTTTCTAATAGAATATATTACAATTTAACATTTAAATCATTCCAAAACATCTTCAAAATAAAAATATCATTTAACAATTTGTAAAAATATTTTATAAATAAAAAAAGTTCTATGAGAAAAATTATTTTCTATTAAAAACAAAAAACAATTATGATTAGAAACAAAACAAACAAATTTTCCAAAAAGGGGATAAATTCATTAATAATGCAATTCATGAAAAATTTTATTTTACTAGAAAGAAGTATGTCAATGTTATTTAATCATAAAAACAATATTTTCAATTCATAAATTAATTATATAAATAAAAAATCATTACATGAATAGTAAGAAGAAGAAACAATAATGAAACACCTACTTTGGAATATTCAGGCTCAAAAAAATGAATATGAACTGTGTCTCCTTTGATAGTGAAAAACCAAAAAGGGAAGATAGATCAAGAAATATTTAATAAAGGATCCCTAAAATATTAATCCATGCAAATATTCAACTCAAAAAAAATAAATTTTCTTTCTTTGGATTTAGGAATAACAAATAATGATGAATATGATATATTAAAGTCTAAAAGGGGTTAGATATATTGATCAAGAACCACAACAATGAACAAAAATTAAATTCTAAAATAATTGGGTCAAGAGAGTCAAAATCAACAAAGTGAACTCTTAAGGATCATATGCGTCAATATAGAGTCATGATAGGTGGGTAGTGAATTAAAATGGGGATTATAGTGTAAAAAGGTCACAACTACCCTCATAAAATTCATTCCAAATGAGGACAATAGTCGACCAGTAAACCATCATTCATCTAAATGATATAGTATAAAATATATATCGATTTACAAGTCTCTCATATGGCTTTTTTAGAACCATAGAGAAGCCAGTAGCTATAACATAAATTTTTTCCACTACCAATCTCCCTAACTCAGTAGTTGAGAACCAATGGTTGGATAATAACTATCATTGGAAAGTCCATGGACCACCTACAACTTATTTGGAAACAAGTTTTGGTCTAAACATGTTTTAAACTCTGAGTTCACTATTTTACCCTTCATGAAATAGAAAAAACATAATGACATTACCATATTAGAATAAATAATGTGATGTTACAATTCTGTGAATCATATTTATTTATACTGCCTAAAATTAGAGTCATAAAAAATAAAATAAAAAACATGTAACTTTATACCTAGATGTGGTTCATGTAAGAGAATAAGACTTTCTATAGGAGAAAATAATAGACTCAACATCTGTAGAAGTGACAAAAAAACTAAAAATGTTTTAAAAAATGATCTTCTACGGCCAAAAACATAAAAAAATACAACATAATGGAAGAAACCTAGGAGAATAACTGGAGACCTATAATAGGTCTCCACGCCATTTAAATACTCTCCATAATTCTTGGACCAGAATAATAAATCTAATTGAATAAACGCTTTAATAAAACAAAAGGAGAAACTCTAATCCATAACTACTAGAGATTTAAATATAATGATCATCAATATGAAGGGAAAACAATTAAAAACCCTCTGATGATCCCAAAATATATATCACCCCAATGATCCAAAAAATTATACATTGAAAATAGTCACACAATATTGACAAGGATTCCTACCCAGGTAAATCTAAAATGGAACAATAGGAATTTTAAACACAAAGATGCACCATTGGGAAAGATTATCAAATAAAATATCTTCATTCATGAGTGCTTTATTTAAAAAAGAAACAACTCAGTACTAGACACCCAAATAAATACCCACAACATATCTAAGTAGAAACATGAATAGATTAATATAATAAATCCCACACATAATAAATAACCACATGCATTCCATGGGATACTTCCCAAAACATTTAGGAAAATATTTAAACAATAAGGGAACAACCAAGGGAATACCAAATGATTCAACTATCTTAAATTTTTTCCAACATCATTCATAATGATTCAACCCTTTTAGGTAACCAAAAAATGATCTTAAAATATAACATCCATCTCCAGGTTTCAAAAAATGTCCACAGAGGAACCTTGTATAAGAAACAACCCAAAATATCATTTGGAAACACATCCATCAATAATATTGAGGTCCATTAGTAGTATCAGCAACATAACTTGAAAGATAAAATCCAAAAGTATCTCCAACTACAACATGTTAAATATCTTAAAAAAATATATAGAGTGAAAATGATATATCCCATTTCTGTTACTCAGCTTAAAAAATGTATGTAGGTGACCTAACTAGAAACAATGATACTAAAATATCCTAGAATTCAAATAAAATATGACTTATAATTACTAGGTCACTCAAACTAGAAGAATACAACATGCATTTTTTTCTATTTAGAATAATTTTTCCACTCAACCAACTCTTTTAATTCACCTAACAAAACTTATTTATGTAGATCAACCATGAATGTGTAATTATCCTATTCTTTTCATTTTTTTCGGTCTCACTTCCACTAAAATTGCCCTCTCAATGAAATTATCATCAATATTAGATTTTAGACGAATAGTATATATCTAAGGTCTAACTTAATACTTATATTGAAACTAATATAATTAAAGGGATCATCTCAGAAAAGCTCAGTTGAGAAACATACCATACTTTGAAATTTAATAGCATACCACACAACCGATCTGTCACCTTGAAAAATACCCGAGAAATCAAAAACATTATCCTCATTTTCTTCTTAAAAATATTTATATTGAATAATTGTATACTTTATTAATTCATATAACATGATTTTTTATTGGAGAGAAAGGAAAATGATTTCCAACAACTCCCAAATAGTCATTTGGATCATGAAGTAATAGATTTATCCTTTAGAGCTCCATGATTCATTAAATAATCAAATATTCGTTAAAATTTTTCTATCTACATGATGGTATAAATATGGCAATGATCACCTATTTAAATAGGTTAAAATATTCATGAATTGATAGATAGGATCCAAAATATAGGATGCTTATCTCTTAACCACTCTGTTCAGAGTCAATATTGATTTTATTATCAGAGATGCCACTTCTAGATGATGTGATGGATCCTCTTGGGGGCTATAAAAATAAATATACTTTTCAATTTTCATAAAAAAATCAAGGAGGCGTCTCCAGACATCTTGAAACCAGAACTGAATTAACTCACACATCAAAAATCTAGTCCAACATATCAGTGCATAAATAAACCCATGACAAAACACACACAAACATTATGATTTTGAAAAAACCCTAAATCTATTTTTTAAAGTAATATTATACTAAAAAATACTCAAAACCCACATTAAAATAAAACAACTTCTATTTATAAACAATATGTTTAGATAAAATCTATCATAATTTTAATTTTTTACTAGTTCATATAACTCCTCTCTGGGATTTAAGAAATTCTTCCCAAATTTTCATTTCAAAACCATTACCATTTTGAATACTTCACTATATGGACTCATACTTGAACATTATATATTATTTTTTCTTTAGAATAAAATTTAATTTCATTCATTGCTAAAAATATTTTTGGTTTTTAGATTTATATAATTTGGTTATCACTCATACAAAAATAAATATTACACGACCAATTAAATACTTCCACTTAGTATATTTTTATCCTATAATACCGAACTTTTTAATATATAAAAATATCTATTTCTACAACATAACTTCCAATTTTTCATCTTGATCTCATACCTATCACAAATAATTATTAAAATATTATGAAAAACGTTTGAAAATGTGGGATGTGAACAAAAATCTCAGTAAGGTATATATAAAAATAAGGAAATAAAGAAATAAACACATTATTCCATGAATACTGATAAGAATTCATATTTTATAAAATACATTTTCAGAAAAAAAATGAACATATTCTTAAAAAATAATAATATTTTATTCAAAAAGAATTTTCTAAAGCATTTTATAAGAAATGCTAAAAGAAAAATAAAACTCATAAATGTTTCTTTGAAAACATGAAATGCATAATAAATATTTTGGAAAAAATCTATACATTTCACCCTTTAGAAGTTGTATTTACTTTTATTTTGACCTATGATTAATAATTTACCTTCATAAATTATTACATTTCCATAAAATAACATATAAATCATTGATATACCATGATAGTAACATGGTAAATCATTTTAATTTCACTCCTATAATCAGTCATATTAATACCCAATTCATTTGAGAGTTATATTAGGATCACCCATTTTTAGTTTATAATGGAAACAACCATACTTGGTTTATAATAGAACCAAAATTATATTTTTTTATAATAAAACCAACCATAATTTGTTTATAAAAGAACTACTCTTATTCATAAAATTTCCTAATAACTATAACATAATAAATAAACAAGAATGTTTTAATAAAAATACTCTTTCCAACCATCTGAAAAACATTTTTGGATATCAAAATATAAATTCCATTTTTTTGAATATAATACAAAATATAAGAGGTTTTTTACTTGAATAAAACATTAAACCTTATAAAATAATTATATCATAATATTATTATTATGTGAGAAGGAACAACTATTAATTCTATATACGTTGAAATAAAACATTCCTTTTGTGATTTTATCAAAACATTCCACATAAATTATGTAAAAATAATACTTAAAAAACTATTGAAATAAACCCAAAAGTGATGTAAAATTTACTTTAAAATTCATTCATTTCCATTAACAAAATATTTTTAAAATATATACATGTAATAAAAAATTATTTGTAAAATTAACTTTTACAACAATTAAAATGAGGTTTTAAAAGTAATGTGTCCCTTAACTCATGACTGAATCGTTATGTATTTTATTTATCTTCCAGAATAATAAAATTATGTTTCTTATTTATTTTATAAATAATATTTTTCATTATTCTTATTCCTCTTATTTTATTTATTACGATGTCTTCTTCAATTACTTACTCAATTAAGTTCACATGGGATGTTTCTATGATATTCGACTCATATAACCAAAATGAAATTGGAATGTTTTATATGGTTAATCATGGTATTATTTTATCATATACAGAAAAATAATCAGGAAAATATTGTAATTTTTAAACAGTAATTATAATTTATAACCCAATCATGATATATGGTTATGAAAAATGAATTATGTTACAATTATAGAGATGTCAGGCCATACATACACATGAGTATCTTTTAATTTTTAAAGAACATGATGAAAAAAAGTAGGTATCATTTTATCATTAAATAATTATGATTATATAATTAATATCATATTAATTTTTGAAATATACTTATATATATTAGTCATATGATTTGGTGAAGAATAATGAATCACATCATTTTGTGGATGTTGTTATCCACACGTACATATGAACGACATCATCATTTTTCAATAGATGGAAAGGTAATAAATTTGATGATATCATATATTTACTGAATGGTTAATATATCTTGAACATAATATATAAATATATATATACATACATGCATTAAATTTATCATTAAAACTATCCATGAGAGGAGGTGATGGAAAATGAATTATATCAGTTCACAAGACGATTGCTTTACGTACCCAAAAATGGTGGTTTTATTTCCCATTTTATGGAAGAAGAGAAGGATATTGGTTATATCATTAACATATTGAAATAATTTTATATTTATTATACTGATTTTATTACTTAATTATGGTTTAAGATGATTATAAAGAGGATGAGTAAAAAATAAAACAAATACCTTCGATTTAAAGTTATGCCTCATATTTGAATATCCAAAATTTATTTAAATCTAAATCCTTATAAGGGTGATATAATGATAAAAATAATACTACTAGAACATTTTTTTGTATTTTTCTAAAGTATTTGTTTAGGTATTGGATAAAAAATGATATTTAAGTGTAGAGAGAAGAAGAGAGGATGTGTCGTTTTATAAGTGTGGTAGGGGAACTCTTGGAATTACATAATTTATTAATTTAATATATATTAGTTTTTAAGGATAAATGGTTCCAAACTAATATATTATGAATATTGGATGGTTATTGGTCTTAATTAACTCATATAATAAAATTGGGAAAAGTTTAGGTGATTTTTTCACACTTATCGTTTTGTTTTAACCCTCATTAACCCTTTTGACAATTACTACAATATTAAAGTATTTTAATCATTAAGGGTCCATAAAAACTTATTAAATATTTTTTTTACTTTTCAAGAACTACACAAGAATTCCATCAGAATATGGATAATTCACTTGATATATAACTCAAAAACTGTAATATATCCCTAAATATAATTAATAATTATTTATATTTATTAAATAGGATGATAAAAGACTTATTCATTACAAAATATTATCTTTATGACACCAAATTTCACTTTTTATGGATTTACAAGTAATGTATTGACACAACAAATGATTATTATATTTATCATGAAAAAATTTCAGTTTTTAAAGTTTTAATTTAATTTTATATTACATGTGTTGTATAATATCATAAATTATTTTTCCCATATGTTAAATATATTTTAATTTCACTTTTATGTCTTGATGATATCATAAAATATACTATATTTCATCAAAACTATATTTTTTTACTATTAAAAATATTAACTTCTTAAAAAATATAAAAAATTAATACTTTGATAAAGTTGAATTTATAAATAAAAAATATTTTCATTTCACCAAATTAAATTAATATAAATTTATTAAATTTATTTTAATATAAATATGTAAAACAAAATCAGAAAGATTCTTTACAATGAGTTTTTAAGAACAGAAATGAACATATACAAAAAAGAAATCAATTATAAAGATGACTATTGTGTAATTAATTTTATTATTTTTAAATAAATTGTTATTATATTAATTTAAAAATATATTCAATTAATATATAGAATTTTTAAGGAAAAGTTCATTTTTATAAAAATTGGTATTTTTCACAACTCACAGAAAATCAATATTTTCAAAAAAATACAAAAATTTCAAAATATCTGAATTTTGATTTGATTATTTCAGAAATGATATCATTTTAAACATGAAAATTAATAAAATCCTGGAAATTAATTATAATAATCACTCACAAAATATCATTTTGGAAAAAAACATATGTTTTGATGCATAAACTATCTTTACTAAAAAATGGGTGTTTATTTCATAAGAAATGATCGATAAATTATTATTGAGTATGACCATTAATTATATTTCATAATCTCATTATTCATATTAATACCAACTAAATCAATGGAAATGTTATATCATCCATATATAAATAATAATATTTTAGTATTTTTTTAAACATGGTTTTGTATGTCATATATGCTATTGAAGATAGTATAATTTCTAAAATCATGTGGTATTAAATACCCACACCCAATAGATAAATTTAATCCTCCAATTTTAAACATGTTCTTACTATTGAAGGGTTTGAGATTTGAAAATACCTTTGATGAAAACCCACATAAAAAAAGATAATAAAACTACATCTTAAAAATATGGAAGGGGAAATATGATGGTCATTTCGAATATCACATAATTATGTTTTCAATAAGAGAATATTTGTGGTATGTGTTAATATATACAAAGAGGAAGAATTATTGTCTAAATTTTGGAATGTGATAAATACTATGTTCATGATAAAGTTAATAACCACCAACTATAAATCAATAACAGATTAAGAAGTCCATCAATTCATCAAAAATAAAGATATTATGACAAAACTTATTGCTTCACGGCCCTTTTCTAGAGTTTATGAATTCCTTTAACATTTATATAAATAACATAAGAAAATATAGTATCCTAAAAAGTAAAATTTCATTCTTCAACAAATTTCCTCCTCAATATCATTTTTTAATCTAAAAATGATTTTTCAAGGTGAGTTTTTCATACCAAAACCACAAAAAAAATAACTGATAATATAATTACAAAAGGGATACCAGGTTATTGCCACTATTATTAAAAATTAAAGAAAACCGTAATTGTATGAAAATGGTTCAATAATTCACCAAATTAATGAAAATTAATATCACAAGATAAAACATTAATCACTCTAGCCTCAACAATAGCACCCAAATTTCAATATGTATCATTTCATAAATAAATAAACATAACATTATTTAAAAAATTCCAGACCAATTTCAAACCGCAAAATCAAGAGGATTATTCACATAATCTACTGATATTAATTTAAAATCTATCTCCTGTCAACATTAGTCTCTCATCAATTTATATACCAAAAATTTATATACCATAATTATATTATCTCAAAATTATGACAAACATTTCCCTAAATAACCTGAATCCCTATAAATCCAAAATAAAATAACATATATGTATCCAAAAGATAATTGAACATTTATTCCTCAAATAATAATTTGATCTTGTCAAAAATTATTTATATTTAACGTAATCTTATAATTTCCCCAAAATATATAGTGAACAAATACTAAAATAAAAATAATTTCATATCTAATAAATCACTTAACAATATATAGTTATTTATAAAACAAATGTTCCAAAAAAAAATATTCATTTTATCATAATTATCTGTTATTACATAAGAATTAATGTTGTTATTAACCTTAAATATTTTCAATATAATTACCCTTTTTTCAACAAAATAAAAGGGTATTATTCCTAATATAACATTACATTAAAACAGAAAAAAAGTAATAACACTTTTAAAAATACGACCATCCTTAGATATAAAATAATATCATAATTATTGAATCCCAATATGTAAACACCTCAATCATTAAAAATTATTCATCATACCTTAACCATGTTTCTATATATTATTATTTAAATCTTCCTTCCTACCATAAAAATTTGAATCATGTGCTAATATTCAATAATATAAGCACATAATCTAAATTATACTCCAAACCTTTCATATTTCAGTTATAATTTCCTCATCATCAACTGTAAGGGAATTAGGACTTCAAAGAAAATTTAATATGGTCTTATTAATCATATTATTAAGATTTCCCCAATGGAAATTTATTTTTATAATGATCATACTCCCCATATTTAAAACATTAAATTGATACCTTTGTAAGAGAATTATTACCCTTTATGGTGTTAATTGAACACATCCTTTTTTTCTGGTATATTTTTCATTTTCTCTTTTCACATAATAAAATATTCCAATTATTTTATGACATTTCATTGGATGATTTTTCACACATTCCTAAAACTTATAAGATTGAATTCATTTACCTTTATGATATGTATCACCTGAAATTTCTTAGAAATTCATTTTACCATTATTTTATTCATTATAAAACATACCTGGGTTCAGGTTAATAATAATAATAAATCATGATATGTTGTTATGAACAATGTCAATATATTTCCCTGTAGGTCTCATTCTGTTTGGTTTCTCATTCTGACAACCACCACATTGTTTTTCAAATTCATTGTCAATTTGGTTCCTATTAGTTCTATCTATTTACTAAAACAAAAATTGATTGTGTAAGTCAATTAGAAGAAATCATAATAAACTATATTATATAGAGGATAAATATTAATAAATGCTTATCCATATAATATTCTATTCTAGACATTCAATTTATATAAAATAACCATAATTCTCTATATATTACTAACCTTTGAGGTTATAGTGAACTTTTGACTTATTCTCAAATAACATCCTAACCTCTAATGTAATATTGACACTTTCTATGATACCAAATAAAAGGATCCATACTTAAACATTACATAATCTAATGAATTTATACTAGAATTTAGTTTATTTCATTACCAATGGAATTTTATGTATATTTTTTTAGAGAGTTTGGTTATTGGTCTTACATAAATAAAATTTTCATCAAACAGTGAACACTTACACTATGTATCCATTTTTTATATAATAGAAAACTTTTTAATATATAATAAGTTTTATTTTCATGTCATATCATCAAAAATTTCATCCATAACTCATCCTTTTCCATATTAATTCATAAAACCCTATATAACACATTTGAAAATGTGTTATAAGGGAAATAATCTCAGTAAGGTACACATAAACAATATAGAAATAAAAACATTAGTCCTTGAATACTCTTATGAATTTCACATTTTCAAAATAAACATTTATCTTAAGGTAAACTTTTTCATACCTAAAAATCAAATTGTCTTAAGAAAAATTCATAAAAAAATTTAAAAAAATCTTAATGGTAAAATAAAACACATAATGGTTTATTTTAAATCCAAAAAATATCTAAAAAACGTTTTTAAAAAAATTTATATATTTCACCCTTAAGAAGAAACATTTACCATCCTTAAAACATAAGTTCAATATCTGAACTTATGGAATCATAATATTTCCTTATAAAACTATATAAATCATATATAAATCATTATTTTAACTTAGGAAATCGTTTTCATATCATTTTTACAATCACTCCTATAAATACATATAGCATTGGAGAGATATATTAGGCTCACCCATTCATTTGTTATAAAAGATCTACCCATCCTTAGTTTAAAATGAAACCAAATGTCCTTAGTTTTTAATAAAACCTCTCATACATGTTTTATAATAGAACCATAAATCATTATAATCCATTACCAATATCTATAATATAATCATAACCAAAGAAGAAATTAATAAAAATATTATTAGAAACTATAAGAAAAACATTCCAAGACTGAGAAAAATCCCTTCCATTTAAAAATATTTTTGAAAAAAATCAAAAAAGGGAAAGAGAGATTTAATATTCATAAACAATGAATTCATGAAAACTGGTCTAGACATTAAAAAATGTTAAGGTAGATAATTAATTATTGACATCATTTACATTAAAATAGATCATTATTCTTTCTATTTCTTCAAAACATTCGGTATAAAATATGTAAAATGGTTTCCTTTGGAAAAACAATAACTGAAATTAAATAGTGACACAAAATGTTCATTATAATTCATCATTGTATATAAATAAATTAATTTTCAGAATATGTAATTGAAAGTAATATGATTTAAAAAATAATCCTTTAAAACTTTTAACAGAGGGGTTTTAATGTAATGTGTCCCTTACTTTTAGTCTGAATCATCAAGTGCTTTCATTCTCATCATTAATAATAAAATTATGCTAATTATTTACATTCATGAGAAGCCTTTTCAACTGTATTATTGATTTTATTTTTTATTACCCAGTCTTGTTCAATTTCTTGATTAATTGAGTTTAGGTCATACATTTTGATGATATTCGAATCATATGTCCAAAATAACATCGGTAGGTCTACTATGGTCAAAGAGGTAATTACTAAATATTATCTAGAATAATAATCATGAAATAATTATCATTATTATATATTATTTATACTTAAAAAAACATGATATATATTTATGAAAACTTATTTATTTTATAATCATGGAGATGGTAGGCCATACGTACACATGAGTAAAATTTCTATTATTCAAAGAACATGATGAAAATAATTTTTATATCATTTTATATTCCTAAAATTATTATTATATCATAAATGTATTATTATTTATCAAAAAATACTTAACTATTGTATCCATATGATGTGTTCATGAAATATAAATCACTTCACCTCATGGAGGTAGTAATCCACATGTATTTAAGAAAAACATTATCATTTTTTAATGGACAAAATGATAATAAATTATATGATATATTATCTTTCAAAAAAGTTAAATATGTCATGAATATCATATATATACATTAAAAACATAATTAAAACCATATGTGAGAGGTGGTGATGGAAAAATAATTTTATTATTTTGTGAGGTAGTAGTCCACTATATACACAAACAATAATTTTGATTCCAATTTGATGAAAGAGGATATAGATATATGTTATTACATAAACATAATAATATTTCATTATATTCAAGATAATGATGTTATTATTCTAGCATGGTTTAATAATAAATAAAATTTAAACACTTTATTAAATGTGTTACTTCTTCTTTGGGTAACCTTTTTTCGTTACACCTCAAGCCCTCGAAAGTTGGAATTATGGCCAAAATAGGACTAATAGAACATTTTTATGGATTATATAAAGAAATTTGTGTAGGAATATTTTAAAAAGGTCTCTTGGAGTGTGGAAAAGAGGGAAGAGGAAGGGAATTTTCTATGAGAGGGGAGGGTTACTCTTGGAATTTCTTAAATAATTCTATTAATATAAATTAATATTCATGAAAAATTGATCCTAATAGATATATCTCGAATATAGGATCAGTATTGGTATAATTAATCACATTGTTTAATATTTGAAAAATTTTAGGTGATTTTTCAACTTTATCTTTTTGTTCTAATCCTTGTTAACCCTTTTGAAAATTACTGATATAACAATGTTTTTTAATATTTAAGTGCTAAGAAAGTTACAATAAAAGGAAATGTGACCACTAAATTGAACTTGGTTGATATGTCTAACCATATATAATTCACATGGATGAATATATCATTTTTTGTAATTTTAAATCATTTAATATTTTTTTTATAAAATAAGAATAACACTACTAGAAAATCTTGTTTTTGTGACAGGCCCATCACCATAAAAAATAATTTATTTGGTAGGACTATTTCTATATAGAAAAAATACCATAAATAATAATCTTAAAAAAAAATATTTTCAATGAGTAAGAATTCCTACCGCAAATTCCTTTTGTACGCATACACTCCAAATGGTAGAAACTATTATTTGTGACACATATTTTCTCCAATCATAAATATTATTCATCATAATAGATAATTGTGATGGGATTTTATAACTGGTAAAAAATAAATTATCAGAAAAATATTATTTGTAATAGGACCAGTCAAAATATGATTCTTTTATAACAAACTCTATTATTTATGGTGTGTGCTATTTATGATGGGTCCCATTACTAATACTACTATTTGCGATTTGAATCCCCTCTTAAATAGTCCCCTAAAAAATAATCTAACCTATATATATTACCCCCAACATTATTTTTTTCCTTCTATTATGTATTGAGTTATCCTCCTCTCTCTTCTCCTTGAAAATATTTTCCTTTTTCAAATTTATTCTTTTAAAAGTAGTAATTGTTATAGGGAAGCAATCTTTCAAATTTGAATCATATAAAAGAATAAATTTTGAGGAATTTTTTATACATTTTTAATTTTTAATTAATTTAATTTATTTTATATTAGAAATTTTTATAATTAAATAGAAGTGATTATTTTTAATTATAAGTAATTAGGTTTAATTACAAGTTATTAGTTTTAATTATTTTTAAGTAGTTGTGATAAGTAGTAACTACAAATAATTCATAGATAAATACTATTAATTAATGGAACCCAATAATAATTAATAGATCATAATAATATTTCATAATATTTTATAGTAATTTGTAATAATTAGAAACAATTAGCAATTAGTAGTTATTAATACAAATTTTTTTAATTAACAATAAATATTAATAATTTAAAATCAACTAGTAAAATTTAGTTCTAATTAATAAAAATTAGCGGTAATCTGTATAAATTAGAGGTAATTATTATAAATTAGGTGTAATTATTAGAAATGAAAGGTAGATAATAAATAATAGATGTAATTAGTGTAATTGAGTGTTAATGAGTGGTAATTAGTAAAAATTAGAATAAATGAGTAGAAATTAGTAACAATAAGTGGAAATGAGTAGTATTTAGTAAAAATTAGGGGAAATGAGAGCTAATTCGTTAAAATAAGTTGAAATCAGTGTTAATTAAATAAAATTATCAGAAATGACTAGTAGTGTGTAATTTATTTTTGGATGGGGAAGTGGCTAGAAAAAATTAATGAAAATGAGAGGGAGTTAGTAAAAACATACCATAAATGTGTTGGAGTTATAAAAATTATCTATAATGAGAGATAATTTGTAAGAACCTAGAAATACTGATAAGTAGTTTATAAAAAATAGTGTCTATGAGCTATATTTAGTAAAAAATACTGGTAATGAGCATTAATTAATAAAAATATATCTCTTCAAAAATTATAAAAGAGTAACATTTATTCGATAACATGTGTGAAACACAACACCATGAGCATGAGGGAATATAATATCTCAACCCTTTATAGTATATTTAATATTTCCAATCTATTCTATATATTAAATAAACACGTACACCCTTTTCTCATTCCTAACATGAAAGAAAGACCTTGTTTGATAACCTACGTTACATAGAAGACTGAGTTTTACCAAACCAAAATATATTATTAAAATATTAATATTTATTATAATACGACATAACCTTTCTGTTAAATTAGATATTATTAATAGTGTTATAAAACAAAATAAAATATATGGTTTATAAACATGTAAGTAAAATTCATTGGTTTAATGACCAAAATTGTTGTAAATAAGATTCCCCATAAAATTTAGTTAAATGACTTATTAAGTAATTTGGTAATAGAAAATATATGAACTTATTTAGTTTTTTAATATCCAATTGGATTTAAGTACATCAAGTTTCATTACCATTAATAATATAGTCATTTAATGGTGATCACCTGATTAGTATAAATACAAGATTTTAACAAATCCCATTATCAATGACAAAGGAATTGATGGACTCAACCAGTTGGATCACACCATATGAATCCCGTTTATTAGTTATTTTGTGGGAGATAGATTCATCGGTATTTTACCTTGCCAATGACTGAGATGATAACCAAAAACATAGGAATTATAGAAATAATTTATGATAGAAGTTCAAGATTATTGAGATCGCGACCAAAACTATGTAAATTGAACTACCACACAAAGGTCTCACCATCATGCACCTTACCCCTAGGAAGTTTTCTAGTGTGATAAAGGGATATTTATCAAGACCCTAACATTATAAGGGTACATTATTTTTATATATTATAATTAATATATTTTCATCCTATTATAGTTACTTTATATATTATTTTTATTTCAGAATAATAAAACCCAAATATTATTTTTAGATAATATTCAAATTCAATAACAGAATTTATTTTGAGGAAGTAATGTATTTTTAAAATAATATTTTTTTATAAAATACTATTATTAAATAATTTTTATTAAATATAAATGAGCATAAAATTTTTATGAAGTAAAATGAAGTTTTTATAAGGGTTTAAAAACTGTTATTGTAAAATATCCAAGTATTTTTCAATAAAGGTAGAATAGTATTTTAAAAGTTATATTTATAATATTCATAAAATTATTTAAATAAAAGCAATATAATTTTTGGGAAAAAAAGTTTTAATTATCCAATAGTTAATACTTCATAATTTTCTGAGATAATCAATTTGTTTAGTAAAAATTAAATAGTGTATAAATATACTTTGTTTATTATGATATCAATATGATTGAAAAGTGACCTAATAAATAAAATAAAGGGTATACATAAAAATATTTATGTTTTAACTGAAAAAAAATGTGATTTTATGTTTATTTTAATTTTTTAAAAACCTTATGAATCCTCCAAAACCATTAACATGTTTTAAGGTTTTAAAATTATTGCTTTAAGAGTATGAATCACATCCACATAATAAAGGGTATTATTTTTTAATATTTGACCTTGAACTTATAAAATAATATTAATCACTTTCATTTGGAGGAAAACATGTCTAAAAACCATGTAATGGCTTCTGGTTTTGGTTATTTTGTTATATAGAGTCCAAAACATAAATAATAAATAAATCCCCCTCTTTTCCTATAGAAAAAATCACAATCTCCCATCTCTCTTCACTCAAGAACTTTTGAGCATGTCCATACTCTTATATAATTATTATAGTGTCTTCCTAAGGTTCCCCAATCTCCTAATAATTCCCTCATAATCATTTGGAGTCACACACTCAAGTAAGGGATTTTTTCATTTATCCTCTTTATTCAGGTATCTTATTTACCTTATATCCTTTATATTCATTTCATCAAAATAGGATATATTATTTTATAACCAAATTAACATCTAATTGATGTTAAAATTATTAGAGAACAATTTTTCTCTTATCAGCCCATTTTTATGTATTTTTATGTGACGACGTTATGCTGTCTAAATTTAAGAGTGATTTTCCATGCCAAAACAATTATATAGTCAACACCATTCCCATTTACCATCAAGGGTTTTCACTTTTGTACTCATAAAAATATTTTTATATAATTTGAATGTATTTATTCCACAATCCTTGTTATTGGAATAAAATATGATGATGAATGATTCCATTTTGTATGATCTATATGGATCACCTAATCATGTTAATGAAATGAAAGTGACTGGTGCACCTGAAATTATATAGAGCTCTAATTAATTGGTTAACATTTAGTCTCATGTGACATCAGGTTGGGATAGGGAGTGATCCTGATTACTTTATGGTAATTTTTCCATCATGATCTCTTGGAAGTTATCCTTTACCTATGTTTGTGATGCAATGTTTTAAGTTGTTACCACATTTTCCATGATATGGTTATCATGTTGTATCGTGACTTATTATTATTGTTAATGATCCTCTCTAATTTTATTTACAATTTATATACCTATTATCTAACATGTATTACCTTACTTCATGATTATTCTCTTATTGTTTTTTATAGCTCATCCCTTTATTATGTATGTCCCTAGGTTATCCCTGGTGGTTTTAACATCTGTATAATTTTATAAGCATGTCAAGGAAGAATTAAACAATGTTGTTGAATCCCATGTTAAAGATGTTTTTATTTTTACCTAATTCCCAAAGAAACTATAATTCTAAAAATTCCAGGTTGTATTATGTTTACTTTTATTTAACAATTAATTAATTATTTTGTAATAAAGAACATGGTTGTTATAGTTGGTATCAGTGGAAAATTTTTGTTATTATTGGGGTTCAGATTAGAAAACACTATAGAAAAACATTGGGATTAGACTAAGTGTAATAAATAATCAATATGTTTTAGTCAGTATAGATTAAGTGTATTATCAAGAAATGCATCCACATCTAGATACTATAGGTATAAATGGTTTTGTAATAGATGTACCTAGGGGTAAAAATTCCTAAAAGGTTTGTCCGTCCTAACTCAGTGTGGCCTGGTACAAAAAATAAGCCTTACTATGCACCTGGTTTTACACTCCAAGGGTATATTATCTTCTAAATTCAAAAGTTAATTATGAACCATTATTGAGGGAATATAAAAATTCCCAACAGAATATATTTTTGGAAATAGATCATGGATTACATATATTTATTCCTATAAATTCACACGTTAATGAAACAAATGTACGTTATAATTTATCCCCTTAATATCATTAAATTAAAATTTATTTGTTTTATAGTTTAAAAAAAATAATCCATAATTTTCATTTTATTCATTCTAATGGTTGGAAATAAGCGAAATCAGGTAAAAAATAAATGTGATAGGAAATGTGATGACTGCCCCAAAGAGATGCCCCACCCGATAGGAGAAGGAATCAAAAAATCTGTGACATTAAGCTCTTAGCTGACTCATTTTCTGAATAGAATATAGGATCATTGGAAGTTCTAAAATAACCTTAAGAAATAAAAAGTTTCAATTGATAGACTCATACAAAAAAGGCCTCTTAATTTCAATGGATCATCCAATCACTTAATCTCAGAATAAAAGATCAACTCTATTGAAAAGTTTTTATCCGTCATTAAATGTTCTAAAAAAGTAATGGTTCTACTAGATGTTTATCTCATAAAGTATAAAGTTGATCGGTGGTATACATCGATCAAGAATACGATACACGAGGATGATATCAAAGCGATTGGGTGAAATGAATTTCAGGAAATGTTATTTGATAAATATTTTCCTCACACCCTCTACTATAAAATGGAAAGGTATTTCCTTTCCGCCAAGATAGAAGATGAAAATCCAATCAGCGTGTATGAGGAAAACATTACATGAATTTCAAGATACACTTCACTATTTGTTGTTACTCCCACATAAAAGTTTTACCACTTATTTAGTGGTATAAAACCTAGTCTATAAAAATACCTAGAGATCTGTGACATTGATAGATATGAGGAAATTGTATTATGTCACATCAAAGTAGAAGTTAATTTCAGAGATTCTCAAGGGTATCACGGGGATAAGAAGCATAATGTGGAGTTTAATTCTATAGGTATCATGTAGAAATATAATAGTGCTATGAAATTTCAACATGCCACTTGGCAATGTCATGATAAGAATCACCCAAAAAAGTTTCTAAGTGGGATTGGGATATGAATTGCGTGTGGGAAGGAGGGACATCATTTAATGATTTCTGATAGGAGAAAAACACCAAAGAGACAAATGAATTGAATGTTTTGGTCAATCCTCAACACAAATATCATTGCTAAAAATTGAAGTAACCATGGAACATTGAAATCCAACACACTAAGACAATGGTTTTTGAAGAAAACTATCTAAATCCATTTTAGAAAGGGATGTATTTTTTCAACACAACCACTGATTTGGATCCTGAAAACGAAGTGGTGATATATACACTAGTTATTCTTTCAAAAAAAGCAACTTTTTTTGGTTATGAAATTTTTTTTATATCATTATATTCGTGTAGAACTATTCGAACATCACCATAAATCATGGAAGTAGGGTTGTTAGTGAAAATGGAAATGTGGAAATTATTGAATCCAAAGTATATAACTCCTCTCATATCAAAATCATTGCACTGAACTTCCCAATGAACCTTGTCATACTCCCTTTTGTGGAATTTGATGAAATTATGGTAATGGATTGTATTTACATATATATAGAAAACATAAATTTCTAGGTTAATTAAATCATTATCTGTATTAAAAAATGACCCCAGATTCTATTCAAGTGCAAATAGGAGGATGAATCTTCTTTAGCACCGACATCATAAGAATGGATCTTATTTCCCTATGTGAAAGAATATAATTCTCAAATGTTTGATTCTAAGGAAAAAACCATCTTTTATGAAATTAATATTTAGAGAGAATAAAATGATTTGTTTCTAAAGGTATTTCCAAGTCATCCTCAAAGTGGGGAGGTTAAATTTTCAATAGATCTTATTCCTGGGACTTTACCATTATCCAAGAATTTATATAGAATGGATATTGCGGTACTTCAATATATGCAGAAACAACTGTAGAAGATTTTGGATAAAGGGTTCCTATTCCCATGTGCTTCACCATGGGGTGCATCAGTCATCTTCATCAAAAATAAGGATCAGTCAATGTGACATTTAATTTATTATCATGACCACCAAAAGACCATGATAAAGAACAAGTATCCTCTACCATGGATTGATTAATTTTTTTATCAGCTATATAGAGAAAAACAATTCTTCAAGGTTGATCTATAGTTGGTATATTACCAAGTTTGGGTAATGAATAAGGATATCCCCAAGATTTCCTTTCATACAATTTATTAGCACTATAAGTTCATAGTAATTCCATTCAGACCCACTAATTCTCCCGAAATCTTCACAGCATGATGAGTAAAGTTTGTATAGATTACCTTGACAAATTTGTGGTATTATTTATAGATGATATCATAATATAATAAAAAAACAATGAGGATCATAAATAATATCATTGTATTTTTTTAAAGACCTTGAAAAAGGATAAGCTTTATTAAAATTATAACAAATGTGAGTTTTGGTTGAAGGAAGTGTCATTCTTTAGGCATATAATGACATGAAATGGGAATTATTTATACCCTTAAAACATATAAAATTAAAGGATATAAAGTCTAACATCTATGACATATATCCATAGTTTCCTTGGATTAGCTGGAAACTATCGTAGATTAGTGAGAAATATTTTATGCTTTTTCAACCCACTAACCAATCTAATATGGAAGGGAATCAGATTTTCTTTGATTTATGAATGTTAAGAGACATTGAAGGATTATAAAAGAAGGATTTTCACTACACCTATTATCACACTACATAGAAGTGGATGTATTTTTTTGGTATTCAGTAATGCTTTGAATAAAGGGATTGGATTGTTTGTTAATGAAAAATGAAAAATTCATAGACTATTTTTCATGGAAGTTGAATTTTTACAAATAGAACTACCCAATGATTGATCTTGAGTTGGTTAAAATTATATTCTATTTGAAAATATTTTGGAATTATCTCTTTGGGGAGATGTGTAAAGTATATATGGATCACAAAAGACTCAAATATATATTCACATAGAAATATTTGAATGTGCACAACTGATGATTGTTAGAGCTGACCAAGAACTACGACGGATCAATTCACTAACTTCCTAAGAAATAATATAAATTTGAAGATGCTATAAGTATAAAACATCCAATAATTTGTTCGTTGATGAGAATTGAAAAGCATCTGATTTTCTTAGACTTGAAGAGGATGACAATGGTAATTATAAAGAAAGGAATATTATCAATAATCTCACAAATGATTTCTCAGCCGTGTCTTTTAGAAAACATAAATCATTCTCAAGGGGATTATGTGGGAATTAAGATGAATTTGGATACAATAAGAAATGTAAAATCCATATATTTTAGAGTTAATCAAGAATGATTTGGTAGATTTTAGTCATGAATTTGTATACCACCAAATCCTAAGTGAAAAAGGAACTACTGGATGATGCATATAGTTTTACATTCTCTTTTCACATAGGGCGCACAAATATGTATCGGGATATCCTAGATCACTATTAGTGAGGGAATTTGAATAATAATATCGTTGAATATACATCGAAGTGCATGGTATGTCAGTAAGTTAATGTTGGAATGAAAAAGTATAAGGGGATGATGCATCAATTACCCATACAAATATGGAAATGGGAAAATATAACCATGGATAGTTTCATTATACTTATGAAGAAACCCATGGGAAACGGAGATATATGCGGGTTTTTGGATCTTCTTACAAATACAACTCACATTATTGTGATTTGAGAGGATTTTTTTCTTGATAAACATGCATGAATATACATCAGTGAAGTGGTACTGCTGCATGGAGAAAAATTATCAACTGTATCGATTAGATATCCAAGATTCACCTCCAAGTTATGGAAAAGTATCTAACATTATCTAAACACTGATTTGAACTTCAGTATGACCTATCATTTTCAAAATGATGGACAGTCTGAAAAAAATATTCAAAAACTGAAAGATATATTGATATCATGATACATAGAATTAAATGGAGGATTGGAAAAACATCTACCTCTAGTTTATTTCCTATACAATAATAGTTTCCACTCAAGCATCCAAATGGACCCTATTAATCCCCTTATGGGAAGAAATGAAGAACACGTTAATGTAGGGATGAATTAGGGGAACAAAAACTTCTAGGTCCTGAAATGGTCAAGGAAATAGTGGAAATGTTAAAACCATTCATTAACACATTAAGGCTTTTTTGTGTCAACATAATATATATGAAAAAAATATTCGATAAAACATATATTTTGATATTATAAACATTGTATTACTTTTCAAATCTCCATGGAATAAAGTGATGAGATTTTGGAATAAGGGGAATCATAGTCTATGATACGTTGTCCCAATTGAGATCCTTGATCCTATCAGAGAAAAGACATATATACTCGAACTCCTAATTAACCAATTACAATTACATGATGTATTCCATGTATCCCACTTGAGAAAGTATAAAGTAGACCAATAATATGTACAAAATCCATAGAACATACCATTGGAGAATGATCTCTCATACAAGGAGGATCTTTTAAAAGACTTATAGCGTAGAGACAAAGGTATTAAAAATAATACAATGAACCTGGTAATAGATCTGTTGTTAAATGAAGAGTTTTAAGAAGCGATAAGGGAACTATAGAATATAATGAATAATAGTTACCATCATTTGTATTAGTGTGGGAAACAAAAATTTTGGGGGTGAAAATTCTTAATGTGGGAAGATTGTGACAAACTAAACTTTTATAAATAAAATTCCCCTTGTGATTTAATTGAATGTATTGTTATCTAATATGGTTATTAAAAATGCATGAACATATTTTGATTCATTATATCCAATTGGATTTATAAGACCATTATGTATCGTGACCATTGATAATATAGTTGATGAATATTGATCTCACGATTTGTATAAATATTGGATTTTATCAAATCCAATTGACACAGACAAAGGAAGTGATTTCCTCAACCTATAGGATCATACCATAAAAGGTCCATTTATCAGAGATTTCAAGGGATATAGCATCATTGGTATTTTAACTTTACCAAGAAAAATATGATATCCAACAACTTAAGAATGAGAAAAACCGTTTATGGGGACTAGTTCAAGCTCATAGAGATCATGACCCAAACCATGTAAGCTGAACCACCCCATGAATGTCTCACTATCACACACCTTACTATTAAAGAGTTATATATAGTATTAAATAGATAGATATGAAGAACCTAGAATTATGATTATGTAAATTATTTTTTATAGAATGCTGAATAAATTTTCTACCTATTATGGAAATTTTATAAATGTTTTTTAAGTCTATATAAGAAAACAAAAATAATATTTTCAGGTAATATTAAAATTCATTTGAGAAATTCATTTTGATGAATTATTCAGTTTTTGAAATAAATAAAATTTTAATAAAATATAATTATTAAATAATGTTTAATAAATATAAATTAGAATATAATTTTTATAAATTCAAATGTAATATTTATAAGGGTTCAAAAACTGTTATTGTCAAAAAAACACAACATTTCTCAATAAATGTCGATTAAAAATTTAAAAATAAAAATTCACATATCTAGAAAACTATTTAGATAAAATTAATAATAGTTTTGTAATCATTAGTTAAAAATTATGAAAAATTTAATTTTTCATAATTTTCTAATACATTCAATTTTTTGGGTAAAAATTAAATATAATATAAATATACTTTTAGTGTTGTTACATCATAATGACTCAAAAGTGATTTTATAAACACTTAAAATTGTATTGAAAACCAAATATATGTTTTAACATTAAAATAATGTTATTTTATGTCTTTTTATTAATTTTATGAAGCCCATATGAATCCTAAAAACCCATTAATATATTTGAACGTTTTAAAACCATTTATTTTATAGTAGAACTCATATCTATATAATAAAGGGTGTTATTATATTAATTTAGGCCCTTCTCATTATAAAATAATGAGAAACAATATATGTTTTAAGAAACTTTTGAAAAAAACATCGAATGGTTTTTTATTTTGGTTATTTTATTATTCATACTCTAAAACCTAAATTATATATAAATCCCCCTCTTTTCCTGTATAAACCAACACAAGATCCCATTGATCTTCAATTGAGCTCCATAGAGAACATCAATACTATGACCTAAACTCTATATATATCTCCAAAAAAGCCTGAACTGCCAAAAAATCCTTTATCAAGCATTTGGAGTCACACACTCATGTAAGGGATCTTTTCCTTCCTCCTCTTTATTCAGGTATCTTCTTTACCTTATATCATTAATCTTCATTTCCTCACGATAGGCAGTGTTATTACATATCCCCCTTATTATAAAATTGACGTATAAATGGTGGGAGAAAATTTTTTCTATAATCAACACATTTTTATAAAATTTTAAGTGACGTCGTTATGATGTTGAAATTTCACCATGATTTTCCATTCCAAAACCATCATGTAGTGAATACCATACCCATTTTATATCAAGGCTGTTCAATATTATAAATATTAAATTATTTTTGTTTTTACATTTATTTTTTTAATCAAAACTATATAGTCCTTGAATAATAAATGATGAGGAATTAATCCATGTTGTTTGATCTATGTGGCACAATTAAGCAAGAGAATGAAATGAAAGGTACACGTGTGCCCAAAATTATATAGTGCTCCAATGAATTGGGGAACATTTATCCTCATGAGATGTCATTGTGGGACATGCAGTGAACCTAATTACATTATGGGACTATTTAAATCAAGATTTAAAAGAATATATCCTTTACCTATGTTTATGATGTAGTGTTTGAAGTTGTTTACAAATTTCTCATGTTATGAGTATCATGCTATATCATGCGCAATTATTCCTTTTTATGATTCTCACCCATTTTATTTCTCATTGATATTAATATTTTATATCATTTATTACATTATTACATGTTTTTACCTTAATAGGATTTATATCTCACCTCATTCTTATGTATGTCCCCTGGTTATCCCATGTAGTTTTAAAAGCCATGAAATTTTAGAAACATGCTATGGAAGTTTTCAGTAATATTATTATATGCTATGTTCAAGAAGTTATCTTATGTACCTAATTCCTAAATAAACTAGACTTATAAAACATCCAAGTTTTATTATTTATAGTTTTATGTAATAAATAATGAATTAATGTTTAATAAATAGTAGTATTGTTATAATAGTTTATCAATTAATTTGAAATGGTTATAAAAACAAATTAAATATAAAATAAATTACTTATGATCACAATGGTGTTTTATCATAATGAATTAAACTATTTAAGATTAATGAATTATATAAATTAAATAATTTTGTAATATATTTAATACAATATTATTTACATTCATCCAATATATTAGAAATTCATAATAATAAACATGCCCAATATTTCAAAGAATATTCAATATTTTTTTAAAGGCATTTTTACCAACAGTTAATGATGAACATATTTTAAATCCAATTTTTGGAAATTTTATAAATATTATATGTCAAAATAACATTCATTTTTTAAATATTAATATAAAAATTATCTTAGCATTATTTTTTGGGAATTTTTTGGTGTTGTTCTATTTTTTTGATGAATAGTGAAAAATACTGAATTTTAATTCAAAACTAATTTTTTATTAAATTTATTTATAATGATAAATTATATTTTAAATATATTATAAAGTAAAATTATATCAAAAATACAAAAATAATTCCTATTTAGGTAATCATACTCAATTTGAGTTTGAAATTGATTATAAAAACATTGCAAACTTTTGAATATTTTTACTTTAAAAACAAGCAATTTCGTCTTATCTATGAGATTGATATAAAATAAATTTATACAATTTATGGGATCAGAATTAAGAAAAATATGATAAATATTTTTAATAATAATAATTTATAATGCCTAATTATTCCATCTTAAATTTTTACCAAAAAATTATTACTGAATGTGATTAAAATTAATTACATTAATTGTGAGAAATATTAGCTTAATAAAGGACTAAACCTTAAACATAAGGCTCAAAATTACCTAGAAAATTGTAAAAAATATTTATTTTGAACATATTTATACCCTATATTCCCTTTGTATCAAATTTAGTTCATTATTGAAGCCACTTCACATGGAAAAAATGTGGTTGGAAGTCCCTTTTAAAAACCTTACAACAATGCCACTCCACCTCCAATATAAAAGGGCACTCACCCATGACACTTATTTACACATCTCATGACCTTTGGATCAAACACATATGAAAAATAATATCCTAAAACACCTCCCATAATCATATAAGTCCCCATTTGGTCATACACCAAACCAATAAATCCTTTTTATGGAATCCAAATAGAGTTTCCCAAATAAGAGTTGACATCCTTCCTCTAGATATTTTGTATTTTTCATTATAAAGACACTCAAATATTATTATTTAAATATTAAATAATAAAATCAGTATCATAAATATTATTATATATTGTTATATTTATTTTATTACCAAAAATCACACACAATTCCATCAAATGGGTAACAAACTTATCATTTGTGTGTACGGTGAACTATATCCTCACAAAAGGACATCATTCTTTTTTTACTTTACCACCTTTCCTAGTAAGGAATTATGATATAATTATTGTGTATATATTATATATAGATGATATTTATTTCATATTAAAAATTATATAAATTTAATAATCATATACCTTCCTGCTTTCTATTTTTTGTAAATACGATAACATTGTTTGTAGATGTGTGGACTACCGAATCCCCAAAGTGATGGATCCTTTCACTATACACATAAAATAAATTAATTTTGGTTTTAATAAACCAATGTGAAATATATGAAATAAATATTATACTGGAAAATTAATTTATATCATTTAGTTTTCATTCTTTTCAATACAGAAAATAAATGAATGTAGCATTCATGCGTATGTACGACCTACCATATCCATGAACGGTGCATTTCCTTTCCTATATAAAAATATTATAGATTATAATAAATAGATTTATAATTAATAGATTTATATATGAAATTAACATAGTAATTTAAATGTTTTAGACAAATAATTCAGGATCAAATAAATTAGAACAAAAAATAACAAGTTATAACTTACTCGAGAAACAAGGCCTCTAACCATCCAAATAGTGAAAATATTGAATGATTGTTAACAAATGGGTAATAAGATGTTATAAGAGGACAATATATAATTTTTTAAATATAATTATGGTTATATAAAAAATTATTAACATTATTAAAAACAATATATAGGGCGGTAAATGATGTTATCCTAAAAGGAAACGCAAGGTAAGAGATTCTTGTCTCACTTTTAATTTTATGAGGTGTACATTATAATAAAAATTTATTTATATTTTTAAGTTATGTACTAACCATTTTGATATATTATATCATGAATTATTTTATATTCATGGTATTTTGAGTTTCTATTTGAATTATTTCTGCAATAGGGATTACAATAAAATGTTACCAAGTAGTGGAGAATTTCATAACCGAATCCCTTATTATTGGGTTATATTACTCACTCATTGTCATAAATTTTGTAGGGTTATATATGTCATAACTGTTTTTTATCTATTGTTGAATTTTTCATTATTTTATTTGGATCTATATTTAATTCACATAATCTATTCATTGATTTATTGTCACATCAATGTTGTTATCTTTTCAAGTGTTCTCAATACAATATCATCTTATTTAGGATTGATTACACTTGAATTTCCATTATAGAATATTATTTTATTATTAATAATAAAACCATTTAATTTTATTATCATATGGTTAATAATGAGTTTTTTATATAATAGTACAATTTTACCAATCATTGGTACTCAAAATGTTTTGAAAAATGATTTCAAGAATACCTGACAGCATTTATCTTTTATTCAGAGGACCTATTTTCTTCTAAAATCAAGGTTTTATGAAGGGTTTTGAATGATTTTATTATATTTTGAAAATAATTTATTAAATAAATTTTACCCATTTTTCTTTTACAAATTTTTTAAAGGAATCCTTTTATTAATTTCTGAACAAGTCACTTTTCTAACCTTTTACCTTATAAAGGGAATGTTCTTTATTATATTGTACGACTAGTATAAAATTTCCCACCATAATTTATTTTACGGTTCCATTGTATTATTAAAAGTTTAATTATTAATGAAAACTTTTTTAATGTGATTTTCAATAAAAATTATTATCATAATGTTTTTCAAAATGAAAATAATATTTTCCTCAAGAATTTTTTAAAAGTCCTTTTATAGTTTTTTTATTTATAGAAAATCCCTTAATACACTTGGGATATGTTATATTGATACCATACTTATTCTTCATATGAAATATTTTATGATTTATTTGGCTAGGATTGTATTGAAATTCACTACATTAATTTCCTTGTTAGTCCCCTAGAAATATTCAATCTCCTATAATCAATGAACATTAAATTTTCCCAAAATAGACATATCATTTATCATGGATATGATTATTGATGAAAATATATACCACTTTTAAATACGGTTTATACTTTGAAAGTTATTTCTTTCTGGGGAAATATTGATAAATCTGTATCATTTAAACAATGATGATATTTTATAACGCACATTGTTAATTAATCAAATCAACTATTTGATATTTGAGTTATTATTTGTTAAGGTACAATGTGGGTGGGGCTCGGTTATAGACAGACCCACGATGCATTTGTAGTATCATGGTATGAATCAGTTGGCTAGCCTATACTAATGGGGTTTTCACCCAATATGTTATAAACTCTATTTTGAAAGGTCCTGACAGTAAATGTACCACAAACCTAGGAAACATGGCATCAAATAATTAGTCATTGCCTTCATTTTGATTTAGTTATTATTATGCATGATGTTTTTTCTTTGACATTATCTGTGGATACATTTCATTCTCAGTTTATTTATTAAATGACATGTGTTACAGTTAATCTCTTTTACATATTTATTATTCCTTATCCAGGTATTTAAATATAGTTTTTCTCCCATTATTACATTTCTATATTGTTTATACACTTCCTTCTCATTTTATTGATTTCATGGAATGTTTGTTGAGTTATTTACCATTCCATAATGATTATTCTTATTGATTTATTATTTCTTCTGATATACATAACCATTACTAATCATATGATCTCAACATTATTTTAGTTCCTTTCCATAGGAATACATGAAGTATTCTAAAAAATATATTAATGGGTAAATTTGATTGAATGAGGTTATACTTGAAAGAATAAAAAAATTATATTGTAATGAGTTTATTAATTTTTAATATAAGACTCATGTAAGTATCTTGTTTACCAATACTACTAAACTAATATATCCATCATGATGAATTTCCTTGTCATTATTTTTATGTTGTGGTAGTTGACATGAGATTCAGGCTAACTATGGTCAGTTCTCTGTAGTAGGTATCAAATTATGTTTGTAGAATCATTAGAAAACAGATTTAGAAAACATATATCATGGTAGAAAACCCTAAGATAGACATAGAGGATAATTATAGAAGAAAATCCTAGAATTTTGGCATGATATAGATTAAACTGGTATTCCCATAATTACATCCTTATCTAGATGCTATAACTGAACATGTTTTTGCAATACATGTATATAGGGATAAAAAATCCAACAAGGTTCCCCCAAAATGACTCGAGCATAACCTAGTGGATGACAATATTCCTTACTGCACATCTGGTTTGACACTCACATGGGATATACTTAGGATAATTCACATTTTCTTTACAAACCATTATGAGGGATTTGAATTGATAATGAAAATCATTGATTTAGTTTAAACCAGAAATTTTATAGATTAAAAATGACATGTAAACATTTAGACACCCTAAAAATGACTGTATCATTTTTCTGCTATGATATTTTTTTCTCACACTGTTCCTTTTTGGTTTTAGTAAATGGATGGAACCTGAAGGAATCATGTTTACATTTTACATGATGGATAAGGTGGTAGTAATGAGAAACCTAATGGGATATTGATAGGAGTGCAAGATATATTGTTCATGCAGGATCAGTTTTTAAAAAATATGATTGACCAAATATACCCTAACCTACTACCAAAATCAATAAAGAAGAGAAGGATGGAAGTTTCTGGAAACTCGAGTTGTGGAGACCATAGACAAAAGAAGGATATATTTCCATCAAGTAAGAAATACTGGAAAGTGTCTCGTTGGAATGGGTAAATGCTTTATGTGTCGAGAAAAATCAAATAAATAAAATAATTTCCAAGGAATAATGAAGTTTATGAGAGAAGTAAATAAAGATCATCATAACGATCCATTTATATTTTTTACCTTAAATATAGGGAACCTGGGCATTACCAATGTCAATTCCCTTTTCTATATGATAATATCTAGACCATGGAATAAACTATATAGGAATGAGTGGATAAAGTATTTATGTATTGGGGTTCTATTGAAAATCTTATTTAAATGGATATTTAGTAATTAAACTTATTTCAAGGATTTACATAAAATTTATTTGGTATATTTTGTTAACATGTTTTAGAAATAGGATAATCTGTATGAAGGTGGGGCATGAACCCATGAAAGAAAGTAGATAAGGGCTTCACTCCTACAACTACCATGTGTGATGTCTAGGTTAATTTATCATTCTTTTTAGATAAATAATCTTTTGAATACATATGGATGATGAATAATTATTGTTACTTTTTAGTTTTATAGATTAATTTATTAACCGAATTGTATTTTGAGAACAGTTAAATAAAAATATCTTAAATTTTTAGTCTTTTATAGATATTAAAGTCTATTAAACTTTTATTTTATTGATTCAAGAATCAAAGTTAATTTTTTTGGATATCAATTTCTTCAAGTGAGGGATGAACTATAATTATATCAAAGAACAAAAAAAAGATGAAATTATTCATATGAAATTTAAACCTATCTTGTAAGAATATGTCCCTACATTCTTGGACAATAAAATAATACATCAACATTTGGAAAATTATTAGAAAGGAAATGTAATCATAATACCTTTTTTAACCTTATAGTCTTCAAAACCATAAATTATTTATGTATTTAAATCCATAAACATTGTTTTGATCATTACCATTTTTTTTAATAATGAACTCAATAAATCGTTATAAATATTTATGCTTTCCCTCTAATTCTTTATTTTCACTTGCCACTAATTTTCAATTATGTATAAACCTAGTAATATGTTATTTCATTTTACCTTTGTACATTGTAGTCTTGATTTTTAAGAGGATATTTAATTGACTATTTTAATGATGTTGTATTTAAATAAATGAATTTCAAAATATAAATCCTTTAACTACCATGATTGAGTTTAAATTATGAGGGCACAATTTAGTTAAGGTGGGGAGAATTTAACTCCTTGGTAATTCTAAAATATTACAATTTATTTGATATCATATGTGACATGCAACAATATGTGCATAAGGGAAGATAATATCTCAGGACATTATAGTTTATTCACTATTTCAAATATATTTTATATATTTCACCAAATTCATACTCTAAGTTAGATTTAATTACAAGCAAAAAAAACTTTTTAGTATAGTTTTCATTACACACAACACTATTTTCTAGTAAACAAAAATATATTATTAAAATATTATTATTTAATATAACAATACCTAACATTGCCATTAAATATGTAGTTTTAAATGTTATTTACTAACATATTAAAATACATGGTTTATAAATATAGATTATGAATAATAGAGTAACAAATAATTAACACGAACATAAAAACAAATTGAATATATCCAAAGTGTTTTTACACTCACAATGGTATTTTATCATAATAAATTAAATTATTTTACATTAGTTAATTATATTAATGAAATATAAGGGTCATATATTCCATCAGTGATTTTTGACATTCATCCAATATAGTGTATTTCTATAAGATAGGAATAAACAAAAGTATTTTTCATAAAGATCAATATCTCTCTAAAGGATGTTTTACCACCTTTTAATTGAGAACGTATTTTAAATCAAAATAAATTTCACAACCTAAAAAAATAAACTTCATAAATCATAAGAATTTTCTAAAGGAGCATATTTTAATGGAGAACCTTTTAAAAAAATTTATATCATTTATTCATATTATATAATCAAAATAAACTTCATTTTTTAATTAATAACCAAAATATAATCTTAGCGTGAATTGTTTGTATTTTTTGTGAAGATTCATTTTTTGACGAATAGTGAGAAATACAGAATTTTAATTCAAAATTGATTTTTTTAATTTATTTTTAAGGTAATATTAAATTTTGAATTTTTTTATGTGAAATAATATCAGTATTAAAGAAAACATTTTATTCTAGTTTAATAAATTTCACATTTCAATTATATATATAAACATTTCATACTTTTGAGCATTTTTATTTTAAATGCCCGTATTGTCATCCCATCTGGGAGAGTAATTTTAAATTAATTTATTCAACTTATGTGATTCAGATTTTTAAAAATACATTAAATATATGTAATAATGATAATTTATTATGATTAATAAGGTAAAAAATATTTTTTAAATAAAATATATTGGTGAATGTGATAAAAATTATTATAGTGATTACGAGAAAAATAGCTTAAAAAGGACTAAACCATAAAAGTAAAGGACAAAATGACCTAAAATCATGCCAAAAATAAATTTTATTGACATATTTAGACCCTATGATCATTCATATATTATTTTGATAATTAATGGAGCCACTTTCCATGGACAAAAACGGGTGTAGTTCCTATTTCAAAAATATAAAAGAACGATACTCCTCCTCCACTATAAAACGACACACATCTATCCCAATTATTCAAATATCTAAAGCCCTTTGGATAGCCCAAGATGTTCTCAACTAAGCTTCTAGAAATTTTTCAATCATCTTATAAGAATTATTTTCGGACGAAATCCTTCTATGGAATCCCATTTTGGGAGTAAAAAGAGTTACCCAAAGAAGAAGCAACATCATTCCTCAAGATATTTTGTTTTTTTATTATCCACCCTATAAATTATTATTCTTCCATTATTAAATTATAAAATCAGTATAATAAATATAATTATATTATGTCATAATATTTTTTCTATCTATAATAACACACTCTTCCATCAAATGGGTAAAGAACTTCATGTTCATGTGTACGGTGAACTACCATATGACAAAACAATGTTTTTCATTTTTTCCTTTTACCACCTCTCATATTTGTTATGTATAATGGAATCCTTATATATATATATATGATAAGTTGTTTCATTAATATTGTTTTAATTGTTATATAACACATACCTTCATGATTTCCTTTTTATGTAAATATGATAACATCAATTGTGGATGTGTGGACTACCGCCTCCTCAAATCGATGTGATTCATTAACGATATACATAGAATATAGAATAGAGGGGTTTAATTAAACTAAGTGAAATATATGACATAAATTTGTTACCAAAATTTTAATATACTTATATATCATTTTCATTTCATTATTTTAAATATGTAAAATAAATGAAAGTAGAATTCATGCATAAGTACGACAAACCGTTTCCATGAATGGTACATTTCATTTCCGCTATTAAAATATTGTGGATTACTATTAATACATATATAATGAATATATATGATATCTATATGATGTTTTAAATTTATTAGATGATAAAATAATAATATAAGTAATAGAAAAAAATAAAAAGACAAAACATACTAAAAAACTGGACAATTAACACCCGTAATAGTGAAAATAATGAATGATTATTGACAAACAGATGATAAGATATTATAAGAAGATAATATATGATATTATATATACAATAATGGTTCATTAATAAGTTATAACATTCGTAAAACCATTATACATGAGGTTATATGATGTTCACCATAAAGTAAACACAAGTTAAGTGATTCTTGTCTCACTTTTATTTTCGTGAGGCATACATCATAATCACCACTTATTTATTTTATGTGGTGTATATACTGAAAATTTTGATATATTATATCATAAGTTGTTTTATCTTTATATTTTTTTAGTTTCAATTTAAATTATTTCTTCTAATGGGTTTCAAATTAAAAGTTAATATATAGTCAATAATTTCATTACCCAATTCATTTCCACTGAGTTATATTACTTCCTCATTGTCGTTAATTTTATAATAGTATGTATGTAAACAAATTTTACTGTACATTATTTTATTTACACTTTTTTATAGATATTTATAGTTCATACAAATAATATATTCATTGATTTATTATCACTTCAATGTTGTGGACTTTTTATGTTTTTTATTCACAATCTCATTTTATTTGGGATTGTTTATAGTTGAATTTCCAATGGAAGAAATTATTTGATTTTTGTTCAAAAAAACATTAATTTTATATCCCTTATAGGTATTCATGTGATTTTTCATCTAATATTTAAAATTTTAAAATCGTTTTCTCAAAAGGTTTTATAAAATTTTTTCATGAAAATGAGACTTCATTTCTATTTGAGTCGGAGAACCCATTTCTTTTAAGAACCCAATTTTTTAAAATGGTTTTTAGAGATGTTTTAATCCTTCTCAAAAACCATTATTAAATAAAATTTTTCTTGTTTTGTATTTTATAATTTTTTAAAGGAATCATCTCATCACATTCAGAATAAGGAACATTTGTAACCTTTTACCTTATAAAAGTTATGTTCTATTTTACCTTGTGTAATAGGAAAATAAATACCCATAATCATATAGTTGAATATTACATATAATGTTTAAATGTTTAATTAATAACTAATTTATTTGAAAGTTATTTTCAATGGAATTTATTTTTATAGTGGATTTTAAAATTAAAAGACATTTTTCACTAGAACATTTTTTAATTATATTTTTATATTATTTCACTTCAACTACGACAACAACCCCTCATTCCACATTTGATATGTTGCACAAATATCATCTCTATTATTCCTATGGATTGATCTATGGATACATTGACCAAGGATAGTATTAAAATTAATCACTTTATTTTCTTTTTTATTACCCCTGAAATATTCAATCTCTTATGATCATTGAACATAAAATTTCCCACAAATTCCATATCATTTATCATGGATATGGTTATTTCCAAAATCTTATGCAATTTTTATATATAGTGTATAATTTTAAAGTTATTTGATATTTTTGAAGAAATTGGAAAATACATATCTTTTAATCAATCCATATATTTAATAAGGAACATTGTTTATTAATTAAAAAAATTATTTGATATATGAGGAATTCATTGGACATGTATGATAGAGGTGGGCCCCAGTTATAGATAGCCACTTGATATATTAATAGTCTCATGGGACGAATTGGTTAGGTAAACTAAGCTTATAGTTTCTTCCCTTGGTATGTTGTAAACGATAATTTGAAAAGTCTTGATGGTAAAGTTACCATGTACCCAAGAAACATGGAATCAAATAATTTGGAATCTCCATCATTTTTATTTATTTATTTATATTCATGAGATTTTTTATTTTTCATTATCTATGGTGCATTTCATTTTTAGTTAATTGATTAAATGACACATGTTTCAGTATTTTTCATTTCCATATTGACAGTGCCTTATGTAGTTATTCAGGTGGAATGTCTCTCCCATAATTAATTTTAAATATTGATTTTGAACTTCTTTCTTAGTTTATTGATTATATGGAATGTGTGTTTAATTACTTACCATGACATAATGATTTTTTATATTGATTCCTTAATACTTCCACTATACTTTCCCCTTACTAAGCATTTGAGATCACCCTTATTTAACTTCCTTTCTAAAGGAATCCAATATTTATACTAATAAAGATATGGGAGTATAATCTAGATGGAATAAATTTATCCGCAAAATAAGAAAAAAACATTACATTGTAATTAGTGTATTAATTTGTAATACATGTCTCAGGTATGTATCGAGTTTACCAAGACTACTAAAATGATCAATCCTTTGGCTTGCATTTCCTTCTAATATTCTCAATATAATGGTAGTAGACACTATATTCTGTCTTATTTTGGTCATGTCACTACAAACAAATTCTAACAATGAGTGTTTATTAGAAAAAATTATCTAAAATGGGAGGTAATTATTAATAATTAATGGAAATTAGTAAAATATTAGAGGAAATGAATGATAATTAATAAAACCTAACCATAATGAGTGGAAATTTATAACAATTACTGAATAATGAGTATTAATTAATAAATACTAAAGGTAATTAGTGTTAATTAGAAAACAATACTATTAATAAGTGGTAATTAGTAAAAAAACACCAGTAATGAGTGTTAATTAGGGAAAATAATAATAATTAGTGGTAATTAATAATATTTTCCTATAAAAAGCCACAATTAATAAATATTACATGTAATGATGGTTAATTAATAAAAAATACCAATAATGAGAATTAAATATTAAAAATTAGCTGAAATAACCATTAATTAGAATAAATTTATGATAATGAGCAATAATTTGTAAAAAATACTAGAAAGGGGTGGTAATAAGTAAAAATTACTAGTAATAAATGGTAATTATCAAAAAGATCCAATAATGAGTGGAAATTATAAAAAAGAGAGGCAATTAGTGGTAATTAGTAAAAAGTATAGGTAATGAGTGGTAATTAGTAAACTTTTATAGTCATGAGTTGTAAATAGTAAAACAATAGTGGTAATAAGAATTAATAAGAAAAAATTATTTGTAATTATTAGTAATTAGTTAAAAAATACTAGTAATGAGTGGTAATTAGTAATAATTTCAGATAATTAGGGGTAATTAGTTAAAAATACCTGTAGTGAGCAGTAATTAGAAAAAAATTCCATTAATTAGTAGTAATTAGTATACACTACCGACAATTAGAATTATTTTGAAAACATTATCTATAATGACCGATGATTAGTAAAAAATCAATGCAATTTTCCATATTTAGTAACAAATTCTTATAATGAGTGTAAATTAGAAAATTTCTTAATAATGAGTGATAGTTAGTAAAATGTAGTGGTAATGAGAAGGAATTATTAAAACATAGTGATAATGACATAGAATTAGTTATAATTATAAATAATGATCCATAATTAGTAATAAAATAGCATTAATGAGAGGGGATTGGTAGTTCATATGGGTAATGATTGGGAATTAGTAAAAATTACCAATAATAAGTGTTAATTAGTAAAAATTATTGGAAATGAACATTAATAATCATAATCAAACCAAAATAACCTCTATTAAACACAATTAACCAACATTTTTAATAGAAGGTTGACCCAGGGTGTGAGGGAAGCATGTGAGCAGAGGGGATGAATGAAATGGTAGAGTGAATTAATTATGGTTCCCCTTAGTTTAGACTGTTTGGAAGAAATACAATCATAAGTAAAATTATGAGTTTTAGAAGATTAAATTGATTTGATAGATAGAAATGACATGCTTAGTGAGATTTTTTTTACATTTTTAGTTCAATAAAATTTAATTATAAAATAGTGTTTTATTGATGATCATATTGTAAATACATGATTATTTTTAAATAATTATTTTCTCACGATGATATATTTCACCAAAAAAGAGAAATAATCTACTAGGTGTTTTATTTTTTCTCTCTCGCATCTTCTTACTCTTCCAACACTCATTGGTTTATCCATTATTGTATCCATTCAAGTTGGTCAAAACCCTATGATGCTAAAATTATTTCCTACTGCTCACTCCTCTATCCCACTAACTCACTACTTCTCTTGAGGCAAAAATTAATGGAAGTGTATCAAGGTGAAAATAGTGTGAATTTATTTATGTGCCCCTACATTGAAACCATTTTAAGTAGAGTCACAGTTGAAAAAAATAGACCTCCAACAATGATCTCTCGTATTGATTAAAAACGTTTTGTCTCTTCATTACCTCCCCTTACCTTTCGACCAACTATTATCAAAAAAAGAATAGATAGATTTGAGAAAGTTAAAAATTTTATTAAACAAAGTATTTTTTAGGATTCTCCATATTGGTCTCATTGGTTGGTATATAACATGTTTGATATCAAGCATATTTAAATGAAAAATATTGGTAATATATTTTAAAATGGTTTGAAAATACCTTGTAAGACAAAAGATTATGTAAAGGCGTGATTAGATCTTGGACTAATATATTAGAGACCCAAACTTCAGTAGTTTGAAAATGATAGATCAAGGAAGATAATGAAGCCAAAAGAGGCTTATAAACATTCCAGATAAATTCAATGTAATATTCTAAATAGAGTAAATATTTGAGGTCATCTGATTGTTAGGTTTCCAGTTTTTCTATATGTCTATAAAATAGTCCTATTTATGGATGAAGAATTCATTATTATCATTTTATATTATAAATACATCAACTAATTATATTTATATGTTTTTTAATTCTTATATTTGGTATGAACTAAAAGAAATATGAAATTTTTCTGAGAAATTTTTGTAGGGTTAATAGAATATGTTACACATAGTTGACTATAAGAAGACGTGGTTTTAATTTTATTTAAATAGGAAAAAATTCAATCTAATTTCATTTATTTAATGAAACATTTAATATTTCATTTTCTATAGAAAGTTAAATGTAGAGGGATAGTATATCACCGATACACTTGCCCATACGAGATATTTATATAGAAATTGAGGAAAAATGTACATAACAAGCATTAGTTGAAGTGTCAAATGTAGAAGATTACATGTAGGAGGAAATTGATTTTTTATTCTCCTTTTATTTCTAATGAGAATAACCTTCAAAACATAATTTAATGGGCTATAATGAGTGAAATGTTGATGATTTGCTGAATATTCATTTATAATTTTTCAATAGTCCTGAACTATTATTGGGTGGAGTTCATGAATGAAGGATTTCAGTTTATGAACATCACTAGGATCATAAAAATGTTCTTCTCAAATATTTAAAAATCACATTATTTGTACACTGAGTGATACTATCAAATCTTAATTACCTTTCTAAAAATAGTAAATTATTATTATTATATTATTATATTATGTGATGATCATATCATGAAAAAGGTTTCTCAAATTACTCTAACATATATTGAAAAATGTCAAAAACATAATATTTCCTACGCGTTTCAATGTATTATATAGTAAATTGTTTATTTTTAAACATATGTAGACAATTTATTATTTTTTATATCGTTATTTGTTTTCCAATTCTTCAGGTATCTCAACATGATGATAAAATTGATAATATATTGTGTGTATTGAGTAATCCACTATCCAAAATAATTAAATATTATAATTTATATGTGGTGAATGATTTTTGATTTCATACACATGCGTATAGAGAATCTAAACAAACAATGAATAGTGATATTTTCTGGAGTGGATATTATCATTGAGATAGTGAAGTTGAAATCTATGGAATACTATATGATATAATGGAACTATGTTATCTCAGAAATAATTACGTAAACATGTTTAAATTTCATTTGTTTGATATTGAATGAAAATCTTGTGTTCATCCACAACATGGAAGCATCAACACAAAATATAAAATACTTCTTCCAGTAAATGAATAATTTTTTCTCTTATCAAGCACTAAAAATTCATTATTCAAACTATTATGCTACAAAAAGGGAGTTAATTGATTGTTGGAGCCTAATAAAAATGAAATACTATAAAAATCCATTTATGAAAGGTTATTTTGGTTCTATTTATTTGAATATAATTGAAATCATTAAATAGATAGATCCAAATACATCTTTTTACTGAAGAGACATGAATAATTATGATGACACAACATAGTTACAAGTTGATGGTAATGATGAAGATGGCGATGTAACAAATGAATTTGAATTTATAAGAGATAATAAAGAAAAAACCCCTATGTAAATTGATAATATTGATGTAGAAGATGAAGACAATGAAACTTTCATATATGAATATGATGACGATGATTAATAATGACACAATTACATGTTGGTTATAGTCATACTAAATATATATATATATAATACTCATCTTCAAATATTTTCTAAAAAGATTTATTTCATATCTCATATGATTAATGAGGATTATGATGAGATGTTCCATAGCCTCGAGGATGCAATACTTCTTGGTGATGAGAATGATGCTTAGTCATTCAATTCTCTTGCTGATTAAGATTCGTCAACATGGAGGGTTCATATTCTTGATATATCGATGATTCTCAACAATATCTTGAGTGATGTCAATGTACTAAATTTGATATACACATACATTGGTAAGTTTAGTTGTTTGATTTAGTGAGTTTTTAAGATCATTAATTTTGAATAATTTATTTATGAATTAATTACTTAATTATTTGTTCTATTTTCCCAATCTTTTTAACATATACCTATTAGACATGGGAGTGATATTCTGCCGAATTATTTTTCTAAAATGTGGGCGTCATGGGATCCTATTCCCATTAATGTTTGGCCACACATGTTTCATCATTGGATGATATGTTAATATATAATAGTTATTTTGAAATTTATTCAATTATTAACATTCGATTATTATTTATTTTTAATGTTTATGGTATCTAATCAATAATTGCACAAGGACCTATTCCTAGGAGGCCAAAATTCATGAGAATTGTCATTATTTTTTTCCAAATCCTATGAAGAGATCCAGGAATGAAGAAAAATTCATAGTTTTTGACCCATATTATTGTAGACATCAACCTAATTACATAACCACCCATGTTTGGGATGGATGGTTGTCATACTGGACGACATAGAGTTTTTAGAGGAGATCATCATTTGGTTGGTAGAATTGAGGGAGGCTGGCTGTCACACATATAGTAGGCAGTCAAACATCCAAGACTCATTGATAACACCTAGTAAGTACTTTTGTTAAATAGTTATTATAACTGTAAATGTAAATGCTTTATTTTATTATTCAGATAGGTAGCGAGAATTCCAATATTAATGATTTCATTATTTATAAGAGGATGTACACTGACATTTTCACTTTGGATTTTAGTGATGTTAAAAAATGTTTTCTTGTGGTTAGTAAAATTATTTTTGTTGTAAGTTTAACTAATTTTTTTAACTATTATAACTTCAATTTTTATTTGAATGAGTCATAGGAGGCTATATCTTCTCACACACATGAAGAGAGTTAGGACAAGATTGAGGGTTATGCCACCAGTGTAGTAGGATTTTTTGACACAACATGGATATAGGTGACTCAGTAAGTTGTTGAGAAAAGCTACGTTATTGGTCTTGTTTCTCAATTGAACCATGTACGTTATTATGGTATTATATCCTTTTCACCATCCAGCTCGAGGGGTTCTTGTGGAGAGTCATCATCATCGGCTGAAGTGTATATGCAGAAGCCGTGAGCTCCAGATGATGTTATATAAACCCTACATAAATAGAATGAAGAGTTTTGCTGACAACATGAGAAAAAACATGAGATGAAGTGTCAAGTGAATGATAATCATCATCAATAGATGAATGATTGCATGGAATGCTTGAAACATTGTATAGGGGTAGAGTTCAGTCCACCACCTCTGCCAGATGACCCATCCCCTCCTTAAATGTATATATCTTTTGAGACAATAATTTTTATAAAAATTTAAATGGTTATATTTTACTTAATAATATTATTAATTATGGTATTTAATGTTTTTTTAGATGTTGTTTTATTTAAATTTTTTTGATGTTTTAATTTTTAATTTTTAACTTTTAATTTTAATTTTTTTGTAAATTTTTTTTAATTTTTTTATATTATTAGGATGTTTTTTATTTTTTATTTTTTTTATTTTTTGTATAAATTATTTTCTATTAATTTTATTTTTTTTAAAATTAATTAATTTGTTTTTATATTTTTCGGGTAGGGATTTATCCCCTGTCCCAAATAACTTTTTGCAATGAGTGTTGAATCCCATCACAAATGCAGAAATATATGTAAGTGTTAATAGATTTTTTTACTACATGAGGGTCTCCAATCACAAAGAAAATGGATTTCAATGAACCATCACAAGAAATATTTCTGCAATATTTTTTCCTTTTTGAACCATTTGCGATAGTCCCCCTTTGCAAATGACTATCTTCCACTAGAACTCATCAAAAATGACCCATCAAAAATATTTCATATTACTGTAGGGTAATTTCATTTTAGAAAACTTCAGTTAATTTGACTATAAAGTAAATGTGGAAATAATTTAATTCAAATATAAACCATTCATATATCCCTAATGCGTTCTTTCGACTTTTCTTGACTAATGAATGCATTTGAAAAATATTTTAAAAACTTCACTAGTTATATAACTCCAAAATTCACATATATCCTCAAATATCATCAATAATAAATTATATTTTTATCCACATTTGTGAATATACTTCTCCATTTTAAAATATTTTCATTATAACCCTAAATTTTACTTTTCCAATGATGTGAAACAACTGTGTTTATAGTAAAAATGTTTTTCACAGTTATCAAGAAATAAATTATAGTTTATAAGTTTTTAATATTTAATATGATATTTTTATTTTATTATCATACATTATTTCTTATAAAATATCAAAAAAGTATTTTAAAATCATGTCAGGGCTTTAACATAAAAGTTATTGTATTTCAAAAAACTGTATTTTTTTACTATTTACCATAAATATAACTTATTAATAAATTTTAAAAAATTATTACTAGGAAAAATATTAATTTATTAGAAAAATTATGAAGTGAATTTAATAATATTAAATTCATATAGGAGGTATAAATTAATTATTATATAATATTTTAAAATCTAATGAAAACAGATCTTTTTTGAAAGTGGGTTTTTTAAAACCCAACATGAACTTATATGAAAAATCAAGTATAAAGATGATTCAAATGTAATTAATTTTATTATTTAAAAATTAATTATTTTTTCATAATTTTATATCAAATTAAAATCATAATGGTACTTTTTAATGAAAATAAATGATAGTTTTACAAAAATCAGTATTTTTCACTATTCACTAAAAATACATTCTTTTCAGAAAAGTCCAAAAAAAACACCATAACATAATTTCTCTAATACAATTTAAAATAAGATATAATTTTTATATATTAATGTTTCTAAATTTTCAACAAATTATTTACAATACTCTATCCCAAAAATCAATAAAAATATTTTTGAAGAAAAAATATTTTTGGATGCATAAAATATCATTACATAGAAATATGTTCTTATTTATTAATAATTAATCATTAAAATTTCATTAATTGTGACTATTTATATATATTAATTAAATTTTTCATTGTCATTACCAATAATAAAATTTCTAAGTTATATAGGACATATTTAAAAAATAATATTTCTTATTTCGTTTACTCTCGATGTTGTTTATTGTATACAATATAAAAAATACGCTTCTTTTTAAAAATCCATGGTGTTAAAATCCAAAGGAATAAAATTATTATTAAATAATTATTTTAAAAAACACCACAGAATAATAATGGAATATAAATTTAACAAAACAAACATTTCATAAACATACACGTTTTAGAAATTAAATATTTAACTCAATGAATTCAAATGAAACTCATTTTATATCACAATCCTAGTTTCTTCTAGGATTTAAAAACCAATTAGAAAAACTAAAACTACTACATATGATAATGAAAAAATATAACTCATTATCATCCATATATAATCAATAACACTCTAATCTAATATCACATCAATGAAGAAAATTCAGATGAAAATGAACATGACGCCATGTTCAGGGTTGTAGTATAACTACGCGTGAAATAGTTAAATGTAATGTTAAATCATGCCCCAAATATAACTTAATTAATGGATTAGTATTTATATCAACCATTTTCATTCATAAATGTCTTATTAACTATATAGGCTACCCGTGCAGACTAATACACCTCTCTGATCTACACCAAAAAATCAAAATAGATTTCAAAATTGAAATACAGTCTAATATGGAATATAATTATCAAAAACAACATGAAAAGAATAACTCAATAGTAAGACTCCATTCCCAACATTTTATATTTACTGAAGTTTCATCAAAATCAATGGTGATTAGGCAACTATTAACAAAAAACCAATTAAGTCTTAACACATCCATAATCTCTTTTTTACCATGACTCATCCCAAAGATCATAGGGTATTTCAAATAAAACTTCTATATAAGTTCTAAGCCTTGACAAATCTATAAAATACATTCTATATACATAAATTAATTTCCATGAATTTTTAGAGATGATTTAGGTTTATTTGTTTTGAAAATTAGGTCATCACCATTTTAAAAATACATATTACATCACAAAAAGGACACTACCACAAAATATCCAATTTTTTACAATACAAAACTTTTAAAATAAAAAAAATTCCTTTCAAGAAATTTCTTCACAATCATCATATTGGCCTTTTCCTTATCCCTACTCATCTATAAGATCTAATATAAACCATTAGATAATTTGAAATAAGAAGAAAAATCTTAGTATGAGACTTGTAAAAATATTGAAAGATACTCGTTAGTCCATGAATTCTAATAAAAATATTCCATTTTCAAAATAAAATAGTGGGCAGATATTAAAAATTTTATTACACAATAAATCATCTACCCTTAAAAAATCATTTCATAAAAAATTACTTATGAAATCATAAAGGTAAAATGAAAATAATTAATTTATAATTTTAATTATAAAATAATCATTAAAATTTATACATTTCAACCATATTAAATCGAATCAACTTCCCTTCAAACAAAATATCATTATCAAACCCTTTAAAAATATAATATTTCACTCAAACCCAATGGTAATCATAGATAAGTCATATAAGTAAATTGGTAAATTATTTTCATGTAACTATTATTATAACGCTTAAAAATTGAATTAACTACCTAGTAAATTCATATAATCCCTTAGAGAAAGTCTTACTGATTTACTCAATCCCTTTACCCTATACATTAGAGAGCTATATCAGTCTCACCCATAATCATGAGCTATATCAAGCTTACCCACCATCCTAATCTATATACACCTCACCCTTAATAATAAATAATTCCCAATAACCATAAAATTATTATACTAAAATAAATCTTACATATCCATTATCACACTTATAAATAAATTCTTTTAACCCATACAAATACATTTTTGGATATTGAAATATCCAACCATTTCAAAACATTTTAGAAAATACATAAAAGAAAGGGAAACATGGTTTTTATTTTTTATAAAACATGAAATATTTTAATTTAATTCAAATGTTAAATAATGGTTATGGTCGCCAGAATTACCATTGATTCCATATATGTTAAAAAACTGTTTTTTCAAAAAAAATTCAAAATATTATATATAAAATATATAAAAACAATCTATTTGAAAACCATTGAAATAAATTCATAAGTGACAAAAAATATTCCTTATAAGTAATTTATTTCCATATTAATACATCCATAATATTATTTTATGAATATGTACATAGTAGATAAATATATAGAAAATAAATATTTAAAATATGTAAAATGTGGTTTTTAAGGTAAAGTGTCCCTTACCTCAAGTCTGACTTGTCACGTATGCTATTTATCTTCATGAATAAAACAATTAGGTTATTTTTTTAAATTATTAAGAACCATTTACATGTTCATTATTTATTTTATTTTATTTATTACCATGTTTTACACAATTACTAATCAATTAAATTCATGCTGTATATTTTGACAACATTCATTTCATATATCCAAAATCATTGTGGAAAGTTTACAATACTCGAAGTGTTCATTAATAAACCATATTAAGGATAATAATAATTAAATGGTTTACATTTTTATAAATTATATATACTATTAAAACAATCCATTAAATATGGTAATGAAAAATGAATTATGTTATAGTCATGGATAGAATATGAAGTATGTATGCAAGAGTAAAATTTTCATTATTCAAAGAGATTGGGAAATAGAATGTAATTATACTTTTTTCATTACATATTTTTTATATTGTCATAAATATCATATTATTTCATTAAATAAACCGATATATATTATTCGTATTATGTGGCCATAAAAAATGAACCACATCACTTCATGGATGCGGTAGTCCTCATGTTCACACGAATGATGCTGTCATTATCCAATAGATATAAATATAAGAAAGAATATGATAAATTATCTTAAAATAATGATAAATATGTATTTAATATATTATATTTTTATACATTAAATCCATCATTTTAACCATATATGAGTGGGGGTGGTGGAAATTGAATTACATCGGGTCGTGTGGTGGTAGATTACCGTACACACAAACAATGATATAGTTTACCATTTAATGGAAGAGGGATAAGGATATAGGTTCGTAAATATACATTAAAAAAATATTAGTATACATAAGAGTTTGGTTATGTTATTTCATCTTGTTATATTAATATTTTTATGAGGTATAAGAATAAATAAAATGAAAACACTTGGTTAATAACTATACCTTTTCTTTAGACAACCACCTTAGGTTTATACCTAAACACTTTCTTGGTTGGTTTCAGGATAAACAATTTCATGTAAGAAGTGTATATGGAAGAATGGAAGAGACATGGGTTGTTCTTTGATTATAAAAATGTAAATTTAAGTGTGGATATTTTTGGAGAGGCAATGTCATTTTATAAGTTAGGGAGTGTACATACTTGAAATTTCTAAAAATAATAAAATATATTATTGTATTACTTAGTCATAATTTCTCCAAAATACACCATTAAGGAATTTTAGATGACTGAGGGTCTAAATATTTCCATAAAATATGATTATTATACAAGTTATAAGGTAATTTTTACCATTACCACTTAAGTCTATCCCCGGGAAAACAAGTTTTAAACTTATCAGTGGTAACACACATTTATGGTTTTTAGAATTAATTATGACCCAAAATTAAGATGAAAATATTAATTAAAATTAAAAATCAAGATAAAAAATACTTAATCCAATTTATTAAATCCAATTAATATAATTGGTATAATGTGATTTAAAACATGACTTTGAAAATGCAACAATGTTTTTTAGAAAAATGTCTTTTTGAGTATATTAATTTTTTTAGACCAAAAAATATATAAAATTAATTATAAAGACTATAATTAGAATATTAATATTTTAATTTTATTAATTTTTATTTAAAACCATTCAAAAACAATATTTAGCTTTGTAAATTGATGAAATTAAAAGGAAATATTAAATAAAAATTATTATTTTCAATATTCGTTGAAAAATTAAAAATTTCTAAAAATTATAAAAAATTATCATAAGAGAATTTTTTTCATTCAGAATTAAAAAATGATATTTATTATTTAAAATTAAGATTCTATAATTATTCAACCCATATTTTAAATAAAATCATATAATGCATGAAAACTTATTTTTCTAGGAAACAAAGCATTTTTCCTTTCAACTGAATTATTACATAATATTCATATATTAAATTTATCTAGATAAAATATATTTATTTTATATTAATAATACATTAAAATGATTTATATTAACATTATCAGGGTTCTAACACACTTTTAGGAACTAACCATCTTTTATTTAATTTTGAGAGGAATGAAGCTAGAATTCAACAAACTGGATACCTGATCCATCCGTTCGAAATTCCTAAAGGGAATTCATGATCCCTATGGGTAGGAAATAAGTTTTTGAGAATTCGGAAAATACCTTTTTCAATTATTTTTTCAAATAAAATATTATCATTAATCATATAAAATGGTGGAAACATAAATCATTACATTTAAATAAGACATCTAGGAATAAGGTAAGATTATACTGGGATACCAAATACATTACAACTTATAGACACAGAAGAAAAACACAACTACAAATCCCACCATCTAGTGGTCCTCAAACACTCAACACATGATAGGCCACCCAACCTTGTGCAATAAATCTTGAACCCATAAAATAAGGAAGACATGACCAAAAACATGTACTTATTGATTACGAATACTACGTATATAGAGTGGTGTATGAAGGATGTTTGAAAAATAGTTCATAGTGGGATCCCACTACAATTTATATGTATTCAATTCTGTAATAAATTATGATATTGTTTTTTAAAATAAAATAATCAGAAAATGTTTTTTATTACATTAAAATAAGACAAAAAATTTTATTTTTTAAATAGAAAAGAATACATAAAACTAATATATGAGAAACATATGTATTTAAAAAATCACCTTTTTTCTTTCAATGAAATATTTAGAAAACTCAGGTGAAGACATGGAAAAACCTTTAAATGAAATTTTAATTATATAAAAATTATGGTAATTGTTTAACAATTAATTTCAAAAGACTATAGCAGAAATATGATTTGGCACCATATATCAAGAGAAATAAAATATATAAAAGGGAAATGTGAGATTAATGAAGGATTTGCATATCAAAAATAATATACAATAAGAAAATATATGAAACCTAAAAATGTGAATGCCATTTAATGACCATGAAATCAATTTATTGTCGTATGTTCGAAGTTTCTCTTTTAATGGTCAAGTATCATGGGAAGTTTATATGTATAGAAATAAGATGATCCTAGATATGGTAACTTTATATCATGATTAACTATTATCATATTTTATATCAAACCATAATAATCTTTATGATTAAATTAATACCTTCTTCCTCTCAAAACATCCCCTCACTTGTACTTATATCCTATCGGGGTGTACTGGTTAGCGTTTAATCTAACTAGTATAATATAAATCTATTTCTCTTATCAATCTTCCCAGTCCTTATGTACAATCAATAGAGATGAGTTAGATAATAAGAAAAAAATATTATAATTGGGATCCAACGCAACATAAAAAATGATCAATCAATATTTTATAACATTTAAAGTCCATATCTCTACCACCGCCAAGTTCCCTGAGAGAGAACAAACCATTATTAAAAAATAAAATTTCCATGTTCACCAAAAAAAATTATCAATTAAAAAGAAATATAATGGGTTCATCAAGGAATTTCACAATGAGATAATGAACCTTATAGGGATTAAAATGGCTCTTAATAGAAAACCAATCCTTTATAAATTAAACAACACTACGCTTTGAAACTTCTATTCGAAAATGGTCACACATACCATATTTATTTAAACTCTATTTTAAGGTTCCAAATATGCCTTTAATAAAAAAATTTACTAACAACAAAAACCTTAATATGTTTTCAATTATTAATTCTTCTAATATTTTAATGAAAAAATATTTTATATAATTATTTAAATCATTCTGAAAAAATAAAAAGAAAACAAAAATTTAATCATTAGGAACTAAAATTATATAATTTACCCATTTCTATTAATGAATGAGTTTTAATTTCAAAAACCCAAAAAATAATAGAAATAAAAATTTTCTTTTAATGTCTTCGAACCAAATTCCATAGCAATGAAATGAATTCCAAATATTCTTTAATTTAAATAGGGTAATTTTTGTTTTAAAATAATAAATCAATACATAACCGTTCATATAAAAATAATCTAAAGACTAAAATAATCATATGAGTTACAATAATCAGAAATTACATAGAATCATCTACCTTAAAATATACACGATCAAACTGAAGCTAATAAAAATTGTGTTTCCTCTAATAGTGAACCCCTGAAAAAGAAATATAGATATCAAGAGAATAAAAATAGGATCCTTAACCCTAAACTCACATAAATAAATTTAGATACATTAAATCTTTGTGATTTAATATATGTTTAGTAGAATTATTTAAGAAGAGGAAGGGGATAGAAGACCAAAAGAGATTTGACATACCAATCATGAACCACCACAATCAACAGAACTATGATATGTGAAAAATTGAGATTGATAGATAAAAAATAACTAAAGGGTGAATATTATTTAAATAACATAAATATCCACAAAACAATATCACCGGTGGGTTCGTAGACCATCACTTGGATGGTGAATAATGAATCATAATTTTCACACATAGATATTATATCCTATTAGATGAATATTAATTAAATAACATAAATATCTATGAAATAATTTTATAGGTATATTATATTTGGAAACATAGACACATAATCAACTTGTTCATAAGATATAGACATCATCTCCCACTATGGTCTTCATAACTATCACCCATTGATTAAATATCATAATTTAAAACATTCTTCATAACGTGGTGAAAAAATAAAGGTGACATAAAATGATTGTTAATGGTAAATAATTGATATATCAACGATCACTTCCACATAATATGAACATAAGGGTATGAGGGAATGTTCATAACATTTGAAAACCATAACCCATACATCATATATCATAATCATCAGTCATATAATATGGAATAGATATTCATAACACATAAATCATAAAGGGATCAAAGAATATATTTTATGAGATCAATGAATTAATACAACACAATTATTTTTTGATTAAACATAATAATAGAAAATTATTTTATTATTAGTCAATGATCACTACTAGTACAATAAAAGTGTATTAACCTTAGTCCAAAAATAATTATCGCAGTCATGGCTCACTCCCAAGACCATCATAGTAGGCATAATACCTTACTTAAATGGGTTTAATCCACTAATCTAGTCATTTTTATCTCCTGAAATATCAAACCTTATACAGTGCATTGGAGAAATATATAATTCCAGGTCCACTTATCACATAATGAAAATCATATAGATGTGTGACATTATAAAAAACTCATTATATCATAACCAATTAAAAAAATTAAATTCATTAACATTTTATCATGACATAACACATGAAAATAACTAGTTCACAAACATTTCCTCAAGTAATCATATCATAACCCATAGAAAACGAATGGGTTTTAGAAGAAATATTGTCTTTATATTCATAAACCGTATAGGGAAATAATAAGGGTGGAATAATTGGATCATATCCCCAGTAGAAAATAATTAACAACATAGGTGTTATTCATATATGAAAATATTATCAAAATAATACTTGGAATATTCATAGTGTAAAATAACACTTTACCTTTGAAATCACTTATTTAATATATAATAATTTCCAAAATATTATAGAAAAAAATAATTTGAAAAGTACCTTGGAAAATTATGGGAGAATGATCGGTTTATTAAGTGTTCATGATGGAGTGAAATCTCATTCATATCATATAATTTTAATGAAAACACTCATTTCATAGCCTTATTAAAATATTAAAATTTAACTTATTTGAAAAATTACGAGTTGATTCATATTAATACATTTCATAAATTAAATAATGTATAATAATGATTTTAAAATATAATATAATAATATTAAAATTATTCTTTAATTTTTTTTATAATTATTGGATATGTAATAAAAAATTATTCTTGACAGAAGAGAGAAATACAGTTTATTTTAGTTAGAAACATTATTCTAGTCTCTAGATTTATTAAATAGAGGAATCTGAAATGAGAACATCTAATCTCTATAAATAACCATAGTATAATAAAATTAATGTTATTAATTAAAGTAATATCATGAAGTTAATTATTTTAATCTTAATTATAAATAATCCTAGTAAATAATTTTATGATAACATAAAACCCTTACCTTAAGCTCCACATTCTTTGAAAGAACTAAAACCTCTTATATAATAAATTTGAAATTTATATAGTCAAAAAATATAATTATTTATATATTTATAATATCATATATTATACCATCATATCAATTTGATACCCCCTTATTAATAATTTCTTATCAAAAACATTGTTTCGGGTGTTAAGTGTTTTATTTCTTATAAGAATTTTTATTTTGTAGTTTGAATACTGGTAATTTTATCATGGTTACAGAATAAAAAAATGTTAATAAGGATATAAATATTATATATATTCATTATATAAATTTATATTCATCTATAAAATATATATACGTATATAGAAAAATAAATTACAGAGTTCATGAAGAATGTTGGTCACACGTACATAGAGACACTGTTTTCATTTTTCAACAAATGAAACACAAGAATGTTAGAAGATAAAATATCATCGTAGAAATGTTATTATATAATATTTATAATATATATTAAATATATATATATATATCATTATTACCATAAAAATAACACTGAAATGAAAAAACAACACATTGCTTTATGGAGGTGGTAGCCCACATGTACACATGAGAGATGGAATCATTTTCCTAATAATTGGAAGATAATAACAGAAACTTTATAATATAATTCAAGAAGTATTATTTGGGAAAATATTTATTTTATAAACATTATATACATTGAAATAATCATCCATGAAATATGGTAACAGAACGGAATTTTATCAATGTGTGGGGGCGGTAAGTCATATGTACACACAAGCGATACATTCACGTCCCATTTGATTAAAAAAGGTGAATAAATTATTCTAATAATAATAATAACATTTAATTTTTTTATACAAATAATATTTATTTATGATGAATATCAAATATTTATATGAAGCAAAAGAATAAGTAAAATGAAATAGATTGGTTAAGGCGATTAACTCTTCTTTGAAAGAACTCTGTTAGATCTACTAATAAGAACCTTAGGGTTGGTATTTAGGTGATAAAAGAACCTATATAAGTGAAAATATATATTTATAAGATAATTTTATATATTTTTTTCAATAAATATGGTAGAATTTTTTGTACTGAAGAGACAGGATGAGAGTCCTTTTATAAGGGAGGTAGAGGACACACTTGGAATTTCTCAAAAGATTAAGAAATAATAAAGTAATAATCAAGAAATTTGTTACAAAATGTACTTTAATTTGAAGGAATGTTAGATAGGGTTGAAATTAAATCATCAAATGAAATTTATAAATATTTATTTATCAATTTAAAAAACCATCTATTTGATTAACCCCTCTATTAATCATTTTTTGACATTAACCGTCGTAAAAACTATTTCAATCTTAAAGGGTTATGACTATTACCATAAAAGGAAAAAAACCATAAATTTAACAAGGTATATATGTTAAAAAATATTACATTAATTTTTCTTAAAATTAGTTTTTTTAAAATTTTAAATCATTTAATAAATTATTAATTATTCTAAAATATCATAAATGCTAATTTTGTGACTATTCCTTTAATTTGACATTAAAGACATCAAAGGAAAAAAGAAATTAAAATTAAATATTTTTAACCAACTATAATATTTCATATGTATCAATAAATATTTTTTAACAGAATAATTAACTCAAATTTTCTTAAATTTCATATTTTTAAAATAATTTATATAGTTTTTCCATTAATTGAATAAATATTTTATTAGGAGCAGCATAAGTGTTTAAGGTAACAATTAAATCACAATAAATTATAAATAATTTTTAAAATAAAAAAAATAATTTATATTTCAAATAATAATTTATAACTAAACCTATCCCCATTTTATCCTTATATAAAACATTATAGACTTGAATGTCAAGATAGTGACATTGTACATTTATTTATTTCTTAAATTATTTTAATGTTCATATTCAGTGAAATGTGGAAGTAAGTGGCCATATATTTAATTCAAGGATATAAATGGCTGAAATAAAATCATACATTATGTTGAAGTAATGTGTTTGATAAATTTTAAGGACTTATCATAAAGTTTGAACCCTATTTTACCTATTCCACCCTTATTGAGGTGACAAAAATATTGTTTTGTTAGTATTCATACTACCCAATAATAAAATATTTATAGTTAAATAATGACATACTCATAATTAAAAATATGGATTCAATTTTTCAGGATTCAATTTTCCTTTTTTAAAAAAAAATTATCTCTATTTAAACATAGAAAACGAGATTAAAAATGATTTTTAGGAAAAATAAATTTTTAAGGATAACACTGTATTTATTATTATATCATACCTAAAAAATATAGATGAATGTTAAAACGATTTAAAGAATATATAATATATAAATTTAATTTAATCTATTCAGCTATAGTGATTAATTTAATTTATTATTATTAAACAACATTGTGTGCATAAAATAGTTTATTGGAAAACAACTACTTTATTTTCAAATGTTTTTTATTTTCATATATAATTAATTGATATCCAATGAATTAAATTTCTACATATATAAACCATATGATTTTTATATTTAGTTATTCCTATTCATACCCACTAATTTAAGGTATCTGCTATAATGGAATATTATATTAAAATTTATTTAGTCTTGGTGTTGTGTGTATCAAAAGATTCTGAAGAAATTAAATTTATTTGAAAAGAAATATATCTTAAAATCTCATGGTGTTGTATTGTACCACACTAAAAATGAAAATTTTACATTAAATTATGTTGCTTTGATACATAGAAATGAGGATATATATATATATACATCATTAAATCCCCAGGTTCCCAAGTAGCTTCTTCGAATACAAGATTTTTTCAGAAAACATTTACTCAGTGAGTGGTCTTGTTCCACAAAAAATTTTCTCTAAATTAAAATATTTGTACCAATTTTTATTCCTATAAAATATCAAACTCTTGTGGTATGAACTTTAAGTTTATTATATGTGAAGTATCACATATGTACTTCTTCATGAGATATACTTGGAACACACAATGAATACGAGAGAGATTTGTAGAAGCACCAATTGATAATCCTTGGTCACTACTCAAGAAAGAATATTAAAGGGTAAAGTATAACAGGGGATAAAATTTCATTATTACCTAATATCATAACCTTATTCCATGGATAAATCCAAGGAAATATATTCTTAAAAACAGCAAAATCCATATCACAGTAATTATTATCAATATATCATCTTTATTGGCTCTTAGTTTCTTTGTTGTGCTATTGAATGGTTGTGATGTTATATTTAATCCCTTTAACTAGATTAATTATAATTATATTTTTTCTCCAAATTCAATCCAAAATGTTTGAGTTCTATACTTTATTTAAAAACGTATTTATAAGGATCCATCTAAATTATCAAGTGGAATATATTGTTGTAAAATTACTCAACTAAAGTAGGGTTTTGATCCAAAACATTGTTGAAATCCAAAGAAAAGGTATCATCATATAATATATGGTTTTAATAGATCTCTCATACTATAACTATATCTATGGATGATAAAATGTTTTAAAACTCAACTATGTGTTTATATGTTGGTGAATATGTCACAAAAACTTCTAGGTATACCTTAGATCCTGAGTAGATAAACTAGACTATGATACTCCATAAAACCTTACCTATTAATTTATATACGAGCCAACTAATCCAAAGAAAAATATTCTCTAATATCATTTAAGTGTTCTTTATTTTTCAGAGAATCAAATAGAAACCAAATAGAATTATAGTATTTAAATGTTTTAGGGAGTCTTATGAAAAAATCCATTGTTATATTTTAAAATTTCCTATATGGTATGAATAATGGTTCTATAATTCCCTTATAATTTAGTCTCTAACCCTTAACCTTTTGAAATACTAAGAATTGAGATACATACTCATAAAAATATATCTTAATGATGTTCCACCAAAAAAACTCTTTCAAATATCTATATATCTTTTTACTTTTAGAATTAAAAGATAATGATGAGCTATGCATCTTATCCAATAGATCATTCAAATATAGTATGGACATAACCCATATACGGTTTTTAAACATTATCATTACATCATAATCAATGTTGAATTCAGAATCATTTTTTACCTTCTTCTTTAATTCAACATCTTCCTTATATGAAACTTTAATTCTCACATGGATTAATGGTTGAACACTTATTTGAGAAAGATAATATTTATCCCCATTCAAAATGATTTATAGATAATTCAATTGAAAATACAAAAATAATGTATCTTCTATGATCCTCGCCATGTATCATATGACATAATGATTTTGGCTTAAATAATTGTCCAGAGTGTTAAATTTCACTCGATGGAAATGTATTGAGTAGACATAATTGTTAATCAACTCCTACCATATTATATGGAACATATTCAACTTCCTCTATTATATTATATAGATTAAAATTTTATAATTAGTGTATATATAACAAAAATCTCTGTAAATATAATTCCACCATGTAATTAACAAAAAAATTACCGTATCTAACTATAAATCATGATTTGGATATTTTTTCTCCTGAACATTAATTTTTCATGAGGCATAATATATCACCATATAATTCTTCATGAGAACATGTTACAGTTCCTTATTTGATTAATAATTATATATTACAAAAACATCTCATATATACGGTAATATAAGCGTAGTATCACTCGGTGACCATCACTTCTGTCCCTTGAAATTTTCTTCACATTCACCAGTGTGAAGAAAATTTCCCCCCTTTTTAGTAAACATGGTGATTATATTAGAAAATCATGAGAAATTATCTATATGTCATAAATTATATTCATAAAAACCAAAAAATGGTGATTAGTCACAGTGGTTGTTTTGATATAATTTGCAATAAATTTTATATTTTATATATACATATATATTCCATTGCATGAAATTATAAATCCCAAAAATAAACTTTTTTTCTAGAAAACATTAAAATATAGTAAATTCTGGATACATATTCATCTTTCTTAGGGTATTTAGTAAAATCCACAAGTGATATATATTTTATTCTTTATTCTATAAACATATAGTAATATCATCTATATATACTACCACAAAAAGATCAATGTATTCTCCAAATAATCATGTCATTGAAAATATGATGATATAATGGGAATTATTATGACCTAATTTAATCATTATAAATTTTTATTGTCCAGAAATTATGAAAAATATTGTCTTATTTAGGTCTTCACTTTTGACCCTCAACTTATAGTATCAAAAACAAAGGTCAATCTTAGAGAAACATTGTGCACCTCAAAATTGATTGATCAAATCATCATTATACGGATGATAATACTTATTCTTGATAGTGATATTATTAAGTTTCCAATAATTAATGGAGAGTTTCATAGATTTAAATTTATTCCCAAAAAAAGTTTCACCGAAAGAAGTTATAATTGGTTGATTTAATCCCTTCTCAACAATCTTTTAAAGTTTCTTCTTAATTCCAACAACTCAATTAAGTTTATTCTATATCGAATATTTAAAATAGGTGTCACACTATCAAAACTATTGAAAACTAAAATTCATTATTTTTAGGAAAACTATTGAATAATTTTTAAAAAAAATCAATGAAATATCCTACAATATGTATATCTTTGATGTAAAATTTTTACCGTACTATTTGAGATAATCACACCATTTGAATAGGAATAAATACTCATATAATGGATACAATTTATATTAGATGTTAATATTTATTTCATGAGCAAGTGTTGTTTTCAACAATACAATGTTTTATTTTTAATAAGGGGGAGATTGTTGAAGAACAATACTATATCTCTTTATGATGATTTTGATGCTCAAAAATACCCATATTTTTTATTTTAATGATTCTATTTTAAGTGTTTTTCAAGAATTTAATATTAGTTATATTCTTATCTTTGGAAGAAATATTTAAGTATTTGAATAGTGATAATAAATTGCTAAGGTATTCAGAATTAATTTTTAGCATGTTCTAGAAACATTGTTGATACCCTATGTTGAGAAGAAAAGTGTAAGGGTAGAATGTAGTGTTTACTCTATGAGATATAAAAAAAGTATGGGTAAATAACCATAAGTTATCGACAAAGTTTAGAGGAAGGAACCCTATGTTTGAATGGAATGCTACGTTTGGAAGGAACCATGCGTTTGGAAGAAACCCTACGTTTGGAAGGAACCATACATTTGGGAAATTAGCAATGTATGGAAGAAGATAATTATGTAAGTATAGAATGATAAGTTTGTTTCTTAAAAGTATGGTCATCATCCTTACTTTTGTAAACAATCATACATTTGAAAGATAAAGATAAATGTATGGTTCATCAACATTACTTTTATGAAAAATTGTATGTTTGATTGAAAAGTATGGATTTTATATCATACAATTGAGAGTTAAAGAGAAACGTTTGAGATCAACCTTATGTTGTGAACCTTACAGTTAGAGAATGTTTGCTCTATAGTTCAACCCTACGTTTGACGTCAGATGTTTAAATTACGCCTTTATTAAAACAATAGTATTTATGTATATTATTAGGCTGATTTCTAGCTAGATTAAAATCCCAAATTAAAATAAAGTCTTTGACTAATTGAAAGACGTTTATTTTTTATTCAATGTATCAATTTAATATGATCTTTTCATGCCAAATTTTTTGGGGAGTTATGACTGCTCTACTATTAAAACTTTTGAATATCGCAATTCTAAAGGCCAATTTTGTGGATCTAAATTTAAAGGGAGAATGCTCATCTTTATTCTATATATACATGTATTATTTTGTATCACATATATAGAGGAGAATTATAGAAAAGAAGATCTATTGTTATAAAGAGTAACAAAGCTCTTTTTTTTGGAGAAGAAGAAACACAACTAAAGACATACTGATCTACATAGAATATCTTTTTGTGAATCTATTACTTATAAAGTTAAGAATGTCCTTTTAAGATCTACTATAACTACTTCAGTTCAGAACTACCTTTACCAGATGATAATCATTTCTGAATACGACGATCCATCTACTTCCAATTGCATTCTGTTGCAATTGTGAAGAACATCTAGGAAAGTATTTTCAACAAATAAAATACTCATTTGTTTTTAGTGATTGGTTTCTCATACTATGTTGTGTATTCATTTTTGTCTTCGAACCAGAAGTATTTATTTTTCCTTAAGATATTAAATGTGTCAACTACCTGTACTCAGTTGTGGAACAGTCTGTTGATAAGATGACCAGATAGTGAAAATAACCAAACTCGTGGAGTAGAGCATTGGTGGAGTCGACTAGGGGACTTCTGTTCCCTGAACCACTACACATCGTGTTTCTAGTTCTATTAATTTTCCAATATTAAATCTTTGATATAAAGATAAAAGGATAGATCATGATTATACAAAGAAATTGTAAAAGACACAATTCACCCCCCCCCCCTCTTGGGTATATTTGGTATAACCCAATCCAACAATTGGTATCATAGGAGGGGCTTTTGTCAAAACTATAACAAGATGAAAGTATTTAGATTATATAGAGTATAATATCTAATACATTAGAGGGTATGTCAATGGTTGTAGCTCCTTAAACATTGAAATTTATGGATTTTAGAAATCAAGAATGATCATTTATTTAAAAAGACTTTGGTACAAAGTCTACTAAAAAATTCTAACTCCCTATGTGATTCCAGAGAAACCTGAAACATGGAGTGCTGATATAGAACCAGAGTACAACATAAACTAGAAACGTATGAATGGTATCATCTGTGGTTTTGGACCAGATGAATTCAACAGAGTATCTCATTGCCTGAAGGCTTATAAAATGTGGTAAACACTTGCAGTTGATTATAAATTAACTGAGAATGTCAAACAAATGAGGTATGCTACTACTAAACATAAATTCAATACATTAAGAATGGTTTTAGGAGAAATAATAACTCAAATGAATGGAAGGTTGATAGATATTGTTAACAACATCACTTCCTTGGGAGATCCAATCAAAAAAACTGATCAATCCCTGAAAGTACTAAGAGTACTACCACCTAGATGGAATGGAATTTATGCTGCTATCAGAAAATCATCTCCTATAAAAGATTTAACAGTGAGAGAGTTAATTGTAACTCTTATAATGTATGAGGCTGAGATGCAGGATGAAGAAAAAGAGAATAAGATTCTGATCAAGAGAAAGGACACTGCCTTAATGGTTTCATCTCAATTCCAAAGCATAAAGGTGAAGAAAAAATAAATAAATTTGAAATCAGAATGCTCCGATTCATCCAATTCAGATGTGGAACTGGCTCAGTTGTCCAGAAAATTCAGTATGTTTTATAGAAAGAAGAAAGGTTTTATAAATTATTTTAAAAAGGATGAAAAGGAATTTAGATGCTATGAGGGGAAGAATATGGGTCATATCAGACATAAATGTCCTCAATTAATAGAAGACAAGAAAAAGAAATTCTTTAAGAGAAATAATTATGAGCAGAAAGAGAAGAAGGCAATGAATGTTACTTAGAGTGTATCTGAAGACTCTAGAATCTCATCAAAGTCTGATTTAGAAAAGGAGGAATCAAATTTGAAATTAAATATGTGCTTTATGGTAGAAACTAATTAAGTAAAATCCTATTATAATTTAGACTCTAATTCTGAATCAGGCTATACAAATGATAAAATGGAAGCCTACTGCAACATGCTGGAAGAAAATCATGAATCTTTATTTAAGAAACACAAGTATTTAAAGAATATTCATAATACCGTTTTAGGATTGAGATATACTCTGCTAAAACAACATTATAAATTAATGTAAAAGTATAACATAATAAATACAAACAATACAGATCATGAAGCTAATATAAAAACACCACAAATAGAAATAGAAGCATACAAAAGGGCAGTATTATTTTCATAGAAGGTGAAAATTATTTAAATGAAATCCTTAGAAATAATGTGGCTAAGAAACAATGATATGGAATAGGTAGTAAAGGTGATAAACCAAAACAATATAAGAACTATTCTGTTCCAATTACAAAAGGTAAAATCTATAATTTTTGTGGAACAGAAGCTCACATATCAAAAAACAATTATTTAAGGCATCAAAAAATAAGTGGGATTAAAAAAGACTTTGTAGTAAGAAGTCTATATGATTCTTTTGATTTTAGAAAAACAAAGAAAGTCCAGATTCCCAGGGCTTTTCTAGCTAACACAATTGGGCCCAATAGAATATGAGTAACAAAACAATCTGTTTTAATGCCTTTACAAGAAGTAGGTGATAGAAGTCGAAATTCCATATGGTATATTGATAGTGGATTATCCAAGTATATGAGTATAAAATCATCAAATTTCATAACTCTAACTCAAAAAGATGGTGGTCTAGTCACATTTTGTGACAATGACAAAGGCAAGATAATTGGCATTGGAATAGTTGGAGATCCGGAAGTTGTCTCAATCAATAAAGTACTCTTTATAAAAGGATTAAAACAAAACCTAATAAGTATTTCTCATCTCTGTGATAATGGTTATATTGTTTATTTTTCTAAAAATTACTATACTATTTTCAAAGTTGAATTACATAACTTTAGAGCACCAAGAACTGATAATGCGTATACCATGGATTTAAATTCCTTATGTAAACAACAAGTCAACCAATTAACTTCTAAGATAAATGAACCTGGGATTTGGAATAGGAGACATGGATATTGCAATGAATATGTATTTCACAAGTTATCTAAGAAAAAACTAGTTTCTGATTTTCATAGTCCCAAGATTTAAAGTGATATATTTTTTGATGCATGTCAACTTGGCATACAGCACAAAGCATACTTCAAATCAGTTAAGAGAATTACTGCATCTAAACATATAGAACATATCCATATGTATTTGGACCTTCAAGGGTATCAAGTTTGGATGGTAAACTATATGTATATGTTTTAGTTGATTACTATTCTTTGTTTACTTGGATTTTCTTTTTAAAATATTAAAATTAATCTTTTATAATATTTGAATGTTTTTGCAAAGCTATTCAAAATGAAAAAGGTTTTGAAATAATTTTATTAAGAAGTGATCTTGGTGTAGAATTTGAGAATCTAGAATTCAATTTATTTTTCTGAAACATGGGTTTTAAACACACCATCTCAATATCAAAAACACCTCAAAAAAATGCAATTGTTGAATTAAGAAATATTACTATTAAAGAAATGGATCGGACTATGCTATATGAATATAGTCTTCCTACCAATTTTTGGGCAGAAGATAATATATACCCTACTATATAATGAATAGTGTTTTAGTTAGACCAATTTTTTAAAAAGACACCCTATGAACTCTGGAATAATAGAAAACCTAAAGTAAATTACTTTAATGTTTTTCCGTGAATGTTTTATTGCTTGAACACCAGGGACAATCTTGGTATGTTTGATGCAAAATCTGATGAAGGCATTTTCATGGGATATTCTGCTATTTCCAAAGCTTATAGTGTTTTTAATAAAAAGTCAAGGATTGTTGAAGAATTAGTTCATGTGAAATTTGATGAATCTGATCCCTTTGAGAAAAGGATAGATCAAATAGAAAAACTTTATTATAATGATAACATGAGACTTAAGAACCTGAAAGATGATTTTGAAAAAGATATAAATGAAATTCAATCTAGTCCAGAATAACATGATACTGAATAGCCTATAATTGTACTACCTAAATAGTCAAGAACTCTAAAGAATCACCCTTTAGAAACTATAATAGGAGACAAACACAAATGAATAAAAACAAGAAGAAATGTAGGAAATCTTATTGAACACTCTGCTTTTCTATACCAATTAGAACCTAAGACATTAGAAGAATCCTTATTCGATGAAAGTTAGATGATAGAAATGCTAGAAGAACTAAACCATTTTAAAAGAAATGATGTTTTGAATTTAGTTGAAAGACCTTAGAAATAACCAGATATAGGAATGAAAAGGGTGATCAGAAATAAAAAATATGATCAAGGAATAATAACTAGGAATAAAGCCAGACCAGTAGGTAAATGATATAATCATGAAAAACTTATAGATTATGATGAGACCATTGCACCTATATTTAGATTAGAATACATTAGAATCCTTTTAGCCTATGCATATACTATGAAATTTAAATTATTTCAGATGGATGTTAAGCATGTATTTTTAAATGGTTATTTATTGGAGTAAGTGTATGTTAAGAAACCTCCTGGTTTTGAAAATTCACAAAAACCAGATTATTTTTTAAAACATACTAATGCTCTTTATGGTCATAAAGAAGCACCTAGAGCTTGATATGAATGAATAATTTCTTTTCATTTGAAAAATTTATTTACAATTGGAATGTTAGATCCAACACTATTTTAGAAAACTGTTATTTCTAATATTTTATTAGTTCAAATTTATGTTGATGATGTAATTTTTGGTTCAAAAAATAAAACTCTATGTCATGAGTTTTAAAATTTAATGCAAATAGAATTAGAAATTAGTATTATGGGTGAACTAAATTTCTTTTTAGGAAATCAAATTTATCAAAAAGATTTTGGAAATATTTTAAATCAAAGAAAATACATTACTGATTTACTAAAGAAATTTGAACTTGAAAACAAAAATACATAAACAACTCCTATGTGTACTAATATAAAACATGATTTGGATGAAACTAGAAAATCAGTTGACAATTAGTTATATGGAAGTATGATTGGTAGTTTATTAGATCTTACTACTATCAGGCTAGATATAATGTGTTCAGTATGTCGTTGTTCAAGAATTCAATCAAATCCTAAAGAATCTCATTTAACTGCTATTAAAAAAAATTAGATATTTAAAATGAACTATTTTTCAATATATTCTCTATAAAAAAACGAATGATTTTAATTTTTTTTCCTAGGAAGATGCAGACATTAGGAGTTATAGATTAGATATAAAAAGCAGTACATGAACTTGTTACTTTTTAGGAAAATCCTTAGTATCATGGTATAGTAAGAAACAACACATAGTTGCTTTGTCAACAGCTGAGACATAATATGTATCAACTGGCAGTTGTTGTACACATGTTTTGTGGTTTAAAAACACTCTTATGGATTTTGGACTAAATTTTAATAATACACCTATTTTATTTGATAATACAAGTGCTATAAATATTTCATAAAATCCTATTAATCATTCTAGGACTAAGCATATTGATATCAATCATCATTTTCTAAGAGAACATGTTCTTAAAAAGGATATATTATTAGTGTTTGTAAGTACTGAAATTATATTTGCTGATATTTTTACTAAACCACTTCCCACTGCAAGGTTTGATTTTATTAAGGGGGAGCTGAGTTTATTTATATTAAAATGAAGTTTTTTTTGGTTTAATTTTTTTCTGAATAGTTTATAATTTCATCTGTACTCCTTTATTTTTTTTTTATTCTATATTTCAATAATGTTATAATTACTTTGTGCATAATGAAATGGGAATCAAGGATGTTCAGAACCATTTTGAATTCCAAACCCATTGTTTTTCTAAAAAACATTTTATACCTCAAAAACCTTTACCACTCTTCTCTCTCATACCTGAACCTTCGAAACATTAGTTATTTTTGAACCTTCAGTTATTTAAAACAGAAATGCCCAAGGACAAGAGAACCGATGAGCTGAAGACCAACACTGAAATGAGGAAGTGCTCAGCCAGGAGAATGATTTTCAAGGAAAAGTCATAGATCTATAATTTCTCTATCGGACAAATGTGATGCTAAAGAAAGCCCTAGATTTTCAGAACATAGTATATATGTTTAATGGAGATTATAAAAAGTTTGTATATGAGGTATAAATTCATCATTTCTTTATGTCAGTACAGTTTAGTCTTGGAAATCATGAGGATTCGATTATTGATAAGATTGAGGATCGAGATTTTTTAATCTCATTTGTGGAAATCGCAAAAATTCTAAACTGCCCTCATGAGGTAGTTTATCATTTTGATTTAAAGAATATTTTTGATTCTATACATAAGCCAGAAGATATTATCTCTTTTTTATTTGGAACTACATCTATAAAGAAGTTTTTTGTGAACGATTTAGAACTTGACCAGAAGATATTTATTATGTTTGTGAAAACTGGTATTGCATATAGAATGTTTGATATAGAAAAGATTATTTACCCAGATATGTATATAATGTTTTTGTTGATGAGTGATATCAAATTGAACTTTTTGAGATAATAGTGAGGTATCTTAGTTACAATTTTAAACCAGAGGCAAAAATGAATTTTTATTCTTTTGGAAGATTTATCTCGAAAATTCAGTTTAAGATGGATATGGTAAGATTTGTGAATTCTTGGGTGAAATGCCACCATATTAATATCTTTAATGATGGTACATTGAGAAAAATTGTATATTTATAGAGAACTATCAAAGGCAAGCTTCTGCCTATTGGAGCTGGAGAAGTTAAAGAACGTGCTCAGGCCCAACTAGCAAAATCAAAATGAGAAGTGGCTGAATATTTAATCAATGATGTATCAAGAAGAATCAGGTTTGAAGATATAGATGAACCAGAATAATAAAGTCAAGAAGAACAACAATTAAAAAGTACCAGGGATCCTAATATTGTTGAAGAGAATATGGTAACTTTGATTGTTTTAACATCTGGTGATCTCTTAAGCTATAATTTTGTGAGAGAATCTACAGCACAAGACACTGCTCAACCAATAGTTTCTCAGATTGAGGAGACTCTTCATGTGAAACCAGAAAGTGTGCCTCAAACTGTTGAAAATCTTGGATAAGTTGAAGTGGATCAATTGGAATATTCTCAATCTGAACAGCCTACTGAGAATATTCAAGAATAATTATCTCAAGATAACCCTATTTTAGAGAATACAAGGATAGAAGAAGAACATGCAGATGATGCTCATGGGGAGAAACCTCCATCACCTATTGAAACTCAAGAATAGAAAGCTTCTGAGATTCATACTGAGGTATTGAATGAGGATTTTTCTATGGATGATTCTGGGAAAGGCGTGGAAGAAAAATCTATTGAGAAACCAGTACAGGGAGGGGATGATGAGAAATCAGATGCAGAATCATTTCCAATTGTATTTTTTCATCAAGATGAAACTGAGAATCAAGCACAAGGTTCCTATTCTTTATTAAGTGAATTAGTTAAGGAGTTGAACATGAATTTGAATATATCTAAATCTGAGAATGCTACTATAAGGAGTGCATTAGAACAGAAACATTTAAATTTTCAAAGGCTGAAAGAAAGTACTGTTTCTAAATAGGAAGATGAAAATTTCAAGAGAGATATGCTCAATGAAGATGTAACGTTGAAGTTAGAAATGATTATGAAGTATGATTTGATAGAGTTTAATTCTTTAATGGAGACACAATTTGAATCTGTCAGAATCGGTAAGGCCAGTACATCAGGTACATCACCTGATTTAATCAGAAGATTTCAGGCTATTACAGTGGTCATGATGAATATGAATAAAAAATTGTGGTACATACAGTGCAATATTGATTCTTTTTCAGTGCTGTTAGATAATCAAAAGTTTCTAGTTGATCAGTTGACATCAAATGAACCAGGAATTTGAACTATGCTGAATCAGTTCACAAAAAAGTTGACTCTTTTTATAGAGAAGCAATAAAGGCTTTATGAGTTTTTTAGAGTGATTCTGCTTGAAGATATTCATTTGTCTCAGGAAAGCATAAATATAATTATCTAGTTGGGAGATTTATTAGTGAAATTATTGAAGGAAAAATTGGTAGAGATCAAGCCATTAGTTCAAAGGAGACGAACCCTATCTCAAACCCTTACCCATCCTTGATTCATGTTGTTTTTCATTACTGTACTAGTAATTCTATTATTCAATAAAATATATTTACATCTCATTTTCATGTGTTTTAATTTGTTTTACTATACTCTGTATGATAGAAATTCCAGTAATCCAAATTCACATATTGATAAATAGTTTCTAATAGCATTTACTTAAGTTCAATGCTACATTAAAATGTGTTATATTCCTTTTTCTATCATTATTTTTTATATAACAAAAAGTGGAATAAATTAGGATAAACACAACATTTTATTTTAATGTATTTTAATTTATTTAAAATTTTACTTTAATCATATTTATCAAAAAGGGGGGAAAATGTTAAGTATTTTCTTAATCATTTAAGGGGAGAAATTAAGTTAAACATAACATTTTATTTTAAGTTATTTTAATTTTTTTTAAAAAATTATTTATGGAGATATGTGGATAACCATAATATTTTATTGAGGGAATGTTTTTTTACTTTTTATGAATTTGGATAATACAATGTTTATTTTTATTAAAATAATTTTGTTCAAATTAAATATTGTATTTATCATTGAAAAATTCAAAACTATATGTAATTAATTTTGTATGTTAATTCCATTGGTTATTTTATGGTTTTTGTGATCATTAGAAAGGGGATATTTTTGAGTAAGTTTTGTAACGCCCCGACCCTAGTTTCCCAGAGTCGGTGCATTATTACATAACATTGGCATGATCACAAGAAAGATCAAATCCCGAAAGACCGATTGGTTTAGTAGCTTTGGAAACACTAGATATATTCATAAGTTTTACATTACATAATAAAATGGAAAACAACAACAACAACATAATGTCTCCATAATCCACACTCATATCCCCACATAATATCCCTGCAGGTCATTCATAATTTACTTCTTCACTTTCTGGGAAAAATAAAACATAGAAAAGGGGTGATCTCAAATTCCCAGTAAGGATAACAATATAGCGGAAACATTCATAAATAAGAATAAACATTTAAGGCAATGTATAACTAAAACAACAGCCTTTTAAACTTGAACTTTCAACTTTGTATGGCATAAATAAAATGAAATAATTCCATTTACTCATTCACATGGATATTCTACTAATCAAATAATCACATGCAATATCAATAACCACTTTCATAATGATGGAATGCATAATGCCAGACTATCATAACCACATAGCCAAGGCCTCGTGCCAAGACTACAAATAAGATTTTGCCAAGGCCTTATGCCAAGACACTAGTTTGTCTCATGAGACCTACCGATGCATCGAGGAGCTATAGCGGGCTCCACCCGTCACTTATTAAGTCCAATGCATTCCTCATATGAACATGTTTAAACATAACATAAACATTCGTATTAAAACTAGCATACGAAATGTCAATACTTTTACCACAAACCATGAATGGTATAAAAACAGCACATCCACAGTCAAACATAACTCATTCGATACAATATGGATTATTGTATTGTATCACATTAACCTCAATCAATAATAATGAAGGATGTTGACATAAATGAAAATAATCATCAAAACTATATGAGAGAAATATCCCCCTTTTCTTGAAAACATTTAAAAGTCACACTATTTGTCAAGAAGCCATTTAAAAGTAGATTTTTGAATCAAAGTGTCCCATACCACTTTGAAACTTTTTAAAAGGAGTTTTAATTTCTAAAACATTAATGTCCATATAAATAAATCCTTAAAACCATTTTTAAAATATGGACATTAATGAGCAAGATTTAGAAGAATAAGTCTTTAAAACATTTAAAAATGGTATTTTAGTTAGAGATTCTAACCAAAAGAGACACTTGAATACAAATAATTGAGGTAATCAAAACTTTGTAATATCATGAGAATAAAGGGATTCATGATATACTATGTCAAAGTACATTATATACACCACATAAAAGTGATTTGGTGTATATCAACAAAGAAGTCTCAATGGAATGTAAATTGAGATGAAATCTCTCATAAAGGCCGTATCCTTAGGTTAAGGATAAATCAACGACATAATTATGTGTGACAAATATAAATACACTGAATATGATTGGATATTCAGTGTAAACCAATCAAAGGATATTCACACATATTCCTGTAAAAAAAATACCAACGAATTGGATGTTTAACTCAACAAATGGTGAATTACTCTTATCAAATTCATATCAATGACTTGAGAATTATAAATGGAGTGATTATGTGTATCAAAAGTATATCCATAGGAAGGGGAGTGGAAATTATGACATAATCAAATGAATAGAGATTCCACACATAATCTTGGAGTAATATAATCAATGAAATATGTGTAATGCCAAATGAGTGGAAATTGAAATTTCAAATTCCCTTATCGATTAGGTAACTTACGAAATATACACCCATTAAAGAAGTATCATACCCTGATAATGTAAATACCCATAAATTAAATTATATTACACAATGAATACAATCATGGGCAGTACACATACACCACATGCAATAATTAAGTGGTGAAAAATGGAAATCTCACGGAATTGAAAGTGAGATAAGAAAATCCCTTACCACGTTAATCAACTGAGTCGTATGGCCAAAAGTTAATAACCACCAAATGATTTATAGAATAACATGAATATAAAGATAATCATGATAATATACATCAAATGGCAGTACACAATACACCACTTTCAATAATTTAGTGGCGAACAATGGAAATATCACGGAATTGAAAGTGAGATAAGAAAATCCCTTACTCTGTACTTTTTCCTTGGTCAATGGTAGGTTTACCTCCTGTATAATGGTGAAATAATTGTTATTGAATTATACAAGAATCATTTACTTTAATATGATATCACATATGATCTTTTAACATTGATTTGTTAATAATATCTTAGAATTATCGTCATTTCGGGTGTTAACGGGTTCATTTTACTTTATATTCTTTGTTATGTGAGCCATATTTGTTATTAATGGGATGTATATTATTCATATCCAGAATGATATCAAGTCCTTAGATACTATTTTTAAATCATCAAATGATAATTATACTTGAATGGATATGATGGACAATGAATCTCATCGCGTTCGTGGAGACGGTAGTCCATACATACGCACGAGCGACAATATCATTCTTTTGATATTAAAATAATATATAATTGGATTTTATATAATATATACAGAATCATTATCATGTTATATTTATTATTTACATGAGTTACACATCATTATTATACCCATCCAAATAATAATATATTGAATAACAATTACACCACGACGTGGAGACGGTAAGTCGTACGTACGCACGTATGGTGACATGTTATTCAAAGGATGGATAGAATACTGAATATGGTTGTACCATATTTATAATGAAATAACAGTATATATATGATACTGGAGTTATTATTTTATAATGTAAATAACAAAGAAAGAGGAAGTGGAAGAAGAAAGGAACTTGAAAAGGGGTGGTGAAAACATTACCCCTTCTTCGGTTTCTTCCTTTTGATTTGATCAAAAGGGCTCCTTAGGTTGGCTTTAGGATCAAACTAAGGCCTCTAGGTTGTAGTGAGGGATGTTGGGAGAGTATTTGGGCAGAGTTTGGCCGAACAAAAAGGCTTTGAAGGTGTGAAGAAATGAGAAGGAGGAGTGCCCTTTTATAAGAGGGGTGAGGGGCACCTTTGGAAAAGCTAGAAATATTAATTTATAATAAATTCATATTCGGTTTCTAATGGCTCCAAAGTTGATTATTCAAAGTTTAAGGTGGGGATAGGTCTAAAAACACTCAACCAATAGAATTTAGACAGGTTTGGGTACTTATATTAACCTTATCTTTAAGTATTAACTCTAAGTTAATTAGATTCACTTTTACAATGTCTCTTTGTATTTTTATATAATATGGTTAATAAACTTACTACATACATCCAAGAGACCCCCAAGTGTTCCATTAATGATTAACCTATCATGGTATAAGTCTCTTGGCCGAACCTTAGATTTTTAGGAATTTAATATCAATTAATAATATAATATTTGTTTTAAGAACTCTTTTGTGTCAATTTTGACACTATTCAATAGTTGATTTTTGTGAAACTCATAACAGATTGATTACTTCGAAAAAAGTCAATTAAATCAATTCTAATATATCATATTATCCTAGAAAATTATTTTAATTCATTAAAAGTTTCATATTATATTTATTTGGGTATTTTTAATATCAATTATTTTTATTTTTCACTATTATAGTAATTACTGCATCATCATTGTGTCATAAATAAATTAAATTATTTAATGTCTAAAAATTATAAATAAACTATCATTATGTAGGAAATCTTTTTATCTTTCTAAGGAATATTTATAATCTAAAATCCAACATATATAACCCTCTGTAACAATTGTTTTGTTAAAAGATATATGCTTGTGTCATTTTTGTATTTATTTTAACTTAATTAAAATAAAGTGTCATTATCACTTACAAGTGGATCCATGGGGTCCCAAAATTGACCCAACGATGCCCATGGTCGACCATGTATCAACCAATAGGGTTACGACACGTTTTAGGGTAATTTAGTATTATTATAATATTATTTTTTAACCCTTATTTACCGGATTTACCCTTAACCATGTTAAATAAAATATTTACCGCAGTAATTATTCAAAATGTCTAAAAATAAAAGTTACCTATTTACACAATTTGAACATCCTGATTCCAAATATGGAATCCATTTTTCTAAATTCAAAACACATAAGTGTCAGAAATTAATTTAAAATTAATTCCCGCTGTCAAAACAAAAAGCGTGTTTTTAAGAGATAATAACTATCAAAAGATTGACACTTGTTTATGTTCAGTTTAATTGTAAAATTATGTCCAATGACCAAAATTATATTAAATGGTAAAAATATATTCTAAATATACTTTAAAACAACTCAAATTCATAATTTATCACTATTAATTATTTTGATTAAAAAGTTGTTTTTAATTCAAATTTAGTAATTTTCACTATTCATCAAAATATGAAAGTTATCCAAAAAGTACCAAAATTTCACCCTAGTCTAATTTCGATATTACGAATCCAAAAAATGAAGTCCATTTTGAGATATAGAATTTATAAAATTTCAAAAAGTAGGTATTACTATTCATAACGGCTAGTTTGATTGGTTATGGTGTGTTAAAATCTCGAAGTTGTGTACAATGTACGTCATTGCATTATTCGAAAGGAAACATACAGAGGAAACTTGGGGTGTTACATTCTCCCCTCCTTCAATAAATTTCGTCCTCACAATTTTTAATATTTTTCTTGGGAATATAATGGAAAGTCCCACATCGTAAAAAGAGCCAATAAAACTATCACTTTAAAAGAAAGAAAGAGAGGTATAAGGGTAATCCAAGATAACCCATACTAGGATTCCATGTAAGAAAACATGGATATAGATGATAAACTAAGTGTCAAGTTCTGATGGAGAGGGATAGAAATCATGATCAGGAGAATGTTAACAATGAGAAAACCACAAACTTGTGTTGGGACAAACGATCATTAGTCTCCTAGTAGGAAAGTAAATGGACAACATTTTTTTTAAAGTTACATTACATAAGGAAGAGGAATTCATTTATCATATTGACTAAGAAAATTATGAGATATACTTACATTTTAAGTAAATTTTCATTCTTTAATAAATTTCCACCACTAACTCAATTTTTTTTTAAACGATGAGTATTCAAGATGACTTGGTCACACTAGAATAGCTAGAATAAACTTCTATAGAATCACATGATCCATGCAGGATAAACCATATATTTACATTGTATTTGAAGATTAATCAAAACCAAAATGGTTAGTGAATGATCTAATGATCCCCCAAAAGGATATTCATTGAGATAAATATGCACTAATCTTAATTTCTAAAATTAAACCAACAATACCCCAAAGTTAAATAGATACCATTCAATAACCAATTGTCCTTAAAATCATTTAATATAATCTAAACTAATATTGAAACCCAAATCATAGAAGAATTTGATTATGTAGTCTCCCATGTTACATTGTATCTCCAAATGACATCAAATACTCTTAAATTCACATACTTAAAAGTAATTAACATCATCACATATTCTCTGTTATAGGTTAATAATTTCTATAAATAACCCAAATCACTATAAATCAACAATAAAAACGTAAAAAAAAATCCACCATTACTCTACAAATGAAACCCCATTGTATTCTATTTTCCTTGGGAATATAGTGTTTCCAACAAAGCGAACATCTTCCAAAATAACATTTATCACTTAATCACCAAATCATTTTCCTATACCAAGGGTATTCATTTGATAAGACATAAGAACCCAAATCATCTTATTATTGATCAATAAAATCATTTAACAAAAAAAAAGTCACATTAACCAGGGACTTCACGTAGTCCAGTGGTAGGCGATAAATCCCAATCACACTTTGGTTGTGGGTTCGATTCCCACAGCTTTGTCCGACGCGACTGGTTGTCACACGGTCTATGTTTTGTCCTTTTTCAAAAACTATATTTTATAATATTACCAAAATGAGATAAATTCCTCAAAATAATATAATTTAACCACAAATGTTATATCATACTTTGAATTTTCATCCCAAATTATAATAACTTATAATTTTCTCAAACCCCAATGATCATATAAAACCAAATGGTTAGTTATACCTATATCCACAAGAGAAGAGACAATTCTTCTTCAAATATCATTCTCACATGGAAAACTGCGGGGTTACAAATACAAGAGAAAATTATTCCAAAGTACCCATCAACAAGGAGTGCTAATACTTTTTAAGTTTTTCTCCAACCATTTATTTCCACATATCTTCTTCTTTGACCAAGAAAATATCCTATAGAATAGGACATTCACTCGGGTAATGGCCAGGTCCCCTACATTTACGGCAAATGACTGTAAATGGACTCTTGGGACCATTTTTATCTTCTTCCATAGTACTCTTCATTTTTCTTCGGCAATTCTTCACTTTATGTCCTTCCTTCCCACACGTAAAACATTTCGTTGTCCCATTGAGATACTTTCCAGGGTGTCTCTTTCCACATTTCCTGCATGATGAAAATTGAGGTTTCTTTTCTCCATGGTCTCCATTGCTGGAGATCTTATCATTTATCACCTTTCTCTTCCTTGTTGAGTCTGGGAGTTGGTTAATATATATGTTGTTGATCATATTTTTGGAAAACTGATTTGGCATAAAGACGATATCTTTTACGCCTATCAACATTCCATTTTGTTGCTCATTTCCACCACCATTCCCACCTTGTACATCATTCTCAAAGTCACTATGACTTCCTTGGAATCCAGCCATTGACTAAAACCAGAAATCATTGTGTGAGTAATAGTAGTCGTAAAATCATTTAGAGATTAAAATGTCACCATATTCTCAATTTGAAACATATTAGGATTAACCAAGGTCATTTACTCTCATCTTATGTATATATTACTTAAATCGGTTTGTAAAGAAAATGTAAATTATCCTAAGCATATCCCCCGGGAGTGTCGTAACCAAGAGTGAAGCAAGGCCCGTTGTCGTGCACCAGTTCCCGTTCGAGTCTAGCTCAAAGCGGTGTTTTCGGGTTTTACCCCTAGGTACATCTGTGCCAGAGCCGCCTCTACCTGCTCGTATCCAGACAGGGATGTATTGCTCGGAAAACTCACAAAATCTCTACAATACCAAAATTCTCGGAAGTTCTTTTATACTAATCCTCAAAGTTCATCTTAGGTTTACATTCTCTAATCAGAGTTTATCTAAATCTAGCTTCCAAGGTTTGTACTAAACTTCCTCTGATACCAACTGTAACGCCCCGACCCTAGTTACCCAGAGTCGGTGCATTATTACATAACATTGGCATGATCACAAGAAAGATCAAATCCCGAAAGACCGATTGGTTTAGTAGCCTTGGAAACACTAGATATATTCATAAGTTTTACATTACATCATAAAATGGAAAACTACAACAACAACATAATGTCTCCATAATCCACACTCATATCCCCACATAATATCCCTGCACGTCATTCATAATTTACTTCTTCACTTTCTGGGAAAAATAAAACATAGAAAAGGGGTGAGCTCAAATGCCCAGTAAGGATAACAATATAGCGGAAACTTTCATAAATAAGAATAAACATTTAAGGCAATGTATAACTAAAACAACAGCCTTTCAAACATGAACTTTCAACTTTGTATGGCATAAATAAAATGAAATAATGCCATTTACTCATTCACATGGATATTCTACTAATCGAATAATCACATGCAATATCAATAACCAGTTTCATAATGATGGAATGCATAATGCCAGACTATCATAACCACATAGCTAAGGCCTCGTGCCAAGACTACAAATAAGATTTTGCCAAGGCCTTGTGCCAAGACACTAGTTTGTCTCATGAGACCTACCGATGCATCGAGGAGCTATAGCGGGCTCCACCCGTCACTTATTAAGTCCAATGCATTCCTCATATGAACATGTTTAAACATAACATAAACATTCATATTAAAACTAGCATACGAAATGTCAATACTTTTACCACAAACCATGAATGGTATAAAAACAGCACATCCACAGTCAAACATAACTCATTCGATACAATATGGAAGATTTTATTGTATCACATTAACCTCAATCAATAATAATGAAGGATGTTGACATAAATGAAAATAATCATCAAAACTATTTGAGAGAAATATCCCCCTTTTCTTGAAAACATTTAAAAGTCACACTATTTGTCAAGAAGCCATTTAAAAGTAGATTTTTGAATCAAAGTGTCCCATACCACTTTGAAACTTTTTAAAAGGAGTTTTAATTTCTAAAACTTTAATGTCCATATAAAAAATCCTTAAAACCATTTTTAAAATATGGACATTAATGAGCAAGATTTAGAAGAATAAGTCTTTAAAACATTTAAAAATGGTATTTTAGTTAGAGATTCTAACCAAAAGAGACACTTGAATAAAAATAATTGAGGTAATCAAAACTTTGTAATATCATGAGAATAAAGGGATTCATGATATACTATGTCAAAGTACATTATATACACCACATAAAAGTGATTTGGTGTATATCAACAAAGAAATATCAATGGAATGTAAATTGAGATGAAATCTCTCATAAAGGCCGTATCCTTAGGTTAAGGATAAATCAACGACATAATTATGTGTGACAAATATAAATACACTGAATATGATTGGATATTCAGTGTAAACCAATCAAAGGATATTCACACATATTCTTGTAAAAACAATACCAACGAATTGGATGTTTAACTCAACAAATGGTGAATTACTCTTATCAAATTCATATCAATGACTTGAGAATTATCAATGGAGTGATTATGTGTATCAAAAGTATATCCACAGGAAGGGGAGTGGAAATTATGACATAATCAAATGAATATAGATTCCACACATAATCTTGGAGTAATATAATCAATGAAATATGTGTAATGCCAAATGAGTGGAAATTGAAATTTCAAATTCCCTTATCGATTAGGTAACTTACGAAACATACACCCATGAAAGAAGTATCATACCCTGATAATTTAAATACCCATAAATTAAAGTATATTACAAAATGAATACAATCATGGGAAGTACACATACACCACATGCAATAATTAAGTGGTGAAAAATGGAAATCTCACGGAATTGAAAGTGAGATAAGAAAATCCCTTACCACGTTAATCAACTGAGTCGTATGGCCAAAAGTTAATAACCACCAAATTATTTATAGAATAAAATGAATATAAAGAGAATCATGATAATATACATCAAATGGCAGTACACAATACACCACTTTCAATAATTTAGTGGCGAACAATGGAAATCTCACGGAATTGAAAGTGAGATAAGAAAATCCCTTACTTTGTACTTTTTCCTTGGTCGATGGTAGGTTTACCTCCTGTATAATGGTGAAATAATTGTTATTGAATTATACAAGAATAATTTACTTTAATATGATATCATATATGATCTTTTAACATTGATTTGTTAATAATATCTTAGAATTATCGTCATTTCGGGTGTTAACGGGTTCATTTTACATTATCTTCTTTGTTATGTGAGCCATATTTGTTATTAATGGGATGTATATTATTCATATCCAGAATTATATCAAGTCCTTAGATACTATTTTTAAATCATCAAATGATAATTATACTTGAATGGATATGATGGACAATGAATCTCATCGCGTTCGTGGAGACGGTAGTCCGTACATACGCACGAGCGACAATATCATTCTTTTGATATTAAAATAATATATAATTGGATTTTATATCGTATATACAGAATCATTATCATGTTATATTTATTATTTACATGAGTTACACATCATTATTATACCCATCCAAATAATAATATATTGAATAACAATTACACTACGACGTGGAGACGGTAAGCCGTACGTACGCACGTATGGTGACATGTTATTCAAAGGATGGATAGAATACTGAATATGGTTGTACCATATTTATAATGACATCACAGTATATATATGATACTGTAGTTATTATTTTATAATGGAAATAACAAAGAAAGAGGAAGTGGAAGAAGAAAGGAACTTGAAAAAGGGTGGTGAAAACATTACCTCTTCTTCGGTTTCTTCCTTTTGATTTGATCAAAAGGGCTCCTTAGGTTGGCTTTATGATCAAACTAAGGACACTAGGTTGTAGTGAGGGATGTTGGGAGAGTATTTGGGTAGAGTTTGGCCGAACCAAAAGGCTTTGAAGGTGTGAAGAAATGAGAAGGAGGAGTGCCCTTTTATAAGAGGGGTGAGGGGCACCTTTGGAAAAGCTAGAAATATTAATTTATAATAAATTCATATTCGGTTTCTAATGGCTCCAAAGTTTATTATTCAAAGGTTAAGGTGGGTATAGGTCGAAAAACACTCAACCAATAGAATTTATACAGGTTTGGGTACTTATATTAACCTTATATTTAAGTATTAACTCTAAGTTAATTAGATTCACTTTTACAATGTCTCTTTGTATTTTTATATAATATGGTTAATAAACTTACTACATACATCCAAGCGACCCCCAAGTGGTCCATTAATGATGAACCTATCATGGTATAAGTCTCTTTGCCTAACCTTAGATTTTTAGGAATTTAATATCAATTAATAATATAATATTTGTTTTAAGAACTCTTTTATGTCAATTTTGACACTATTCAATAGTTGATTATTGTGAAACTCATAATAGATTGATTACTTCGCAAAAAGTCAATTAAATCAATACTAATATATCATATTATCCTAGAAAATTATTTTAATTCATTAAAAGTTTCATATTATATTTATTTGGGTATTTTTAATATCAATTATTTTGATTGTTCACTATTATAGTAATTACTGCATCATCATTATGTCGTAAATAAATTAAATTATTTAATGTCTAAAAATTATAAATAAAATATCATTATGTAGGAAATCGTTTTATCTTTCTAAGGAATATTTATAATCTAAAATCCAACATATATAACCCTCTCTAAAAATTGTTTTGTTAAAAGATATATGCTTGTGTCATTTTTGTATTTATTTTATCTTAATTAAAATAAAGTGTCATTATCACTTACAAGTGGATCCATGGGGTCCAAAAATAGACCCAAAGATTCCCATGGTCGACCATGTATCAACCAATAGGGTTACGAAACGTTTTAGGGTAATTTAGTATTATTATAATATTATTTTTTAACTCTTATTTATCGGATTTACCCTTAACCATGGTAAATAAAATATTTACCGCAGTAATTATTCAAAATGTCTAAAAATAAAAGTTACCTATTTAAACAATTTGAAAATCCTGATTCCAAATATGGAATCCATTTTTCTAAATTCAAAATACAGAAGTGGCAGAAATTAATTTAAAATTAATTCCCGCTGTCAAAACAAAAAGCATGTTTTTAAGAGATAATAACTATCAAAAGATTGACACTTGTTTATGTTCGGTTTAATTGTAAAATTATGTCCAATGACCAAAATTATATTAAATGGTAAAAATATGTTCTAAATATACTTTAAAACAACTCAAATTCATAATTTATCATTATTAATTATTTTGATTAAAAAAGTTGTTTTTAATTCAAATTTAGTAATTTTCACTATTCATCAAAATATGAAAGTTATCCAAAAAGTACCAAAATTTCACCCTCGGTTAATTTCGATATTACGAATCTAAAAATGAAGTCCATTTTGAGAGATAGAATTTATAAAATTTCAAAAAGTAGGTATTACTATTCATAACGGCTAGTTTGATTGGTTATGGTGTGTTAAAATCTCGAAGTTGTGTACAATGTACGCCATTGCGTTATTCGAAAGGAAACATACCGAGGAAACATGGGGTGTTACAAGTTTTGTTTTTATCAATAAATAATTTTATTAATAATAAGGGGGAGATTTATGAAGAACAATAATCTATCTTTTTACGGTGAATTGGATGCTCACAAATACCCTTATTTGTTATTCTAATGATTTTGTTTTAAGTGTTTTTCAAGAATTTAATATTCATTATATTCTTATTTCTATAAGAAATTTTTATGTGTTTGAATAGGGAAAATTAAATTCTAAACTATTCGGAATTCATTTTTAGCGTGTTCAAGAAAAACTGTTTATACCCTACACTGAGAAGCGTAGCATAAGGATGGAATGTGGTGTTTACTCTATGAGATATCAAAAAAGTATGGTCAAACAACCATACATTATCGGAAAAATATGGAGTAAGGAGCCCTATGTTTGGTAGGAACCCTATGTTTGGATGGAACACTACATTTGGAAGGAACCCTACGTTTGGAAGAAACCTTTCATTTAGAAAGAACCTTACATTTTGGAAATCATAAAAGTATGGAAGAATATCATTATATATGTATGAGATGATAAGATTATTTCTTAAAAGTATGGTTCATCAACCTTACTTTTGTAAACAATCATACATTTTAAAGCTAAAGATAAATGTATGGTTCATTAACCTTACTTTTATGAACAAATGTACATTTTATTGAAATGTGTGGATTGTATATCATACATTTTCAAGTTGAAAAGAAAATTTTCAGATAAAACTTACATTGTGAACCTTACATTCATAGAATGTATGCTATGCAATTCAACCCTATATTTGACGTTGGATGTTTAAATTACGACTTTATTAATGAAATGGTATTTATGTGGATTATCAGGATGATTTCAAGCCAGATTAAAAAATAGAATTTAAAGAGAGTCTTTGAATGATTCAAAGCTGTTTATTTTTTATTAGAAGGATCAATTTAAGAGGAGCTTTTCATGGTGAATTTTCAGGGGAGTTATGACTGCCCTACTATTCAAACTTATGAATATCACGATTCTAAAGGTGACTATTGTGGATCTAAATTTAAAAAGAGAATGCTCATCTTTATTCTATATATAAATTTATTATTTTTTATTACATATACATAGGTGAATTATTTAAAATAAGATCTGCTATTATAAATAGTGACAAAGCACTATTTTCTAGTGAATAAGAAACACAACTGAAGATTTACTGATCTACATAGATTATCTTTTTCTAAATAAACTACAGTTAATGTTGCGAATGAACATTAATGATTTACTGAAACTTGATTAGCTCAGAACTACCTTTACCTGAAGGTAATCATTATTGAAGAAGGCGATTCATCTACTGTCAATTACATTCTATTTCAATTGTGACAAACAACTGGGAATTTATTTTCAACGAACAAAATACTCTTTTGTATTGAGTGATCGACTTCTCATCCTCAACTATGTATTCAGTTCCGTGTTTGAACCAGAAGGCTCGGTTTGGCCATATGATTTTAAAGGTGTCAACTACATATACTCAGTTGGGGAATGCTCTGTTTATAAGATGGCCAGATAGTAAAAATCACCAAGCTCGTGGAGTAGAGCATTGGGGGAGTGGACTAGGGGCTTTTTGTTCCCCCAACAACTATACATCGTGTGTCAGGTGATATCAATTTTCCTCTTCAAAATCTTTGACATAAAGATAAATGTACATATCATTATTATGCGAAGAAATTGTAAAAGACACAATTCACCCCCCCCCCCCCCTTCTTGTGTATATTTGGTATAACCCAATCCAACATTATCATCACACTAATATATGATCATATGCTTGTTCAAAATAGAAAATTTTACCTCCCTTACTTAGATATTGATGTGGTAGTTCTATAAAAAAATAAAATCTATGAATATTATAACATCAACATCAACTTGAAGGAGAATAATGAGATTTATAGGAATCATATTCTCACAATCTTCAATCAGAGAAGAATTATAGACTTGGGATTCAATCATCATACCATTTGGGGTATTTATTACTATCTCATAATACAACCATTGAAGATAAAGATAAACATTCCTAGAGATTTTTCATGATATATGAGAATGTATATAACTAATATAAAAAGGATACTTCAACATTTCGTCATCCCAATCAGCACCACAACTTCACTCTTCCGTCTTTATTGGTTTAATAAAACCAAAATGGTTATTATTACCATCAATTATCATTAATTATAATAATAAATAATTATAAATCATTCATTGGAGTTATAAAAATAAAACCTTATTTACAATCTATAACATCTTAGGTTTATCCTATGTTATTCATGGCCATTACCTATTCAAATCCTTTATAATGGTTTCAAATGAAAATTTGAATTTACCCAAGCATATCCACTTAGAGTGTCAACCCTGGTTCATAATAAGCTCTCACTCATCATGCACTGAAATGATGGTAGAAATATACTCAAGTAACTATTTTTTGGGATATAACCACTAGATGAATCTATAACAAAACCGCATCCACATTTGGTTTCCTATTACGAATTATTGATAAGAAAACCAAACTCCATTATTTACCATAACATAGGATGATCTCCAATACCTAGGATTATCAAAGGGATTCTCACTAAAGTTTCCTTATCCTAGTTTCCAATGGTGAATTAACCATTCTATGATACCAACTATAGTGACCCATACTTTTCATATATAGATATTACATCTTATTAGATAAATATTCATTACATAACATAACGATCCTTGTAACACCTGAGAATTTTATGAGAAATATTTTTGTTTTTATAAATCATAAAATGAATCTTTCACTATACACAACACTAGCTTGGATTGCTTTACACGCAATCACGACCTTCCTCGATAGCTTGCATCGTACGCAATACTGAGTTTCACTAAACAATGATATGCTATTAAAATATTATTAAAACCAGCCGTTATGAATAGTAAAAACCACTTTTTGAAATATTATAAATATTATTTTTCAAAATGGACTTAATTTTTGGATTCGGAATATCGAAATTAGCCTAGGGTGAAATTTTGGTATTTTTCTGAAAACTTTCAATTTTTGATGAATAGTGAAACCACTAATTGGTAGTTAAAAAAAATGAATTTTTCCTAAAATTTAATTTAACTGCTTCTGTGAGTGGAATTTCAAAAATCTGAGAGACACGGTTGATTTCAGTAAGTAAAATGTGGTTCAATGAGATGAAAATAATTTTTGGTGAATAGTAACTTTTTACTTTTATGTACCACGGTTAAAAGTAAATAGGGTAATTAATGGTAAAAATGATATTATTATTACCCTAAAACATGTCCTAATTCTATTTTATAAGTTTAATTCGACCAAAAACAAACTTAGGAATAAAATTTGACCATTTAGGCCCACTTGGATTAGATTAGGACATTTATTATTAATTTATTTAAAGAGGGGCTAAAATAGTTAAAATCAAAGTTTAATAAGTAAATAATTTTTAATATAATGTTATACATAAGATAAATTCGTCTATAAATATTCATTAGAAATATAAAATGATTTCCTACATAATGGTAATTTATTTGTAATTTTTAGACATTAAATAATTTAATTTATTTATGACACAAAGATGACGCTGTAATTATCTTATTAATGAAATATTGGCATAATTGATGTTATAAATACCAAAATAAATGTAATTTGAGACTTTTTATGAATTACACTAATTTTATAGGTTAATATGACATGTTTTTATTGATTTAATTAACTCTTTTAGAACTAATCATTATGTTATGATTTTCACAAAAATCAATTACTAAATTGTGTCAAAATTGACATAAAATAGTTTTTAAAGGAAATATTGTATTATTAATTGTTATTTTATTCCTAAAAATCTAAGGTTCGGCAAAATGACTTATATAAGGTTATATATATTATTAATAAACAACTTGGGGTTCGTTTGGCTGCTTATAGTATGTTTATTAACCTTATAGTATAAGAACACAAGAAGACACGATAAAAATAAAATTATTTAACTTAATGATAAATCTAAATGATAAGGCTAAAATAGGAACCTAAACTTGTCTAAATTCTATTGGATGAGAGGGTTTCGACCCATCCCCACCTTATCTTCGAAATAAATCAATTTTTAGCTATTTAAAACCAAAATTGACTTTATAATAAAATAATATTTTTAGTTTTTCTAAAGGAGCCCCTATCCTCCCTTATAAAAGGGCACCTCCTCCCCCTCTTCCTCACACCACTTAGAGCCTTCAAGCTCGACCAACCCCTGAAACATTCTCTTCTCCACTTCCCTAGAGACATCCTAGAGGTCCTTGTCTTCTTCAAATACCAATTTTAGTGCCCTAAAAGGAGGTCTCAAAGAACCACTTCAAAGAAGAGGTAATGTCCGTTACCGATTCTTTCATCTCTATTTCTTCTTCCACTTATTCTTCTTTAGTTGTTTAATTATGAAGTAATAACATCAGTATCACTCATATACAGATATGTTATTATATTTATGAAACAATCCTTTTTCACCATCTATCCATCCTATGGAAAATGAAATCACCGCGCGTACGTACGTACGGAATACCGTCTCCACGCCGTGGTGTAATCTATTTTCCACCACCACCTTATTTGGATTGGAATAATGGTGTAAATAATGACTATATATGATAATTGTAAATTGATATTGATTCTAAAATAGTATACATACACTCCAATACAATTACATGATCATGGGAACGATATCATCGATCGTGCGTACGTACGGAATACCGTCTCCACTATGTGATGCGGCTCGTTCTACATGATCTTCATTGCATAATGATAAAATAAATGAATTGAATGAATGAATATTATATATATTACACTAATAAAATTCTATAAGTGAGGTATCTATATCCTAAAGATAAGAATAGAAATTTATTCGACCAAACACGCGTAAGAACAAAAAGTAATAAACACCCGAATAACAAGATGTAATGAAATATTACTAATAAGAAGCTAAGAATATGACCATATGTGAGATCATAAAAATGAGTATGATTCTGGAATAATTCAATAACATTATTTAAATCATTTTACAGGAGGTTCAGACACGTACAAATCATATCGGACCTAAGGCCAGGGAAATATCACAATCTCATTTTTATCCAAGATTGTTTATACATCGGTATTTACTGGGGTGTATTTTATCATCCACATCCATTTTTCCTCAATATGTAATATTATTTCCATCCACCTACAATTTTTTAAATCCAATTTTAACCTTCAGTGAGTATTTAGTAAAAGATATGAAAGGAATCTTTTGTCGTTTTTCGTACGAGGTACTTTTTGACTTTTCCGACAAAAGTACGAGAATAATGTTTTTTAAACTTATACGGCATGAAAGGATTTTTAAAAAGAAATATCCAAGAATCTTCCTTTAAAAGTTTTCATGTTTATTTTTAATCAACTTCTTTTAGTTTAAAATTGTATGACATGTTATGATAGAAAAAATGTTTTTCAAGTAGAAAGGATATTTTCCTCAAGAATGGAGTTCAAGTGTTTTATCAAAATTATTTTCCATCTAAGATAATAACGGGTTATGTTTCTATCCCTATTATTACATGGATTTGATTTTTTTGTGATGGAAATATTTTTATGAATTCTTTTATCTTATATTAATTGTTTTATGATGTCACGATGTTTAAAGATTCCCATTTTTATTACATTGGTTATGCTATGATGTATGGTTTATGATTTTGTGGCACACATAAGAAAGGTATCATTATGAGATGGGTGGGACCTATATCTTCCTCCAATGCATTGGGTAAAGATATTATATCTCATGAGATAGACATGGCTGGAACGGCAGGTTAAACCGGTTCAGTGAAACAGGACTGAAACGAGGAGTGAACTCGGTTCAGAAATGGACTTTGTCGACTAAGATAGTCTTGGCAATGAGTCTTGACTAATAAGAAATGATTTTCTATAATTATGTGTGTATGACACAAAGTTTCATGTTTTAAGTTATAATTATTGGGAATAAATTTCACTACTATGATTTATCCCATGTTATGAAATTATGATTTCTTTTTCAGGTTTAGATTTCCAAAAGTTATGTTCTTATGTATATGATGTGATTGATATTTCTTTTGTTTACCCTTATTGAGCATTTGAGCTCATTTTTTTGTATGTTTTCTTTCCCTAGGTCAGGAAGAAGGTTATTAAGTAAGATATGTCAAAAGGGACTATAGATATGATGAAATAAATGGGAGACAGTGTAGACGCTTTATGAATCAGTTGTTTATGTTTCCCAGTTTCTAAAGACACTATACCTATACGGCCCTTTCCTGGTTTTCTTATATGTTATATTAAGTGTGCTTCAATTCTTAAGTAATGACAATGTATATAAATTATGGGTCGCTACAGTTGGTATCAGAGGAAAGGTATAGTCAACCTTTGGAAAGTAGGATGTGAATGCCTTAGTAAGAATCCTAAGGATAAGTATAAGCATAGAACACAATCTTAGTGTTTTAGAAATGTCCATGAATAACCTAGGATAAGACCTTAAGTGTGAAATTTTATTCTTGATTATGTGGTTTTTCTATTATAATTAGTGTTGCTCACACTATTCTTCTTGGTTTTTGTCAATGTATATAACCCGAAGGAGCCGTGTTAATGAGGAATGTGACGGGCAATGCAATGATTGTCCCCTTGAGCAACCAAATGTTATGGGATCTGGAATGAAAAATCTTGTAGCCATGCTCACACATCTTTCTCAATCTATGAATCATGAAAGACTTCCAAACAAGCAAAGGAAGGAGTAACATTCTATTGAATCCTTAATGAGACATCGTCCACCTTCATTTAGCGTGTCTACAGATCCATTAGTTGCTGAACAATGGATTAGTACTACTGAAAAGATATTTTCAGTTCTTCAATGTTCTGAACATGATAAAATCATCTTAGCAGTGTATCGTTTGGAAGGTGATGCTGATCAATGGTGGAATATTATTAAGAATACGAGGCAACGGGATGAAATTGAGTCCATGGAATGGGACAAGTTCAAGAACTTATTTTTCAATAAGTACTTCCCTCGTATTCTCCAAACAAAGATGGAGAAAGAGTTTCTTTAACTGAAGCAAAAGGATGATGAATCTATTGGAACCTATGAAGAAAATTTTACAAAACATGCAAGGTACGCTTCTGGTATTATTATTCAACCTGAGTGTAAGATCGATCGATTATTTAGTGACTTAAAACCAAGTCTTCGAAGGGCGTTAGCCATAAGAGACTTCAATAGCTAGGAGGAAATCGTTCAATGTGCTCTCAAAATTGAGATGGAGATTGGAGTAACCCATCAGTCATATGGGTTTGATAAGAAGAGGAAAATGGAATTCAAAGGAAAATCTAAAGAGCACACTGAAAAGAAGATGAGATTTCCCTTATGCTCAAAGTGTGGAAAGAAACATGGAGGGAGTTGTCTTAAAAGGAAAAGTAAATGTTTCAAATGTGGAAAGGAAGGTTATAGGGCATTTGAATGCCGTAATGATGGGAAGAAGATGTCTAATGATGCAAACAAAGGAAGGGATACACATAATTAACCTACTACACTTCAATGTTTCAAGTGCAAAGAGATGGGGCATTATGCCAATCAATGCCCAAATCCATGGGTTGATGATGATGGTCGACGTCAACAAACTCTTATGGCTAAAGATAAAGGAAAGTAACATGGAGTTTCTATCAGTGATGTGGAGTATGATAACGATGTGGTGAATAGTACACTTACCATCCACTCTAAAGTAGAAAATGTTTTATTTGATTCTGGATCCACCCACTCTTTTATTTTTGAAGAATTTTCTAAGGATATCACCATATTACCTCAACATCTAGATGTTGAGATAGTTGTGACAACCCCTAGTGGCACAACAATCGCATCAAAAGTTTATAATTCTTCTCCGATCGAAGTTTGTGGGAAAGTGCTTCCTATAAATCTTGTGATCCTTCCTATAGTTGAATTTGATGTGATTCTTGGTATGGATTGGCTTTCTTTATATAGAGCTCATATCAATTGCCAAAGAAGGGAAGTCACATTTCATATTCCAAATCAATATATGATCATCTATCAATGCAAGGATGAACATAACCTTCTAGTAGAAATTTCTTCCATCTTATGGGTCTTGATTCCACTAAATGAAGGTTATATATCTCAAATGGTTGGTGAGAAACTCACGATTAAGAATATGCCCATTGTACGGGAGTTTTATGATGTCTTTCTGGAGGAATTACCGGGTCTTCCACCAAATCGTGAAGTTTAGTTTTCAATAGAACTCGTACCGGGTGCTTTGCCTATTTCAAAGACACCTTATATAATGGCCCCAATTGAGTTGCAGGAATTGAAGAACAACTCCAAGAGAATCTTGATAAGGGGTTCATACGCCCTAGTCGGTCACCTTGGGGAGCACATGTTTTGTTTGTTAAGTAGAAATATGGATCAATGAGACTCTGCATTGATTATCGAGAACTTAACAAGATCACTATCAAGAAAAAATATCCTCTCCCATGCATTGATGACCTATTTGACCAACTACGCGGAGCTCAATACTTTTCCAAGATTGATCTTCGTTCAGGGTATCATCAATTAAGGGTCAAAAGGGAGGATATACCAAAGGCGACTTTCCGTACAAGGTATGGACACTATGAATTTATAGTGATGCCATTTGGTCTTACTAATGCCCCTGGTATCTTCATGGATTTGATGAATAGAGTCTTTAGAGACTATCTTGATCAGTTTTTGGTATTCATTATAGACGATATTCTTGTCTATTCAAAGAGCAAGTAAGAAAATGAAGATCACTTGAGAATTATATTGAAGACCCTGAGAAAGGAGAAGATTTATGCCAAATTTACCAAGTGTGAATTTTGGCTTCAAAAAGTTTCATTTTTGGGTCACATAATCTCAAAAGAGGGGATATCTGTGGATCCAGCAAAAACAGAGGTTATCAAAAGATGGTCGAGACCAACAACAATAACTGAGATCCGAAGTTTTCTTGGTTTGGATGGATATTATCGACGTTTTGTGAAAGATTTTTCACGATTATCTAATCCACTCACCAAGTTTACTCAAAAAGGAGTTATGTTTGTTTGGACGGAGGAATGTGAAGAGAATTTCAAGGAGTTGAAAAGAAAGTTATCCAGTGCACCTGTGCTCACACTGCCTTGTAGTGGAGAGAGGTTTGTGATCTACAGTGATGGATCCATGAAGGGATTGGGGTGTGTTCTTATGATAAATGATATGGTGATATCTTATGCCTCATGAAAATTGAAAATACATGAGAAAAATTACCCAACTCATGATTTGGAGTTAGCTGCCGTAATCTTTTCATTAATGATTTGGAGGCATTATCTTTATGGAGAAAGGTGTGAAATTTATACTGATCATAAAAGTTTAGAGTATATTTTCAGACAAAAGGAGTTGAATATGCGCCAAAGAAGATGGTTGGATCTGATTAAGGATTACGACTGCTCTATCCATTACCACCCTGGGAAAGAAAACAAGGTGGCAATTGCATTAAGTCGACAAGACCATTCCAGTTTATCCATGATGAGGATCACAAAAGATCCAATATTTATGGATTTACAAAGGATGGATGTTGGAATTATAATGGAAGGGGAAAATATTATCTTTCTAAAATGAATGTTCAACTATCTATACATGTGAAGATTAAAGAGGCACAGAAAGAAGATGTAGAGTTACAAAAGAATGTGAGAAATGTTCCTGAATTCAACCTTGATTGTGATGGGATAATAAAGTTCCGGAATCGGGTTTGTGTTCCTCCCATCCCCGAATTAAAGAAGGAGCTGCTGGATGAGGCTCATAGTTCTTAATTCTCCATTCATCCTGGAAGCATGAAGATGTATAGGGACCTGAAAGAGTACTTCTGGTGGGATGTCATGAAAAGAGATGTTGCTGAATATGTCTCTCGATGCTTGGTTTTTCAGCAAGTTAAAGCTGAGAGACAAAAGTCTAAGGGGATGTTACAACCATTACCCATACCCGAATGGAAATGGGAAAACATAACTATGTAATTTGTCATCGGACATCCTAAAACATCCAAAGGCAATAATGCTATATGGTTCATAGTTGATCATCTTACAAAGTCTGCACACTTCATCGCTATTAGAGAGGATTTCTCTCTGGATCAGCTTGCCAGGATATATTTGAAGGAAGTGGTAAGATTGCATGGAGTACCACTTTTTATTATATCTGATCGGGATCCGAGGTTTACCTCAAAGTTCTGGAAAAGTCTTCTGCATACTCTGGATACAGAGTTGAGTTTTAGCACTACTTATCATCCTCAGACAGATGGTCAGTCTGAGAGGACGATTCAAACTCTAGAAGATATGTTGAGAGCTTTCTCTATGGATTTCAAAGGTGGTTGGGATCAACACCTACCTTTGGTGTAATTTTATTATAATAATATCTTTCACTCAAGTATTCAGATGGCTCCTTATGAAGCTCTCTATAGAAATAAATGCAGGACTCCAACATGCTGGGATGAAGTTGGGGAAAGAAAGATATTAGGACCCAATCTCGTTGATGAAATGGTAGAAAAGGTCAGATCTATTCAACAAAACATAAGAGCAGCTCAGAGTCAATAGAAAAGTTATGCTGACAACCGAAGAAAATACCTAGAGTTTGAAGTTGGTGATAAAGTGTTCTTACGAATATCTCCCTGGAAGAGGGTCATGAGATTTGGAAAGAAGGGGAAGTTGAGCCCTAGATATATCGGTCCTTTCAAAATACTGGATCGTGTTGGGAAGGTAGCTTACCGATTGGCGCTTCCAACGAATCTCTCTCAAGTTCACGATGTGTTCCATGTATCTCTCCTGATAAAGTATATACCTGATCCTTCACATGTACTTAGCTCAAAAGTTGTACCGCTGGAGCAAGATCTTTCTTATGAAGAACAGCAGATAGAGATTTTGGATCGTAGCGAAAAAGTCCTACGAAACAAGACCACTCGATTGGTGAAAGTTTTATAGAAGAACCACCAATTAGAAGAAGCTACATGGGAGCTTGAGGATATGATGAGGGAGAGGTATCCTCATCTGTTTGTTAAAAAGTGACGAATTTTGAGGGCGAAATTCATTTTAAGGGGGGTAGAATGTAACACCCGAGACTTTTATGGGCAATATTTTTGTTTTTATAAATCATAAAAGGAATCTTTAACTACACACAACACTAGCTTGTCTTGCTTTACATGCAATCGCGACCTTCCTCGATAGCTTGCGTCGTACGCAATACCTGGTTTCACTAAACAATGATATGCTTTTAAAATATTATTAAAATAGCCATTATGAATAGTAATAACCACTTTTTGAAATTATATAAATTTTATTTTTCAAAATGGACTTCATTTTTGGATTCGGAATATCGAAATTAGCCTAGGGTGAAATTTTGGTATTTTTCTGAAGACATTCAATTTCTGATGAATAGTGAAACTACTAAGTGGTAGTTAAAAAATCTAAATTTTTCATAAAACTTAATTTTACCGCTTCTGTGAGTGGAATTCCAAAAATTTGAGAGACACAGTTGATGTCAGTAAGTAAAATATGGTTCAATGAGATGAAAATAATTTTTGGTGAATAGTAACTTTTTACTTTTATTTACCACAGTTAAAAACTAAATAGGGTAATTAAGGGTAAAAATGATATTATTAGTACCCTAACACATGTCCTAATTCTATTGGATAAGTTTAATTCTACCCAAAACAATCTTAGGAATAAATTATGACCATTTAGGCCCACTTGGATTAGATTAGGACATTTATTATTAATTTATTTAAAGAAGGGTTAAAATAGTTAAAATCAAAGTTCAATAAGTAAATAATTTTTAATATAAGTTTATACATAAGATAAATTAGACAATAAATATTGATTAGAAATCTAAAATGATTCCCTACATAATGGTATTTTATTTGTAATTTTTAGACTTTATATAAGTTAATTTATTTATGACACAAAGATGATGCAATAATTATCTTATTAACGAAATATTGACATAATTGATGTTATAAATACAAAAATAAATGTAATTTGAGACTTTTTATGCATTCCACTACTTTTATAGGTTAATATGACATGTTAGTATTTAATTAATTAACTTTTTTCGAACTAATCATTATGTTATGATTTTCAAAAAAATCAATTACTAAATTGTGTCAAAATTGACATAAAATAGTTTTTAAAACAAATATTATATTATTAATTGTTATTTTATTCCTAAAAATCTAAGGATCGGCCAAATGAATTATATATGGTTATATATATTAATAATAAACAACGTGGGGTTCTTTTGGATGCTTATAGTATGTTTATTAACATTATAGTATAAGAACACAAGAAGACACAGTAAAAGTAAAATTATTTAACTTAATGATAAATCTAAATGATAAGGTTTAAATAGGAACCTAAACTGGTCTAAATTATATTGGATGAGTGGATTTCGACCCATCCCCAACTTAGGTTCAAAATAAATCAATTTGTATCTATTTAAAACCGAACTTGACTTTACAATAAAATAATATATTTAGTTTTTCCAAAGGAGCCCCTCTCCTCCCTTATAAAAAGGCACCTCCTCCCCCTCTTCCTCACACCACTTTGAGCATTCAAGCTCGAACAACCCCTGCCACATTCTCCTCTCCACTTCCCTAGAGACATACAGGAGGTATTGGTCTTCTTCAAAGACCAATTTTATTGCCCTAAAAGGAGGTCTCAAAGAAGCACTTCAATGAAGAGGTAATGTCCGTTACCGATTCTTTCATCTTTATTTTCTTCTTCCACTTCTTCTTCTTTAGTTGTTTCAGTATGAAGTAATAAAACCAGTATCACTGATATACTGATATGTTATTATAAGTATAAAACAAACCTATTTCACCATCTATCCATCCTACGGAAAATGAAATTATCATACGTGCAGACGTATGGAATACCGTCTCCACGCTGTGGGGTAATCTATTTTCCACCACTACCTTACTTGGATGGGTATAATGGTGTAAATAATGACTATATATGATTATTGTAATGTGATATTGATTCTGAAATAGTATACATACACTCCAATAAAATTCCATGATCATGGGAAAGATATCATCGCTCGTGCGTACGTACGGAATACCGTCTCCACGATGTGATGCGACTCGTTCTACATGATCTTCACTGCATAATGATTATATAAATGAATTGAATGAATTAATATGATATATATTACAAAAATATCATTCTGGAAATGAGGTATCTATAACCTAAAGAGAATAATAAGAATTTATTCGACAAAACACGCATAAGAACAAAAAGTAATAAACACCCGAATAACAAGTTGTAATGAAATATTACTAATAAAGAGATAAGAATATGACCATATATTATATCATAACAATGATTATGATTTTGGAATAAGTCAATAACATTATTTAAAACATTATAATGGAGGTTAGGACACGTACAAAGCATATCAGACCTAAGGTAAGGGAAATATCACAATCTCATTTTTATCTGAGATTGTTTATACTTTGGTATTTACTGGGGTGTATTTTATCATCCACATCCATGTTTCCTCAATATGTAATATTATTTCCATCCACCTACAATTGTTTAAATTAAATTTTACCCTTCGGTGAGTTTTTAGTAAAAGATATGAAAGGAATCTTTTTTTCATTTTTCATACGAGGTACTTTTTGATTTTTCCGACAAAAGTACGAGAAGAATGTTTTTTAACATATACGTCATGAATGGATTTTTAAAACAAAATTTCCAAGAATCATACTTTAGAAGTTTTCAAGTTTATTTTTAATCAACTTATTTTAGTTTAAAATTGTATGACATGTTAAGAAAGGAAAAATGTTTTTGAAGTATAAAGGATATTTTCCTAAAGAATGGAGTTCAAGGGTTTTATCAAAATTATTTTCCATCTAAGATAATAAATGGTTCTATTTCTATCCCTATTATTACATGGATTTGATTATGTTGTGATGGAAACATTTTTATGAATTGTTTTATCTTATATGAATTGTTTTATGATGTCATGATGTTTAAATATTCCCATTTTTATTACATGGGTTATGCTATGATGTATGGTTTATGATTTTGTGGCACACATAAGAATGGTATCATTATGAGATGGGTGGGACCTATATCTACCTCTAATGCATTGGGTAAAGATTTTATATCTCATGAGATAGATATGGCTGGAACAGTAGGTTAAACCAGTTCAGTGAAACAGGACTGAAACGGGGAGTGAACTCGGTTCAGAAATGGATTTTTTCCACTAAGATAGTCTTGGAAATGAGTCTTGAATAATAAGAAATGATTCCCTATGATTATGTGTGTATGCAACAAAGTTTCATGTTTTATTTTATGATTATTGGGATTACATTTCACTACTATGATTCATCCTATGTTATGAAATTATGATTTCTTTTGCAGGTTAAGATTTCAAAAATTTATGTTCTTGTGTATATGATTTGATTCATATTTCTTTTGTTTACCCTTACTGAGCATTTGTTCTCACCCTTTTGTATGTTTTCTTTCCATAGGTTAGGAAGAAGTTTATTAAGTAAGATATGTCAAAAGGGACTATAGATATGATGAAATAAATGGGAGATAGTGTAGATGCTTTATGAAACAGTTGTTTATGTTTCCCAATTTCTAAAGAAACTATACCTATACGGTCCTTTCCTAGTTTTGTTATATGTTGTATTAAGTGTGCTTCAGTGCTGAAGTAATAACAATGTATGTAAAGTATGGGTAGCTACAATCCTGGGTAGAATAATATAGGTCTAGTATCATTGAAAAAATGTACAGATAACATGTTAATATGATATCTACATAATCTCCCACTAAGTTCATTATAAAAATATATATTTTATACATTTCATATTTAATACCATTCTTCATAACATGTGGAAATGAAACAAAGGAAATTAAGGGCTCAGATTCTTAGTAAGGATATGGAATGATGATATCAGTGATCACTAAAAAATAACCTAAACATAATGATATTAGGGAATGAGAATAAAACATTACCCTACATATCATATATTATAATCGAGAGTAATGGAATAAATATTTTATGTTCATAATACATGAATCTTTATGGTATCAAATAATATAAGTAATGAGATCATACAATTGGTATAATACAAGGATTTCTGTCACACACATAAACATAGAAAATCATATACATTTTACTCAAGGATCACTACCTAGACTATCATAGGGTATTAGGATCACTCCCCACACCATTGTAGTAGTCAAGGTTTACTCCCATAACTATCAGAGTAGACAAAGTCCCTTATTGAACTGGGATCACTCCCCATATCAATCTAGTTTTTCTAATCAGATATCAATCTTTACCCAATTTATTTCTTATGATTATAACTGTAAGGTCCGCAAGAGAAAACGTCTCCAACCATTTATTAAAATAAAGGAAAAGTACAACCAAAACAAAAAAAAGAACATCACAAAACATAAAAGAAACTAGAAGTCATAACAGTCATACCCATCTCTATAATCATGATCCATTGCTTCATCCGTAGTAGCTGACTCCCACTCTGAGTTTTCAAATTTCATCGGAATCATGGCATATTTCCTTATGATATTTAACTTTTCCAAATATAGAAGCTCCTCATAAGAATGCAGGCCAGAGGACCTAATAGTCATCAGCTTAGGCATAGAAGAGTAATCATTCCTCCACCTTCTTCTTGGAAGATCAGTCACAACTTTCTCATTCATGGATGCATTCCTCTTTCCACCCTGAACAGTTTCTCTATAAGAGATTCGAGTCTTACTACCATCATTCTCCTTTTCACTATCAGAGAGGTCACCCCATTTTCCAGAGGCACGAACCTTCTAATAACCATCATCCCCCTCCCCGTTCTTGCTCAAATTGACTGTAAGAGTCGATCATGGCTAAACATTGTGCATGTTCCCCATGTTGAGGATTACTGGGACCCATATAAAACTCCCTATCATTTTCCTCCTCCGTAACTCCCCTATTTTTAGTGACTATATCCTGAAAATCAGCACCATCAATTCCCAGGATACCTTCCATCAGCAATGGTAGATCCTCATTCTCGAAACACTCAAATCAGTTGCAGGTCACCACTCCATCAGAGCCGTGGGTACTCATGTTTATAGCTTCAAATATCCCATCTGCATTCTCTACAGTCACCTCAGTGAGACGAACCAACTACATATGGAATATCCACTCCTACTCAGTCTGAGACCCTACTCTAAGATCATCCCTCAACCTGTCATAAACTTGAAACATTGTTGGATTTATTTTCACTTTCACTGTCTTCATATTACAAGTAATGTCTGGTGCAGCAACAAGAAAGTCCTGCCTCACCTCCCCCACCATAACATAATTAATATTATGCATATGTGTAAAAATTAAATAAAACATTCATCATATCATAAAAATTGATAAATAAATGGGTTTTATACAAATTTTATCATGGAGTAACCCGTAGAAAATTAATGGGTTACATAAATTTTTCATAAAATAATCATAGAAAATGACATGGAAAATGAAAGGGTTTAAAAAACATTTTTTCATCATTATAATAAACCATCCAAATAAAGAGTAAGGATGAAATCACTGGATCATATCCCAAGTAATGAATAAGTACCATCTAAATGTTTTATATTATATGAAAATTACCTAAGAAGATCACAGGGAATATCTCCAGAGGAAAATAAAATTTCATCATTAAAATAAAATCTTTAAATTAAATAATTTTACAAAATAGTAAATTACATAAATTTCATTAGAAATAACATTGTAATCCTTTAATTTGGTCTTCAATTTATTGATTGGACATGTATAATGGAAATTCCATTCCTGCCATGTAATTTGAATGAATGTTTTTTTCAAACCTTTCTAAAAAAAGTCAAAATTACCATATTTGTAAAATGAAAATAATGTACCATATAAACCATTTTTTAAACATCCAATCATGGGTAAAAGTTAGAGTAAAAAATTAATATAAAAAAATTAATGATATTCTTTAAATCCATCTTGAAAATCATTGAAATGGATGAAATTTGTTTTTGAAAAAAGAGATAAATACTATTGATCTTACTAATAAATATCCATTTCATATCTAAAATTATTATAGAGAGGAAAATTAAATGAAAATTAGAGGATTCAAAATCATCATATTCTTCTAAGTTATCTCAAAATATTATTAATTGTAACTTAATGATGAACAATAACAGTAAACAATGAGATTGTAATATAAAACCCTAACCTCAAGTTCCAATTTATTTTAATGTGATTAAAACTCCTATAAAAAAATCAAATTTATTATAATTCTCTGAAATTATCAATTACACCACTATAATATCCTATAATATCCCATTATAATCTTTATACACAAATTTATTAAAAATTCCATATTAGAATCATCATTTTCAGGTGTTAACTATTTCATTTTTAATTTGTTTTGTTTTGTAGTTCCATTCTTTATAATTTAATCACGGTTCCATAATAAAGAAAATTTTAATCATGAAAAAATATATTATATATTCATTATATAAATTTATAATGATCCATAAAAGTTAGATATAGAAAAATGAATTCCACCATTTAGGGAGATGATATGTTCTATATAAGAATGAACATTGTTCTCATTTTTTGATGGATGAAAAAAAGAAAGATAAAACATTGTTAAAATTTAATGAATTATTATTTCATATATTTAATATATAATCATAAAATCTATCCATATTACAATATAATTATAATAAATAAAAAAACAAATCACATTGCTTCATGGAGGTTATAGTCCACAGTATATAACAACAACGTTATCATTTTACAATAGATTTCAAGGTAAGAAGGTACATGTGATATTATAATTTTTGAAGTGTAATTATTTCATAAATATCATCAATAATCATTATTCTAATCATACCAAAAATTAAAGAAATATGGTGATGTAAAATGAATTATATTTTTATGTGGTGATGGTAAGTTGTGCATATACACAAGTAATACATTCACGTACAATTTGATTGAAATAATGGTGTATAGAAAAATTTTAATTATAATAATATCATTTAAACATATTTAGGAAAATGATGTTATTATTTATTGTTATTAATATATTTTTATGGGATGTAAAATAAGTGAATAGAAAGTGATCATTTAAGGTGATTACCTCTTCTTTGAATAATATCCTTCGATATCAACTTAAGAACCCTTGGTTTGATCTTTTGGTAAAAAAAAAACCTCTAGAACATGTATATGGAAGTCTAAACTAGAATTTTATAGGTTCTAGTAGATATAGAATGCTCAAATTGGCCTGAAGAAGAGAAAGGATTGGATTCCTTTTATAATGGAGGGATAGGGCATATTTGGATTTTCCTAAAATATTAAAATACAATAATGTAATTATATAGAATTTTTTTTCAAAATGCCCATGATATCAAATAAAATGTGTTTAGTTTTCAAATAAAATAATATAAAGAAATTTTTTTAGGTTTTTCTATCATCTTAGACTTTTTTTTATAAAACCCTTCTTTATAATTATTACCTTAACTATGATACTAAGTATTTCAAATTAATGGATTAAGAATTTTACCATAAATGGAAAAATGAATCATAAATGGACCATGATTTATATTTTAAAACATATTTCATTTAATTAGATTAATATAAGTTTTCTATTTATTATAAAACATTTACTAAAATATTAAAGGTTTTAAAATATCATTAATGTTAATTTATAAACTATTCATTTATTTTGACATTAAGGACACTGAGAAAATTATGAAATCTGAATATAATCTGTTTAAACATCCTTAATATTACATTTGGAACTCAAAAATTTATGTATGAAAATTATTCAGTTAATTTTTTTTATATTTATTATTTTTAAAATCGTTTATCTTATTTTCCTATTAATTGATTAAATATCCTATCAGTGTTTCATAAAATTTTTATGTTATTATTCCATAAATAACTATTAAAAATAAATTAGCAGGATGAAATTAAATAATTTATATTTTAAATAAAACAATTATTAGAAAACTTCTGCTTCTTTTATACATATATATAATTTTTATTGAAATTAATGTCAAGAGAAACACATTTTTCATTTATTATTTTTATTAAATATTATAAAGGTCATATTTAATGAAATATTACACCAAGTGGCCATATATTTGAGTCATGGATGGAAATATATGAAATCAAAAAATCCAATAGTATAAATTCAAGTGTTATAAATTTTTTAAATCACTATCTCGATGTTGTAGCCATATTTTACATGTTTTAATCTAATCAAGTTGACAAAAATATAATTTTCCTACAATTTTAATTGACCAAAAAAAATTAAACTATATGTTTAATTTAATCCTCCTTATTCCCAAAGTATAATCCATTTTTATGATCCATTTCTTATAAAAATGAATTTATTATTTTTCAATTCCAACAAAAACTGGATAAATGTTAAAACATTTTAGTGAATATATAACAAATAAATTTCTTTAAAATAAATCAGCAATTGTTATTATTTAAATTTGACAAGATAAAAAAATTGGGAATAAAATCATTTTTTATTAAAACATCTCTTTTATTTTAATAGGATTTATTATTTTTGTTTATAATTAACTAATTACAAGTGAATTCGTTTTATAAATTTGTAAACCAAAAATTTTAATTAATTTAGTTTTACCTATCCATACATGCTAATTTAACATCTTGGTTATAATGATAAAGTATATTATGGTTCATTTAGTGTCGTGGTTGTTTTTATAACAAGTCACCCATGAAATTAAATTTATATGAATATAAATAAGTCATAAAATCTCAGGGTGTTACACAATGGCTACCATAGAAATTCTTTATCCAGTTCGAAGATGTCACGATGGATTTTTTATCTCACCTATGAGTCTTTTAACCACCTACAACCTCTATATTTTCATGTTTAGGTCCACTCAATATCTAAAATTCTAGTACACCATCGGACCCCTCAACATAAAAATAAATAGATGTATGTATTAGAGGTAATAGTGGGATGTTATAGGGGAGAATCAGTAGAGGATTTTTTTTATTTTATTCTATCTTACATCAACCCCTTTTAACATTTAAATTTGGTTCTACTAAAATATAAATTCTCATCCTCACATGTAAATCCATAGTTGAAATAGTAATGAACATGATCCCTTTTACATGGTTTATCCCCATAGTGAGAAATATACTCCTTTACAAGGCTAATTAGTATAACTAACTATGGACTCATCATTATATCCATAAATATCTCCAAGATATAAAAATTATCAAAACATCACACTATTAATGTCTACTGTCACACCAAAGTGATCTGTTTTACATTTCTGACTCATAGATACTAAAAATAGAATGAGTAATATATCTTTGTTGATTCAGTTCCATATGAAATATAAAATCAATAAATTCATCCACAAGACTCTATAATATTATAATTATTCCTTCACAAAGGGTCTAAAATATTATTTGGATCATCATATCAATTTTCAAACTCATATGTGATTCTATGAATGATTAAGATCAAATATATTTAGATAATTTATTCTGAAAATTCTGCTCGAGGTTCACTTCTTATCTTAGTTTTGGATACTCATCCCTATTAATTTTAGAATGAATCTATCATGGTATCCTCTTTATTTTTTTTTTGTAAATTTATATAATTCCATTATGAAAATATTTAAAAATATATATTTACTAGCACAAAATTCTTTGAAACTTCTCTCATAGGACCATAAAACAAGATCCCCTAATATTCCTCATTCTTTTAGGATCATAAACATATAATGTGATCTCAAAATATTATATATATCAAAATAAATACATTTATAATGTTCATTTATTCCTGTACTTTTATTCTCTATTTTTTCATAGAAAACCCAATTTATGAATCTTTTATAGCTTTTATCTCCATAAAAGATTTATTAATCTCTGAAATATATTTCGAGTCCTAGATATACGAACAATAATTTTCGTATTCATTTAAATGAAACAAATGTTTTTCAGCTTTATGAATATAATTATGTTTTAAATAAATTTTTTATCGAAATAGATTAAAAATCAACATCTTGATCATACAAGCTCAGAAACACATCTTGAGTCACCTTATAAGCAATTAGAAATAGCTATTATAACTATAAACTAGGAATGAATCATCACATTAAAAAACACTTTTAATTTATCAAGTTCCATATAAAGTAATATCAAATTCAAAATATGTTGGATATTTTTGTATAAAATTGACCAAAACACAGAACAAATGGTAGAATATTTGACATTTTACAATATATTTCATAAATCTTCTTTAAGAAAATTCAAAGAGAACTTTAATAATTTAATGATATTATTTGGAAATATTATGGTTTCTTTCTTAATAGTATTAAAATTATGGAATAACTTTGTTTTAATTCATTGAGATTCCCTAAAAAATTTATAAGTGTTACATTCATTTTTTTAGAAGAACACCATTTTCTATAACTTTACACTCTTATGAAATTTAGAATTCATAATATCCCACTAAAAATTCACATGTTTTCTAGAATTTGATTTGAATGAATTCAAATCCTTATACATTGTATGATGTTATATAAAATGATGAAATAATAAATTATCAAAGTCGTACAATATACTTCCAAATTCAAAATATCTCTATCCAAGTTCATAATATCTATCGAAAAAGTCTTAGACATAATACTTAGCCATGATTAATAATTATAGACATTATAAAATGTACACATATCCTCTTAATTTAAAATTGGGGCATTTAAATAAATATAAAAAACATTACAATCTAATTAAAAAATATCTACGAATCCAATAATAATTCCCAGAAATGATTTAAAAAATTGAAATCCATAAATATCAATAAGATGACATCAATCTCTCTATTTTTGATTTTTTTCGAAACATGAATCACCTCTTCCAAATAAACTCATATCATTTAAAATTCCAAAAATCCCTTGGGAATCATAAAATCAAATCCAATATCTTATAATTAGTTTCCTTCACCACAATACTATGTAAGGTAATGGATTTAAGGGAATTGCATCTCTCAATGTCAAACAATTATGGAAAAGTGACACAAATGAACTCAACCTTTATTCGCACATCCTTTTACCACATATATTTGTACCCATGATATATAAATATACATATATACATATGAAAATATATTTATCAATCCCCCTCATGATAATTATTTCATCCTTATTTGGTAATGTTTTATGACACTATTTTATCCCCCTTGTTAGGATAATCCAAATCCCAGATGAGGGGGTTATATAGTCCTTTAAGTGATAGGAGAAGAATCAATATGTATTTTCATACTCAATTTAGAGAACCCATCACATGGAATAGATTTTTTTAAAGATATCAAAAAATTTATTCTTGTAATAAATACATTACATCTTTATAGCTTCATTGGAAACTCTTTACATAATTAAATGACACTTTATGTCTATTTGTTTCAATCTAGAATGATGCACGAGGTTCTTTGAAAAATTTATTATAATATTATATTAACATTATATCTTCAATGGCCTCTCAGTCTCAACCATAAAATTTTATAACTACATTATCATCAATAAAAAAATTATACATTCATGGGCAGTATCTATATACTATTCTTTTTCTATGCTAAGTGTCACATAAATTTTCTTTCTTACTATACAAACACACATATCCCTCAGCAGTGAAGAAATTATCACATGAAATTGATATTAATTATATAAAACCACCTAACTAATCTTCATCACTAAGGAAATGTAAGTTCAAATGTGAACTATATTTTTATAATATTCCATATATTATCGTGTCCTTTACGCATCTCAAAACACATATTTCTGTAAGATTGCATGACTCCCTTGGGTTACTTTGAAATATAGTTTAACAAGTCACTTTATAGGATATGTTGGGTCTTAAAGATATAAAATAAATTATTTTTTAGTTAATCTTGTAATCAATTTCTGAAGAACCATACAACCATTATCTTCCTTATATATTTTTATATCATCTAAAATTGGAGTTAAAACATCTATTAAGTCTTCCATTCTAAAAAAATTTAATAACACTTCAACATATTTGGTATTGGATTAAAAAATTAAATAATCTTTTTTATCAACCCATAACCCCATCAACATAAATATTTTCCAAAAAAATACATCTTAAAATTCTTTTTGGCCTTTTTAGTCAACTCCTCCCAAAGATAAGTATTGTTAATAGGGAAATGTCAACCATAAATATACACAAATGATAATTTATGTACCATTATATGGAACATTTAGATATATCCTTTGGTCGACATTACATTTTGAAAATTTCATTTATCTTAGGTATCCATAAAGGTTTAAATTATAATCTCTTGGAGCCTATCCCGATCTATAAAAATCATTCTTGAGTATACACAACGTGACACCATCAAAATCGTGTATTAAAACCTTTTGTTTCTAATAAAACACTCTTCTTCAAGTTCACCATTTAGAAAGGCTGATTTCAGATAGATTTGGTAATCATTATTATGCATGTGTGAATCCATCGAAAAAATATTCTTATGGTTTCTATATTTTCTACTAGGGAAATTCTTTCTTCAATATATATTCCTTCTAATTGGGAATCTTCTCTATGAACTAGCCATGACTGTTTCATGAAATATAAGTTTTCTCATTAATATTTTAGGTGATAATATCATTTTAATCATCTGGCCTTTGAAAAATATCTCATGTGTAAGTTTTCACTATTTTTTAAGGTCATAATTTATATACAGTACACAATATAAATGAACAATATCTTTATTAACTATTCATCATTTTACATATGAAATAAGATAATTTAGATTTTTGGTTCTCAAAATTTTTCTTTTTTATTTAGGATCTTCTTTATATTCAATAATGTAATGACCCATCTTTTGATGAAGGTAAAAATATTTTTTCTCTTCTATATTTTTTTTCATTTTGAGTGTTCCCTATGGGCTAAATAAGGTATCAGATGCATCCATGGCCTATTCGGAGCCTAGAGCATTGGGTTTTTTGTGAAACAGTGTAGGTGCATGGTTTGACCAAATAGTTCCTATGATCCCACTGGGTTTGTCCAAACCATACAGAGTGTTTCAGATGGATACAAAGGGTTGAAATACTAGTCTAAACAATGGGACCCAAGATGAACATCTGGGCATGTTTTACATAAATCTTGATAGATCCATTTCTCATGGGGTGTGTATAGTTTTTCAATCCATGTGCCTAGCTGATAGGGGGTTCTTGGGAAGTAGAGGCCACATGGTTGGTGAAACATTTGGTTAACTGTGTAGCCAAACCCTATGACCCCATAATGAAGGGTAAATTACTATTTTATGTAAAATTTTAAAATCCTATACCCCTACATCATTCTTATTTTCCAATGGACGAAAGAACCTTCTTAATCCACTTTAGCAACCCTCCAATATTTACCTAGTATTTAAAGAAAATGATTCATCCAATCACTGAACCAAATTCCATTATTTACATTGGATGGCCAAAATTATACTCTCCAATCCTTAGGATCTATTCATCATTTGTATTTCTATCGATGACGTTATATTAGTGTGATCTTAAATGTCCCATTTAATGAAAATCTGTCTTTGATGACGATTCCATCCATTATTATTTGATTCAAAAGATTATACTAGATGATTTTTCATCAATATACATATTGTAGGTTGCCTTTTAATATTTCCTAATTTTTTAGGTGTTCTATAGAATTTTTAAATTATTCCACACACTATACATTTATGCACATTTCCTTAAATTATCATTCATCTTTTTAAATTAAATAAACCTTGTTAAAATATACCATAGTGACTAGTTAATTATTTATAGGATGTGTACCTCATTGAATTACACTCCTTTGGATGTGTTGAATTATATAAACTCTTAGTATAGAATTTTTGTTGATCGAACTCTTCCTATGATGTTCGGATTCACATAAAATTGAGTTTTCTATGATTGATAAGTAAAATTTCTAATTTTCAATTAACTAGAAGTTAGTGAAAATTCCGCATCACATATTACAACATGATAATAATTTTTATAAATTATAATTAGAAGGGTTAAATAGGGTTATAATAATATAAATCATTTAACTATAAATACCATATGATTTTTATAATTACTCCATGGTTATTGGTAAATGGAAAATGGTTAAGTGATTTTATGAGTATGGAATTTCATACTCCCTTACATTGGGTTATGGGAAATGTGTCTCACACACATTAATTTTCCTTAAATAATTGGAATGATGTTACATTTTCCCTTGCATCTGGTTCTAGGAATGATGACTCACCTGACTATCTAGAGTGACGGTCATGATGTCTTTAATTCCCATGACATTCATGTATAGTACCCATATTGGATTCTATAACATGATAAACAACACATGGATACATATGGAAACTCAGATTAGACTTATTTCAGTCTATTCTGAATAAGCTTAAGTCTTCAATGTTTCATATAGGACTCAAGATGATTATTATTTATTTTTTGCATCATTATTCATCTTATATACCAAAAAAAATTCATTCTATGCACACTGGTGGGATTATTATAGACTTTGTTGGTGGGGGACATCTATGAATTATATCAAACCTTATCTAGGCCGTCGTTGTCACCCAGTCAGACATTATGGTTACCGGTATTGACAAGGTAAATCTACTTATCAAGTATTATTGATATTTTTTCTTATATCATAGTGTATAAGAGGAAGGGAGAGAGATCATGCTCGTGATTCTAGTGGATCTATATTTTGACATTTTTTATGTTTTTATAGAATTTTTTATATTCGTTATTTCATGTATCCACATCCTCCATTTTTATACATCATAATTCCCAGAAATCGTTATTTATATGACCCGGCCTATGGATTGATTGTTATCTCATATTGGATTTTTCCTATTTTCTCTATGCTTATTTATGTCATACATTTCAACATTTATTTTATATGTCTTTATGCTTATTCAAGTTATTATCTTTTTTTATTTACGATATCCCACTCAAATATGAAGGACATCCCCCCCACCACATTACCATGGAACATTTATACTAGTCATAATCCTCTATCATACATGGAGTCTTGCTTGATGGAATTTTACCTACCAGCTGAGGGCACTGTTTTAGAGGATTCTTGGTTAGGATGTTACACTGTCGTATAAGAGGTTGTTTATATTCTTTTTTTTTTGACTATTTCGGTGATATAAATGATACTAGGAAGGGAATAAATTTGTTTAACTAGCATGTGACTAAGAGAAGATGACCCATGTATAGGGGAAACCCAAATTACTTGGTATGAGATATTACTATTATGATTTGTTCCTCATAGAGTTGCACTAATTTCACCATTGGGTGACACACATGTGTTGTAAAATTATTATTATTTATTTTTTTTTATTTTTTTTATTTTCCATTTTCATATTATATAAAGAAATTATTATCCCATGCATCATCATAGGCACTTCAGGACCTATGATATCCAATCTTTCATGCCATGTGTACTTTCTACCTCCATCACCGACTGTATATAGCTAGTGCCTAGATTATTATATGTGGGAATGTACTAATGATTCTTTTTGGGATAAAATAATTTGATTAATAAAATTTTATTCACCAATATAAAAGTAATTTTACCCCATATATTGATTATAAAACCATAATTTACCAATTATGTCATGTTTGATACATGAACCATTGGTTTCATGGGATGAAACATTAGATGGTTTGATTGGTTGAATTCCAATGGAATATTTTGAAGAAAGTACATTTAGAAATTTGGATTGGTAATTAATTTTAATAAAATAATTGTATATGACTTATTACATCCTAATACTGGATGTAATGGTAAGGTTGTAGATACATGACATGCCAATTGAAATTTAAAAGAGTATGGATTTTATAAATTGGGAATGATGACACACTTAACCTAATCGTGATATATATACTATTGTGAAAATAAAGAAAACTAAATAATAAAATTAAATCTTTACCATTATATTGGGGTTCTAATTGAAAAACATAGGGTGATTTACTCTACATCCTACAAATGAAACTCCTTACACCAGAACATTCATTATATTATTTGAGATATAGACCCAAACCCGACCATATTAGTTTGTATTTGGGGGTGTGTCTTATAATTTTTAGGGACTATTATGGCCTTCCTTTATTATTTAGACCTAGTTAATGGACCAGTTGGATAGTTGTGACTCATTTATAAAAAGTATTTGTACCTTATATTTTATGTTATCATCATCATATATGTGGTTAAATTATTTTCTGAGGCATGTGTTCGAATTATAAAATCACACCACTATGACAAAACCAATTCATACACTAGGATTGCAGTATTGAACATGAATTAGCAGTGGTTTAAATTGATTTAGTAGTGCTTCCTCCTATATTGAATCCTATGGAACCACCTAATATTACTGAATTAGGTAATGACACCCAGTTTTGAGAGGGTTTTCTTAGTATTATATAGTCCTTATAAAGAGTTACTCGACCTACCCCAACTATGGAAGAGTTGATATAGTAATTTCACCTACATCAATCACCCAACTTTTGAGGGGATGGTGGAGCTCATTCTACATAATCATGGATTTTGGGTATGCAGTCAATTTTTTAAAATTAAAAGATGTCTCTGGAGAGGATTTCAATGTCTCACCTTATATGATTTGTAGTTATACAAAGAAATTTTAAGATGTTATTACCTAATAAGAACGAAATTAAGATATTGTCTAGAGAGACTTATAGAAGAAACAGTATAATAACTTATTCTAACATATATTGAGGGATGACCAGGCTAGATATTTGATAAACTTGTAGTATGGAGCTATGTTCATGATAGAATATTTTTTCCATTCTACAGAGCTGTAGTGTTTCACACAGACTCTAGTGGGCGATGAGATCCTGACTACAATTCTATTTGTGGGTGGTTTGGTATATTCTATCTGATCGTGGATCAATGTTTTCCAATTGACAACAATTTATGATATAGTCAAATAAGACCGCATTACTAAGCAGATTTTGGGGGAAGATGATGGTGTGGGATACGATGATTCAGCCCCCATACATTGAAGGGGTTCTTCAAGAGGAAGGAAGCATATCTTAGAAGTTTTTCATGGAATAAGTATCCACTAGAAAACTCATATTAAAAAAATTTATATGTCGTCAGTGTGGTAAGATTGGAAATATAAAACCCCGCTGTATGCAAGATCTAGTTGAGCACCGAGGTTGTGGAAGGATTTTCCATATTCAACTATATTGCAAGACCTTCCCACAAGTTATTGGTGAGAGAGGATCTACACTGACTCTAAGTTCTGGAGAAAGGAATTTTCCACCTCATTAGGTAGGAATATAGAACACCATCGACCACTCAATATATGGAGGTAGTCAAGGCATAAGGAACCAGACTCAATATTTACAACATCGGTAGAGTGGGACTGCTTAGGGCAGTATGGTTGCAACTCCGGGATATTTTATGAGCTATTTACATGTTGTGATTCCTTTTTTAGTGGATAAGATAACAAGAAAATATATCGTACGATATACTATTCTAGTATCCTATACATTTTGAAGTAATTTTCTTAAATAAGCATAGAAACCTCTTTTTTATCTTCTATAATTATGGAGATTTTGGGATTCAAGATTGAGTACTTGTGTGGTGTGATGATAGTTGAGACCCCATTGGTTATCCTATCACAGAGTTATTACTTGTGTAAGGAATGTCCCCATTAGATGCATAACTATATATTTGTGTGGAATATTTTCATCCATGAACTAAAAAGGTTTGATGTAATTATTAGGATGGATTGGTTAGTTATATATCGATCCCATATTGACTCACATTGCTAGAGGGTGACATTTACCTCACAAGTGGGTAGTAGATATGTTTACAAGGGATAATGGTATGTCCATGTTTCTAGAGATAGAATTTAGCATCATGGTATGGGAATAGTGATAACCCAGACTGATAGAATTTTATTAGATGATCAAAGGATATGACATATTGTTTTCCCTCCCATGGTGGATCATTTCAAGGATTTTTTTCATTGAAAATATTCTAGGATACCTCTTGTGAGATAGGTATATTTTAATATTAATATAGTTTTTGAATTGTAACCATTGTCCATTTCTCATTATATGATAGAAAACATGAAGATTTAAATGTTAATTTGCAGTTGTAATACTTGGAGGATAAGGGATTTATATGCCTTACCACATTTTTGTGGGGTTTTCCAGTCTTTTCATCATTGAAGGTGGATAGTACCACCAATCTCTATATGGATTAAAATGGGATAAACAACCTCATGGTAAGGAATCGACATCCATTGAATTGAAAAGATGACCTCTTTGACCATGCCTGAGGAGAGAGGATGTTTAAATGACCTTTTGAAGGTAGGGATTCCATCAAGTGGTTCATAGGCCTTCAAAAATACCTCGTACATTTTTCTAGAGTTGAATAGTCTTTATGAGTACACAATATTACTATTTGGTATCATGAACATGCAAACAATTTTCATGGACCTGATGAATAAGGTTTTACACTAGAATCTAGATTCATTTATGGTAGTGTTTGTGGAAAACAATCTTGGTGTATTCTTCCACTCATCATGATCATGACCAATAACATGACATTGTGTTGAATTCACAAAGAGGGAACCATAGTTTTGAAAATAACACCAAATGCATCTTTTGGATAAAAAAATCCCTCATCTTGGGTCATATAATCTCAGAGTTGGGAGTATCTATAGTCCCGAAGAAGTTGAGATATTTAGTTTTCGGTGAGAATGTAATGACCCAAAGTTTCATTCATGGAAATCCCTCTTGATCTAATTAAATATATCTTTATGTTTATATAAAATGTCAACTTCTTTGGATTTATGTTAAGAATTTTGACCGTTGCTAAAATAGTCGTTGAACAATGATCACATGATTAGTATAAATATAAGACTTTAACAAATCCAATTTACTCAGACAAAGGAAGCGATGGCCTCATCCAGTAGAATTTCCCCATACGAAGCCAATTTGTCAGAGCTCGGAAAAGAGGTAGCATCTTTGGGATTCTCCCTTGTCCACAACCAAGTTGAGCTTCATCATGTCAAGCTCGAATATGACCGTCTACAGGAAAAGTGGAAGTTGATTGAAATTACCGCTCGTGCGATGTTATCCGAGCCACCCCAAGAGTCTGTCACCATCACACACCTTACACGTAGGTATTATGCGGCTGTTTTAAGGGGTTATGTAACAAATAAGTAGTACTATGTTCATGTACATTATTTTTGTATATAATAATGAATATAATTTCTAGTCATTTTTGATACATTGTAAATAGATTTTAAAGTACAAATGGTGTTTTTAGTTATTATTTAATTAAGAAATCTATTTTATTAAATTAAGGGATTTTTAAATTAAATAAAATTTTAATAAAATAATAATATTATTATTAAATTAATTTTTATTAAATATATATGATCATATAATTTTATGAATGCAATTAAAAATTTTTATTAAGGTTTGAAAGCCATTTCTGTCAAAACCCATGAATTTTCGATAAATGTCGATTTTTATTTTAAAAGTGAAAATTAACATATTTAGAAAATTATTTAGATAAAATAAATTTCATTTCTAGAATAAGGACGTCGAAATTATCCAACGGTGAATTTTTCATAATTTTCTGAGAAAGTCAAATTTTTGGGTAAAAATTAAATATCGTTTAAATATATAATGTGTTTTATGACATCATAATGACCCAATAGTGATGTAATAAAATACTATAATCCATATTTTCGGCCAATATATGTTTTAAAATTAAAATAATGTGATTTTGGGTTTGTTTGACTTACTTTTCAAAGCATTAATGGACCCCTCAAGACATATTCAAGACCTTGCCTTTTTCAATTAATTTCCATGGGAGTGTGACTCACCTCCACATAAGCAACCTTAATATTTTAAGAGGTTCAGACTTTGTCCTTATAAAATATTTTTTTCCTCTTCCCTTTTCCAAAAACCATGGGCAAAAACCATGGGATGGTTTGTGGTTTGGATTAATTTAATGTAAGGGGACCCAAACCTAAATAATAAATAATTCCCTCACCTTTCCTATATAACCCCACCCAAGCTCCCACTTCCTCCTCACTCAAAGCCCTTGTAGTTCGTCCAAACTCTGACCTACTTTCTCTATAATCCTCCCAAGGTGCCCCAAGCTCCCATGAAGCCTCTCATAAGCCTCTCTCTAGCCTTTGGAAGCACACTTCCAAGTAATGGTTTTTTCTTCCTTTCTCATTTTTGTCCAATTTTAATTAAGTTGTTTTGCCTTTTAATTTCAATTATGAATGTTGGGGTATGGTTTCACACCACCATCATACTTCTCTATTTATGTTTGAATTATTGGAAACCCCTTTCTCTCTCATTAAATTCCTCCCATGTACACCCATTACTATGCCGAAATTCCGAAAGGAACTTCTCTCTCCTCAATTACATTCAAGAAATTATTTTGTATCATGAATCTAAATTCCATTAAATTTGTTGGTACATGTATCTATATGACCTCCTTACTGTCCATTACATGTAAATATGATGAGGAACCTATTTCTCTCTCATCAACCTTTTTTTATGAATTCTTACGTCACGTCGTTACGCTGCCGAAATCGCACCTATTTTCTAAGCCAATACCATTGTGTAGTGAATACCATTCCCATTTATCCATCAAGGGTATTCACCTTTATGAAAATTTACTTATTGATTATAAAGTTTCATGTATGAATTCCACATTCCTATATCATGGAATAAATGATTATGTTTAATGAATCCATGTTTTATGATCCATGTGGCACACTTATGCATGAAATGAAATGTTTAAGAAGGGTGCGCCCTTATAGCACTCCAATGCATTGGGTAAAGTATAGTATCATGATACGTCATGTGAAATTAGTTTTGACTCATTCTAATTCAAGTGCAACGAGGGTTTAATCATGCTTCATGTGCAATGAGGATTTACTCATGCTCTTGGTGCAATGAGCCTTGGCTCATGCTAACTCCATGTTAAGTGTTGTTGCCACATTTCCAAGTTATGATTATCATGATTTATCATGAATTTATGTTCATGTTTATTTTATGCTCTATTGATATGCCTATTGTCTAACATGTATCATACTCCTCATGTTATTCTATGTGTACTCCCTTACTGGGCTTTATAGCTCACCCTTTTCATATGCATGTCCTCAAGTTATCCAATTCAATGCTATATACGAGGGAATATAGTGGTAATGTAAAGGATGTTTTCAATAAAGATATTGTATTTCATGTTTTAAGTTTTTATGTAATGATCCTAAGCCCCAAATACACTAAACCTATCGATCTTCTTTGTTATATCATGTGATGTTTTATGTAATAAATCTTGTTTATGTTTGTAATAAAAGCAAGGTTGTCATAGTTGGTATCAAAGGATAAGATTAGTTATTTTTGGGATTAGGAAACCCTAGTAAAGCCTTAGATAGAAGAATAAGTATAATAAATACATCTCTAAGTTTTGGTAAGTACTAAGTAAGTTGTTTATCAAAAAAATACATCCTTCTCTGGATACGAGTAGGTAGAGGTGGCTCTGGCATAGATGTATCCTAGGGGTAAAAGCCGAAAACACCGCTTTGAGCTAGAATCAAACGGGAACCGGTTCACAAAAACAGGCCTTGATGCACTCTTGGTTATGACACTCCCGGGGGATATGTTTTTGATAAATTCAAAAGCTTCGTATGAACCCTTATTAAGGGAATTAAAAAAAATTCCCCTACGAAAATATGTTAGAAGGCAGATCATGAAAAGCCAAGATTGAAGCCTATAGACTCTTGAGTAAGGAAATACAAGTTTATTTATAAGTCATCAACTTTTTTCATTGGATTACCTTTTATGTATTACCCCTAACGTTCCTTTTATTCCAGCCAATGGCCGGTAATAAGAGGACTCGGGCTAAAAATTGTTGTGAAGATCAGTGTGATGACTATACTAATGAGATGACCAATCCAATGGGAGCAGGAATCGTGAACTTTGTCAGGATTCTCTCTCAGCTAGCTCAAGTTTTGAATAGAAACACAGGTCAAGAGGAATGTTCAAACCCCCCTAAGAAAGAAAAAGTTGGTATTGAGAGCTTCATGAGACAAAGGCCTCCTAATTTAGTGGATCATATGATCCCACGATCGCTGTACAATGGATCAACTCCATTGAAAAGATATTCTCCATCCTTCAATGTTCTGAACAAGAGAAGGTCCTCCTGGAAGCTTATCGTATGGAGGGTGAAGCTAATCAATGGTGGATATTGATCAAAAATACGAAGCCTGTGGAGGAGATCAAGGCATTTTAATGGATGTATTTCCGGAAAATGTTTTTTGATAAATATTTTATTTGCACCCTCTAGCTTAAGATTGAAAGGGACTTCCTTTCCCTCAAGAAAAAAAGATGAAGAATCTGTTGGAGCATACGAGGAAAACTTCAAAATACTTACAGGATACGCTTCTGGCTTTGTCCTTACCCCTGAATGCAAGGTTGATCTCTTCTTTGGTGAATTGAAGCCTAGCTTGAGGAAAGCATTAGCGATCCGTGACTTCGGAAGCTATGAGGAAATTGTCCGATGTGCCCCCAAGGTCGGAATGGAGATTGGGGAATCTCAGGGGTATCATTGGGAAAAGAAGCGTAAGGTGGACTTCAATGCTGGTGGTCTAATGGATAAATCCAAAGGTGATAAGAAGATCCAGCACCCCAGTTTCCAAAAGTGTAGAAAGAAGCACCCTGGAAATTTCCTTAAGGGGGCGAGAAAATGCTTCAGGTGTGGAAGAGAAGGGAACCGAGCTGTTAACTCTCAGCAAGAAAGACCCAAGACTGCGACAGAGGAGAGGAATTCTCTGTTCAATCCTCAACGTGTTGTTCAATTCTACAAATGCAATGAACTGAGTCATTTTTCAAATCAGTTCCCTAATCTAAGGGTTTTCAGAGACAACCAACAACCTCCAAGGAAGTAAGGAAGATCCTTTTCCATCACTTCGGCCGAAGTGAACCCCAAAAACGAAGTTCGGACAGGTATGCTAGTTATTCATTCAAGAATAGAGAACGTATTTTTTGATTCAGGTTCTATGCATTCTTTTATATCTCAAAAGTTTTGTAGAAGAATCCCAGCACCGCCAAAAATCATGGAAGTAAAGATGTCAGTGAGTACGAAAAATGGGGAAGTCATTTAATCCCATGAATATTAGTCCTCCCCTGTTATAATCTGTGGATTTATTTTCCCGAAGAACCTCGTCATACTCCCTTGGGTGGAATTTTCTGACATTCTTGGAATGGATTGGATTTCCTTATATAGATCCAACACAAATTGTGGGGAGAGGGAAATAACACTCCATATGGAGAATTGACCCCCGATTCTTTACAAGTGTCAGGAGGATGATGAATCTCCTTCAGCTCTATTATCTCAAGCATGGATATTACTGCCTTATGAGCATGCGTATATGGCTCAGATGATTGAGTCCAAGGAAGAAACCATCCTTGAAGAAATGCCTATTGTGAGGGAATTCACTGAAGTGTTTCCCGAGGAACTACATGGTCTTCCTCCTAGAAGAGATGTTGAATTCTCAATTGGACTTACACCTGGGGTTCTACCAATATCCAAGACTCCATATAAAATGGCATTTGTTGAGCTTGAAGAGCTGATGAAGGAACTACAGGAGAATCTGGATAAAGGGTTTATACATGCAATTGCTTCACCGTGGGGTGTACCAGTCCTCTTTATCATGAAGAAGGATGGGCCAATGCGGTTTTGCTTCGATTATCGTGAACTTAAAAAATCACAATAAAAAACAAGTATCCCCTCCAAATAATCGATGACTTTTTTTATCAGCTCTGTGGAGCACAATACTTTTCCAAGGTGGACTTGCTGTCGGGATATTATCAAGTAAGTGTGAAGACGAAAGATGTCCCCAAGACTGATTTCCTTACAAGATATGGGCACTATGAATGCATTGTAATGCCTTTCAGACTCACCAATTCTCCAACAATATTCATGGACATGATGAATAGAGTCTTTAGAGACTACATTGACAAATTTTTGGTAGTATTTATAGATGATATTATAATATACTCCAAAACCAAGGAGGATCATGATGAGCATTTAAAAACTGTACTAGAGACTTTGCGCAAGGAGAATCTCTATGCAATGTACAACAAGTGTCAGTTCTGGTTGAAGGAGGTCTAATTCTTGGGCCATATCATCACAAGCAATGGGATATCTGTGGACCCCTCCGAAATAGATTCAATTGAGGTATGGATGAGGACATCATCGATAATAGATATCCATAGCTTCTTGGGGTCAGCTGGATATTATCGATGATTTGTGAGAAATTTATCATGATTGTCCAACCCTCATACCAAGCTAACTCGAAATGGATTAAAGTTTTCTTAGAGTGATGAATGCGAAGAAAGCTTCAAGGAGTTGAAAAGGAGGCTTATCACTATGCCCCTGCTCACTTTACCCACAAGTGGGGAACTTTTTGTTGTATTCAGTGATGCTTAAAAGAAGGGCTTAGGCTGCGTGCTGATGCAGAATGATAAAGTGATATCCTATGCCTCATGGAAGTTGAAAATCCATGAGAGAAACTATCCAACGCATGATCTGGAGTTGGCGGCAGTGATCATTGCCTTGAAAATCTGGCGGCATTATCTCTATGGAGTGAAAAGTGAGATATATACAGACCACAAGAGTCTTAAATATATATTAACAAAGAAAGAGCATAATATGCGCCATAGAAGATGGATAGAGCTCATCAAGGATTATGACTGTTCAATACATTACCACCCTAGGAAAGAGAACAAGGTGGTAGGTACCCTAAGTAGAAAGGATCTAGTGATTCTATCAATGATGAGAATCGAGAAGGATCCAATCTTCTTAGACATGATGAAGATGGACATGGTAATCATAGAGAAGGGAAAATCATCAATCCTTTCACAAATGATTACTCAACCGTCTCTTTTGGAAAAGTTAAAGGATGTTCAAAAGGATGATGTGGGAATTCAGGAAAAAGTGGAAGCTATCAAAAAAGGTAAATCCTCAGAGTATAATGTTAATGAATAAGGAATTGCGGGGTTTGGGAAAAGACTATGTGTTCCATCACGTCCGGAGCTGAAGAAGGAACTTTTGGATGATGAACATAGTTTAAATTTCTCTATTCACCTAAAGAGTACAAAGATGTATCGAGATCTCCGAGAATATTTTTGGTGGGATTATATGAAGAAGTATATCGTTGAGTATACATCAAAGTGCCTGGTGTGCCAGCAAGTGAAGGCAGGGAGACAGAAGTCTAAGGGGATGATGCAACCATTGCCCATACCAGAATGGAAATGGGAGAACATCACCATGGAAATTTATACCGGACTTCTAAGGACATCCAAAGGCAACAATACAATCTGGGTTGTTGTGGATCATCTTACAAGGACTGCACACTTCATTTCTATTCGGGAGGATTTCTCATTGGATCAACTGGCATGGATATATATCAGGGAAGTGGTAAGGTTGCATGGATTACCTCTATCTATTGTGTCTGATCGAGATCCTAGATTCACCTCTATGTTTTGGAAGAGTCTTTAAAATGTTCTGAATACTGAACTGAACTTCAGTATGGCTTATCTTCCTCAAACTGATGGCCAATATGAGTGGACTATCCAAACACTTGAGGACATGTTGAGAGCATGCTCAATGGAAATTAAAGGAGGATGGGATAAACATCTTTATCTGGTTGAGTTTTCTTATAATAACAGTTTCCACTCGAGCATCCAAATGGCACCATATGAAGACTTGTATGGGAAAAGGGGCAGAACATCGGCATGTTGGGATGTGGTCGGTGAACGTAAGTAGTTTGGACTAGAAATGGTCAAAGAAATGGTGGAGAAGGTGAAATCCATTCAGCAGCATATCAAGGCAGCCCAGAGTTGACAGAAGAGTTATGCAGATAATCATCGATGAGAACTTGAGTTTAATGTTGGAGTCATGGTGTTTCTACGCATATCTCTGTGGAAGAAGATCATGAGGTTTGGAAAGAAATGGAAGTTAAGTCCAAGGTACATCGTCCCCTTCGAGATTCTTGATCGTGTTGGGGTTGTGGCCTATCGACTTGCACTTCCACCTACCATGGCCAAGGTACATGACATCTTTCATGTATCCCTCTTAAATAAATACATACCGAACCCTTCACATGTACTCTCTTTTGAGGTGGTACAATTGGAATATGATCTTTCTTATGAAGAGAAACCAGTGAAGATCTTGGATCATAGAGAAAAAGTTTTACGAAATAAGACAATTCCCCTCGTCAAGGTGTTGTGGAGAAACCACAATTTTGAAGAAGTGACTTGGGAGTCAGAGGATATGATAAATCTGAGTTACCCACATTTGGTTTAGTGTGGGAAAAGGAAAATTTTGAGGGTGAAATTTCATAAGGGGGGAATATTGTGATGACCCAAAGTTTCATTAATGGGAATCCCTCTTGATCTAATTAAATGTCTCTTTATGTTTATATAAAATGTCAACTTCTTTGGTTTTATGTTAATAATTTTGACCATTGCTAATATAGCCATTGAACAGTGATCACATGATTAGTATAAATATATGACTTTAACAAATCCAATTTACTCAGAAAAAGGAAGCGATGGACTCATCCAGTAGAATTACCCCATATGAAGCCCATTTGTTGGATCTTGGAAAAGAGGTGGCGTCTTTGGGCTTCGCCCTTGACCAATCCAAAGCTGAGCTTCATCATGTCAAGCTCAAACATGACCGTCTACGAGAAAAGTGGAAGTTTATTGAAATTACCACTCGAGCGATGTTATCTGAGCCACCCTAAGAGTCTTCCACCATCGCACACCTTACCCTTAGGTCTTATGAGACTGTTTTAAGGGGTTATGTAACAAATAAGTAGTACTATTTTCATGTATATTATTTTTGTATGTAATAACGAATATAATTTCTAGTCATTTTTGATACATTGTAAATAGTTTTTAAAGTACAAATGGTGTTTTTAGTTATTATTTAATTAAGAAATATATTTTATTAAATTAAGGTAATATTGAATTAAATAACATTTTAATAAAATAATAATATTATTATTAAATAAATTTTTATTAAATATAAATGATCTTATAATTTTATGAATGCAATTAAATTTTTTTATTAAGGTTTGAAATCCATTTCTGTCAAAACCCATGAATTGTCGATAAATGTCAGTTTTTAATTTAAAATTGAAAATTAACATATTTAGAAAATTATTTAGATAAAATAAATGTCATTTCTGGATTCATGACATCAAAATTATCCAATGGTGAATTTTTCATAATTTTCTGAGACAGTCAAATTTTTTGGTAAAAAATAAATACCATTTAAATATATAATGTGTTTTATGACATCATAATGACCCAATAGTTATGTAATAAAATACTATAATATTTATGTTCGTCCAATATATGTTTTGCCATTAAAATAATGTGATTTTGGGTGTGTTTGACTTACTTTGCAAAGCATTAATGGACCCCTCAAGACATATTCAAGACCTTGCCTTTTTAAATTAATTTCCATGGGAGTGTGACTCACCTACACATAAGCAACCCTAACATTTTAAGAAGTTCGGACTTTGGCCTTATAAAATATTGTTTTCCTCTTCCCTTTTCCAAAAACCATGGTCAAAAACCATGGTATGGTTTGTGGTTTGGATTAATTTAATGTAAGGGGACCCAAACATAAATAATAAAGAATTCTCTCACCTTTCCTATATAAACCCACCCAAGATCCCACTTCCTCCTCACTCAAAGCCCTTGGAGTTAGTCCAACCTCATCCCTACTATCTCTAGAATCCTCCCAAGGTTCCCCAAGCTCCCAAGAAGCCTCTCACAGGCGTCTTTCTAGACTTTGGAAGCACACTTCCAAGTAAGGGTTTTTTCTTCCTTTCTCATTTTTGTCCAATTTTCTTCATGTTGTTTTGCCTTTTCATTTCAATTATGAATGTTGGTGTATGGTTTATGACCTCTCTCATACTTCCATATTTATGTTTGAATTATGGTAGACTCATTTGTCTCTCATTAAATGCCTCTTATGTACACCCGTTACTACGCCAAAATTCTGAAAGGAAATTCTCTCTCCACATTTACAATCAAGGAATACTTTTGTATCATGAATATAAATTCCATTACAATTGTTGGGACATGTATGTATATGACCTAATTACTGTCCATTACATTTAAATATGATGAGGAACCCCTTTCTCTCTCATCAACATTTTTTTTTATGAATTCTTACGTCACGTCGTTACACTGCTGAAATCGCACCGATTTTCTAAGCCAATGCCATTGTGTAGTGAATACCATACCCATTTATCCATCATGGGTATTCACCTCTATAAACATTTACTTATTGATTATAAAGTTTCATGTATGAATTCCACATTACTTTATCATGGAATTAATGATTATGTTTAATGATTCCATGTTTTATGATCCATGTGGCACACTTATGCATGAAATGAAATGTTTAAGAAGGGTCTGCCCTTATAGCACTCCAATGCATTGGGTAAAGTATAGTATCATGATAAGTCATGTGCAATGAGTGTTGGCTCATGCTAATTCAAGTGCAACGAGGGTTTACTCGTGCTTCATGTGCAATGAGGATTTACTCATTCTCTATGGGCAATGAGCCTTGGCACATGCTAACTCCATGTTAAGTGTTGTTGCCAAATTTCCATGTTAGGATTATCATGCTTTATCATGAATTTATGTTCATGTTTCCTTTATACTCTATTGATATGCATATTATCTGACATTTATCATACTCCACATGTTATTCCATGTGTACTCCCTTACTGGGCTTAATAGCTCACCCTTTTCTTATGCATGTCCTCAGGTTATCCTATGCAATGCTAAGTACGAGGGAATGTACTGTTCATGTAAAGGAAGATCTCAATAAAGATGTTGTATTTCATGTTTTAAGTTTTTATGTAATGATCCGAATCCCAAAATACACTAAACCTCTCGATCATCTTTGTTGTATCAAGTGAGGTTTTATGTAATAAATCATATTTAAGTTTGTAATAAAAGTAGGGTTGTCATAGAGAATCCCAAAAACATATTTAATATATGGAGTTTTTTTTGGGAAAGTGAGGTATTATAGAAACTTAATCTAGGGTTTCATATGCCAAATAAAACAACATAAGGTATTGAGTAAGAAGGGTATGAAATATTTATTATTAAAAACTGATGAAAGATCCTTATAGGAGCTGAAAGGCTAATTGACTCCAGTCTTGATTCTGATTCTACCAAAGCAAAAAAGAATCTATTCAGTAAATTGTGATGAATCGAGAATTGGGTTGGGGGAAGTTATGAAGTTGGATGAGTGAATCATAGAATATAAGTCTTGTCGTTTGAGGAAAAATGAGAGTTATTAGCCGAAAAAAAGATATTGATCTAGCTGTAGTTTTTCACGATTTACGGAGTTAGAGGAATAATTTTCTTAAATAGAATATTTTGGTATTCACCAATCACAAAATCAACATGTATATCTTTAAAAAGTGTGATCTAAACCTCAAGAATAATAGATGAGTTGAGTATCCGTAGATTTTTTATTGTTATAATTCTTATATGCTTGGCAGTTGAAATGTAGTAACCAATGCTTTGAGCTATAAGACTACGAAATAAGAGGTTAATGAGTTCAATGGTGAGTGGAAACATACAAACTTTATATTTGAAATGAATTTTGTGGTTCAGGAGGATAATAGTCAGACAGAACTATAAAATATTGTAGTGACCTACACCCATATATAATGGGAAAATATGAGGTAACATTCAGATCTAGATGGCCTTGTTTTGAGATAAATTATATCAGATTAGGATGCATATCTTGGCTGGACTATAGATGAGAATGATATCTAATGCATACATGAACATGTCAAGGTTCCAATGGACATTCTATTGTATACAATGTGGGAATCTCATGCCTCGTGTTGGGGAGAACATGATATTGTCACTATGATGTATTTAGACTTACATTTATATATTGGTGACTTGGTATGAAACGTGAGATAGCTTGATTTATTACTCATTATTCCACCTTTCAAAAGGAGAATAAAGAACATCCACAATTGGAAATACTTTTATAGATTTTGTCTATTCCTTATGGGAAGTGGGATGATTTCAATATAGATTTCATGATAGGTTTACCAAGATCACCTCTAAGAAATAATACATTTTGGGTTATTTTTTACCCTTTGATGAAGGTCACCCACGTCTTTCATGTTAAAGATACCTTATCAGTAGATGATCCCCGGAAGACATACATCAAGGGGATCATATGATTTCATAGAGATCCATGTTATTTAAAATATGTTATGGACTATTTCTTCACATTATGGTTCTTGAATATTTGCAGAAGGCCTTGGAAACAAAGTTGATTCTAAGAACAACCTATCACTGTCAGACTGAAGGAAGGATGGAGTACAAGATTAAGATATTAGATTACATTCTTTGTGCATGTTTCATTGACATTGGTGTTTATTAGTAAAAACACATAAACTTAGTCGAGTTCTCTTAAAATAATATTTTATTAGAATTTCATCTAGATGTCTCCTTATGAATCCTTATTTGGTAACCCGTGTCGATCACATCTATGATGGATAAAGGTATAAGAGGCATATTTATATGGTCTAAAACTCTTCCAAGATACTTCAGATAATGTTTAGTTGATAAAGAAGTGTGTGATGATATTACAGTCCAGGAAGAAGTCATATGACAACTTTCATTGATGATATCATCATTTGGAGGCCTTGGATTGATTTTTCTTACATGTTTCACCTAGGATGGGAATGTGAAAGATTTAGAGGTAGTGTGATATATCTCTTAGATTTATTGGAACCTTTGAGATCTTAGAGAGGATTAGACTGGTGGCACATAGGATAGAACATTATCATAGATACTAGTCTATCCATGGTGTTTCTTGACATGTATTAACTCTGCCATTATTATCAAAACATGTTGTGAATTTTATAGCATGGTGTTGTTGAGTTATATTTTGATACTTCTTCTGAGGATTACCCAGTTTGTATCATGGATTAGAGCATAATAGATCTATTATGTTGGTTATAATGTTTTTATTTAAGAATGGATTTTGTGATGACCTAAATTTTCATGAAGGTATAAATTATTTTTTTCTAGTTAATTTTTTTTATTCTAGTGAGTGTTCCCTATGGCATAAAAAAGTCAGTGGGAGAATCCAAGGCTTGTTCAGAGCACAAAGCTCCATGTTGCGAAGGAAACAGGCCATGCGCATGCTTTTACCCAACAATGGACCTGCCCCCATATAGTATGAGAAAACCCAATGGGGTGTTTCTGAGGTATGTAGTGGTTTACAAGGTTAGAATGAAACCTAAGACCATATTTTACGACTCATCCATGTGATTTAGACATCTTAAATGATACATTTCCCATAGGTGGCACATGTTTAGTCATACCACGAGGCTAGGCCGTGCATGTGAGGTTCCTGGGTAAGAACTGCCACATAGTTAGCACACAAATTTTTTTAATGGTGCATCCAAACCATGAAACCCCTTAATGAAGGGTAAATGACCGTTTTCACATAATATTTTTATAACTTTACTCCTCATTTATTCTTATTTCCCATTAGATATAAGGCCCTTATTTCTCCCTTTTGGGCTTCCCTCGAAGCTTTACCTAGGCATTGAAGCAACTTTTTCATCATATCTCCAGATCAACTTCATTTATTCACAATGGGTAGCCACATGTAAAATTACCACTCCTTAGACACTTTTAATCGTTTTTATTTCTATCGACAAAGATATTTTTATGAGATCTCATATTCCATATTTTTAAATAATTTGTATATTCTTGTGATTTTACGTTATTCAACAATTCAAAAGTTTAGAGTGGATGAGTGGTTGTCCATAAACCTAATGTAGGTGGTATAATAATTTTACGTAATAGGTTAGGTGTTTTTTAATATTATTCCATTATGTTGTATGCAGTAAATTTCCTCACATTACCTTAAAAGGTAATTTCTATTTTTAAATTAAATTAACCATTTTATAATACGCCATAGAGCCTTGTTAATTATTTAGAGGATGCATACCTCATCGATTGACATCCATTTGGTTGTGTTGATTTAAATTACCTCTAAAATAATTTCTTAACTCACAAACCATATTTTTAGTGGTTTCAATTGAATTAAAAATGGGTTTTCCTTGATTGATAAGTCTAATGGATTATTTTCAAATTATTGGAACTAAGTGGAAAGGCCATGCCATGTATTATAACTTGATAAATAATTGGATATTTTATGATACCCATGGTTAAATATGGTTAATTTATTTTAAATGATTTAAATAGAAATTCCATATGAGTACTATAATTATACCATATTTATTGTTCATTAGAAAATAGTTAAGGGATTTTTTTATCATGGAATTTCATGACACCTTACATTGTGCGATGGAAATGGAATCTCACATAGATTAATTTTACTTGGATGATGAGCATGACCTTATACGTTAACTTTTATAGGGTGTTGGGAATGATGAATCACCTCACTATCTAGAGTGACGATCATGAAGTATTAAATTCCTAGGATATTTATGGATAATACCCTTGTTGGAGCCCATATCCCATTAGATTGTATAGGGATTTCTGAGTTTTTTCCAGTGTATATCTAGCACCTAGTATCCAGGAATATGTATATATATGTCCTTACATGTATAGTATATATAAATGTACCCTTGTTATTTATAATTACATATATATATGGAAACTAAGAGTAACAGATAACATACATATTCCGGCTTATACCAAAGCATGTAGAGTACTCCATGTTTTATATAACAATCTGAGTTGGATGTTATTTATATTATGCATCTTTATTTATCTGATATACACGCACACAACTATTCTATATATAATTCCTAGATTATTCTAGATAGTATTGGTGATGACTTACTGAGATTTTTCTCATTGCCTATCTGGGCCATTGTGGTCCACCATGAAGATATTATGGTTGTTTGTATTTATAAGGGGAATCTCACTTTGAATTATTATTAGTATATCATTATTATAGCATAGAGGATGATAGAAGAGGACCTATTTTGTTCACATGATTCTAGCTGACATATATTTTGGCCTTTTGTATTTTTTATACTATGTTATATATTCTTATAGTCATAAATCCCAGTATCACTTTATTTTGAATCCATATTCGATGACATAATTTTTTATATGAATCATCTTATGACGTGATTATTATTACAACATAGTGGCTTCCTATTTCCACTATGCTTATTTATGGAATCTGTTTATGCTCTGTTAGTTATATGTATTCTTATACTATTTATTATATCTTTTTATTTCCAATATGATACTTTGATATGAGGGTATAGTCCCTCATCCATACCACAATGGGCCCACACAATTAGTCAGATTCCTCTAGAATACTAGGAATCTTGTTTGAGGATGTGTGAGCCAATAACTTGGGGAACCATTTTAGTGGGTCCAAGGTCAGGACATTTCAAATTATGTTTTCTATTTCAAATTTTTATTCATTCATTAAAACTATATTATGTAACTTCCAATTTAATCATCTTCATTACTTTTATGTTATAATTCATTATAAAAATAATTTGGACCAATATCAAAAAATATTTCAACCACCTAGTTATAATTCCATAGGATATTTTCTCAAAAAAATTATACATTATAGAATATTATTACCTACGTTTTCACTGATTTCAAGACAAAATTAAAATTATAAGAGCCCAATAAGTTTTAAAAACAATTAATTTAGTACATATACCTACTTCCACCATATAAGTATCTTATAAAGACCCCTTCATATTCTATCTCTTTAAATATTCCTTTATTTCGATGTTTGATATTTATAAACAATAGACTACAAAATATTTTGAATTTCATTAAAGTTTGATTATTTATCCAAAACATATAATTTTTTTAATTTTATCATAGATCTCACAGGACATCTATTCTGAATTTATACAATGGTAAACATTTTTACTTTCAATTTTTTATCTTTCACCACACTGACCATCTCACTTATGCCCTTATTCTTTCTCTCAACAAAACTATTATATTGGACCTTATACAGTGTGCTGAATTAGTGGTTGAATATATGATTGGTAAGATACATTTCAAATGATTTATCTATATATTCTTTTACATCATGAGATCTACATTTCATGTTGTAGAGTCTCATATCTTTTTTACCTTTTTCCCTGATTATTTAAAACATGTCAACAACTTTTGACTTATTATTAAGGAAGATAAAATCATTCAATAATGTATAATCATCAAAAAAATGTGTTCTACTATAATTAAACTCTTATAATTTTCTCCATGGTACCACATAAATCAATTTTAATAAGTTATAGTGGTCTATTAAAAATAACCCCTACCTCCCTATGAGAATTTATAGTCATATTTACCATCAACATGTCCTAAAAAATTATCACATTCCCTTTTCAATATTATAATATCTCTTTAAACTACATACTTTTAAAAAAAATTCATACTTATTTATTCATGAATACAAACCCTTACATTCCTTATCATACTATCATTTATTCAACAAACAAAGGATTTGGTTGGATCCACAATTAAAATCAAATTACCATTTCCCCTTTTTCATTATGATATTATCATTCCATTATTTATGATTTTTAGGATAAATGATTTCTTCTTGAAAATAAAATCATTCTCATAATTTCAGAGATAAGAAAAAATAAAAATACTATGCTTTATCCCTTAAACATACAAAAAATAATTTTATTTTTATATTTTAACAAAAATTTATGCAAATGCAATACCATTGTTTTTTAAGGACAATTCATTTCCAAAGGTGGAATATCCTCCTTCATATTTCCCAAAAATATTTTTAATCTTTATATTTTCTATCCCGTCTGAAGATAACACATTATCAAGAACCCAAGACTTTGTTATTATAATATTCATAAAGAAAAGTACATCTAAACCTGATTTTTCATCCATAGGAATTTAAATACCAATACCTTTTTATTATAAAAAACCCATCCTGTTATGTGTGGCATAAAATTCACTATAATATGGCCACGAAACTCACACATTCCATAATTTCCTCAAAAAACTCAAATCTATTCTACATAGGAAAATATGAAATATAGGTCTTCAGAGCCTCTTTCATAGAGAATTAGATTTCATTTCATTTGAATAAATTCCCTTTAATTCATGACTCAATATAGGTTATGAAATTATATATTAGGATGTTTATTATATGATTCCCAAATTATATAAAAATACCAAAATAGAATTGGAATAAAGATATTATAGGATGATAAAAATTATTCATGAAATACTATCTAAATTTTCTTCTTTAAATTTTGGCTCTAAATTTCATTCGGTTTGGGGTTTATGATTTTCTAGTGATAATAATTTCATCTATTAATATGGGAGAATAATACTAAAAAATTTATTTGTCAAAACATTACATGATATATAGATTGAACATTTACTCTAATTAAAAATATAATTATATATAGATCCATCAAATGAAAATTTAATATTACATTTTGTGAATGTTACCTCAGCCATGTTAAGGGAATCAACCCTAAATTCAACAAACAAATTAGGTTATCATTGATATTATATAAATTATTCTAAGAAAAATGAAAAACAGATTAAAATTTAGATAATATACATTATTTAAAATAATATTTTTCTTCATGATAATTCACTATAATTTCTTATTCAGTAACATTTAACAAGAACATATTGATCTCGTGAATGCGTATTGATTCTTTCTTAAAAATTCCACTCTTCTCGAATCTCATCTGGTCTTTTTATTGTGTAAACTATTTATTTTTGTGTAAAGATTGATATTTTTAACAATATATTATTTATTTTCATCATTTAACATGTGTTATTGTTCAATTGGTTCTGAATCACCTTTATTATTACTTTAAGTATTAAAATTTTTCTCTATATTATCCATTTATTTAGAAAATTTATCACTAGATTCTCATTCAAATTTATTGTTAGATGAATGATGAAATTATTCTTCTATTCTCATCAGATTTATTCTATTACCTATAGAAAATATCTTATGACTTGTTCAAAATTTGAATTATTGTTTCCATATTTTACCAAACACATTTCGTTGATATTTACCATCATCTTGAGGATTAGAATCTGCTTCTTTTTTCATAGGAAAGTTAATTGAAATCTTACTAATCCATTATATTTAGAAAATATAAGTGTAAAATCTCCATTTTCATGTAAATTTCTTCCTTATAATTTGTTTAAATGAGATAAATAATTATTTTATTTCCATGATTATTGTATTTATTTTTATATTCATTTTAATCAGCATCACCAACATTTTATTGGATTTCCAACTTTCTCATGGCCTGAAAATTCATTTCATCATTAAAATTATTCAATAAAACTATTTTCTTTTCTAATATTATATTCTATTTGAATATTATAAAATTAAACTATTAGTGGACCGTATTATTCTTCAAGAGCAGAGATCATTGGGTCAAACCATTCTAAGAAGTTTCTCATATGTTTTTGATAATGATATAATATTTAATATTTTACCAAGCCCTCACATAATTCAAAAATCGCATTTACCCTTTTATAGTAACCATTAATGTTAGATTCCTCATCCAACATTATGTCTTCAAATAATAAAACCCAAATATATTCTATACCAACCTGGAATTTCACATTTCCTTCATAGATGAATTCTAGTTTATCACAAATTTATTTGGTTGATTATAGTCACATCACTTTTTATATACTTTTTCTAATGAAGTCATTATAACAGTATTATATGACATACCATCAACCTCCATATTTTTTTATATAGAATTTTAATCTATGCATTCCCCTATATCAGTTGAAATCCATAAACTAAACTATATAAAACATCTAATCCAAGTAATATAAGATATGCTAACATCAGTTCCTCCAAACTATGAAATTTTCTACCATCAATTTTTCTCACTTGCCTTATATTAAGAATCATTATACCATCCTTTAAAACAACCTTAATAGATTGAAAAAAGAAACCATAATCTGGTACTAGTTAAAGTTCCAAGAATCAGGTTGCTCTAGTGGAAATCGGTTTTGAATTAGTGTATACCGGTTTTTATAATTTCTTCTAACATAGATTAACTATATTGATTGGTTATGTTTTAACCGACTGAAATTTAAATTCTCATACTCACTCATGAATATAAAATTTTAAAATGTATTGAAAATGATGTTCTTTACAAGGATTATCCGCTTATTGAGAAACCTACTATTTATGAGTGTTAATTAGTCACTATAATAAAAAAAATTCCACTATATTTTAAACTATTTAAAAGAATTTAGAATTTGAATATCGCCAAACAATTCCTATATAGAGTCAAAATGGAATGTGAAATTTCGCTCTATTGATAAAAATATATAGAATATTTAATGAGTAAAATATGTTTTTAGGTTTAGTTTTTTCATAAAAATCAAGACAAGATCTTCCATCACAAGCCTGTAGAATATTTAAATGAATTAATATCATTTTTATTTCATCTAATATAGATTTTTATGATTATTCTCAAACTCAAATGTGATTTAATTAATGATCTATAATAATGAAATGTAAATAATAACTCACGAATATCAAGTTATGATCTCTCTTCTAGTCATAATATTTCAATACAAATCTCAAAATAAATTATACTCCGTCACTGAAAGACTTCTCTCTATTTTCAGGACACATTTGAAATCCAAAATTTTTAATAATTCTATAATAATTATTTATTTCCCAAAACTTATTAAGACATTTTTCAATTGAATTATAGATTATGATCCTCTCATTTTCATCATTTTTTAGGCCCACAAAAATTGACCATTATCTTAGAACCTCTCTGTATCCAAATAACTACACATATCCTCTTCATTTTAACTTTTTCAAGTCTTCTCTATCATTTATCCGCTAAAACCATTCGAGGATCTTCCAATGTTAGATCACCATAAATAAGTTATTCAAAAATATATTTTTTTTAATTTTAAATGTACCTACTATAAAGTTATTCTTCATTAGACTGAATCACTATTAGTAGTCACTATCATTGACCTTCATACATCTGGATTAACTTATTTGTGGCATAACAGTTATAAAATTAGTAAAATGAACATCCACACTAGAAAACGATTCTTAAGTCACTTATAAGAAGTTATTTGATATTATTAGACCTAGAAAATATAATTTAATAATAAGTTTAAAATCAAAAAAAAAATTCTATTGTCTTCCTTCTTTAGTAAACACAAATACGACCTGTTCTACAACATCATGAATAAAATATATCAAAAAATCTAACTTAATAGAATAGTTGTAAAAAATTTATAATTATTTATAAAATCAAAATTAATCCATTTTTGAAATTGATGTTTTAATATATTAGGATTAATATTTTCATTGTTTTTTTATATCTAGCATATTAAAATTATGGAACATTTAAATTTTCATCCAGTAGTCTTCCCCAAAATATATCTCTAACTGTTTAAGTCATAATTTATAATAACAATATTTATTATTAATTTATATATATATGAAAATTCAAATCCATACACTCCAACATAGAAGTAAGACATTTTCTAGAAATACACATTTTTTATGACATTGATTCCTTATAAAATGTCTAAAGTTATACAAAATTAAATCATATAAAATGGTCAAAGTTGTAGAAACTATTTTAAGAGACATATATTCTTCTTCCAAAGTCTTATGATCTACTTAAAATGTCTTATGTGTAAAGATTTTGTATAATTTAGTATTATAGAATTTAATTAATGTATGTAGAACCTATTTATTTAAACTCAGATCCTCTCAACTCACTGGAAAAAAATTGTAATCATCTCAACCAAGATCTTGGTAGCCTATAATGATTCTTTAACATGATTGAAATAAATTTAAACCATCAAAAACTAAAATGGTAATTAAAAAATAATGTACAATAGAGGTTATGGTTTGTGAGAATGAAGTAAACATTATAGAACTAAATATTAAAATTTACATAAAGAACAATTTTCTTAGGGATTAAAAAGTAATCGACTTCATATAATCGATATGAAATACCTTGTAGACAATACATTTATGCCAATGGAAGAAAATCAGTACCACTATATTATCCCACATCCTATGAAATATAACTCTATCATTATGTAAAATGAAGACTTGTGCAAATTTGGACATTGAAATCTCTTGATAATGAAATCCATTTAAAATAACTGGATTTAATAGAAAGTAGTGGTTCAAATTTAGAAAATCAAATTCATTATTATATTATATAATTATTATGATTCTATATAGATGAATATAGTAAATATATTTCTTATTCAGTGTAAACTCAATTCTAAATTTCAATATTTTTATATTTACATAATATTATTTTATTACATTTATTTTTATTGGTGTTTAGTTAAAATAACATTTGGATACTACTCATTATTTTAGGTTGTCAAAAAAATAATAACCCCATGCTTTCTATTTCATTATAAATTAATTTTTTAATTATATATATTATATATTGAAAACTATCAGAATTATATTAGAGTTTCACATATAATATTGAAACAAAATTGTGACAGTCGGGAAAAATCTATTTCTTGGATTTTCTATGTATTTTTTCATCTATTATGTATTTTGTTTTATTTTTTATGTATTTTATAAATTATTAAAAAATAAAAATAAAATAAAATTTCTTTGAAATGAACCCAACTAATTTTATTTCATTTTACATAATAATAAATTATCTTAATCTCAAATCATAATTCTTATAGATTTTGTATCTGCTCCATTTTGTTTTTTTAAAAAAAAATCAACGAAATATTTTTTCTTCACAAGATAAGTTATTTATAGGTTTTCAACTCCCATTCTTGAGATGTATTTTAAAACCCAATGATATTTTATTTTCTAATACCCTATTTATTATGATAATCATGGGACACAATGAACAATATAACTTTTCTTGTTTATTTTTTTAAAACTATAATTGTTAATCTTCTTAAATATGATTAAGTCCATTATTGATTAAAACCCGTTTTAAGACATATTAAAATATATTTTACATTATATATTTCTTTTAAGTCCAGAGAAACCATTGATAATCAAATAAGGGAGCCAAATTACATGATTATTATAACATTATCTCCCCTCTATTAGTATATATCATTATTACATTTCATGATAAGCGGGGGAAGGAATTTTTCATAGAGTTCCATGAGAGGTGTAAAATTTGTAATAAGGTGGATTTTTAGTCTTTATTCTTAGTATTGGGAAAAAATTTCACAATAATTTTCACCTACAATGCTTCAATTGCTCTATTTCAGAAAAAAAAAATTTGAAAAAATAAAAAAATAATTAAAAAATAAACAATGGAGAATCAAAATTTTTTTTTTAACTGGTTTGAGTTAAAAGTGGTTAAGAAAAAATGAAAATGGTTTTAATGGGTAACAATCTATTAAGTAACGAGTAATATTTATTTATATTTCGGGTTATTAATCAACTATATTACTATAAGAGTCAATATCCTCATTGTTCCCTGTGATTTTACATCATTTCGAACTAAACCTTTTCCTCAGAACTAACTATCAAAACACCTCATGGTGAGTGTTGAATATATTAAAAATATTAGATATTTATATTTATATAAACTTATTGATAGAAAAAGTGTATTTTAGGATTTAGAGTAACTCTAAAAAATGATATTTTAGTGAAGATTTTGATAAATCATAGATGGTTGGTCACAAATGTGCATAAATATTAATAAAAGGATAAAATATATGAGTGGAGTGGAAGACAGGTTAAGATTACTAGATATATATATGAATAATTATAGATTTATTAAATAATTATTTAGTATAATTCATTCATTTTTACCGATGTGTATGAACATGATATATGTATTTATTTTATATGAATTCATTGATTATATTTTCAATGGAGGGAAACTTTAAGTGGAAGGGAATTGATATTGGTCTATATATATATACAGTTTTAATTGATTTTAAAAAATCAAATATTATTTACTAAAATAGGTTATTTATCACAACTGTATAATTTTTATGAGTAATATATTAATTTTTAATTAAGATTAATTATGTATTTTAATGAATTAATTATATTAAAAAATTTAATTAAATATGGTTGAACCATATTTCTCTAACATTGATGTTTTAAAGGATATTTTGAGGCCTAGATAAATTAAAAAAAGAATGAATATAATTTGTTGATAAATTTTTTAATGGATTGTATGTGTATTCACCATTTGTGATAAGATGTGTGTGAGTAAACTATAATGTCATCAATTATAACAGGGTGATATCATCATTGGTTATATAATATTTTGATATTAATTTTAGATATTAAAAACCTGTGAAATAAAATTTAAAATATTTTAACATGTCATAATGGGTGGAAATTAATATCAATAGATATTATTAAATCCTTAATTAATATCAAATTTCCTAGTTGGATCATAATAAATGACACGGTTATGTTTTTAAGTAAGAATGTGTCATTATTTTAGTATAATACTACATGAATGTGACCAATTATGATATGTATATCATCAAAAGTTAATGATGAACTTGTTGTTGTATACTAAAGTAAATTATTAGATCGCCACTTATGATAGTGTATATTGATGTTTTAAAAGTAATCAGTATCTGCGGCATTGAAACATCCCTAACCATGATCTAGAAAAACTAGATACCACTAATTATAGAATAGGGATGTCACCTACTATGATTATTCTAGTAAATTAAAGTGAACTATATCATCAACTATAAAAATAAAAATTATAAAACCACAAGTTAAATCCAAAAATACATATTTCTATGTTTATTTATAATAAATAAATATTTTATTTTTTTCCGATATTATATATCATTAAAACATATTACTTATGTCATAGTTAATTTATTCCATTTATTATGATCACATAGATATATATACCATATATAAGATCCCAATGGAAAAAATAAAAGTTAATTCATTTATTTTCCATAAAAAATCGAAAAGGATCTAATAGACTTTATAGGTCTCCACTAATTGAAGATTAATTGTCAATATTCATGGGATTTTAATGTGAGGTAAATAATCTATAATGTAAGAGGTCAAATGGATTTATCAATACACAATGAAGAATAAAAATTATCCCTTGTAGAAGTATAAAAATATAAATTAATAAGATATTAACCGATAAAACATATTTATATATAAAATTAGAATAGGATTCCATGATCAACCCATTCCCCACAACTAAAACTAGTCATTTAGTTAATTTCCCACACTATATTATTTCCCTATACTTTTTAATCTATTAAAGTGAAATAACCCATATTGTTTTAATATGATGCGGGAAGTAATTTTTGTTCTTTGATTCTTACTTATAATAACTCCATGATTTTTTTTGTTCTCTACTTTGAGATCACAAAGTATATATTTGGATTTATTGGTTGGTTATTAATTCTCTATCATTCTTTTTTTTACATTTTATTTTCATCTTATAAATCATCAGTATGATGATATTCCATTTTCTAAATGTAATATTTTTAAATTAGAGGTTTCTTGATTAATAAATGTGTAATTCATAGTTGTGGGGACATGTTATGTGATACACCACTTGGTATTCCACTAGTTAAAAAGATAAATCACTAAGGTTATGTTGTTTCTAGTTGTATAATCTATAGTATCATTGGTTCAGTATTTCTAATTTTATTTCAATTAGTTCATGTAGAAAATATATTTCTCAATATACTCAATGATCATTCTGTGTTTATACCAATAATTGATATACACTTAGATGTAAGTAGGTAAATGGTATTGAGTTTATCCAATGAGGGTGTAAAAATCATTGAATATCATAGGTCAAAAATTAAAAAAATTTTCTAGAGAATCTACTTAGGATATTAAGCTCTTCATAATAACATTTAATTTTTTCCATTTATCTTATATTATCATCAAATTAAAACCATAACATGAATTTCATTATTTTTTATATAAATAAAAAAAATATTATATGTGATGAAAATGTAATTGTGTGTTTAAATCTTTTATTGAAGGAAAACCAAATATTTATAATATATTAAATTCTTTATTGTTTCAAAATACTATTGGTGTATGGTCGCATGAAAACTTTCTCCATCAATTATATTTTTTTTTCAATTTTTAAAACCAAAAAATTATTTAAAACATTTAAAAAAGTGATTATTTCATTAAAAATGTAGTTTCTTAGTCACATTTGTATAAAAAAAAATTCCATAAAAATTGTCATTTTAAAATAAACCATATGTTTTAACCCATATTTTTTCATTTAAAAGGGGACATGTTCTTTAGATACATATTTAATAATTCACACTTATCTATAGAATGTTACTTAACTTTGGGGGGGATTATTGAATAAAAATATAGTTAAAAATATATTTTTTCCAAATATTTCCAATTTTTAAGAATGATATAAAAAATATTCTTATAGTCATACTTCAATATTGGATGGTTTTTCTCATTTTCATGGTTTCCCTATACCGCACTTCCAACTGTTCCACTTTACTGAAATCCATTGTTCATGATAACCACTAAAACCATGAACGGGACGACAAAAAAGATAATATTGATGGTTTGTGACATCATCAACATTTGCCTCATTATGGTCCATATGATTATGTTTTAGGGACATTATAATTGTAAATAATAAGAGTATACATTTAAATTTAATCATGAAAGTATGCTTCTACAATCTATCCATTAACTGATACAATATTATATAATTTATAATTGGATTTTTTATACATTTATCATATAGGTACTTCCATTGGAATTATATCATCCCTATATATTTATCTTCATACAAAAAATTCAATATTAAAAGTTGCATTAAGTTAAATAAAGTTTATGGGAATATTTTCTCCAACTTACAGAAACTTAATACAACATGTTTTTTGAAGCATACTCAATGAATAATAATCTAATGTTTCCAAAAAAATATCTTGTAATAAAAGTGATATTTTAGTCATCATGCCCCATATTGAGTATTTGAACAACCCTATCTTACCAATGTATAATAATCATTCAATTATGACATTGCAATTATTACTCTTTAACCTAGTAATATGACCATTTATGACACAACAACAAAAATTGAATCATAATCATATGTTGCCCTAAAATCCAAAATCCATATATAGGGTAATAAATTGAATTATATATAAAGTGTTTATGTTTATTTTTTAATCAATAAATTGTACGATCTTTCATCATTAACTAATTTAAATTTAGTGTATCTGAAAATTTGGGCAAAATTTCAAAATTCCACTACATTATCTTTGGTCTTACTAAATATTTTCAAAATGGTACAAAATATCATATGAATAAAATTATTCTCAATATGAATTACATATAACATGTGATGGACAAAAAAAATCGGACCAATATGAAAGGTCCCAAAAAATATTCAATTATGATATCTCCAATACCATTTATTGTTATTCTTTTATGGCCGGTCCAAAAGAAACATGAGGTAATTCATAGTTGGTAGATTTTATCTAAATACCTAAGAGAACTATTTTAGGTTCACCTCTTTCAACTATACCTTTAGTAAAATTATTTCAATTCCATTGAAAATTGTAAATTTTGGGAAGAAATAACCAATGAGATTCAAATAAGTACTTTTACTCCTATTTCAATGTATAAATGCTTTGTTCTCATCCATGTGGTGTGGATATGATTTTAGACCGTGAGTAAACTATCCAGAAAACATAACATACATAGAAAATTCCTTGATCATTAACTTTAATACAACCATTATAGTAAATGTTTTATATGCAACAATATCAAATTTAGTTAAACTATTCTTCCCTAGTGAAATCCATTCACTAATTAGTGACTCCACATATTTTTCTATATTCTTCTTCCGATTTCCTGGAATACATGGAACCATGTATATATATATATATAGTTACTTTATAATCATCCCAGGAGATACGTTTTATAGAGTAATGAAAATAATCCAATTATAAAATTGTTTTTTGTTTGATCCAAATATACAAAACTGTTAGTACAAAGAAATAACCATATACTATGAGGTTTTGAAGTTAAAAATTGATGCATCTGATTAATAAATTTTCTATGAATCACTATGACATGGATGATTTATTTTTCTAGTGAAATAAATATTTTATCTCTACCATGAAGTTAATATAGTTGTGTTGGAAGACATAATAAAGTACTATAAATGGGGTTTAATTAGAAAATACCTCTGGTATCATAGGAAATATAGTAATTTCGTATTATGACACTTTATATGTCCGTTTTTTACATGATGGAAAATTAACTAATGAATCGTAATCAACTTAATATAAAAGTCATTCATTTGGAAATGCAATGATCATCTGATAACTAAAACAAATATTAATTATCTTCATAGAAAATTGCATTTAAATTATTTCCATAGGGGAAACAATGATTTAACCAAAGAAAATATTTTCTTAAATAATCTATTTGAAATTTTGAAATCATATATAATAGCTATGAATTGTATAACAGCTTTAGGTTTTATAATCTAGAATCCCACATATAATTCCTCCTCAACAGATCAAAAAAAATTAAAAAATTATGATGGAATTGATTTAGGATTTGGAATATCATTCCGTGTTTTTCTTTCCTAAATAAAGAGGTCAATATCCTCATATACTAAATTCTGAATTGATGGATTTAGAATAAAAAATTACTATTTTCTACTAAATTATGTTCACTATGATAATACAAAAAAGTAAAATCATTCCAAAACCAAAACACATTAGATGAAGGCCAATATTATAAAAATATTTGAATCTACTAAGATGAAAATTTCATTTCTGGAAATTTACATTTTTCCTTTAGAAAAAAATTATGAATTCTATAATGAAAATAATTTATATTTTTTAACACCCGCAACATAGATATAATTTATTCCAAATTTGTTGGGCTTGTTTATAATAATTATCTAATCATGGTCACGTAACTGAAAATGGAATCCACATTATGGGTCCATAATTATCTATAAAAAAATATTAGTCATTATGAATAACAACAAATTAATTTTATAATTTAACTCATCAAAATATTTTACGGAATATTTTTAGGGTGAGGTTCTGAGTTACTGGGGGATTTCATGGTCTATAGATGTTCAACATATATAAAATAAAAATATTATGTATATTATATCACACAAATTCTATTTTCAATAAATAAAGCAATATTACCTAAATTGTGCCTGAAATAGGAAGTTTGAGACAACCATTAGTTCTAGGATGCTGGGTTTAGCTTAGGCATGACATAATCTTAATGCACGTCGGGTATTGGTAATATTGGTTATAGAAGAAATTCATTTACTATTTTATTATAATTTTTTTCACAAAAAATTAATGTATATATTGAATGGTGTATTATATGAGAACTATGACACCACATTGAGGTCTAGGATGTGGGGTTTATCATATGCACAAAAAAACATTTTTTTGAATTAGGTATTTGGTAACATTTTATGTGAGGATAATTAATTTAGTATTATTATTATAATTTTTTACCTAAAATTTTAATTCATCTCATGAATGATGTATCGTATAAGAAATCTCGGACCATTACTATGATCGAGATTCGAGGTATACCCTATGTACGATATAAAATTTGTGTGCATCAGTTGTTCAGTAAAATCACACATGAGGGTAATTCATTAATTTTTTTATTATAATTTTGTTACATAATTCATAGTATCTACCAGATAATGTATCATATAAGAAATTTGAGACCATATTTAGATCTAGGATGAATGATTTTCCCTAGGCATGATATAACATTTGTGTGTATCCGGAGATTGGAAACATCACATGCGAGGGAAATTCATTTTATATTATTTTTGTTTTTTCCAAAACATTGAAATATCACATGATGAGTGTGTAATATGAAAAAATTAAGATCATCTTTTAGTCTAGGATTTGGGGTTTCCCTTAGGTATGATATACCATCTGTGTGTGTTAGTTGTTTAGTGAAATCACACACTACTGTAACCTTTTTTTATTTTATTATGATTATATGTATATATATAATTATCATAGTTTCTTAATGTTTAATAATTATTACAAATATTGCCTAATTATTTATTAATTATTAAAAATAATATGATAATTAGTAATATTGTTTTAATTATTACTACATTTTTACAAACTATTGGATATTTATAAAAATTATTGATATTTTTTAAAATTCATTTACAAGTAATTAATATTTCTTTACTAATTATAAAATACGATTATTATATAATACTAATTTTTTTATTAATTACAAATAAAATATAACAAAACATATTTATTATTACAATATTTTTTTAAGGAATCCAATCTATGAGTATACATTAACATAATATTTCGAAAACATTTATGAACCTATATTATTTTTTTCAAAGGATAAATAAATCCTATATGAATCGATAATCATTATAGATAAATTTTATTATTATATATTTTTTTCATTACAAAAATCATTATATGTAGTTTTTATAAATTTTTTATTAAAATATGTTTTTTTTAAAAGTTTTCATTGAATTGATTTTATCATCATTTTTATAAAACACCCATTTCCAATTTATTTAATACATTGTATATATGTATATATATGTACAAAAAGTTTTATATTACACACTTTTTTAATCAAATATATATATACATCAAATGCGTTTTAATATGTTTACAAACAAATATACATATAAAATATATATATAAATACAAGAATATATATATATTTATTTATTTATTTATTTACATGATTTTTTTAAAATGTTTATATATTCATATTCAAATGTTAACATATATATATATATAATTGTTTAAAAAACTATATTCATTGTTTCAAATAAATAAAAACCAATCCAAATATTACAAAAAATATATTTCTTAACATCTTGACCACAATGAAAGAAATATCATAACTCACTATAAATTATATGACCGTAAACATGAAATACAACTGAACAATTAATATATTTATGTAAACTAAGTTCACATTTAAATAAATATCATACCCTTTAAAAAATTTCCAAAATATTCATGTTTCTAAGAGTAACATAAAAAAAATATACTAACCCTAGATACCCAAAGAAAATTTAACATAAATAAAAACATTGAACATTGGGGAAAATACCTAATATAAATTGGAATCAAATCATGTCAAATAGATGTACACCCAAATAGGAAATAATAAATTTACAGTAACCTAAAATACCAAATAAATGATAAAAATTTGGAAAAATTTATTTATCTAGGGATTAAACAAACTAATTTTATCAACATTGAATAGTAAATTAAGAAAATGAAATTGGAGAAAACATGAGCCCATACACTGGGGATTTGAATCAAAATACGTAATAAATCAGGTGTGACAAATTATTTTAAGGGTGTTTTATTGGATGAGTTGGATACATGAGGGAAATAAGGGGAGGATAAATGAGGGGTGGTGGATATGAGAAATTAGGTCGCATGATTTTATTTATTTTTCCTATTTTAATGGTTTAATAAAAATGAAATTTAGTATGTCATTAAAGATAATTTTCTTAGAAATTTTTGAAACAGATAAATAATTTCATTGAAAAATGCCTTGTAATGAAGGAAAGTAACTAAATATTTAAGTTTAAATATCTATTATCCACCACAAATAGTAATTCTTGTGAAATGGAAGAAATTCATGTGAAATATATTTATAATGGGTTATATTTCCCATCATAAAAAATAGTAAATAAACATTTATTTATGACAAACAGGATCTTCCATTATAAATATCTATTTTTGCAGGACTATTTGTGATGGTTCTCCTCCTCGTCAAAATAACTTGATATAATTTTCCATGTTTTATATAGTGAGGTTTCTTGGGATCATTAATTATCTTATTTTATTATATCATATCTTCCTTACTATTAAGAGTTTATTAAAAACTTTTTTCTAATGTTTGTTGTTCTTCACTGAATATAAAATAGAAATATATGACGTGATACTAAAACCAAAAAAAATCAAGGATATATCAACTCGATAAAATGAATCTATGAAACATATAAAACAATTTATGGTTGTGTGTACTTATATATCTTTCACTATATCGATTCACACTTAATTTTTTTAATGTATGATTGTATTTACTCAATTATAAATATTTCTAGAATTTTTATTTTATTAAAAAAGATTTTTTTAATAATTATTGACCCCCACCCATCAGTACATCACAATTTGTTTCCGAGACACATCTAGTGTATCACAAAAAACGTTCCAATTTCACTCCCATGTAATTCTTGTAATCTATGGGAAACTAAAATATAAATATTTGGAGTCTTTTTTATTTTATATATTTGAAATTGAATAATATCAATAATATTTATGAATTCTATTAATAAAAATTATGTTTCTCTGTATTATTTTCCTAATAGTTCTTTCAAATGGACCCTTTAAAGAATAATGATTCAGTTTAGAGTATAATGAAGGAGATGAACGAGAATAATTTATGGATTTGTAATTTATATTGGATCTCATGGTTTGTCTCAATGAATATAAAAAACATGAGAAAGATGTTTTTTCATTAAAGAAAACATCAAACAAATCTAATGATAATGTGGACAATGAAAAGGATTTTTAGTTATTGAGAAATATAGGTGATTTAAATTTAATTTTTATTTTAAGGGAAAATAAAATTGATATTTTAATATATAAATTTATTAATTATTGAGTATGTTCACTCACATGAGGTAAAGTTTCATGAAGTTTTGAATTAATTTAATAATTTTTTGTTTGAAATGAAATATTCTATTAAGAAGTGGGTGAGTCAAAAAATTGTTAAAGGACGTTTTCAATGATACTATAAAACATGATAATTATCCAAAAAATAAGAATACACATACATTGGACACATAATTAAGTGAGTAACTGGAATATGGTGGTGAAAATAAGGGAAATAAATCTTCAAAATCACATAAAAATGGTCATACAAACATTATTTTATCTAACAATTGTGCCCAAAATTTAAAAAATATAATGATGTTTGTAAAAAGGATAGTGTGATTACTAAGATTAGGTGTTAATTCACAATGAAGTAAATATTAACTAAATTTGATATGTCTAAATAAATTTATTTGATTCTATAACCAAAGAAAAATTGAAAAGCATGTGTGGAAGAATATAATAACCAATATATGAGAAGATTCAAGTTTGAAGGAATATATATTTTTTGAGTATTTAGAAAAAATTCATACATTTATTGCTAAAAATCAATTTTCATAAAATAAATACATTATATGATATTTTGGGGAGGTAACTTGATAATCAACAAAGTAAACAAATACTTTAACCTCAAGGAAAATTAAAAGTTTAAAATACCTTTGATACACATTGGGAAACAAGTAGTAGTTGTGATGTAGAAGAAAATGTTTCCAATGAAGGTCTAAAAATTCTGCACGAGTAGCTGAATGAAATTTGTAACTACAAATCTTATAATAATATAAGTAATCATTAATAATAAATAATGGTTGAGGTGATATAAAAATCATCAAAGGGTGAAAAACATATACTCTGGATATTAGTTTCATATCACACATGATAGTAAATAAAAATAATTTCACGGAAATTATTATAAACATGTTTTATGTAAAAATTACTTTTAAATTTTTTTATTTATATTTTAGAAGTTATCCATAATGTCAATTCAATTATTTATGAATCACTGTATTAAAAAACACATAATATAATTTTGAAAATATTTTTACCCATTCACGGTCATACATTTTTTATCCTCTAAATAGTGTCCAAGAATGAGATTTTGGAACCAAAATTATATCTAGAATGGGGAAATTTTCCTATGAGTGGTATAATTACTTTGGTATTCCTTCGAACAGTAGGTCTGATAATTTTTCATTTTAAATGAAAATAAATATTAACAATTTTTTTTATTTTTTTAATGGTGACATGGCCCTGAAATCTCATGATGACATAGAAAATGATATTCCATGTGATGATGACATAGAATGCTATATATTTTATAGGGATAATATCATATCCCTTTATATAATTTTGGAAAATTATATTCATGGTAGTGGTGTTAGTGATCAAATGGGACCAATGAATGACCATTAATCTTTATATACTCAATAATGTGGTAAGAATTTCTAATTTTTTTCTCATTTCTTTTTTCTCCTTTTTTATCACCTTCATAGATGAACCTTCATGTATAAATTATTCATGATTTTTTCCCAAAGAAAATGAATTTATGTCTTATGGAATTATTAAATTTTTTCCTCATAATTTTCCATTCAAATATTTTTTTATTTTATTTTCCTTTTAATGAAAATTATAATAATTTTTTAAATTAATTATTACCATTTATTTTCATGAATCATTTGATAAAGGTTTATAAAATCAATTATTTTAGGATAGATTAAAAAATTGGAGGTGAAATTATTTCATGATAATTAATTGAAAAATGATAATAAAAAGTTTAAATTTTAATTATTTCAAATGTGCGTAATATTTTTATTATTTATTTTTGATATTATATTTTGTACAAAAAAAAATCATTTGGATAAACAATACATGGAAATTTAATTTTAAAGAATGAATTTATTTTGGACTATTACACTAATAGAGTTTATTCTTATTATAATATTATATCCTTAATGTTATTAATTATCATTGATAAAAAATATTTTATTAACTAAAAATATTTTTTGTCACCATCTTATTAAAAAATCCCACTAAGGAAAGTGATTTATTCTTGTCTTTTACACAGGTTCATCATTGAACCTGAATATGAGAAATCTTCTTTGGGTGGTATGGTATTCCAATGAAAACACTCTACAGACATTTTAATATCAATTTATTTTAACTTGAGTTTGAATATGGCTCCATGGTTCTTTAATGGATGAAAATTAAGAATCACATGTCCATGTTCATAGTGGGAAAAAACAGAGAAGTATCCAGGTCTAGATTTATGAAAAATTGGATAAAAATTGTCTAGATAATGAAGGATAGGCTAGGATCAACCCAATGGGTTGTGATGATGATTTTTTGGTAATTGGTGTTGATTAAATGTTTATGTCTGATTCGTAGTGCTAGAGGTAGTGTTGTTGGTTTGAAAAAGGCATAGTTATGGAAATTCTATTACAACATAGAATGGATTCTCAGACCCCATGATATGTATATTAATATCTCAATTTTACGAGTTGAAATTAATTTCAAATTATATGTAACACTGTGATAGGGGTCATGTAACTATTTTCATGACTCATTTTATGAACAAAAATATTTTTTAATAATCAAACACCCTTTGACAATGAGTTACAAACCATTTAACACTTGACAAAGCCTCTCAACACACACCCTATATACATTCCCAGTACAAATGGAATGACTAAAACAACATGTGTACAACAAAGAAATCCATTTATCCCATTTAAATGTTGGGTACTATGAGTACATGTTTTGTACCACATTACCATACACCGACACTTCCAAAAACCTAATCTTGAGCTTCCAAGAAGACTCACACTTCATGTAATTTTTTGAACATGTTGTTTATCCTGATTCCATGTGAGTATGGTTACTAAAGTTTTCATCTATTCTACCGAAGAGTTCCTATACAACATATACCCTGTTGGATACATACTGTATTGGTTAGAATATTTGACCACCAATATTTTTCATCGAGGGTGAATGTTTTCAACATATGAGTAGTTTATTTTGAGTATATTTTTTATTTATAGTATTATAGAATGAATATATATTTCATTGGGATATTATATTTTTGTAATTTTAATATTTTAATTTCATAGCTTCATAGTGATGCTGGCATTTGTGGGTGGATGAATAGACCATCAATGGGGTCAATAACCCTTTTGGATTATCACTATTTATTGGGTATAGGCCATTGATGTATATTGTGGAGTAGGTAACCATCTAAACTAATGTGTATTACAATAAGGAATGGATCCTTCACTTGTTGGTCCTGTAACCATCTTGACCGATGCACTTTACACACGTTGGAGTGTGGGTCCTCTATTATTTCTACAACTGATGGATGTTTTAGAGGAAGACATTGTTAGATTGTATGAGTCTTCTGAGTTATAATATTTTCTTTTTATTTCAAATTACTTCTCCTATTAGATATTACATAAAATTATGTATTAAAAATAGTGAATATTTACTTATTAACTCAATTTCATATCAATATTATCCTATTAATATGATATTTCACCCAGACTTTTGTTGTTATCATAAGGTGTCCTTATGGGTAAACTTATACTCACCCATACACAATATTTATCCCCACATATGTTGTATCTTTAGAGAAGATGCACGATTTTGTGATAGTTTCAGATGATGTGGGCCTAGTGGGCCTAGTGGTGTGGGATCATAGAAGATACTAGTGGTGTTATGTATTGGAAATGATCATTTCAATTTATACCGTATATTTAGTAATTTTTTAATGTTGTTCTTGTTCATTAGAGGATTTGATTTATACTTTTAAATATTGATGAAATGGGTTTTAATATCATTTCTAGGGTGTTTTCAATGGTCATGAATGGTTTAATTCATTTTTTTATTTTTAAAATTAATGTTTTAATTTTAAAATGGAATTCCCAAGAAATATTTGGATGTTATAGGATATTAGAAAAGTACACTTTTGGCATCCCACCAATTTGGACTACTGGTCGACTCCAAGACTGGCAAAGGACTACATTACCTTAGGCACCCGCCCTCAAATTACAGAGGCTATCAAAAAGTGGTGATGGTATGATGAATTTTTATAAGGAGATTATACCTTCATGGTTAGAGTAAATTACATCCATATACAATGGAAATAATATAAAATGAATAAAAACAAAGGGTAATATACAAATAAGTTCCAAAAAAAATGTAACCATGTGATATCCCAAAAATGATACTATGATTAAGTAAAAAGATAACCTTGTCCTCGGATACTTACAACATGAAGAAATTAAATCAGACTATAAGAACAACATAATTCAAAATTATCATAAGATTTATCCTAGAACAAATATCTCTTCTTTATTTTAGTATACAATCATGCATTGAGCATCGGGCACATTCCCTTGTCCCTAACAGCATCCATGATATCATTTTAGGTAATAACTGGATGACTGAATCTGGTGTGAGTTTAAATTAGTAGGCCACCACTAAAAGTGTCTCTAAATAACCCAAACAAAAAATAATTTTTTTGTGATGGTACCATGTATAACAATTTAAATAATTGGAATAGCCAATAAATAATAAATGAAAAAACCAAACATGGAATATTTCAGGGCACCCGTGGTCATATCCACTAACTTTGGCCTCTGTTGAATGTATATTTTCAATTAATAGAGACCACACTAACCAAAACCATCCTCAAAACATGGTAATATTACCATCCATGGTCCTATCCAAAACCTGGGGGTAATATACCCATCCCAAAGGCTCAAGCATCTACCCAGATTCTTGTTCACATTTGTTTAAATAATAATGACCCATTTTCACCCATGGGTGTGTTCACCCCATGAATGACCATAATATCCATTTTCTACTTTTTGTACCGAATTCACCTGAGGGTTAACTGTATGATCAATAAATTTTCATAATAAAAAACAATAATTAGGTATATGGGTTTAATTTAAAATACTTGTTTCTAAATTAATTCCAATTTTAGTTCATTAAGGAAAATTCATAAATAATATAATTAATTTAAGAATAAGAAACCCAATAAGTGAAAAACTCTATTTAAAATTTTCTTTTGAAATTAATTTATTAGTTATAAGATAATATTTTTATTTCAAGACAATGTATAGAATAAAGTCAATTTTTATTTCTAAAACGACAGTCAATATCAAAAATAGGTATTAATCCCCACCAAAGTTTCTATTTCCAAGGGATTATATTTAATTTCAAGATAATGATTCATGTATTATAGTAAAAAATGTAGTCAAACATGACAAATTAATAATGGATAATCAAAATAACTACAGTAAAATTAACGTGACTTTGGGAAATGCTTAGTGACCACCAAACTCGATGTTAGGATGATCTACACACCATATAGAGATCTTTAATTTCACATACAACAAGAGATATCAAAGTAAAAAAACAAAAAAAAATTATCACACTAAATAGAAGATTGAAAAAAAGTATTGGTATAGGATGGCCATTGAAAAGGAGAGGAATATGGTTGCACTTATGGAGGGGTTGATGTGCATTTTGGAGGATAAATTCAGCAGAGGGAAAAAAAGAAACATGGAAATAAATAACAAAATTATCCATAAATTTAAAATAGTTTCATGGAACTATAGTCTATCCATTTTTTCTCACATTATATCAATGGGACATCCAATATCATACTTGCCTACAATTATTCCTCGACTAGCCGGTGGAACTACAACTTTTAGGTTGTATTCCATGAAATCCACTTAATCCTTTTGAATTCCCTTATAGCCATCAAACACCCTTACACATCAAATTTAGGACATAATTAATTTGTTCAAACATAAATAAAAAGTGATGTGTTTCATCATAGGACCATGTATTTATAACACCCTCATGACTGATCATCTTTTCTCTATGTTAGGACTTTTAACTCCTTCGTCTCCTTTGAATAAATCCTCTAATAAATAAGCTCAAACATTTACCTCCCACTCCTACGTTTCCACTTGTTTTTTTCCATGATACCAAGACACATTTAACAAAGGAAAAATATTCCCACATATGATCTTTTCACTATTTTCCCCAACACACACATGATTCTCCAAAAATAAAGCTTCGACCTCAAGCTCAACATGTCAATACAAAAAACATGATATAGTTTTGAGTGATATAGTCAATGATACAAGACTAGAAAGAATTATCAAATCATTATATACCATTATGGAAGAATAAGTAGGTAAGATAAATTGTTGACTCTCTCTATAATACCTAAATTCTTGATGAACCTTGGTGCTACCTTTCTATTCCACTAAATTTGATGCCTCCCCAACTCTGGAGACACACACTATAAAACCATGTCACTAATATGAAACTCACAAGGATATAATTGTCAGTTGGATTATGGAATCCTTCTTTATTTTTCAGTTTCCAACTTCTGTCATACTAATAGTATATTTCATGGGATTTATGTACTAGGATCATCCCATGAATCATTAACACACCAACTTCCAACCAGCATAACAATGAATGATATGGAGTACTATATAAGGCCTCAAAAGGATTTATCTAAATGGAATCCTTTTTATTTTTATTATAATAAAATTACTCTATGGTAAGTTGGTTATCCCAAGTTCAAAAAAATCGAGAAAAATTCTTCGAGCATGTCCTCAAGCACCTAAATTGTATGCTCTGATTTCCCACCCAAATGCGGTTGGTATAGTGTGATCAGATGGTCCAATGACCCGAATTACTTTTGATGGCCATTCCATACACTTTATTTAATACAAGGATATATATATGATGTGATTCCTCATTAAACACCATTTATACATACTAAATCATGTACAAACATTTTTCAAAGCTCATCAACTGTGGTAGACTCCTTAATGGGTGTGAAGTGGGATACCTTTGTTAAGATATTAATGATAACCCAATCAATATCTGGACCATGAGGAGCCATCAGTATACCTATCAAAAAATAAATTATGACTTCATCCTACATCCAATATATAACAAGAATTGTCTGGTGAAGTCTATAGGGATTTTGATTCTTAGCTTCCACATGTTGGAAAGTGGATCCTTGAGAAACAAATGGTATATTTTTCTTCATTCCATGCCACTAATATTGAATTTTCATGTCACACTAAATCTTGATTATCCCAGATGCAAGGAATATATTGAGGCCTATATGTCCTTAATCAGTTAATCATATATTCTCATTAGAACTACCAATCAGACTCATACATACAATATTTTTTTAATCCAAGGACCCATGAAGAAGGGGCTCCCCACCATAAATATTTTCCTATATCACCGGCCATAAATATTCCGAAAATGGATATCATTAAATTAGTCAATGAGTGTGAATTATATATATGGGTAATCTAAAGGTTATCAAACCTGTTATTCCTCAATATGAAGGTGTATCTCAGAAAATAATACATAATCTTTCACTCAAAACTAAACTCATTATCATTCATAGACTTAGTTTTCATTATCAATGCATATTTCTCAACATTTTTATTCTCAAGAGTGTAAGATTACTCTATGTTTAATAATTACAAGTACATAACTCACATCCCCTTACAAATAGTTATTTTTCACTCTGAAAAGTGTTACGTAGAATTTTTTTTGACCAGTATAAATCCCAAACCACTCATTTATGAGGTAGTGTCACCAACACCTGAGAGAATATAGCATTGTAAAAATATATAAGTCTTGTTTTAGGTAGTGACAATAATCAGGTCACATATTTTAGGGACAATAAGAAACTAATTTCCCATCATCCATAAGTACCAACCATAAGAAAACACATGAATCACCAAAACATATGGGGTAATCCTTGAAAATCTTATGAAAAGATAATATTAATATATATTTTAGCCTCTTATTCATCTCAAGAAAGGTTGTCACATAAGTATTAGACCATAAAAAATTCTCCCCCATCCTGGCCAGTCCCAATAGTGGTGTTTCTAATGATGGGAAGTCCTATATAAATACGAGGTCATACCTATATTTACCTATGGAGATAGGAATCTCAAAATTAAATCTTGGTTCTTTATGAATAAACCTTTGCATAATATTTTTGAGGATCCACTAAAACCCTAGTATAATATAATCTGTTTCGGAAAATATTTACCTGATCCAATTAAAAATAGAATTTAGGGATTTGAAATAAAGATGTAGATAATAAGGGTTCTTAAAAATACCTCCATATTCCAAGTATGTTCGTTTTTGGACCAATATTACACAATGATTCAATAGAAAATGACAACAACATAAGATTCCAAGTATTGTTCGAAGACTCCATTCACAAGAGCCACATTGATCATAAGAAATTTTGTTAGACCAAACTATATAATGAGGTATTATTAAAGACCATACCTTCGGTGAAAGGAAATGTGAGGAACAATATATTTTCTTACTCTCATAGGATGGGGGCTTGAATGAAAATCTATTTTGAAGAAAATTCAAGACCCTTTGAATTGGTCGAATACATCATTGATGCATGGGAGTGGATATCAGTTCTTTATTATTACATATTTCAGCCATTGATAATCTATAAAAAGTATCATGTTGTCTTACTAAAACATCATAAAAAAACCATGCATGCTATGAAATGTTCCTAGTGGGATGCACCAATTTACTTCCAAATCCTTGGGCATTGATTTCTTTTTCTATAATTGTTTCTAAAATATTTTATAAGGATAATTAGAGATTGGTTATGTATGGATACAAATATCAATATTTAAATGAGTTCCATGGTAAGGTGGTAACACATATTAGTCCCCAGTGAAGACTCCCTATAAAATATTAACTATAAGATGGGAAATTTGCTAATTTGTCTATCCCACATCCTAGACGAGACTAGCCACCGATGTAGTGATTCCACAAAATTGGTGATGGTCTATCTCGGCATGACATGCATGGACAAACCAATCTGCAACATACTCAAAGATACAACCCTGACTAGATGTTAATGACACATTATAATGATACAAATTTATTTTGTATTGGGAATTAACGATCCAATACATTCTATGAATGACACCAAATCCTCCCACTTTTGGCCTGAAGAAGTATCTCAGTAACTGATATTTTCGATGACCTGAGAATACCCAGTACACTTATGAATCTAATATGACTTCATGCACTAGGAAATAATGATAAGAAGTGAACCATGGAGTCATTGCACTGCCAATGATAAAGCGTAAAATAATTTGAAGATACATATGAGTTTAAGGATCCTGTGTCAAAGAGAGTATATGTAAAAGTAGATGAAACCAAATATATACCTCGAATAGTCAGTAGTATAACATCATAAATTGGCTAAACTTAGTATACAACATGAATATGTCCGACACCACTGTCCAATGCTATAACATTTATACCCTGAGTTGTAATTCTCAACTAAAATTTCTTTGTTCAGTCCTGAGCCCCGACGAAAATCTTCATGGCCTGATCATTTATTATATGCATAGTTACTAAACTATAGTGGCATGACAATCACCCTAGTCCCTAAACTCTATACTATCCTACACCCTTAGTATCTTTAGCTAGTTTATCTCTATAAAAAATGAACATGTACCCCATATATATATATATATGGAACTACAAATGAAGTTGGTGGAATTGATATCTCATATGTCTCGTCTGATCACACTGGTAAAAATACACCTCATCTCTACCTCAAGAAAGTGAGTAGTGTCTTTGGATAAACTCTATTGACCACAAAACCCCTAATATGATTCATCTGATCGATGCATATGACTACCAAAATACTCACCAATACTATTTTTTGTACTCAGGTTGAAAGTATACCAATAAGGTGACCTTCATGGAGATTCCATTCTGAAATCAAGTGTTGGTTCAAAATATATATAAAGGAGGTGAAATAGAACATGTTCATGGGGAATGTTATATCATAATGTAATCCTTTCTCAACATTACTAGATATAGTAGCCTCATATCCTACTAGGGTTGTGGAAAATGACTAAATATTAGAGAAATGTTTAGAGGATTCCCTAACTTCTATTTCCCCATTCTCCAATCTCACAAACTTAGGGGGTCAATCGGAATATAGGGTCTTTGGGATGAATTAGCTAAATAAGTGAGTCTATAAATCCTTTAATTTCAACCCAATGTGTTCCTACCCTTGGAAAATTAAATCCCACCACTATCATGTTTTTCCACAAAACATATACAAAACCAACTTCACCGTATTATCTTTTAGATTCACAAAATTTTCAATATTGGTGTCAATAGATTCTATCCAATGCATTAAGACCATTGAACCAAACTCACCTATGAATGGTGGATGGGTCTAATGCTAGAACTCAAGTTTTAGATAAGAAAGAGTCTTAGTGGCATGTGGTATTCACATCTAAAAAAATTCCTATTAGAGGCTCTCACATAGAAGATAATTTATACTAGGACACTGAACCTTAGGATGTTTGGGCCCACCCATTGGAGTAGTGTGGTTGGCTTCTCCCTTCATGCCTATGCTTCAAACCCTCTATGGTATAATTTCACTATATGGTCAAAAAAATATCTTAATAAAGTTAATATATAAGGTATTTATCAGATTAATGTTAAATTGAACATGAAAAAAATCCCATGTCTGGTAGGTTATACCCCCCATCCATTAAACAACTTTTCTAGGATTTTTTTTCAACATGGATATCTGATTTTTTAACAAAGTATTTTTATAACAAGACTTACATTCTAATTATATAATTTTTATATTTTGTTCTTAATTCTAAGTCATGGACACATAGATTTCAATTCACATGCTATAGGGCTAAAAATATATAGGCTACTTGATGAAACGTTTTTTCTTTAAACCTCCATTTAAAAACCCATTTATACATGCTTTTATTTTATGGTATGATCCTAGGAATTGGACAAGTAAGATTCCACCATAATATTTTTAGTTAATAAACCATATAATATTTTCTAGATACTATAAATTGTAATCCCACTATATCCATATGTAGATGCATATGAGAACATGTATATATGGAAATCATAAAATTACACAGAAATGTAACCATATGTGCTTAACATGATACACATATGCACCCATGTTATCTTATCATTCCATAATAAGAGTGGAAAATCCAAAATTTCATTAAAAATGATAAAAAAGTGCACAACTCATGTAGGACATCCAGAGACAAAAAGCACATTAACAATAATAACAGTCTCATCCGTTGTGATGAGGAATTTCCATTTTATGTTGATTATATACTCGTAAGAATGACCTCGTTACCAAGACCCAAAAAACATCTATTTTCTCATCTACCTACTAAAATAGTAACACAACAAAAAAAAACCTTCTAATAAAACATTGTTATTTCCCACCACCCTAAAACCATGGTCAATACTTGAACCAACAGAGTGCGGAATCATTGCAAGCATGCCTCATTCTATGCGAGAGGATATCGACTAGCAATGGGGGTATAATGTGGTACCATGAGGATACTACAACCCCATGTATAGAGTGTAACACATTTATAAACAATTAAAATAACATGAAATGTGTAATAACACAATTTAACATCCATACAATTTCTAAATTATAATCTTATCCACAAGATATTGAAAAATTATACAATAATATAGTCAAGGGAGATAAATTTCCTCAGTCACATACAAATATAGAAAATGTAACTAATGGATAAAAATACCAAATTTAACAAAAGTGGTATGGACTCTATCCCCCACACTAATCCCCTAGCTCTATATTATTATACAGTCACACATCAATCATTCAGTTCTTTCTATTTTCCCTAAATACATTCATGGAATATTCCGGAGTACCAACTAACATCTTGAAGAATGTTTTAGTAAAACCTTATAGGATTATAAAAATAATATACATTAAAATCCTATTTAAAAAAATAAGTACACGGAATATTACCATGTATTAAAATTTATAAAACTATCAAAATAGTTAAATAAATAATAAAAATATGATCCTGGGATTAGTAGTGACACCCTAGGTCGGACCCACCTAATATGGACAGTGTTATATTTCTATAATCATGTCACAAAGACTATGTCAACAGAAACCACACCCAATTAGGTGTAATAAAATATTCTGGAGTCATAACCATGGATTCAGTTTAATATACCCATCCTCTAAGACATAGCATCCACCTGGGGGCCATGTTCTTCCCATGTTTAACTGTAATAACTCATGTCCACATGGGTTCTACATTCACCCCTTGAGTTACCATAATATTGTACTTCTACTTAGGGGCCATATTCCCCATAAGTTTAACAATAAGAACCAACATTTTTCATAATAAAATACAAAAATTAATTCCTTGGTTTTAATTGAAAATTCTATTTTTCAAAAAAAATTACACTTCTATTTTACAAGCCACACTCATAAATACTATCCTTATTTCAAGAATAGGAAATTCAAAAGTCTCTTAATCATGTTTTTAACGTTTAATTAAAAATCCAGTTAGTATTTAAATAAACATATTTCCATTTCATATCACTTTATATATCAAATAAAAATCAATTTTGAAAAAATAATCAATTTATATGTTTGGAACCAATTCCCATAACAATTAATATTTCTAGGATGGCATCTATCATGCTACGATCATGGTTTATGAATTTTCGGAAAGTTTATGTTAAATACTGTGACTGGATAATTTCACATAATCAGAACTTTAGAAAAATTTATACCACTACATAAAATACATAGGGACCACCAACATCAATTTTAAGAAGATCCAGAAACTTGATGTCATTCCTTGATTCAACATATAATTAGAGATATTAAGGTGGTAAAGAACATAAGGCACTTATTGTGCCAAATAGAAACTCAAAACATTTCATATTAGATGTGGTTGACCATAGAAGTAGTAGAGGAAGAGGGATACTCACATGGGGGTATTCGATTATTATGGGGGTGAAATTTAGGTGAGGAAAAATAAAAATGGTGGTGTAAATAACCCAATTATCCGCATCTAAACAAAACTAACCTGAAACCACTGATTTTCCAATGGGACTTCTCGGAGATTACTAGCATATTGGATTCCCATTAGATAATCAGTATTATATAGCTGGTGAGATGATGACACTGCCACCTTTGTGATATATTTCTCAACCTCCTCATATGCCTTGTGAACACTCGCATTACCCCCTGAACCACTTTGTACATCTCTTTAAGGAAAACATTATGTGGTATTTTTTTATAAAAGAGAGGTGTCTCAATAGATGTGTGTGGTTTTTACACCACCCATTTGAGTGATATAACTTATTTATGATTGTATCTACTCCTTATCATATTGAAGGTTGGAAAGGGGTGGAACTATCAGCTTACAAGGACCCCAAAATTAGTCATTGTGGGTGAAGTCATGATAAAAATTGACTATATGATAGAAATGTTTTTACCTTTGTCAATGAAATTTCATTAAATATTAAGTTCATTGGAAACATATATATAGGTAAAAATAATATATTCTCAGAATATTTTGTTTTATTAATTGATTGAAACATATTTTTTTTTGATTTTTATCTCACCTTTGTGACAACATGAATGATGTAATTTTTCAAAAGAATGGATTTTTAATTATGGTATTTAAGAATTAAAATTTATAATTATTGTATAATGTAGTATATGTTTACTTAGGAAAAACTAACATCAGTATAATCACTATTTATAGTGTTGTAAGAAACATTCTATAATACATACTAAGAAATACATAACTCTTGAGATGTTTTTCATAAAGGGAAAATAGTGAAACAAATATATAAACTAGTGGAGATAAATATAATGAGTCCACTTGGAACAATATATTTCTAGGTATGTGAAATGATGATTCAAAATCATCAAATAAATATTTGTATTTTAAATTATATATATATATTCAGTGATGTATGAATTAGAATGGTCGGAGGAATTCATAATTCTCCTTTAATAAAATATTAACAGATATTAATATCATAGGTTGCATAAGGTTTTCTTCCAATCTCTATTAATTGTAACACTCTCTCATATAAATAATAAAATAATGAACTTAAAAGTTACATTGGGATTTTTAAATTGTCTAACCTAAGTGTGGGACACTACTCCTTACTAGGTTTGTGTCTAGTTTGAGGTCATGATTTAATCACTAATATTGAAAGTGGTCACAATATCTATCTACCAAAATATCTATATCTCAAAAAATATTAAACTAACTCCCAATAGTTTACAATAATAATATATCTTGAAATAATAAAAAGCTATATAACTCTAGGATTGTTTGTAATAAATAGAATATCTCCATCAATTTTTCAAAATATTAAACAATATCCACGCTTCTTATACATCTAGATATTGATACATAATTTTCTCTACATGATAAAGTAGATATCCAATCTTGAATTCAATATCAATAATTTCTTATTCGTATGGAGCTTCCTAAAAATATTCAACAATTCTCAGTGAAAAATTTATTTCTCCATTGTCCATTTATATTTTTATTATTTCTTATGAAATAATAAATAATTTATATTTTGGAATTTCTAGAAAAAAGGCACTGAGACAATCATATAATATAATTTTTAAGAGATTTGATCATGATTATTCTAAATAATCATATTCTTAATAAGATTGGTTTTTATCCATAAACCTCAACATAATTTCTCTAAATTCAAGAATTTTTAATTAAAAATACATATGATAATATTCCAGTAATTACTCATACATTAACATCAAGTAATAATATTTAATTCGTAATATTTTAATATCCTATAATACCCATACAATTATCTTCTTAATTTCATTTCTGTCATTAATCCCTTTTACTCATCGTATATCATAGATCATTCCATAAAAATTATGATATTTATTACTTGAATATAAAAAAATCATCATGAGACTTTATTCTCATGATTTATCTAATTTTCTAAACTGATAAACCATGTGTAATAAATAGAAAATCTTATATAAAACCTTAAGGATCTGAAAAATATATCATACATGATCTATAATATATAATGTATTCTCAAGAATATCTTAATTATTGGCATGTGAATCTTCTATATTCTTAGTATATTTTTCTAATTTTCATTCCTTTGGTATTAGATATAATGTCTTATATTTCTTACTAAATTTAATACTTTTCCAATTTCTATTTTTTATCATCTTCAAAAGGATATGTATCAACTGAAACGTATTTCATATGACCTGGAAAACCTTCCCCATACTAAAAATATATTATGAATCATATTTTTTCATTTTCATAGATATATTTTATCTTGAAAATTTGTATATATATATATATATTTTTTGAGTACAATATATTTCATATTCTATATATTTTGTTATGTATCCTTAAAACACTTTCACACCTTCTACAAAATGTTACATAATGTAGTTCACATCAGTAATTTTACAAATTCCCAATATTCTACAAATTTGGAATTCAAATGTAGGAATTTTAGTTCATGTGGAACATCCTTATACACTAAAATTTATCCCATATCACTCTAAATAAATGTGTAACAACTCAAAAAAAAATATATTGCATTCAATCATCTTAACTCATGGATGAAAAAATACAACACTTATTCCACAAAATTACAGGTTCCTCAATACCCCCTTTGTATTTTTATTAAAAAAACTACCACTAAATATCATCTAAACATGTCAATTCACATATAGAAATTTCCTGATAATACACTCCTAGATAATGAATTTTTTAAGATATTTACAACCCTTAGTGACAAAATATTAAACCTATTTTTTTATTTAAAATAGTATAACATAATATGTTTTTACATTTATACCCATTTTAAAAAATATTAGTAAGGATTATGGGGATTTTTCAATATTCCAAAAGTGAGAGGGTATGGCTAATCATGCATATCCATAGAAAATCCTTTAAATCTATCCTTCATGATAAACTTTTTAAATTTATAATCAATTTGATTCCTTATATAGATAAATTAAAACCTTGTTTATCAATTTGAAATAATATCTTTTATAAAATTATATCTAATGTTAATTTGATTACATCTAGTATATTTCATTATATTGTTAAGAAGGTAAATTTTTCATTGATTATCACATGTAATTATTAATGGTTGTATCTAATGCACCACTTCTGCTAGGATTTTTTTCATGAGAAACATAATGGTCATTGTATGATATCTCTAATCTATTTGTGTTTAATGGATTTCATGTCAACCACTCTTCTTATAATACACATTGTTTCTATTCTTTTTTGATGTCAATGTAGAGCTTCTTTTGAAAGGAAAGTATACACTAGAAATTTTATAATAATTGTTATATTGGTCAATTAATTTAGGGTATGGATAGTCTTCCACATTATACCCTTTAGATGGGAATTAATTCCAACTCTATAACGGACTTATATATTTATGATATGTTCAGGAATATTTCTCAAACTCTATTTTAGTACTGGTTACCATTATGCAAGTGATTCAATCAAAATCAAATATCAATGAAAACATATGAATGTTATAGAGGTTCTTCATCTATTGGAACGTCTTCATATGTTCGAGATTCCCAAAATCTCTATAATTATTTACATATTATATAAATTAAAGTCCCATAATTTCCCATTCTTTTGTTTATTTCCTTATAGGGAGGTAGTGGGTTTTTATGGTGTTGAGATATGTCGCAAAATAGAAACATCCTACATACCCATATGAATAGAATCAAGACCATTTTAGTTTAGTAGTATTAAGTGGTACACCTTAGTCCTTTTAGTATTTTATATAAAATACCATTTTGTCTGATGTTTTTAGATAATTATTAAAAATTTTATCATTGATTCAATATTTTTTAGTGGAGTAAATGACGATTTGTATCAGCTTTTTATGAATTCATGATAATAAAATTAGATTTCATGATTTTAAAAATCATTAATATAAATTCATAAGTTGTTTTAGGTTTTTCCTTAATTAATGTAAACGGGTTTTAAGGAATCTTTTTTATAGGTCCTCTTTGAAGAAGCTCAATATTGAGTTTCATTATATCCCTATATTGTTGTTATTTTATTTAAGTGATTATTTCATGTGGTTAGGTTGTTTAAGGAATGCATATTGTTCAGAACATGAAGATATGTGAAGGATATATGTGAATCCCATTAAAAAATAAAATATTTTTTAATTACTATTATGATAGGAGAAGGACATTTGTATATGGCTGTGAATATGGTGGCATCGACAATTTACATAGCTCTTCAATAAGTGATTTCATTTGATATGCCTAAAAATTGTATTGGGCCAGATATAGGACCAAGGTTTAGACATATCTTAAGTGGGATCTATGGTCAACCATGTCCATTTAATATATTAAATTTGAGGAACTAGAAAACATAAAGGCTAGACTATCCATGAGAAGGCGGAGCTATACACATGCAGCATGTGAGAGTGGTAATGGGTGTATGTAGGAGTGTGTGACCCATTATATGATTTAATTTTAAGTGTAACTTTTAGAGGATCAATAAATACATGGATTTGTAGAGTATTGAAGTGTTTTTGAGGATTTTAAAGGTGTAGAAGAACATATGGAAATTTAATTTGGGACTCTCTTAAACAATGGAACTATTGGGTGTTTTAAAAATCCAAAATAATGGGGGTCGTATAATTAGATCAACTTGCATCAACATATAAATGGTTTTTCATCATCTTCAACCATTGCTGTATGGTTCTTTATATCATGTTTTTTGGGTTGATCTATCGATTATAAGAACTAGATGACTGATCATGGATTTCTTTAAACTGAATAGCATAAAATTTTTGATCGACCACATGAACACCAACAAACTGTAAGAACACTACCTGCATGAGGATTTTAAAGCAAGTTCATGATTAATTCCCCACCAATTTCATTCCAATATTCAAATAAATCATATTATTTTCAATTTGAAAATTTATGTACTAAATGGATGAATAACATGAACTTAATAGGAGCTACCATCCGGATTCATGGTAGATGAACTTATCATGTGTTGTTTAGGTGACCGTGAGCACAAAGAGGTGAAGCTATCATGAGTTTGAAGTCCTACTATGAGGGTTGTATGTTTTTTTAATTCAACCTTAAGATGAGTTTCAAATTGTGGAAACTATATTATCAAAAATGGGTGTATGCATCTATCATATCATTCAACATTCATGATTGTAGAGGATGTTTTCAGATGAGGCATCAAGATCAATGATAAGTTAGAGCCACATTAGATGAATATGTTTCATGAAACATTATTAATTCTATGGTATTGGGTGGATAAATAAGAAATCATGTCTATTGAAATAAAAATAAACAATGGAAAATATTAAGAATTTTTTTAGCGTGGGAATAAGTATGATTCTCCAAGACATTTAGGAACTTATTTGAGGTATTTTAACAAGATTTTTTAAATTCAAAAACATTTGAATAAATAATAATACCTGATTACATAGAGTATTTAATGTGAGACTAAATATTGAGTTTTATTTCTAGATCCATTGAATGAATTATATGGAAAATTATTTAATCTAGTTAGATTATGTTAAGAATAATAAATCATTGGATACCTGATCTAAATCGTTGGGGATTTAAATTCAAATATTTATAATTATTTTATTAGATTTTTCCAAGATAGGGACAACTAAATGTAAATTTTTATATTATATTATGGAAATAAAGTAATTAATGATTATTAATTCATTTATAATTATTCTTAATGAATATTATACAAGAATGATTGAGGAGAAAATTATTTGGGATGATTCCAAAAGATATTGAATGATAAACACTTGAGGATTAAAAAAATGATTCTGTAGTTGATCATTTAATAACTATAAAGAGTTTCAAGATGGAAAAAAATATTCCATTATGATTTATTGATATTGAGTAACTATACACAAGGGAACCCGATCTTCTTCACCTATGGGGGAAAAACATTTAGAAGTGGTTCACCATAAATTTGGAGAAAGAAGCCTAAAATTTGACCTGTGGAACAAAATATAGATAAACCTAACTGGGGTATATAACCATTCAAGGAGGAATAGTAGTTAAAGAGTACAACTAATTGAATAATAATAATTGGTTGTTGCATCGTAGAACCAAGGACAATTAGGTATATAACCTATAACACACCTATATATTTTGGAGCCACTGTACTTGATGATAATATTATAGTGTAGAATCCTTGTATTTGTATATAACAAACATGGAAAAGAATATGCCTCTTATTTGAACACTATGGTTACTATACGATTCTACCTTACTTATTATTACATGACAAAAAGAGGAGTTTGGGAGAAATAACATAGGGGATAATGAACCATAACAAGCTAGAGATATTGAATTATGTTAATTCATAAAAAATATGGACCATTGATCCTATATCCTAATAGATACTTGGGATCTATAGTAGATCCTTTGTAGGTCTTGTTATAAGGAATAATATGGTGCCAGTATTTAAAATCTATGATTAATCCTACGTAACCTAAAAAATGTTAATAAATACCATATTTTTTAGGTTTCAATGATTATGGTCATTGTAAATTCCAAATAATATTTATTAACATTACATGTAAAATATTTTTGTTTCAATAAATGATACGCAAAAAAAGAACGAGGGGTATCAATCATGATTTTACTAGATGGAGTGTTTCATAAGAAATAAGTCTATTAAATTTAAATGTGTTATAAGGGATATGTCCCTCTTATGAATGAGTTTGGGATTATGCATTGTCGTCCCAAAAGGTAATATTTTTAGGTAATATGTAACTTCAATATATGTAATATATATAGGATATGACCCTCCAAGTAATTATTCAAGGGCAACACATGGGCTAGTCAAGCCATTCCATTGAACATGAATAATTATAGTGGGATGTATGAGTGTTAAACTCATGGAAGTTAGTTTGGTTAATACACTAAATAGGAAGCTCATGTATACATATACTTATCATCAATGGAATTTTTGATAGTGGAGTATAACTGGATTCATGAGGTTAAATGGAACCCTAAGAAAGAGATTTGGAATTTTCATGGGATTTTGAAGGAAATTAATTTTATACACAGTCAAATTAAGACATCTACATATGCATCTGTTTCCAACCAATTGATTTTTTGAGAGTGAAGGATGACTGGACACACGGTACATATGAACCCATGATAATGAGACTTGGGATTATGCATGGGGTTCTCTTCCTGATCCACTATGATTTTTAGAAACAAAATGATAGTGGAAGTGTATGGTCCTAAGGAATATATCCCTATGTGTAATAGTATATAATGAATATGGCCCTTTGAAATGGATTTAAAAAAGGATAGGGACCTATGAGGATGAGATTAGGCTTATGCATGGGCCTCTAATGAAAATTTTTTAAGGGGATTATATCTAGTAGGAGTCCTAAATATGAATCTATTTTATATTAATTAATGGTTGGATAGTGAAGGAAGACTCTATTCATGGGGGATATATCCCCCAAGAAAGATATTGGGGCTTATGCATGAGTTTCCCTTTCTTATCCACCATATTTTTTTGTGAAAAAATAATATATGGCGAGAATTCTCTCTGGTAATATAGTTCTTTGGGAAGGATGGGTTGCATGGAGGATGGCCCATTGGGTAATATTTCCTAGATTATAAGACACATGATGATGCTTTGGGTGCTAGACATGGGCCTACCCAGAATTTTTTTTGGAAAATACGCATAGTAAGACTCCCACATATTTTAATATTTCCAAATATTTGAAGGATTGATAGTGAAGGATGACTAGAAAAATGTGGGATCGGGCCCCATGATAAATATATTGGGATTATAAAGGGGATTTCATATCTGATTCAACCTATTTCCTGTAAATGAATCAAGAGTGGCTATATATTCTTATAAGGAATATTTATTTTTGAGTTTGATTGATCATTTGGAATATTGTATTTTGAGTAGGATTTTGTAATGTATGGGAACAGTGAGGATAATTTGAATATTATGCAATGTTTTCCAATGGAAAATTATTTAGGGATTACCCCTAATAGGATTCTAAATATTTTATGGATCCTTGCATGGACCAAGGTAGCCCACTCAACACATTGGTCAGATGGATCTTCATCTTAATCCAGGAGGGAATTCACTAGTATCCTCATAATAGGAAGATTTATTATCTAGGGAGTAGGTGATCATGACTCTATTTATATTTCTATTGATGAGGGATTATTTTCCATGTGATGAGTTTTATTAATGGACTACATTATTGAATTGGTGTACATTTGTGATCATAACTCGATCATTCACCTTAAAGGACACGGAGGAGGCCCAAAGGAGTACCAACATGTAGTTAGTAAACCTGAGAAAATGAGTGTCTACAAGGTCACTTTGGAAACATTATTACACTTTTTTAAAAACCTTGGGAAGCATGGTTCTAAGAGGTATTTCAGATTAATTTGGTGCAGGATACTTTGAAAATCAATTTTTTCAAGGGATGTTTTGGTGAATTTTTACCCTATGGTAGAGTTGGGATAATTGGTTATACATTATTAATAGTAATTATAAGTGGTTTTCCAAGTTACTCTAGTGATAATTGGCTTCATTAGTAATTCTAGGGTGAAGTGGCCACCCAAGTGAAAAGGAAGGCTAAACACGATACACGATTTGTGGGATAGGGTAAAGTGTCTCGTATGTGGAAAAATTGGGTGAAGTGTTTCCATGGCTGAAGAATTGTGGAAGTTCCACCCATGTAGACATCATGGATGTTGTATCTATCATTTTTAATTCTATGGAGAAGTTTCATTGTTGTGGAGAGTTTTTTTATGGTATCACCCTAGTGTTGTTCTCCTATGGTGAGTTGGGAGTGTAACATCTTAGTATTTCTCTACCATGAGCCGACCGTAACCCTAGTTTAGAGTACTATGGGTGAAGTGGTTTTCCTTAAATGATTTGTTATGTTAAAAACGTCAAGTGACACTATTTCCACAAGAAGATTAGATATTTCCATTAGGTTTTGGGTTAATAACCCACCTAAAGGGAGAGAAAAAAGACTCGGGTATGGGGAGAAAAAATCTTTAATTTGTCTTCAAATGGTTTCCCAATTGTGTGAAATTAAGGACCATGGGGGTCTATTTATATGAAAGGGTATCTTGATCGCGTGACTTATTCATGATAATTTGGGCCTATAATGGGCGATGAGGTGTGATTGTGTTAGTAGGTAGGTAATGTTACTAGGTCATGTGACCAAGATGCTCAACTATAGAACTTCACTTGGGAATATGAGGTCAAGCTACACAACATGGGTGCTTGACCATGGTGTGTGAGGAATGCACATGTCTTAGTTGAAGACTAATAGGTTAAAATAAATTTGATTCATATACCTTGGTGTATGGACAGGTTGACATGCTTAGGGATGTAGGGAAACTTATCCTGGGATACCAGACATTGTGGTATGAAAATAACCATATTGTTTTGACTTTAGTGGAATTCCTTTATTAATTTCCAACAATGAATAGGTATAATGTTTTTATATGAGTGTTGGTTTCAACTCCTTGAGTTGTCAAATTGAATCCTATAAATCAAAATACATATTCAAATATAGGTTTCCCTGGAAGAATGTGTTTTCCCTTTACAAAAAGATGTCATATGATTTTTAAAAATAGGTTTTAGGGGTTTGAAACACCTTTTAGTTAATAATAATTTAAATACATAGAATTATTCTAGTGATAGGTTCCGACCACCACAATTTTTTAATAAGAAATATTTATGAGTAATATTCATCCCTCAGTGTGTGAGAAATCATAAATCACATGTATATATGATTTTCATCTTAATTAGGTTATAAAGATACGTTCGAACTAATACGTGACTCGGGTTTTTTGATTGAGGACCATATCATGGATTCCATAATAATGTGTCTGGAAAACATTTTCCAATTCCATAAATGTATACTCAATATTCATGTTCAATTCCGACGATTTCTATTTCATCCAATGAAATTGTGCATGTACATGAGTAGCCACCACATACAAAACCTTTATAGTGCTTGGAGTCACTAAATTTCTCATCTTCCTCTGTTAGATCATATAATATTCTCCCAAAAATAATATACCACCTATGGTTTATTTATTACCACCACAATATATAGAAAAAATGAGTATCATTTTATCAAATTGGATTCTATTGATCACCTCTTTTATACATTATCCCAAAATTCAAATTCCCTTCATGATATTTGAGAACACTCTTGAAAACCATAAAAGTGTAATTTTTTTGGATTAATTTGATACCTATTTGAAAATGTTACTACATAAACAATATTTTATGTAGATTAATTAAAATAAATAATAATTTCAATAAAAATCCTTAATTCATATTTACTCATACTCTTCCCTAAGACAACCTTTTTAAGCATAACCCCAATATTCATAAGTGTGGAAACCAATTTGTAATCTTCCAAGATAAAATTCCTCGACAATTTAATGATAAATTTTTCATGTGATAGAAAAATAAAACATTCTCTTTTCATATCATAAAATTCCAAAAATAAAATCAATTAGATAATCAATGAAATTTGAAATTTTCATTTCACTTTCCATGCATATTCATCACATTCATACACCAAACTTCTTGTAAAACTGATATAATGAACATAAATTGTGATAATAAGAGTACATTTTCTCATCTATTTCACATAAATAATCTTTTAAACATACACTTTATTGAAGTTTATTTTTCAAAAAAAAATATCTCTGAATAATAATCAATGGAGGATTGTTTAGACAACACATTTCTTAATTCAATATTCATGTGATGGTTACATCATTTCTAAGAATAAAACATTCATTTTTCAATATATGCCTCTTATTTATGTTTTCCATTCAATTAGGAATACTTCTCATATATTTGGTGTATTTTTTAATACTAGTGAGGTAAAACTACCAAGAAGATTTATATGGATCATGTTTTGAAATAAGAGAAAATTTCTCTTCAAAATTATATCTTTAAACTAGAGAGTATCCTTTAAAAACTAATACATCTTTGTTTCTTGAATATTTACCTTTTTCATAAATCCTTTCTCTGAACAAACACTTTTTATAAATGACATTATTCTCTTATGGTCATGGAAATCAATATCACATGGATTAAAATTCAATTTTATCGATCTCCTCATTCATTATATTTATCCATTCATTTTGTTCCATAGCCTCAAAAATTATTTTTTGGATCAAATTATGAAACAATGAATTCTTGGTTCATAAAAATTAGTTTTATTTTGGTATTAACTATTTAATTCTAATTTATAAATAATTTTCAACTTCCACCCAATTATTAAACCTACAGTATTTTATTTTATCTACTATAGTAACACCTCTATCATCACTAGTTTGATAAGAATCTATATCAACATCATCTGGTTCATTTATAGTTTCATCCTTTCATATTTATCTAATGATTTCCATTACACCATAATCTATATTTTTGCAAAACGACTTTAATTTCATCATGAAAATTGGGTTTATTTTTATTCATAATTTTATCATAATAGTATTTTATTCTTTTTATACATTTATTCCATCACTTGTAGCCTCTAACATTAAATAAGTAGAACATAAATAATCTCTCCTCATATTTCTCATAAAATATTTCCAAATATGAATTTTTAATATTCATATATCATATACTTTTAGAAAAAAATTATTACTTCATATTATTATTATTCTTGTTAAAAATTTCATAAGATTTCATGCAATTATTGGGATATAAAAATGACATAAATTTCATTTTAGAACTTTTACTCATATATTATCTATAGGATTGTTTTTGAAATATTTAATTCAGAGATAATTGATCTTCTCATATCAACCAATATTCTATTTTTTCACTATAAAATTTCATTTCTTGTAAGGTGAATATCGATCACTATATTAATTATTGATCCCTTTATTATGATGATATGTTTGCAGTGAATTACTCGTGAAGTCCCTTCCATTATCAGTTATTTGATTCATGATATAGACTCACAACATAGTCATTATTGTAAAATAATGTTAAGTGTTGACTAAGACTGAGCTTTCTCCCAAGAGGGAACCCTAGGCGGTGACGCTCGCTCCCACGCGCGATGACAACAGCCTTCGTGCCAGTCCCTCCCCCCGGCGGGGGAGGGATCTTCGTCACCCATGAGCAGAGCATGTTTTCGCCCCTTATCAAATCCTGATTCCCTCCCTTCATTCACAGAAGCGGCCCTAGTACCTAAAGTACCGGAGCTTGTTGATGGCCTCCTGAATCTTCAGATGTAGACATCAGAATTCATAGAAACATCAGATCTTCTGAACCTCACCTTGGTTGCTCGGTTTAAGCAATGGTGGCCATCGGTTGATTCGTTCGATAGGTTTTTCTTCGGTTCTTGGAATTTGCAGGAGAAGGCGACTGTGGGTTTTCTTGATAGTCATCACATTATGGTCCGTTTTGCATCGGAGGAGGACCTCATCATCACCTGGTCGAGTGCCCCTCGCATATTCAATGGTTATTGGTTCTATCTGTTTCAATGGTCCTTTGACTTCTATATGAATTATGATTCTCTGCCAGCCGTGGTATGGGAATGTTTTCCCAATTTACCTTTTCCATTTCATAATCCTTCTGTTATAGGAATGCTCGGAAATCTTGTTGTTAGATATCTTTGTTCAGACAGCCTCAATAAATCAGTTTTTCATCCTATCAATCCAATGGTTTTTGTGGAAATGGATGTGTCGATAATTCCTTTTGAATATGTTTGGGTTACAATCGGTGAGGAATAGCGGTGCAAGAAGCAGGTGGTTTATGAGTCCTGGGTGGACGTCTTCTCTACCTACAAGCGGTTGGGGAACCTTTCAGATAATTGTCACAGGGTTGTCCAGTCTTATGGAAGTAAGGTGGGTAGAGTCAGTGCCAATGGTCTAGGGCCCCATGAGAATACTGATGTGTCGGGGAAAATGGTTCTGGGTATGAAAGGTGGTGATCGTGAGGATGGTGTCCCCAACTGGCAGAGGGACTTGAGGGCATCCTAGTCACCGCCCGCGGGGAAGACTATATCTAGCAGCGATCCAGTGGTGTCTTTGGAGCCTGGCTCCAGACCTTCTCTAGGGAAGGAGGGATTGGCATCCTTGGATAACCCGAAGGTTTCTGAGGTGTTTAACAGGCTAAGGCAGGACTTGGCTGGTCCTTCTAACAACAAAGTATTTTTGTCTTCTGAGTGTGGGAGGGTGGATGCTAGAACAGTTTAGATTGGGGCTGCTCGTGTAGTTATCCAGAAAGAGGAAGGTCCAATGGTTTTGGATCAGAGGGATAGTGGAAAGGGGGATACTGCTACAGTTTCTTATGCAGAGGCATTGAATGTTGAGGCATGTAAGGGGATGAAGTGGCCTTCTAGCGATGTGACCCATTCAACTATAGGTGCGAGGCCAGGGGTGTTGTTTCTCTGACTAGGGCTCCTATTCAGCTGAGCAATAGCTTTGAGGGCCTTGCAGAGGTTGATTTTGGAGCATATATCCCTACACTGGCTGATGCTGCTAAGTTAAATGAGAATGGACCCAATAGTAATGATCCTAGTCATCTAGTTCTTGAAGATTCAAGCCCAAAGAGTAATAGGAGAAATATAAAGGGGAAGAGTAGGAAAGACTACTTCTTTTTACCTCCTCTTTTGGTGACTCGTTCGATCAAAAAGATCAATGGCAAGAAAGTTGACTCAGAGGTCATGGAGGTTTAGAATTCAGAAGTTTTGTTAAGTTCTAAAAATGAAGTGGATGACCAGATCCAGTTTCTTAATGCAAGTGAAGAGGAAGCAGCCAAGGTGATGGGAAGGTCTCTGAGGGTAACTCTCAACGAGGAGCAATATGCCTGGATTGATCAACAAGATCTAATCCTTGTAGGGGGTTTCAATAAAGGGAACATTAGCCTCGAGGAGTGTATTCGGAGCTGGGGCCAGTTGGCTTCTGAAATTGAGAGCCGGATGATGCGGGCTCCAAATTTCCAGGTTTATTCTATCACTTGGAAGGTTTGTAGGGAATATCTTTTTGATAATCTGAATTTATCCTTTAATGATGTTGTTTAGTTAAGTGGTATTTGGGGATTGTTTTGTGAGTAAGTTGGAGTGGGTTGAGGTTGTGGTTTTGGAGCAGGTTTTTTGATGCCAGTGTACTGGCTTTGATGGTTTGCAACCAGCATTCTTATGGGATCTGCTTCAGATGAGGTACATCATGGTTTCGCTACTGGGGTGGGGTAGGTTCTGGAGTCTTTCTATGAGTTTTATCATTTTGATTTTAGTTGGTTGTAATGATGTTTGCAGTGGTTTTCCATTTTTTTCCCTTAAAGTGGCTTTTGATAATGAATAAAAATAATATTCAGTGTGTGTTATAGTAAAATCATCAATGAAGGTGATTACATAATAATAACCTCTTAATTATTGATTTCATATTAGCCCATATAAATCCATTTGAATCAATTCTAGTGGAAATGTATACTATATTGACACTCTTTTGTGACATACTTGAATCCTTTTTCATTATTAATATGTTTGAAAAATAATTTATTTTTCAATTTTTATCTAAATAATTATTCTTATAACTCCTAATCAAAAAATATTTTACAAAACCATTTTACTAAGATGGAAAGTCTTTTATACCATAAATAATTCTCATCTTATGAGATCAATTAGTAATTATCATATAAATTATTAGTTTGAAATAAATTTCCAATAGGTATTTCTGCCTTTATGATAACTCTTCCATAGATTAATGAAATTATTATTCATGTATTCCTTGAATTACTGACTTCTTTCCCATCATCACAAAGTATACATAAACTCAATTTTTTGGTTTTTACCCATCAATAAAACAAATATCTTTGGACTTTATGTTTTGAGATTTAATCTCATCTTCCTAAATTACTTTGATCATTGAATACATATCATTCAAAAAATAAACTCCACATCAATCATGTTACATGATTTTATTAAATAATTTTTTATTACCTTTCATATTATATGGAGACACACTATCAAGTATACATAGAATCCATCTCATAGTTTCTTTAAGAGGTACATTAACATGAAGCGACTTCTTTATTTTTTTCTTCTCTAAACATTATCTTGACAATTATCTTAATGATTTATCCCTATAAGTTATGTTAAATATTCGGTTACATAATAATCTTTTTTACATCTTTAATATATTTCTCCTTGATATTCAAATATATTTTGCATATACAGACTTGAGGAGCTTTTTTCATATATTTATTCTTTCCAAAATTATTTGAAATATTCATTAAATGTCTCAACATAATTTATTACTTTCATGACTCCTTGGAAATTAAATTTATTAATAGAAAACATAAAATCATTCCTAAAATCTCTATAAATGAATCAATTTTAACTAAAACCTGATCTTTCACATGTATGATAACTAAGTATGTGAAAATATTCTGATAGTCCATCAATATTTTAAACTTCATATCTGATTTATCTTAAAGAATACACTCTTCTCAGCACAACCCCAACACTACATTATATAGTAGTGTTTTTTATGACTATAATCAAACCATGTAAGCCTATTTTTGGTTTAACAAACAATGTTGTTCGGTGAATTAGATTTATTATTCTCAGAATAATAAGGAATAGTATGTAGGTTATTTTCTAGGATGATTTTCAAAATATCTTGATATAATTAAAATTAAAAATATATATTTTTTATAATATTCTCTCATCATATTTAAGGTATTTTTAGCATTAATCCATTTATATTTTTTCTTTCTCAACTCCTCTTCATTTACTATAGATTTTACAACAATATGTTTCATGATTTTATCATGTTCTCCCATTAACTCTTTGAAATTATTAATTTCTTCAATGTATTACGTCACTTATTAAGTAATTATTATTCACATTCTCATGTATTTTTTTCCATTTCATAAACTTTTTGTTTTTATCAATACATGCTTCATGTTTATATTTTAATAAATGTTATACATATACCTCTTCATCCTCCTTATCAAAGCTTGAAATGACTTCATTTTCTTTAACATTATTCTTGAATGTTTTATGTAAATTAGTGGTTCTTTAATCTTATAGATCACTTATTTGGGATGGGTCTTATTTTTCTTCTTCATTTATCATCATAGTCCTTCTCATCCATCTTTGGAATCACATCTTTTCAATATTTTCCTTTTTGGTTTCAAAATTTTTTTATAGAAAAAATCATAATGGTGATCATTCTCATTTTCACAATTTATTATATTAGGTAGTTGAATGAAAATAATAAATTAACCCACTATTAAATAATTTTATTGGAATATCCCCTTTCTATTTATATCTCCATCTCCTAATGTTCTTCAATATAAGAAACATGATTCTCTCAATTTCTTTATCACATTATTCATCATCCTCAAATTTTAAGAGTTATTCATCATTAAATGATTTGGTCATTATAGTTTTTATTGATTCAAATGAAATTTATTTCTCATCTATAATTATTTTTAAAAATATAATCCTTTCTAAACATTAAAAAAACAATTGAAATAAGTTGTTTATAAAGAGATAAGTCATCTCTGTACTTTAGGTAAAAAACATTACATCAAATATACCCAAGAGGTTTCTTATTAACTATTTCATAATGGTTTTATCATATATATTATCTCTAAATCTCTAATGATTCAAAAACTTTCACTCAAAACAATAAAACATTCACTAATGGCCTCATTATTTTCTATTACAATGTCATTAAACAATTCCCTCGAAATTTAGTGTTTGTAATCTTTTAATTTATCATAACTAAAAATATTCTCCCAAGATTGTTCCATATATATATTTATATTTTGTTCCCCATAATATTTTTATAAAATATGTTAGAAAAGGGCATCATGATTTCATTCCTCAATTTTCCATGAACATCAAAAATGTTAATTTAAAAATTTCATAGGAGTGTCTCTCTTAACATTATTAGAACCTAAAATAATTTCATAAATAAATTATAGTCTAAGGGAAATATGATAAAGGAGATTCATATTATTTAATCTTAGAAAATTATTTCCATCCGATGTTTGAACACATGATATTCAGAGAATTTGTATTTTTCATATTTAATTTCAAACAATATAGGATCACTTAGTGGGAACCTGAATTATCTTCGATACTAGCTGAAGGGACCTGGTATGTGGTGATTTATCACTATGAACTGGGGATGATCCATTTATTCTATTTTTATAATTTGTTATTTAAAATTAACATATATGATTTGTTAAATCCTCAATAAAATTTATTTTAAATCTCACTCTATCATGTGTACAATAAATGTAGGGAATAAGGAAATTTTTATAAAGTTATCTCCAAATGTGGAAGAGAAATATTTATATGGTTTGGTATGTGACCCATAATTAATAACTAATATAAAATGGGATTACAACATCTATCAACCAATAAATCAGTATCTTGACTATTTTTTAAATTAGTTCACACTAATTTACAACAAAAATTTGGCTAAAACTAGGAAGATCTCCAAAAATATCTAGGATGCTTAAAAAGTAATATAGAATCTACTTCAAGAGAATAGAAAACATAGCAGTGTTCATTCCTCCTCTTCATCAAGATCTTAATTCCATTATTATTTATAATGACATAAGAAATCATAAGTCTTGGACTCAATCTAAATATCTTTATCCTATTATGATTTTATCTCATAATTTTCAATAATGATCATTGCCTCCAATACTTTTCTATTTCCCCTTTTATATTTTATATATACTTTGTGAATTAATAAATAATTCCAAATTCATGAATTTATAGAATAACCAAGATCTTAAGGAAATTAAGAGTATTTTCATATATAATTTTCCTCGGGTGATTCCCCACTATCTTCTCCCTGATCACATGGATTTTCTCCCCATGATCCTAAATTACATTTCAAAAAATCCTATATTTCTCATTAAAAATATTTATTGAATTATTCCAATATTTTCTCCATCCATGATCACAATTAGTGTTATATAAATATCCAGTTATGAAAATCACATAATAATTAAACTGTTATTTTCATAATTTCTTCCCACTAATTTATCCTTATTAGTATGATTTAATCCATTATAAATCCATAAACATCATTATATAAATGAAATGGAGGTCAACGATGAAACTTATATCATTAAACTCTATAATTATATCATTTTTTAAATTGATAAACCTTATATAATAAAAATATTTTTTACGTAACACTTCAGTAATCCATAAAATATCTTAAAAATTCTCTATAATATCTCTTTTATTCTCAATAAAATATTCTATATTCTCATTAGAGTTTTATATATTCTGAGATGAATGCTATGTATTAATTTTTATATCTTTTATTTGAGATATAATATATTACATATCATAGTAGTTCTACTACATTTCCAATTTATATTCTTCTACATCTTTAATATGTTATGTGCCATCTAAAAGACACTTTTATCACCTATAATACCTTATGTGTGCTCCAAATATCATACACATCACAATGTAGTTTTCTTATTTCAATATTTTAATAGTAACAGCAGCATATAAATTCCATAAGCTTCATATAGTTTCTATAACCACTTAAATATAATATTTATCCTTGAAATACATACATTCCATCTGAAAAATATTATGTATCATAGTTTTATATATTACATTTCAAAATTCATTAAATTCTAAAATTATAGTTTTCATCTCCAAACATTTTAATTATATTCCAAACATTTTCAACCAAAATTTTTTTTCACATATCATCACAAATATTTCTTTAACATCTAAAAAATATAGTAAATAAATTTTAATAATCATCACTCATATTTGTGAATAAATAAAAATCATCTTTAACAATTCCATAGGTATTTTATATTTCATTACTTTTATTTATTATTTTACTCATATATATTATGTTTATTTCATGGAATGTAATTATGAATCTTATGAAAAATTTATATTTTATTGGTGAGATACTTGAAAGAAAATTGGGTATGTTATGAAATTATTTCTATCAGATAATGGGTCTAAATAAAAATTTATATATTTTATATTATATTTTTAAAACCATGGAAAAATGGATGAATAATGTTCTTAATACACTCCATAATAAAATTAAGTATCATAGAAAAATAATATTAGTTCGGTTTACATGGGAATGACCATATTTTTAAATCATTAAACATTAAAATAATTTTAAAACATTAAAAATAGTTGTTTTTTACATTCCTATAGGTGTATACTTTGAGAAAATTGGGTGAAAATTCCACTAATGTTATGGTTTAAAAAGAATAAAAAATTTAATAGATTAATGTATTTTGATATCCTATGTTTTAAAAATAAAAATAATACATTTTGGTAATTTTTATTTTCATGAAAGTGAAGGTATATTTCATGGTTAAACACCAGGATGAAGAATCTATAACATTTATAAAAATAATTTTAAGAAGATCATTAGTATATTTTATTTTAGGGATGATTATTGTACTTATTGGGAATCATTTTGGTCTGTTGAAGATATTGAATAAGTGTAAGGACTAATTAATAATCAAATAGGTAAAACATTATTTTTAGTATTATTTTTTCAAAATAGAAAATATATTTTCAAATCATCAAGGGATAAGGCTTAGAAGAAGGTTGATATGGGTTCTTAAGGATGATACAACTTATTGAAAATTAAAATATTATTAGTGATATTATAAAATTTATTCAAACTATAAGAATGATTAAGACATCAATGGATCATAGATTAGTTAGAGAACCAGTAAGTGGTGGTTAATCAGTGATACTTGTTTCTCCAAATTTATTAATTTTAAATAAAACTCCTATGACCTATAATATTGATAGTCCACACTAATTTGTTCCTCCTCACCAATATATATGAAATATAAACATGAAGTTGAATGAATAAAATTTTACAAGTTTTGGCATCAGTGTGCGATCCTACTCCTTATCGTGTCCTACTTTTTTGAGTACATTGATTTTGTTATCACTATAAAATCACCATGATTAAAAATACCAAAAATTAGGGAATATGGATCAAGAAGGTATCATCCAATTCTATTTGTAATAACTCAACATTCACTTTGTTTAATTGTATGAATGAATTTTTTTTATCAGAACCACTAATTGTTCAATGCTTTCTCCTACCCTCTATAATGAATCATAGCATCATTGTATGTATTTATGATTCTATTTCAAATAGAAGTTCTTATTTTTGAAGGTCCATTATTTGTAAAACAATTGCAAAGGTATAGCCACAAATAATCCTTCCTCAAAATGAAAAACCCATTAATGGGACAATTCTTGAAAAACTCATCTTCATGGATGATTAACAATCAAATCTTCTTACCTTGACCATCTTAGAAATAGTAATTCACCAATGATCGCACTTCCTAAACATATCTCTCTTCAATATAGAAGAGTATCAACCTTTATAAAATTATAGAACCTTTTTGTTCTTTATTTATCCCTTTTATATTATAATTAAGTTGTTAAATCTATCCACAATTATTTTTGAAATTTCCCATGAATTCCAAGTGAAGATAAATCCCTATTCAATGGACTCAATGTTTTTTTTATAAAAATAATCTGCCTTTAATGATTTCAAATATTTAATTTGATATCTTTTAAAATAAAAAAAATATTTTCAATTTTGAATCCAATCAAAAATCAAAACTAAATATCTTGAAAACTACGAATAAGTATACCTTTCAAAATATATATGATTCTTGTATAAATTAAAAATACATTCATGGTAAAATTTTCTAACAATGTGGAACCATTTTCTCTTATATATAGAACTCATATCATCATATATAGTCATTATTGATTTGCTACATCAACCTTATATTGAAAAAAAATTCATATAAATAAATATTATTATTTTTTAAAGCATAAAATATCATGGGAATCTCTTGGTTATGAATTTCATAA